>OV702290.1:499139556-499771605 GCA_916181665.1 Avena sativa | reverse complement strand
TGGCCTAGTTCGCCCAAATTCGGCTCAAAATTTGGCGTAGTGGGGTCTGATTCGCCCAAAATAGCGGTGTCCGGCGTTTCCAAGCGATTCCTAGCATCCTGGGTTCAGCCTGGGAACGCCGGACGTATTTTATGTCAATCCGGACAAAACCGGCGTCCTAAAAACGCGACTGGTGAAAAATCACCGTCCGGACGAGAAAAAATCCTGAAAAGGGCGTCCTTCTAGGGTGGACCCGAGTGGAGATGCTCTTACTACGTACAGTACGGATCAACACCGGTAGCTAGCTAGCTCGGTGTCGTTCTTATCTGTTCACGCAGTATTCGTCTAGCTTGCATCGTACTTTGCTGGCCCTCATCGCCTGCATGCGAGAACAGTGGGCAATCAGTGACGCGATACCTGCAACTACCAAGGAGCACCCGCAAGAAAAAAAACTGCCAAGGTTACCGCACACACACTGGACCAAGTGCTAGGGTAGTATACGTGCTCGAGTCGTGCCGATTAACTTCACCCTTAATTCAAAGGCTCCTCACAGATTGGTCACAACATTTCGTGTGTGTTTGCATTTTTTTTTGAAATGGAGGTTGAGACTCAGGCCTCTGCCTTTCAAAGGATGTACTTCACCGTCGCCGATGCGGTAGATAAACACCGCTCCCCGACCAGACCCCTCTAGCCAGAAATGTGTTCTAAAAACGATGCCCTCAGAAGAGAGAGCGACAATGAAGCATCGCCATCATCCGATCTCGGAGACCCAGTTCTAGGGTTTCCCACGGAACTTCTAGGCGGGGTAGGAGATCACAACAACGACTCCTTCAACAATGTAATGACGCTCACGAGCGCCACCATCGTTGACTCCAAACTTTCAGAGCCTTCGCCTCCAGGATCCACTACAAGTAGCATGATGATGTCGTGGAAGGAGCGCAACCGGAGGCCAGCCTGCGCCACCCAAAGATCCATCACCGCCACCACCGAGATCTAGTCCAAGCCGTAGCCCCAAAGGGACTAAGCCACCACGGAGGAGGTGAGCCGCCTCCACACCATACCCTGATGCTCTGCTAGAGGATATCGACCACGTCGGAGCTCTGACGCTAATGACTGGGTTCCTGCATCAACCAGGTTTATTGCAGTACTTGTAGCAGCAAATATTATTTATAAAGTTCGTCACATGGAAGCTTTGCAAATGGAAACAACACGTCCACATAGCCACATTGTGAATTCGGTCACGTTCGCACCCAAAATGGTGTTTGGAAATAGTCTACTCCATAGTTTGATAGAATAACAAAAATTGAGAGAGTTTAAAGTAACTAAGAACAAAATAAATAACAAAAGTAAACTAAAGCAAGCAAGTGTTGATGAAAGGAGTTGTGATATGACTAAAGAGTTCTTAGGGAGTGTAGGTTACACCACTAGCATTGATACTACTATTTATGATTAGGATGAATCTATATCGTCTTTCATGGCATGTGTGGAAACAGCTCCATAATAAGATGATCATAAAAATCCATCTTTTATTTCATCCCTCATAACCACTGCAATGATCGTAAGCAAGCCACTCCGATCTCTAACAATTAAGGGTTTCCCCATGCATATTGATATGATTTAGTGAATCTCTTCTTATCCCCGTTACCCATATGAATAGCACGCTGACACGCTATATAATTTGGCATCGTATGTACTACCATATGAGTCCCGGAGGAAAATATTACATGGTGCACTTCACATAATATCTAGAGAGAAAACTAACACATGTTTATGAATGAAATTATAGATCATATTTATTTCACAACATAATATTACTAGGGTTTCTCCATATCTCCCCAAGAACAAGGAAACTACTCACAAATGAAGGGGATCAACATCATGAAAATAATATGGATGAAAGTACAATTGAATACAAGTGCAAATCCAAAAGGGTTTGGATTACAATCAAGTAGACAAAGGGTATCGACGTTGGATACGGTGTTGTTGTTGATGATGATGATGATGATGATGATGATGATCGATGTGAAGCCCTTCAAGATCCAAGTCCCCTCTTCCTCTTGAGTGGTGGTGATGGTGGATCTTGTGTGTGGCGTCTATGGAGGCGGCGAAGCGGAAGGGCTCCGCCCCTCAGGCATGTGTGAATTATCTTCTCAATGGTTAGGGTTTCCCCTCTTTAAATAGACTTCTAGAGGCTCGCGAGGCGGTTCTGGGAAGAATTCGTACCGAATATGCCCATCGGGCCTTCACAAAGGAGCTTAGGTTTGACGTTTTGGGGCCAACAGAGGGTGGTACGGGCAGACGGTACGGTCAAGCTCCGCCCGTACCAATGCTCGTTAAGATTGCAGATGCCCACAGTTTTTTGACCATCATTTCTTCATACGAACTCCGATTGAGGTGTTTTTTGGCTCATTGGACTCGTATGGACGAGAGCTACAACACCATGGACTTGGATATTTAATATGATATGATAAAAAATATGATTTTTTTCACACCTCATATGGATAAGTCTTATGCCTGTAAGAGCGTCTCTAGCGGTACCCGTACAGGGAAGACTAGAAAAGATGTGTATAAGGGGCACTACACTCAGCTTTTTCAATTCCGAAAACCCGCGCAAAGAACATAACCTGTATCTGAAACTGAAAATTTCAAACACTTGCGGTAATTGTGTTCGCGACAAAATTCAGAGAAGAACACCAACAAATTCAGAGTTAAACATGCATGATTCAGAGTTTTAACATGCATAATTTACATAATTTGACATAGAAAGCAAAAGAAATCGATGCACATGGTAATCTCCAAGAGCGGGGAATCACAATTCGATAAGTATTTAAGTGTCGAACACACGAGGAGCTAAAGGTAAATTATCTATTCTCTAAAGCCCTATAACCTACTTATATGGCTCTTCATGTAAAGCAATAAACTATAGTGTGTAGGGTTATTTTTACTACTAACTAGAGAACGCTAAAGTGTTGAAAGTAAATACAAGAAATAAACTATTGCAAGTAAAGTAAAAAAAGTAAAGTAAGACAAGTAAAAGTAAAGGCGGATAACTCAAGGGAGCAAGTGTTTAGGCAAATTGTTATTTTATTCGTTTAGTTGTCACAATTAGTGAAGCATATGAATAGTCTTTTTATTGTTTCTTCTAGAGAGGAGCCATAGATAGATGCAACCATACACATGAGAAAGTACACCCCTAGTGATTAAGGCTAATTTAGAGAAAACAACTGAATTATCAAGAAATAAATTCCAGCAATCGTATTTATATGAGTAAATTCCACTTTTTACCCTCCAGTTTGACATTTTTGACAAAAAATACCCTATTTAACAGAAATTCTCCCTATTTACCCCATTTAGTAAAATTTGTGCCACCTTTTATCCTATTTAAACTAATACATATTCTATTAAGTGGGATATAATCTTCATGTCCACATCACACGCATTGTTCTGGACTATTCTTCTTACCAACGGTCATCACCTCGTATTCCTAGCAGTAGACCAGCGGTGGCTCCACCGTCACGTGCACGGTGCTCCTGGCGATGGATATGATAAAACATTTGAGGAAGCTAGCGTATGCAGTGCATGCTAGACTGCTACTACTAGCAGAAGAATGACAATTGCCTAGTTGTGGAGTACGTATGCCGTATGCGCCGATGTTCCGGCCGGTATTGACACAAAGTGATGGCGGAGACTAGCTGGTCGCGCATACGTCGCAATACACCACGCCCACGCGGGATATTGATAAGGGACACAACCACGACACTAGCGGGAGAGGAAATCATGACGTCGTGGAGAAGAATAGGGCAGGCGAGAGGGTGCATATATAATTATATTATGGTAAAAAATTAAATGGGGTAAAAGTGGCACAAGTTTAGCTAAATAGGGTAAACATGGAGAGTTTCTGTTCAATGGGGTAATTACTATCAACAATGTGAAATTATGAGGTAAAAATGGAATTTATTCTATTTATATTTTAACAATAAATTAATATAACATGCATATCTAAGACTTGGGATTTGGTTTCTGTCAAACACCGGCTATCCCTCCTCCTATTATCATGATGCAATAGTGACAATATTTATGTGTTCCCCCAACATATGTGTGCACTTATATATTAGTACATAAGATCATCATGGAAGACAACAAATACTTGTATGCAACCATCAACGGACTATTTCGCAATTCCCATAAATCACTACTCAAATATCAACATAGAGACAATCATGGGAAATTGCATCATGTTTGCCAAGGCTTATAGTAGGGGGTGATGGAGAGTTGTTGTAGATTGTGATGGAGAGGTGCCTCCACAAGGGGGAGAGGCGGTTGAAATGGATCGTATGGGCACCTAGAGGGGGTGAATAGGCGCTACTCCAAATTTTAATTCTTTTTCAATTTTAGGCTTCACACAAAGGTAAATTCTCTAGATATGCAACTACGGAGAATTTCCCTATATGCAAACCAAACTACTAAGCAAGTAAAAGCGAGGAACGAAGAAACCGTAGTGGAGCATGTGGAGACATATGATTTGTTTGACCACGGTTCCTTCCTTGTTAAGGGAAGTACGTCTGTGTTGGAGGGGTGGGCGGTACTAAGACCACCATGCCACAATAGGCCTCACCCTGTTCTCCGATAGATCTCGCCACCAAAGGCCTGATCCATCTTTCCACTATTGGTACCCTTCGAGGTGGGAACCCATGCCTTTACACAAATAGCGGGGCACACGTCCACAACTGAATTAGAGGCTCCCGAGATAACAACAAGCTGCCACAAGATTTTTTTTATCAATAACCGAAAATAAGATCTAGATATTTGCAAGAAATGTTAGATCAAGAATCCTCCAAGTGAATGAGGGAAAGTGATGCGCTTGATTGGTGTTGGTGAAGATCAAAGCCTCCTTCTTCGATTCCCCAAAGATCGGAGCCTTCGGGTGGATGAAGAGGGAGATCTCAGTTTAGAGCTTGAAGAACAATACAACACTTTTTCGACTGAATCAAGAGGTCTGATAGGAGGAGCAATTGGGGTATTTATACCCCTGTCAAAACTATAGCCGTTGGAGATTTTGGGGTCGGATTATCCGGACTAAGTGGGGGCCTGATTAACCGGCTGGGGCAAAAACTCCGCCCCGACATCGGATTTTTCGGGGGGAAATCCACCCCCCTACCGCATGACGCGCCTTGGCTCCCATTTGCAAAAATTCCCGGGGGGCGGGGGCAGATTATCCGGCCCGGGCAAAAACTCCGGCCCTGGCCGGACAATCCGAGGGAAAGTCCGCCCCCATACAGCGTGACGCGCCTTGTTCTCTTTGTCGATCGAGCCAGGGTGGATAATCCGGCCCTTGGCAGGGGCAGATAATCCGCCCCCCAAAAGTCTGTTTTGACTGCTCTTTATATGGACAATTAAGTGCAACACTCAACACACATTAAATATTCCTTGGTATTGTTATTCAACACACAAAACTCTAGATTATAAATATTCTTTCAATCGCCCCCTTTTTGGTGTTAGATGACAATACTAGGATTTGCATAAAAGTCCTACTAACAACATCATTTCAAGAATGACAAAGACTCCCCCTAAATATGTGCATATAAGGAATTTGCATTTGAATACAAATGCACACAAGAAGGTACAAGGCTTTTCATTGACTTGGAAACTACAAACAAATGATGGGTTAGACAAAATCATCATACCACTGAGGGGATGAATTCCTCAATAATACGGACATAGCCAATATAATCATCACTCATTGAAACTTCGAAGCATAATACCATTTGGATGCATCCATAGATATAATACCATAATTCCATAGAATCTAGATGAATCCATACTTCCCGAGAGATAAATCCATAATAATAATTCTAGTGATGACCGAGATAAATCCAAAGTACCACAAAAACCACATAATCTCATACAAACCAAATAGCAAATTTAAAGTTCAGCTCTAAAATGGGCACAAGCAAAAATAAAATGAAATGATAAAAAGTGCAAATGCTTGCACCCGACCCATGCAAATCCACGATAGCCTAATAGAACTACTTCTCCCCCTTTGGCATCGAAATGCCAAAAAGGAAGAAGAGCAATGCTAACGCCCCAAGGAATCACGCCTCATCCTCATCCTCATCGTCACCATCATCATCATACTCCTCTTCATCCTCCTCATCATCAACGGCCGAAGGAGTAGGCTCCCTCTCAAAGGTGAGGAACAAGTGATGCTCAAGATCCCCATAGTTGGTGTTGAAAGTGTTCCACTGAGCATATATTGTGGGAGCTGTAGGAGTAGGAGGAGGGCCTAATGCCCCTAAGACATGGTGGAGTATGACCTGCTGGGTGTGATCCATATCATGGTGCTGCATGTAGGCCTCATACTGCCCCTTGTGAGTGACTATACCCATGCACAGAATGTTCCGCTGGAACCAATTGAGTTACTTGCAACCTTGTCCACAACACCATTGGGACCACAACAGGGAGAGAGCAATGTATCCTTGTTTGGCTTGATGGGAGTAATGATGCGATGTACACAAGCACAATATCGACAATTGAAGGGGTAGCCAAGCACCCGAGAGAAAATCCTAAAATCAGCTTGAATAAGAGTGTCACCAGTCATCCACTTCATAGTGCATCGATCATCATCACAAATCACAAGAGTGGAGAAGAATTTCTTCACCATGGAGGAACCATAGGAGCATTGAAGAGACATGAGGTGGTGCATCCCCATCCGTTCAGTCACATCCAAAGCATCAACAAGTTGGGGCTTCTCCTTAGCCTCAGACATAACCATGGGACGCATAGGACGAATCTTTAGAGAGGAATAGACGTCCTCAGAGATGAACTTGTGATCAAAACACCAAAAACAGGAATCCCCAAGATCTTCATCACGCTCAACCTCATCATACAAATCACGATGACAAATAGAAGAGTAAGTAATAATATCCATCTCCTTATAGCTGACCCTGGTTTAATTTGCTTACCCTTCCTCTTGGAACTTGCTTGAGTGGCCTTTTCTTTCCTTGCATGTTCAACCATCCTTCCAGTCTCTCTCTTTCGCCTACGCAACTCAACCTCATCAACAAGACCTCTGAAGGGAATATGCCCGAGAGGCAATAATAAAGTGGTTATTATCTTATTCCATGTTTATGATAAATGTTTATTTTACATGCTAGAATTGTATTGATCGGAAACATCAATACATGTGTGTTTAATAAACAAAAAAGGTTCCTAGTTATGCCTCTCTTATAGACTAGCTTGTTGATTAACAAGATGATCATGGTTTCCTGATCATGGACATTGGATGTTGTTAATAACAAGGTCACACCATTGGTGGAATGATGTGATGAACATTCATCCGAAGTATAGCATTACGATCAAAGTCATTATGTTTATATTGCTATAACATCATACGAAGTAATCTTTATCCTTAGACCATGAGATCATGTTAATTGCTAGCACCGGAAGAGTATCTTGATAACATCAAACGTCACACCGTAACAGGGTGACTATAAAGGTGGGTTCAGTGCTACGAAGGTGTTATGTTGAGGCTCATGGATCAAGAGTGGGATTTGTCCATCCCGATGACGGATAGATATACTCTGGGCCCTCTCGATGATATCACATTGAAATAGCTTGCAAGCAAGTGATGTGATCACTAGAATGTTATATCACGGGAACGAGAAAAGAGTGCATGTCGGTAACAAGATCAAACTAGGTATGGAGATACCGATGATCGAATCTCGGACATGTAATATATCGCGGGACAAAGGGATTTAGTTACTAGCGTTAAAGGTTTTCACGATCACAGAAGTCATCGTTGAATGTGTAGGAGTCAGTATGGATCTCCAGGTCCCGCTGTTGATTATTGATCGGAGAGGGTCTCGATCATGTCTGCATTATTAGCGAACCGTAGGGTGACACACTTAAGGGATACCGACACCATTTGGAGCAAATATGTTTCAGATAAAGATTTAAGAAAGCGCTGGAATTATTTCAATAAACACCGAAACTGTTTCGGGTGAAAATGCTGAAATTGGTTCTGCATGTAATATTGAAATGTTGCAGGGGGTTTTATGTGAATGTTTGTTAATTAAAGTAATTAACAAAATTCTGAATAAAAATAATAAAAGAGTTTTATTAAATGAGAGAGCATTAAATTTGGAGAATTTTAATGCATTTAAAGTGGAGACTTTAAAATAGAATGTGAAGGGGCATTTTAATGTGGAGGGGTTACCACCACATGAATGGAGGAGGTGAAGGGTCACCCCTCCATGCGCCGGCCATGAAGGAGGGGCACCCCCCCTCCTCCTATAAAAGGCCACCCCCTCCTCACTTCTCACCCACACCTCCTTGTGAAGGATCTCTCTCCCCCTCTAGTATTATTTCCCCATGGTCTCGGATTAGCGAGATACATGTTCCCGGTGGCTTTATCTGGAAAGGAGTTTCTTCTTTTGCTGCTTTGCTGGTCCGAGGGACGGAGGTTGTCAGGGTACCGGATGTGTGTGCGATCATGGATGCACCGCTGCTTTGCGGTGCTGGAGTTGGTGGTGCTGGAGCTGGATCTGATGGACGTGCTGGAGCCGGACCTGCTGGACTTCATCACGATCTTGAGATCGGCAAGTGTACGACTACATCAACCACGAGTTCCTACTTGTTAACAAAGCTCGTTGTCTACGAGGGTAAGTTCTCGTTGGATGTATGTCCACCCGTTGCTTTGTACCTAGTAGATAGATCTTGGCGTGTAGTTCACACCATAGGAATTTTTTTGTTTTCTATGCTGCGGACCCAACAGTGGTATCAGAGCCTGATCTATGCGTAGGTGCTTAGCACGGGTAGTACACATATGTTGATATGTGGGCAATGATGATGATGTTATTGCATCTTCTATGCATTTTGGATATTGGTGGCATAGTGGGATGAAGCGGCCCGGACCAACCTTACATGTCATCATACATGAGACCGGTTCCACGACTGACATGCAACTTGTTTTGCATAAGTGGCTGGCGGGTGTCTGTCTCTCCTACTATAGTCAATATCTGATTTACAATGAGTTGCTAATAACTTAGTTATCCTCGTTGTGGTTCATGTTCGTAGGTAAGAACTGTTCTATCTCCGAAAGCCCTAAGCCACGTAAAACTTGCAATTGATAAATTAGAGGCATCTAGTTTAGGTCGTTGCTGGGCTAGTGTATTGATATGGTATTCTTGTAAGTAGATGTATGATAGATACTCTTACAACACACTCAACGTGTAAGTTCCATAGACCTTGGCCTTACACACAAAGGAATGATAGAGATCATACCACGATGCAAGTGATAGAGATCAAATGCATGGACCATATCATTTCACTTTACAAATTAGATGTTAGCATCTTATACTGCTAGTTTGGCGCTTTCTATAGCATTGTAAGATGATCCCTCTTTTAGATATCAAGATAAAAATGTGTTCTTCCTTAAGTATGCACCGTTTTGTGGATCATATTTCGAGACATCACGTGATGATCGGGTGTACTCGACTCTACGCTTTCATACAAACGGGTGTAATACAGTTTTACACATGCGAGTACTAAGGTTCTTACTTGGCGAGCCTAGCATGTACAGACATGGCCTCGGAACACGGCCCGAAAGGTTAAGGATGAGTCATATAGTTGATATGATGCCCATATAGATGCTCGCCTTTGAAGCTACATCAACTCACGTGATGATCGGACTTGGTGTAGTGGATTTGGTTCATGTAATCACCAAAAAGGCACGAGGGATGTCGTTTTTGAGTGGGAGTTCATTTCTAATTTGGATTAGTCGAACCAAATTTGTCATAAATTAAATCAAAGTGAATTTGCATAGTTTGTTGTAGTCATTGGCATTCGTTTTCTACCTTATGCTTAGTTTTTATTTGAGATAATAGAACTATAGAATTCTGGATATTTACTTTACGAACTGGTATCATATTGTTTCGAATGTCAATTTAAAGTTTATAAGTCCTATTGCAAACTTTCAGCAAACTCTATTTACTCCATGAAGTTTAATAAGTAGTATTAAATCAAGAGTAAGAATTCCAATGTTAGTATCTAAAGTATCATGTTTGCCTCCATGATTATTGATATTCAAAAAGTTGTTTTAATATCAAGATTATATTGGAGCTGAAAATTGTTTCAGAAACCATCATGTGTGAAAGATATTGTGATATCTGAAACAATGTTTTTTGGTTGCATTATGATAGAGTATAATTTAGCAAAATACATGTTCTCATATTGTATGAGAATTTGTGAAGGATGGAGATGCTAGGCATCCGAATCTACCTAAAAGGTTTTGGGAACTGATATTATACTCGTGATTCTTCCTTATAAGCTATAGTAGCTTGATCATGAAAGTTGTCATGATAAGGATGAATAGAAGATGTAAGTAAAATGTTTACTACACTAATAGATTACTAAAGAATGGATTTTTGAAAGAATGCCAAACATTTTATGATGGTGATCCACTTCAAAGTGCAAGTCCAAAGGTATTAGTATTTGACTATATATGCTTTGTACCATGTGTCATGTTGATGACACCACTATTGATGTTGATAGATTCTTTTAAAAGAAAAGGAATTGCTGAAAGAGAATCTATAAAATATTTGGCAGAAAATAAAAGGTTGGAGATGTCCAACTTAGGTATATAGAAGATATACATGTTATGGCTATATTCCTTGCTTGTTAAACAATGTGGTTCTTAGGTATTGGATACCGGTATTGGATACCGAATTGGTTGGTATGAAGTGTCATACAGGACAACGCAATTCATGAACTACAATGGCCTAAGTAAACTAGCAAGAGAATGAGTGATGATGTTCATCGAAAACAAATAAAGTGTTATTGTGTTTTTCGTTGTCATCAAACCAAGCCTTCAAGATTTGTTTAAATAATTGTTATTTTGTTCCGGTATCATGAGAACAATGGCCGTTCAAATAATTACCGTATTCCATAAAGGATGGATGAACTTTTACAAGTCTAGTTGGAGAAATCACATCCATAAACACTATTGCTAAAATGTCGCAAGACAAATGATTGAAAGATCACTTATGAAGTGACATCGCTGTTTAAATTATATTTGAAAGAAAACATGAAGAAACTCCATGTTGATGGATTTTTGGAGTCTTTGATTTTGATCAATTGACGCATGTGAGACTTTCCTCGAGATAATTGAAACTCCGTCCATAGGCCAGAGAGGAACGGATGACTAGCTTATTGGAAATTGTGCATGCTGATGTGCATAGTCCATTATGTGTAGCCATATGCGATGGATCTTTTTTGCTTCATATGCTTTCTCCGAAAATTTGAGTGAATATATCTGTATATTTACTTAACAAGGAAGAAGTATGAAACATTTGAAAATTGTTCAAAGACTTTCAAGATGAAGTGCAAAATCATTGTAACAAGAAAATAAAGAGTTTATGATTCGATCATAAAGGAAGATATTTGAGTTACATGTTTAGCAAAAACACCTAAGACTTGAGGAATTGTTCCATGATTTGTGTTTCCGAAACCATAGGAGTATGGCATATTCGAGAGATAAAATCAAACCATGTTTGACATGGTAAGATCAAGGGTGTCATTTATAAAACTGCCATTATGTTTTAAGGATTGAAGCTTTAGAGACTACCACTTTTACACTAAAAAGAGCACCATCGTGATCCATTGAAATGACACCATATGAGTTATGGTTTGGGATAAAACCCGAATTGCCTTTTCTTAAATTTTGCTATGCTATGCATAAGTAAAATATTTACAACCAAAGTCGGATAAGCACGTCTTTGTAGGTTATCCCAAAGAATTTGTTGGGAATTTCTCCATAACACCAAGGACAAAAGAGTTTGTTACTTGGAACGTCAAGTTTCTTGAGAAGGAATTTTTCGTGAAAAGTTAAGTGGGAGGACAATAGAACTTTGATAAGGTTGTTGAACCTTAGCTATATGTGCTAAGTAGCGCAGCGCCGGAAAGTGTCCCGGTGGCGGACACAATGCTCATGGCTCTCGTGATTACAAAAGGTGTGATCTCGGAGATTAGAGTTCCTATAGAACCGTGTGGGTCGGTAAGAATCAAATAGTAAGATTTGATAAGCAAGTCGTTATTGTTTTGACAATGATGAACCGACTACATGCAAAGAAGCGATGATGGGCCCTGACTCCATAAAATGACTAGAAGTCATAGAATCCGTGATAGTATCCATACACAAGAAAACAAGTTTCTGAACTTGGAAGACCCTCCGGAAAGGCATGAAGCCTATCGGTCATGTTTGGATCTATAAAGAAATAATACATGGATGTTTAACATCTATGAAATAGTCAACATGTCGGAAAGAAGTTTACGACAATGTTCAAGGAGTTGACTATGACAAGATTTGATCTTTCATACCGATATATAGTCTTGACGGATTAATGTAGCAACCACTACATATAATTTGGTACATGGTAGTTGAATAAAAAAAACAAGGTTCTTCTAATAAACGGTAACCTAGGACATGTACATGACATGGTCCGAAGGTTTTTGTTAATTCAAAGGGTGCTAAAAGGGCATGTAAACTTCAATAGTTGAAGTAAGCATAGCGGAGTTGGAATCTTCACCATGATGAAACTGTTAAAAGAGTTTAAATTCATCGGAGATGATGAAGATGCTTGCATTTGCAAGAAATTAAGTGGGAGCGCTGAGACATATTTCTAATACATTATGTAGAGTACATATTGTTGATTGGAAATGATGTATCTTGTATTGACACAAGTTAAGAATTTCATTAAAATAAGATTTCAATGAAAGACTTGGGCAAACCCAGAATATTAGGCATCAATATCTATATGGATATATTAAGGCGCTAATATGGTTGTGCCAGACATACATATATGAGATATTGAAAGGGTTCAATATGGAAACAACAAGAAAGGTTCTTGCTGCATGGAAAGGATTGTATCAAAATTCAAGTGTTTCAACACTTGGTGAGTAAAATCACATGAAGATTTTGATCGATTATACCATGATATGTATATATCCAGAATGTCCTATGCTCTAAATGTTATGAGCATATACCAGAATGATTCATAAGATGATCATTGGACAATAGTAAAGATATTCTTATGAGCTTTGGAAGAACTAAGAATATATAATGTATAAGTGACAAATAGTTAAAGGTAGTTCATTGTAAAGTGTTACATTGATACTAGTTTTGTCACAAGATACAAATTAAATTTATCTCAATTTAGACTATGGGTGGCACAATGTAATGGAAAGGATGTTCCATGATGGATTTGGATGAGTTCCAAAGTTGAGACATTGTGACGGATACTACAACAAAAGGCTAAGTATATGACTGCTATAGTAGCAGCAAAGGAGGGCATTTGTGTTAAGTAGTTTGTTATCAAACTAGGTGTGGTTCAAAGTGGGCTAATACTATGAAGATATATTGTGTGACAATAATATCAACATATTTTGAGCCGAACGAACTAAAGGTCTCACCAAAGGACCAAATCTATACAATACCATCTCATTTGAGAATGAGTGATGCGTAGAGAGGCAGAGACATGCAAATACACACGGACCTGAAACTGTCAGATCCAGAGATTATGTTAACCACTAGCAATAGCATATATGCGACACCAGAAAGCCATAGGTGTTCAATACGCAAAGTTTTTCAAACTAGATTATTGACTCTAGTGCAAGTGGGAGACTGAAGGGAATATGCCCGAGAGGCAAATAAAGTGGTTATTATCTTATTCCATGTTTATGATAAATGTTTATTTTACATGCTAGAATTGTATTGATCGGAAACATCAATACATGTGTGTTTAATAAACAAAAAGGGTTCCTAGTTATGCCTCTCTTATAGACTAGCTTGTTGATTAACAAGATGATCAAGGTTTCCTGATCATGGACATTGGATGTTGTTAATAACAAGGTCACACCATTGGTAGAATGATGTGATGAACATTCATCCGAAGTATAGCATTACGATCAAAGTCATTATGTTTATATTGCTATAACATCATACGAAGTAATCTTTATCCTTAGACCATGAGATCATGTTAATTGCTAACACCGGAAGAGTATCTTGATAACATCAAACGTCACACCGTAACAGGGTGACTATAAAGGTGGGTTTAGTGCTACGAAGGTGTTATGTTGAGGCTCATGGATCAATAGTGGGATTTGTCCATCCCGATGATGGATAGATATACTCTGGGCCCTCTCGGTGATATCACATTGAAATAGCTTGCAAGCAAGTGATGTGATCACTAGAATGTTATATCACGGGAACGAGAAAAGAGTGCATGTCGGTAACGAGATCAAACTAGGTATGGAGATACCGATGATCGAATCTTGGACATGTAATATATCGCGGGACAAAGGGATTTAGTTACTAGCGTTAAAGGTTCTCACGATCACAGAAGTCATCATTGAATGTGTAGGAGTCAGTATGGATCTCCAGATCCCGCTGCTAATTATTGATCGGAGAGGGGTCTCGATCATGTCTGCATTATTCGCGAACCGTAGGGTGACACACTTAAGGGATACTGACACCATTTGGAGCAAATATGTTTCAGATAAAGATTTAAGAAAGCGCTGGAATTATTTCAATAGACACCGAAACTGTTTCGGGTGAAAATGCTGAAATTGGTTCTGCATGTAATATTGAAATGTTGCAGGGGGTTTTATGTGAATGTTTGTTAATTAAAGTAATTAACAAAATTCTGAATAAAAATAATAAAAGAGTTTTATTAAATGAGAGAGCATTAAATTTTGAGAATTTTAATGCATTTAAAGTGGAGACTTTAAAAGAGAATGTGAAGGGGCATTTTAATGTGGAGGGGTTACCACCACATGAATGGAGGAGGTGAAGGGTCACCCCCTCCATGCGCCGGCCATGAAGGAGGGGCACCCCCCTCCTCCGATAAAAGGCCACCCCCTCCTCACTTCTCAATCACACCTCCTTGTGAAGGATCTCTCTCCCCCTCTAGTATTATTTCCCCATGGTCTCGGATTAGCGAGATACATGTTCCCGGTGGCTTTATCTGGAAAGGAGTTGCTGCTTCCGCTGCTTTGCTAGAGCGAGGGACGGAGGTTGTCGGGGTACCGGATGTGTGTGCAATCACGGATGCACCGCTGCTTTGCGGTGCTGGAGTTGGTGGTGCTACAGCTGGATCTGATGGACGTGCTAGAGCCGGACCTGCTGGACTTCATCACGATCTTGAGATCGGATAGTGTACGACTACATCAACCACGAGTTCCTACTCGTTAACAAAGCTCGTTGTCTACGAGGGTAAGTTCTCGTTGGATGTATGTCCACCCGTTGCTTTGTACCTAGTAGATAGATCTTGGCGTGGAGTTCACACCATAGGAAAAATTTTGTTTTCTATGTTGCGGACCCAACAACCTCCTTCACCGCCAGGTCTGAAATAGCGAGTGATGTCTCAATGCACGACGCCCAGAAAAGTGTTGATGGCTCGTGGTTGATGTAGAGCTCGTTGGGAACCCCAAGAGGAAGGTATGATGAGCACAGCAGCAAGTTTCCCTCAGTTATGAAACTAAGGTTTAATCGAACTAGTAGGAGCAAGGAAACACCCCAAAGGTGTTACTAGCTGAGCTTTGGCAGGGCGCACTACCGGTGCTAGTAGCAACGTGGAGACCTGCACAACATAACCACAGAACTTTGTCCCCAACTTGCGATGAGGTTGTCAATCTCACCGTGTTTTGCGGAAAACAAAGGATTAAACGTATTGAATGGAAAGAAGTAAAAGTTTGCAAAAAGTAAACACAAAGCAGAAACAGATTGTAGATTGTATGTAAAAGACAAGGACCGGGATCCATAGTTCACTAGAGGTGGCTCTCCTTAGATAGATAACATGCTGGGTGAACAAATTACAGCGGGGCAATTGACAAACACCGAGAAAGCAATACATGCATATACTAATCATCTTGACTCCTTTGAGACTTGATTGGGCAATACAACATAATACATAGACCGCCATCCAACTACATCTATGACTAATAATCCACCTTCAGGTTATCATCCGAACCCCCTCCACTATTAAGTTGTAAGCAACAGATTATTGCTTTGCGAACTGCGTGTAAGGTAAACAATACAATTGTTCTATGAACAAAGGATCGTTGTTTTCTCCCTAGTAGCAACAACACATTTAGTACCTTAGAGATTTCTGTCACTTCCCTAGATTACCAGAGGCATGAACCCACTATCGAGCATAAATACTAACTCTTGGAGTTGCTAGCATCTACTTGGCCAAGATATCTACTAACAACGGAAAGCATGCAAGATCTCAAATAACAAAGACATGATAGAATTAATAATCAATCTGAAATAGCATCTCAATATCCATCGGATCCCCGCAAACACAACATGTATGAATTACAAATAGATGATCTTGATCATGAACGGAGCTCACAAGATCTAAACATGAAAGCACAAAGGAGGAGAACCAGCCATCTAGCTACTACATGGATCCGTAGTCCAAGGATGAACTACTCACGCATCACACCGGAGGCTTGCATGGTGATGAAGAAGGCCTCCAGGGTGAATTCCCCTGTCAGGCAGGGTGCCGGGAAGAGCTTCAGATCCCTCCCGATCTAGGGATGGAGATGACGGCGGCTACAGACTCTTTCGTGGATTTTTGATCGGTTACCTAGGGTTTTCGTCCCGAGGGCAACTTATAGGCGGAAGGAGAGGCCGAGGGGGTGCTGGGGTCGGCCAGACCACCCCTTGGCGTGGGCTAAGCCTGGTCGTGCGGCCAGGTGGTGTGGCCGGCCCCTGACCCCTCTCCGTCTTGTATTCTGGCACTTGATCCCTTCCGGAAAAATAGGCACTTTGGCTTTTGTCCCGTCCAATTCCGAGAATATTCATTTTCTGACTTTCCTGGAACCAAAAACAGCAGAAAACAGGCAGCTGGCACTGTGACTCTTGTTAATAGGTTAGTCCAAGAAATCATATGAAAAGTACTCCAAAGTTGGGAAAAAACACAAGAAAGTGGATAAAACCAAGCATGGAACATCAAAAATTATAGATACATTTGCAATGTATCAGCGAGCACGAGGATAATGCTTGTATGTTTGAGTAGCATGAGAGCCACCTATGAAGTGAATAAGATGGATAACAAGTAGATAAGCGCACACACAAGTCCAGGAGGAATGCTAAAACAGTAGAAAAACAACCCACAACCCAAAAATACATGATACTAGAATCTGTGAAATCGTGAACCAGGTGCAACCCTTCCAGGCTGGATAATCCAGCCCTACCAGGGGCGGATAATCTAGCCCTAGCAAAAAAATCAGAACTGCCTCAGATTGATAGCATCAACGTAGACCGGGCAAAGGAATTGCTAGTCTACGGTTTCTAGCATGCATATGAAACAAAATGGCAACTTCTAGACCAAGTTCCACCAACAAGCAACAACATCTATACAAAATATGATAGTGGGGGATTTACCCTCACTCATTGAAGGAAGAACGCAGAGGAGAAGGTACCCGGATGATTGGGGAAGAAGATCTGAGGGAGGGCCGGGACGGCAGGCGGTGGCTGGGGAAGATGCAGGGGTTCGGGGAGGAAGTGCTGCTCCGTTTGAGCCCTTCCCCCGTCGCCCTACCCTAAATAGACGAAAACCGCCCGGAGAGGATTATTCGGCCCCCACTAGGGGCGGATAATCCGTCCCTCTCTGAATTTTCTATTATACATAGATTCAGGCTAGCACATTCCAAACAAAACCCTTGCAAGTGTAACAAAGGACGTGCATGCAAGAAATAGATGGCTCGGGGAGGGAGAAGGGCTTAGGTTTAGACAACCAAACTTAGATGGTACTACAAACCCAAAATTGCAAGAGCCAAATCAAATAAAAGCCAAAATTGGGTGTTTTTTCCATAAGAACACAAGATATACAAGAAAATCCAAAAAGATCCACAAGGAACCAACTCTTCTCAAAGAAGATGGCAGTGGTCGAAGCCACCATGTTGGAGTGAATGGTATGACACCGTGAAGATATATCTTGGGTTCATGACCAATACTCATCAAATAAGCTCACATATCACAAAATGATATTAAGAAAAATGATTTTTCTTGCTTTCGGCATTATGGGGGGAGGGTTGGACCAATAAATTAGGACCACACTCCCCCTATGTCTATGCCCACACCTAAACCAAATAAAGGAAGAGATATAAGTGAGTATGCAAGGGTAATCAAGCCAAGCTCCTTGAATCCACGATATTTAGCTCATTCATTAAATAACAGAACCTTGCTTCACCAAGTGGCTTCGTGAAAATATCAGCAAGTTGGTTCTTCGTGCTCACAAAAGATTAGTCAATATCACCATGAGCAACATGATCTTGAATGAAGTGATTACGAATCTCAGTATGCTTTGTCCTTGTGTGATGCACATGATTGTAAGAAATTTTGATAACACTCTCATTATCACACAAAAGAGGCACTTTGTCACAATTGATACCATATTCCTTTAAAGTTTGCCTCATCCATAGTAATTGAGTGCACGCACTAGCTGCATCCACATACTCAGCTTCAACGGTGGATAGGGATATACAATTTTGTTTCTTCGAAGACCAACATACCAAAGATCTTCCCAAGAATTGATAAGCTCTAGAAGTTGACTTCCTATCATCCTTGTCACCAGCCCAATCGGAATCCGTATAACCACATAAGGAGAAATTAGAGCCCTTGGGATACCATAGACTAAAGTTAGTGGAATGAACCAAATATCGGAATTCTCTTGACCGCCACCAAGTGTCTTTCTTTAGGAGCCGCTTGATACCTTGCACACACACCTACACTCAAAACAATATCGGGTCTAGATGCATAGAGGTAAATAAGAGATCATATCATGGACCGGTATACCTTTTGGTCCACATCTTTACCATTGAGATTGAGCTCAAGATGGCATTTAGTTTGCATTAGTGTAGCAACGCCATTAAGATCCGTCATTTTGAACCTATTGAGCATGTCTTGGATGTACTTTGCTTGATTTATGAAGGTTCCTTCTCTTAGTTGTTTGATCTCAAATCCTAGAAAGAACCTTAATTCTCCCATCATAGACATCTCAAATCTGTCAGTCATAAGATTTGAAAATTCATCATGAAAAGCTTGGTTAGTAGAGCCAAAGATAATGTCGTCTACATATAGTTGGCATACGAATAGCTCCCCTTAACCTTCTTAGTAAAAAGAGTGGGATCGATCTGCCCAACCTCGAAGCCACGGTCTAACAAAAGTTCTTTAAGATGCTCATACCACACACGTGGGGCTTGTTTAAGGCACAGAGCTCCTTATCGAGTTTGTAGACATGGTTCGGAAAGTTGGGATCCTCAAAACCCGGGGGTTGCTTGACGTATACCAACTCATGATGAGGAACATTAAGAAAAGCACTCTTAACATCCATTTGCTGTAATTTAAAGTTATGATGACCTGCATAAGCAAGAAGGATACAGATAGACTCAAGGTGAGCCATTGGAGCATAAGTTTCGCCAAAGTCGACGCCTTCCACTTGAGAAAAACCTTGTGCTACCAATCCTGCCTTGTTTCTAACAACAATTTCATTCTCATCTTGCTTGTTCTTGAATATCCACTTGGTGCTGATAACATTGCGGCAATCTTTGGACTTCTCTACTAACTTCTAGACCTTGTTGCGCTCAAAATTATTTAGTTCTTCATGCATAGCAACAACCCCATCTAGATCTTCAAGGGCTTCAAAAACCTTTTTAGGTTCCACCATAGATATATGAGCTTGATGATCACTAAAGCTTGGAAGCTCTCTTCTTGTGGACACCCTTCTTATTAGGTCACCTACAAATTTATCAAGTGTATCCTCGTATTTTGAGATTTCTATCAGCATGAGCTTTGCGACGAATTTCAATCTCCTTGTTGTTTCTTGGAGGTATTTCTTCATCATTAGAGTCTTCATCTTGACCCCTAGGTTGACCTTGATCAACAGTTTGTTCAACATGGACAGGTGATGGAGAAGCTTGCTCTTACTCTTGATCAGCAGCCATAAGAGGAGGCTGCTGAGCTGAATTTCCAAGGCCAGATAATCCGGTAGAGGGAGGGGCCGGATAATACGGCCTGGGATTTTCTGCTTCTCCCTGAGTTTCCTGGACGGTTTTGGCATTTGATGTCAATGGGCCAGATAATCCGGCCGCGGGCGGAAAATCCCGCTTGGGATTTTCTGCCTCTTCCTAAGCTTCCTAGTCCTTCCTAGCACGAGATTGTGTAGGGCCAGATAATCCAGCCTCAGGCGGATAATCCGGTCTAGGACTCCTAGTTTCTTCTATTGGTTGATGAACTTCAGGAGGTTGTTGTGTTGGTGCAGTAGTTTCTCTGGCAGGTGGAGCTTGTCGATCTTGTGAACATGAGGGCTCTACTTGAGTAGAGCATTGTCCTTCCCTATCCACCACAAGGGGTTCCTCAATGGGGTGGAAAAATGCCATGCCCATTCTTCTTATGGCATCTTGGGATATTTCAACATCCGCATCACAAACATCAACTTGAGTAATCATCGACAATCACGAGACAATATTTTTTCCCACCAAGGATTGCATGAGATGGAGGACCAAAGAGATCCACATGAAGGAGCTCCAAAATTCTCTTTGATGAAATAATCATCTTCCTTCGATGGGGAGAGTCATGCATCTTTCCTTCAACACAAGCCCTGCAAACATGATCTTTGGCAAAGGAGACATTTTCTTTTAGTCCAAGAATGTGGCCACCCTTGTGAAGGCTTTGGAAATTTCTCATATTGATGTGGGCTAGACGGCGATGCCATAACCAACCCGTGTCGGCTTTTCTGAATAGACACATCAGAGTCATAGTGGTTTTCCTCGAAAAGTCTACCACATACAGGTCATTTTCGACATATCCAACAAAAGCGACCTTTAGAGACTTGCTCCACAAGAGTAGCACAATATCATCATCAATGAAAACTGCAAAGCCCATCTTACCAATGGAACATATAGAAAGTAAATTGTAACCAAGGGTCTCAACAAGCATGACGTCCACGAGTGATATGTCGTGAGCAACCACAACCTTGCCAAGACCCAATACCTTTGATTTCAATTTATCACCGTAGGAGACGGTTATTTGATCATGATTAGGCCTCATCTCCGTGATGATCTCCTTGCTTCCGGGCATATGACTTGTGCACCCACTATCGAGCACCCATTTAGATCCATCTGAAGCATAGCCCTACAAGAAAATTACTTCTTGGTTTTAGGTACCCATTTTTCAATGGGTCCTCTCCTGTTAGTTACAAGGGTATTTGGGACCAAAATAGACCAATCAATATAATTGTCAAAAGGACCAACATAACTAGCATAGACATCACCATAATAATCACGAAATAACTCATAATGAGGATTGTTAGACCCTACAAAACCATAATAATAAGTTTTGTCCCTTATTATGTTCTTTTCAGTTGTGCTTGTCTTTGCTTGAACATTCTTGGCCTTCTTCTTCTTGTTGTTGTTTTTTGAAACATAGCTGACGAGGGGTAACCTCAGCAATGCCCATGGTGATGGACTTAGGGTTTTGCGGAAAAGAGAACACTGGGGATTTTGTTGGATGTCAGACAAACAAGGGAGTCAAAGTCGCCTGATTACTTGATGAACTGCTCTATTACAGATTGCTTGTTTTTTTGGGTCCCTACTTATAGGCTTCTCCCGTCCTATATATAATAGGCCGGGTCTCAAAGTCGTATACGTATAGGTTACATATGTATGATTACAACACCAACATAACATTGGTTCATATTTCCTTTCCTAATACAACTAAGGTCTTTATCGGATGCTTCTTGGGCCACCATCGTGTATCTTCATGGGCCGTGAGCCTTTACATAGCCAGGGTAATGAATCATAAGAAGTCGAGTAATCGTACCTATGTTAGTAGCCCCCAAGACTCTACCTGAACCGTAGATTCATGTTGAGTCTCAAAGATATTTCCAGTTTTTCCCTTTCCTTGCATTGTTTTTATTCCTTTCAGTTTTATAGGGATTTGGTACAACAAGCCTGATGCATCCGACGGATCGGGAATTAGTTAATTGCTCCTGGGAAAAAACAATGTTGACCTACATCAAATTCCAGTTCTATTTTATCGAGTACCCAACGCGTCTGTCGGGATTTTTTAGCATACTGTTGATACGGATATTTTACTAGCAGAGCGCATTCTTGTACAATTACCAAGCCGCACAGGACGGATCCTGGGGTCTTACCTTCATGTTTTGAACATGGCATTCAGATTTTTGTCGTGTTTGAGTGCGATCCGAAAGTTTTGTATTGATTTTTGTCGGCTACCTTGTTTGCCTGTTGGAATTTTTTGAAGTTCTCTAGTTTCTCTAGATGCTCCCGATAAGATTAATCATCCAAGGATGCTTATTTTTGTCAGGTGCACGGCAGCGCTCCTGATAGGAGTAGCCCCTGAGGGTATGTTCGGATGTATTCATCGGGACATAGGATCGAAAACATATACTGTATCTATTTCACCAATATTCTTTCAAATTTTGTCGGGTGTACGGCTAGCGCTCCTGATAAGAGTAGCCCCCGAGGCTACAGTCGAGATATTTCTATTCGATTGCAGTCTTAAAGTCTCTTCTACTGAGGAGTTTACTTTGACTCCAAATTTTCTTTTCTTCGGGTTTTGTCCTTGTTATAGGGCCGCAATTTTCTTTGTGACATGCATTGCATGATGTCACTGATGATGAATTTTCACCGTGGATTCCCATAAAACACGTTTCGATGGGATGTTTCGAATGTGGGACCATGCAGTAGTAATGATGACGCGTGGACGGTGTATGCAGCGGAGTTTTTTGACCACATGTCCCCTTTTCCGCATGAAGATTGAGGCATCGTGCGGGGTTTCCCCGTTTTTACCACAGTAATAACTGCAGATTTTTACCTTATGGAATCCTTTGTCACGCGTCACCATCTTGTGTGTTTCCGACGGTTCAATATTGCATCGAATAGTCTAAGATGCATGCCTTTTCTTTTTAATAAAGGAAGGGAGATTTCTTTTACTCCTTTTACCTCCTCTTTGCTAGCTTCATCTTCTTCCTTGCGCCCTTGCCTATTACTTCCTCTCTCGCCTATTACTGCCTTCCCCTGCGTGCTAGTTCTGTTCTTCAACCACCATGGGTGAAAGCATGGCGGGAACTTCTACTACGGCCGCCAAGGCCACCAGGAAGAGGGCTATCAGATGGGCCCCTTCGAAGTGCACGATGCGAGATTTGCGTGAGGCGCGGAACTCTGGTCATCTCGAGGAGGGCACCTTCAAGCTCCTCGAGGACGAAGCTGCTCCAATCCCTAAATCTGGCTAGAGGGTAATGCTTTTTCGTTTTTGTTTCGCGGCCTTTCTCTCCCCATCCATGAATTCCTGCAAGGTCTCCTCTTTGTCTATGGTGTGTAGATATATCAGCTCACGCCCAATTCTATCCTTCATGTTGCTTGTTTTGTTACTCTTTGCGAATGCTTCCTCGGGATCCATCCCCATTGGGGCATGTGGAAGTACTTCTATGTTCGTCGGAATGCCACCGACACCATTGTTCATGACGTCGGTGGCGCCATTTTCTCTGTTCACTCCGATGTCGACTATTTTGGTTTTAAGATCACTGATTCTGTCCAAGGGTGGAAAACCAAATGGTTTTACATCAAGGATTAGTCAATCAAGGGCCAATCTTTCGGCTTAGCCCCTTTTGACCCCAAGAAACCTTGTCACAAACTTGATTCTTGGGATCAGCATCCCACTCCCGAAGAAATGACAGAGATTGAACCCCTTCTTGCCCGTATTTCTAAACTGTGTCATGAGGTTGGCAAGAATTATCGGGACTTCAAATCCTGGCGTATTTTCTGCGAATCCGTGTGCAACCTCTTCAGGCAAGGCTTTCTGGTATGTGGGTATATACCCTTGTAAGAAGGACCTGATGAGGATTTCACCGGATGATCTTACCCTCAAGGTCTACGAAAAAAGGGTTCGGAATTTCACCACACTGACCAGTAAAAGCTCGGTTCCCTCTGATTGCCGTGTAGAGCCATTTGGAAAGAAGAAATGCCTTCTAGAGGTAAATTTTCCTTGACTTGCTCTTTTTATGTGCGACTGTGCTTTTTGTTCTTTTTATGATTGTCATCCTTTATGATTGCTGGTCTTCTATTTATACAGGATTATGATAATCTTTATTGGCTTCCTCCTCTCCCTAAAAGCAGTGAGCTCCTAGCCGATCCTTCTGCATCCGACGATCTTCCTATGACCGGGGCTTATGCCGATGAGGAGATGGAGGAATCTATCACTGAATCTTCATCGAGTACTCAATCTCTTCCATCAGCTTGCTCTCAAGATTTGTTCGTGGCACCAGTAGGCGAAAAAATAAAGCATCCTGACGTGGCGAAGACGATTGAAGACTCTGATGACTCCACTGGCTCAAAGCCTTTTCGGGCCATCCCAGTTTCGTCGGCTCCTCCTAGATGGATTTGTTCCGTTTTATGCAGGGTGTTTCTTCGTAAGTGTCCATTGCCCTTTTACTGTTTTTTCGTATGAACTAGTTGTTGAGTTCTTGTTGCTTTTTTGCAGTGGTGACGTCGAGGAAGATCCTCCCCTGTCTCCTCCCGGTACGTCTGTTGCGCTTCCTTCAATTAAATCCCCACAGCCGTCCACAAATCCAAAGGGAATGCACGTGTCTCCTGCGGATAAAGATATTTGAAAGGATGTTGCCACTTTGTCAAAGTTGCCACCACATAAAAGAAGAAGAATGACCGTCAAAGGCGTGGTGATATCCGAGAATCCCACCGAAGTGGATATGCAGGATGTGAGTGATTCTTTGTTTTAACATGTTTTGTGGCTTCTATCTTTGCTCATTTCTCCTGATGTTCTGCCCTTTAGATTTTGTAGCCTTTGATGCGTGAGATGGTTGATATGGCCTCTCACTTTATCAAGATCCAGAATGAAGCTGAAGATCCGAAAGGTATGTTCATTTCATGCTTAAGGCTTTGAACACTTCCACATCCCTCCTTTTTCTTTGAGTTTTTGTATCACTTTATGATTTTTCAGCCACTGTCAAAGAGTCCGAGGTTATCCGGGACGAGGGATGAAGCATGCTGATGATCTGGAGGCCAAACTTGGGTAGCCGAGAAGGCTTTGGAGGAGGCTAATTAGAAAGCCAGTGTCGATGCCGAAGAGAAGGCCAAACAAGTTGCCACCCAAGATGAAGGTCTTCGAAAGTGCTTGGAGACCCTTAATTCTTCCTTGACTTGTAGGTTTTCTAACTTGAAAGAAAATTTTCTATTTTACTCCTTTTTCCTCCTTCTGGTTTTCAACCCCCTCTTTTTGTGCAGAGATGATATGCCAAAATTTAGAGCTGGATGAAGATAAGAGGGTTGACCTTTTATCAGATGTTGTTGGCACTTTAGAGGCTAACAACATTTGTGTGCACAACCTTCTTATTCGCTCGCGTCGCGCTTTCAAGAGTCTACATGCCGAGGTTTTCCCGGTGAAGGAAGTGCCAACTGACCTGAATGATCTTGTCCCTGCTTTTGGTGCTAATATGAACCCGCTTGTTGGCTATAGTGTCACGCGGTCGAAGATTGGTGCTGAGACTTCGATGGCCTTGGTGATGGCGCATGGTGAGAAGGTCGACTGGCAGAAGGTTAGCTTCTCTATCCCAGTCACTTCCACTGGCGATTCAGTTGACTTGAAGCGTTTTATTAAGAGGGCCAAGAAGTATTCTCGCCTAATTCTGGGCATAGGAGCTGTCTGGAGAAATCAGCTACCTCTTCTTTGTCTGGTGCCCCTTCTTCGGCTACTGCCCCTATTATTCCTGCAGCTAATGCTCCTTCTCCTAGTGTGACTTTATCGGTGGAGAAAACTACTCTGTGGTTTTGTTTTTGTAGCTTTTAGCATTGTCTGCTCTGCTACATGTAATGAACTTGGCTTATCTTGATTTAAGTGCCTCCTTTTGTCGAGAAAACAACTTCTGTATATATGTATGCGAGTTGTTCCTTGTGTGCTGAAGGCTCTATATTTTCATGTGCCTTGCCAGATATGAGCGATTCAGCGGATCCCTCTGTGTCAACCCAGATGTCGGATGTGATCCCACCTTTATCTGGGTTGGGTGCAACATAGACTGTTGTTGTGCGTGAAGTAGACCCACCATTGTATGTAGAGAAAATTGAGCAGGTGAAGATACTTGAAGGAAAACTTCGGGTTGTTCAATCAATGGTGGATGTTGCTCAATCAAAAACATGCCAGGCCCTGGATCGTGAAGCATACTTCTTGGAGGAAATTTCCAGGGCGAGCGAGAAGATGCTTGTAAGTCCTCCGCATTTTTTGCGTTATTTCCTGTTTTTTTGCCAGGTTTTTTATTTATTTTTTCTTCCTCTCTTTTCCTTTAGGCATTCGATTGTGCGAGAGGGAAGAAACCCAACGTCTGTGCAATCGAATCCAAGCTCTTGTGTCAGCTTCCCAAAATTCAGGAACGGACTTTTGGATTGACCACCGCCGCGCCTACGCTATGGCCTTGCTTCAAGACCGTGTGTCAGAGGTGGAGCAGTTTGTCGAGTGATGTCGTAGATCGTTGGCCATTGTGTATAGTGCCATGTTTTCCCGGGATCCCCAGCCTCAGACTCTAACCGATTTACTGGCGAAGTTTTGGCAGGGTGAGAGGATTCATCATTTTGTGAAGCTCCAGCTTGTGGCGAGTGCCAAACTTGCGCTTTCCTAGGTGCACACGCACCATCCAATGCTGGACTTGGATGCTATATCGTTAGGGATGCCTCCCCTGCCTGGCGGTGGGCTTGTCAATATGGCGCCTCATTATACTGTCGCCTGTGGTCCTGCAATTTGGATCGTTCGGTGGTGCCTAGAGGCAGACGAGGATTTTTTCATAAATTTGCTATCTGACTATTTTTCTTCATTGTGTACCTTTGTACTTTATAGAAAATATTGTATGATGCTATTGTATTTTTCAAAAAGGTCATATGTTTATACGAGATTTTGCTTATTCGTGCAAGACACCCTTTGTTTGCATGTTATATAGGACCCGGCAATTTGGCGAGCTTGGCGCAATTGTCGAAGCCCCCGTGTACTGAATTGCGTAGACATTTGAAACCTCATTGTGGGAAACTCTTTTTTATTTATCGTCGAATATTAGGGGATACATTGTTTGGTGTATTCGCCTAGCCATTGGCCTTATTGAATATAAAATACATAAAAGTAAAGAATCTTCCTAAATTTCGTGGCTTCTGTCTTGAGGTGCTCCATCACGCTCCGTGTTGGTTTGTAGGGGGTTTCATCTCTTCGACTGGAAGCGCCATGTCTGCACGGCGGACCAGAGAGAAAAGTGGTTGGTTTACTGGATTGCTTGCAGTTAGGAGATCGATGCATACACGTAGGTCGACACCTTTTTTGGGGATGAGTATTGGGTTGGTTGTCCATGTTGCTTTTGTTATCTCTGTGATGTGCCATGTGCTTGTGAGGCGAGGAGCTTGCTCTATGTCCTTGATTCGTCGGGTGGATTGTTTGTTCACTTCTGTGTTTGATTTTGCTGGGTCCTTGTCGGGTTCTTTTTGGGCTTCTTGCGTTTTGACGTAGTTTCCAATAGTTTCCCAATTCTCACAGGGAACGCCGACGAGCGTGCCTTCCTATGCGGGTCCAGAAGTGGAGGCCGGATAGGTCGTTTTTGCAGGTTCGTGGTGCACCTGATTTTCTGAGGTCTGCTTATTGAGGACGTGCCCCTCTCATAGTAGTTTTGTATCCGCTATTTTCAGCTGTCCAAATTATGTCTCCATCCCGAAAGATTATGATATTTTGTTGAATTATCGATCATAGTTATCCGAGTGGCTGAAACTTCCTCTCACCGTTATGACCCCATTGGGGGCTGGCATTTTTAGCACCAGGTATGCATAGTGGGGCACTGCCATGAATCTAGCAAAAGCTGGTCATCCCAGGATCGCGTGGTACTACGATGGCCAATCCATGACTTCAAACTCCAGTTTCTCAAGCCTGAAGTTGTTCCTTGATCCGAATACTACGTCGAGGTGGACTTTGCCCAGAGCAGTTTCGGCTTTGCCTGGAACTATCCGTGAAAAGTCATATCTATAGGTGCGAGATTTGTCAAGGACCAATTCATTGCCCGTAGAGTTTAGGCATAGATGAGGTTGATGCTGCTCCCTGCATACAGGAAGACCTTGATCATGTCGAACCCGCCGGTTTGTGCTTCCACTATTAATGATGATTGGCCCGGTCGAGGGACCCGAAGTGGATGATCAGCTCTACTGAAGGTAATTTCTTGTTCTGACCAGTGGAGATACTCAGGTGTAGGGGTGGTGTTGTTACTGCCATGTTCACTTTCCTGGTAATCAACTTCTATGTCCTGTTAGAGGGTCGTCCTTTCTGGATCATCGACATTGCTCCTTTTGATCTGGGGTATTTGTCTTCTTGGTTTGTTGTGTTCTGCGGCTGCCCAACTGGCGAATGCCTCGACGGTGGTGGTGGTGCGCCGATGGCCAAAGTTCTAGGTGTAGTAGCATAGCCTCGGTTTGTTGCTTCGGTTTCCCTTGCATTGCATAGCTCCTGCATCTTTAAAAATGTCTGGCAATCCTTCAGGAGGTGATTGGATTGCCTTTTGCATGTTGAGTCCATGTAGAAGTGCATATTGCAGAGTCCTTCCAGCATTTTCCCTGTGGACATTGGTGGGTCTCGATGTTTTGGCTAGTATCGTTGTTGTGGCTGGCTTCCTCCACTGTCGTCCCTACTAATGCGATACTCATTGTTGTAGTCGTCGCTTATTCGGTTGTACCCTCTAGAGAAACCAGCTGCAACGTAACTTTGTCCGGTGTATCCATCGTTGTTCCGTCGTCTTCTGTCATTATTGCGCCTATCCCTATATTCTTCGGGTGAAACGGCTCTTTTATTGTGTAGTGTGTCTTCCCCATCGGGCCAGCGGTTATCCATGTCCATCAGCTGTGAGATCGTTTTGGGCTTGATTTGTCCCAATTCTTCAATGAATTCTTGGCAACGAAGCCCATCATTGAAGGCATCGATTGCTCTTTTATCGGATATGGCTTCAGTTGAGTTTTTTATATAGCCATCTAATGTCCACATTTAAACTGGATATTAGTCATCTTCTTGATGAAATATCTCTCTAAACCCTGCCACTAATGCTAATATTCAGAGGGTATGTAATCATTTCTTTTGTATTTTTCATGCGCAGATAATGTCGTTTAAAGGAGGGAATCACTACATTAAAGTGAAAAATACGAGATTTACAACTACCAGAAGAAACTAGGAGCCTTACATCAGAGGCAGACGACATAACGACCAACTATACGACCGGAGCAAAAATTCCGACCATATAGCTCCGGTTGTATAGTTGGCGCAACCACCGTTAGGTCAAACAGAACAACTTTCATGAAGGGACCTGATGTCTACGCACTTCTATTCTTGTAGACAGTTGTTGGGCCTCCAAGTGTAGAGGTTTGTAGAACAGCAGCAAGTTTTCCCTTAAGTGGATCACCCAAGGTTTATCGAACTCAGGGAGGAAGTGGTCAAAGGTATCCCCTCTCAAGCAACCCTGCAATCAAGATACAAGAAGTCTCTTGTGTCCCCAACACACCCAATACACTTGTCAGGTGTATAGGTGCACTAGTTCGGCGAAGAGATAGTAAAATACGAGTTGTATGGATATAATACAATGATGCCAGAAAATACTTTGATGGTGTGAAGGAGACTAAAGGTAAACTGAAATAAAGATGGCAACAAGCAAACATGTAACAGATCTAATTGCAAACGGTGTTTAAATGCTTAGAAACAAGGCCTAGGGATCATACTTTCGCTAGTGAACACTCTCATATAAATATCTTCTCTTTATGATACTACCCTGAACTACTCTCCGGTTGGACACTCTAATCCATGGTAGGGCTATAACATCACACCTCAAAGTTCGCTTTCCCCATATAGAGAACCCCACACTGTCACCTTGAGCTCTAGATGGTTCCAACAAACACCACAATTTCATAGAGACATCCAACTCCAAATATAACTCATAACAAGTATTTGTAATCTCTAGCCTAAGTGCCACCATGGTGTGCATGCTGTCACTTTCACACACATGGGGAGAGTAGAGATCTATTAAAGAACGTGAGTAGCAAGGTAGATCTACTTGATTACAAATCTCATGATCACAATATGATCATGCATAGAGAGAGATGAACACATAGCTATCGGTAGAACCCTTAGCCTCGAGAGAGAACTACTCCCTCCTCATCATGGGAATTAGCAACGGCGATGGAGATGGTGGTGGAGATCGATGGAGATGGCTCCGGGGGCACTTCCCCGTCCCGGCAGGGTGCCAGAACAGAGACTTTCTGTCCCCCGAATCTCCCCTTCGGTGGCGGCGGCGTTGCGGAACTTTTTGTGGCTGGAGGCTGTTCGATTTAGGGTTTTTGCCTCGGGGACTTCTTATAGGCGAAGGGGCAAGGTCGGTGGCCGGCCAGGGGGCCCAGACCATGCCCTGGCACGGCCTAGGGCTGCCCGCGCCAAGGGATGGTGTGGCCGCCCCGTGGCCCCCTCCGTCTCGTCTTCTGGCTCAGTGAGTCTTCCTGTAAAATATCAACTTTGGCTTTTGTCCCATCCAATTATGAGAATATTCATTTTCTGACATTTTTGGAACCAAAAACAAAAGAAAACAGGCAACTAGCACTGTGGCATCTTGTTAATAGGTTAGTCCAAGAAAGTGTATAAAAATACTCCAAATTATGGACAAAACATAAGAAAGTAGATATAAAACAAGCATGGAACATCAAAAATTATAGATACGTTAGCAACATATGAGGACCCCTATATAAAGAAGCCTCGGGCAACGAGAAAACAGGGTTCGCACCATCCAGAAGTCTCTACCACAGACCACCAGCGGCCTCCTGATCTCCAAACCCTTCTCCATCTCCATAACCATATTCCACCACTTGTAATAGTAGATCTCTTCTCCAATTGGCGACATTGTAAGACTATTGCTATCAATCTTATGATTTTTATTACAATGTTTGTGATTGTTGATCTCATCTCTATGTGTGAGTAATTCTCTTTAGGCTAAGGGCTTCGGCCTAGCCATGTAGCAATTGTGCATGTGAATTATCATAGATGGGATTGTGTATTAGTTTCTATGACATGATGGTTATTGTATTCTCTCTTGACTCCATCCAAGGATTTGTCAGGTACCCAAGACCCCGAGGGTTGAGCCAGGTATAGGGAGTATGAGTGATGACTGATTTGCAGGCTGGGAACCCTAGTGATAGAAGGGGTAGTACGACTGTATGTGAGGGATTTGCTTGGGATTAACGGTGACATCACTATGCATATCATTAGTTCTCTTTCTTCTATGGATGAGACTAGTAGCTTATTGCTATGAGTGGTTGCGGAGGCAATAGCAATTATGGATGCACTGCCCACATATAATTTATCTTGCCCTAAAAAGTACATGCATGCTTTATTTCTATCTTTTATTTCCATCAGATGTTTTGCATAGCTACAGGTGAAACCGAACGCCTTAGGCCCTCTCTCTCCATCATCGACAACAACAAAAAGATGCAAATTACTGGTCCAGTGAAAACACAAAAGGGATTCTAAAACTCCTGAAGGTCCATTAAAGTAACTTCACTATGCATTCGCTTCCCGAGGATTCGATAACCTAGGTATACTAGGGAAAAAGAAGCTATACTACATCCATAATCCGGATCGAAGGTATCAACCCTTTTTCTGGCGCCGTTGCCAGGGAAGCAATAGCTACCCTGGTGAGGTTATTAGGAATCTTGCTAGTTTTAGTTCTTGTTTTTAATTTTGTTAGTTTGCTTTTAGTCTTTATTTGATAAACCAAAAAAAAAATAGTTAGCCTTTAGATTCTTGCTTTTACCATTATAATTCTTTATCTAAGAAACCCACAAACATAGGAAGTACGGCTGAAAAGAAGTTTGGGGAGTTTGCTACTCCCAATAATGATTATTTGCCTACTCCTATTACTCAGCCAGCAATTGCTGCTGATGACTATGAAATTAAGCCCCATTACTTAAGTTTGGTTTAACATAATCAATTTGGAGGCTCTGCTGTTGAAGATGCAGGTATGCACTTAAATACTTTCACTAAAATATGTGATATGATGCGTATAAAAGACGTTGACCCTGATGCGGTCAAATTGCGTCTATTTCCTTTCTCTCTAAGAGGGAGAGCTAAAGAATGGTTGCTATCTTTTCCTAAAAATACTATTACATCATGGGTGTGATGTACTTCTTTATTTATGACTAAATTTTTGCCACCAGCAAAGACTATGCAACTTCGATCTAATATTACTGGCTTTAGACAGGAAGAGCGTGAGCCACTAGCTCTTGCATGGGAGAGGATGAAAGAATGCCTAAGAAACTTTCCTAGTCCTAGCATGGAAGATTGGTTAATCCTCAATTTATTTTACAATGCTCTTAATCCTGTATCTTAGTGTATGCTTGATACTACAACTGGAGGAACATTTATGGGTAAACATATTACCGAAGCAAAGCAGCTGCTAGACAATATGCAAGACAACCATGCCCAATGGCATGTGGAAAGATCAAACACGAAGAAGGTGAACTCTGTCTCACCACAAGAGAACGAAGATCTCAATGCTAAGTTGGATGAGCTCATACTAGCCATAAAAGGTAAGGAAACTCAGGTAAGAGCCACCCCCGAAACAAATATCGAAGAAATAGACTTCGTAGCTCATAATGATTATAATCCTGCTTGGAGAAAGAGTTACAATCCTAACTTCCAGAAACACTATGCTAGTCCTGCAAGTAACTCTAATAATAATATGGGAAATAATAATGGTAGTCTCCAAGAAACACTAAAGTCTTTCATAGACTCACAAAACAAACAAAATAATATTCTAGTTAAAATTATAGAGAACGATGATGCTATGCTTGGTAAACTATCTAACCAAGCTGTTAGTTTGAGAAATGATTTACATGCCCTTCAAGAAAGAACGAGGATCATTGAGGCATAGCTACGTAACATAACCGAGAGTCAAACTCTCATTCTAGCTAAGTTTGCAGGTAAAGCTGAGCCAAATCTGGTTGAGGAACTCAAAATGATGAGGATCCAAAGGGAGGAGCCTGAAGAACTTGATTATAGTAATGCTCCTTCACCAAGCTACACCGTTGAAGATCTCGTAAAAAGGATCAACGTCAAGATTCCGGTAAGTGAAGGTAGTGATGAAGCTATGTACCAACATTTTGTCAATCAAGTAGCAATAAAGGTACGTGAGCTTGAAGAAGAATACAAGCAAATTGCTGAAAAATTACCTGTTAAACTAGATGACATATTTGAGCCTACTATTAAGATTAAAATTGGAACCAATGAGATAGCTGCACTTTGTGATCTAGGTACAAGCGTCTCAACAATTCCGAAGAGTCTTTTTAACAAGTTAAATCTTGGCTCCTTTGAAATTACTGAGTTAAAATTGCATCTAGCAGATTCTACCTACAAACAAGCTGTAGGAATTAAGGAGAACACTTTAGTATACATTAAAGGCTGTCCCACTCTTATTGATTTTGTTATTGTTGACATGCCTGAAGATGCTACTGCTCCTATTATATTAGGTCGTCATTTCTAAGAACTATTAAGGCTTTGATTAATCTGCATGAAGGCAACATGAAGCTGCGATTGCCTTTGCAGGATCCTTTTGTTATTCATTTCCCCAGCAAGAAGAAAGCCAAGTATGATGAAAAGGAGGCCATCACTTTGAAGGCCAATTACTTTGGAGTGGGTGTTCCACTCATCTGGCCCAAGTGAGTATCATCAAGGTCAAGCTATTGATCATAAAAGAGCGCTCCATGGAGGGCAACCCATGTAAAATAAAGGTTTGAGTTAAGTTTTTAGTTTTAGTTTAAGTTTATGTTTAATAAAGAGTGCTAGAAAACTCCATTCGAGGAGAAGAAGTTCGGTAGTACTTGAAATTCTGCTTTATTCATGCTATTGTTGGTCGACAATATTTACTGTCAATTTTCTATCAAAAACAAGGTATATCACTAAGTTACAGGAAAATAAATAGTCTACAAAGAAATAGAAATTTTTTGAGGCACACTAGGAGTTTAACGACCAACTATACAACGGGAAAAAATTCCAGCCATATAGCTCCGGTCGTATAGATATCTTTGCCATCGAAAATTATTCTGCAGTATGTACTGAGAGTTTAACGACCAACTATACGGCGGGAATAAAAAATTCCAACCGTCTAGATCTTGTCGTATAGATATCAATGCCTCCGTACAATTTCTTTTCATATGTTCTGAGAGTTTAACGACCAACTATACGGCGGGAATAAAAATTCTGGCTGTATAGTTCCGGTCGTATAGATATCGATGCCTTTGCAAATTTTCTTTCGCAGGGACAAACAGTTTAACGACTAATTATACGGCCGGAACATTTTGTTCCGCACGTATAGCTGCGTCCGTATAGCTGCGCCGCCAGGAGGAAAACCTAAATTTTGACAAAAGGTCAACTATATGACCGGAACACATTGTTTCGACCGTATAGCTGCGCTCGTATAGTTGCGTCCTAACACAAAATCGCACGAGAAGGTACTCCCAACTCCAAAACTTCAATCCTTTTTCTTTCTTCTACCTCCAAACTCTCTCAAAACCTCAAGGGATCTCCATCTCTATTCAATTTCATTCGATTTCCTCGCACATAAGTGGTCTACGGTATGTTTCTCCTCCGATCCTCCAATTACTTTTTACAATTTCATATTCGATCTATTGTCATTATCAATCTAGGGTGAGACCTGCTATGAACCAATTGCCATGATTATCTTGCCTAGATTATTATTTTTAGGAGAATTCTTTAGTGTGCTATGATGAGGAATATGATCCACTTACTGTTGTTGGATCAAAAAGTTTTATTTTTGCCTTTCTTCAATGTTTTAGATGATGAACACAAGGAGGCAAACTCGTGCTCAAGCCACCGCTAGCGCTTCTCGGGCTTCCGCTCAGGAACGCATGGGGATACGGTTCAAGAATGAGGCCCATCGTGATTGCTTCAACAGGATCAAGAACCGCGAAGTGAAGGCCAATGATGACCCACAAGTATAGGGGGTATATCGTAGTAATTTCGATAAGTAAGAGTGTCGAACCCAATGAGGAGTAGAAGGTGTTGACAAGTGGTTTGGATCAGGAATTCTCTGTAATACTTAGCAAACGGATTTTTAGGTTTTTTTTGATAATGCAGATAAATAAACTACGAGTAAATAAAAGACAATAATAATAATTTCAGCAAGTGGCCCAATCCTTTCTTTAGCAAAGGACAAGCCGGTTGTATTAATTAAGATGACCAAACGTTCTCGAGGACACATGGGAATATTGTCAAGTGCTTTCACTTTGTATAGTTGATTAATCTTCTCTGGTTGGATAAGTGTTGTGTTGGTGAACCTATGCTAATGTACTGACCTTCCTAGGACTAATACATACTTGTGATTATACCCCTTGTAAGCATCCGCAATTACAAGAAAGTAATTAAGATAAAAACCTAACCACAACCTTAAACTTTGAGATCCTACACTCTCTTATGCAAAGGTTTCCTAATGGGGGTTCAGGTTTCTGTCACTCCGGCAACCCCATGATTAGTAGCCAAATACACAATGCATTCCCCTAGGCCCATACAGGTGAAGTATCATGTATTCGATGTTCACATGACACCACTAGAAGAATAATACCACAACTTAAATATCAAACCGTTAAATCTTTCTCAACACACTTCCACTACTAACAACATGACTTCTCCCATGTCCTCAAGAACTAAACGAACTACTCACGATATATCATATGGATCAAGATTAGAGATTAAATAATGATAAGTAACAATACAAACATGAACAATAATTCAATGGTTCCACTCAATAGCATCAACTACAACAAGTGATCAACACCGGGAAAGTTCCCCCTAAGAACTATGCAAGATTCAACCCAATTGTTACAGCGGTATGGAGTGGTGATGATGGTGCTAGTGGAGATGATGGTGGAGATGATGATGATCCCGATGAAGTTTAGCTTGATGACGGTGTTGATGGCGACGATCTCCCCTCTCCAGGGAAGGAATTTCCCCGGCAGATTTCTGCCTGCCGGAGAGCTCTTTCTCTCTCTGTAGTTTCTGCCCAGCAGAGGTGGCGGAATCTTTCTGTAGTCACTCCCCGAGTCTTAGGGTTTCGAGGGGATTATATACGCCAAAGGGTGATGCTGGAGGTAGGCCAGGGTGGCCACACCACCTGGTGGCGTGGCCAGGGGGACCCACGCCAGGGGGCGGTGTGGGCCCCCTGTGGCTTATCTCCTCTCCTCCTTCTAGCCTCCTTCATCTTCTGGAAAAATAGGAATTTCCATATATTTTCTGGGATTTTCTGCTCTTTGCGAATATTGCATCTGGACAACTCTTCTTCCATCAGAATCCTGACTCCGGTAGTTTATCCTCCAAAAGTCATCAATCATGCAAAAATAGATGAAATAACATAAGTATCATCTCTTAATATGAAATATATCAATGAATAGTCATAAATTATGATATAGAATAGTGATGCAAAATGGACGTATCAACTCCCCCAAGCTTAGACCTCGCTTGTCCCCAAGCAAAAACTGAGCTCAATAAACAAGACCACAGGTTTATGGAGGAAGTGTCAATAAAGAGAATACGAACAAGAAGAATCACATTCATCAATACACAAATCATAATATAAAACAACTCACTATTATATAACTTAACTTGCAATGAGTAAAGGAAACACAATAAAGATACACAAAGTAAATAATTGGTAATGGCAAACTTTGTTCTTGATCAGAGAACGGTTAACAAATTGCAGGAGTCAAATTTAATGGGGTTTTCAATGATAGCCTTCAAAGTAATATTCACTAAGATAAGAGCAGTGTGCAAAACAAGGAACATAATAAGCATGATTGAATAAATCATCATATGGATGATTGAATCACAACAACTCAAATGCTTGCTTGAGATAGAAAGGAATAGGTTTACTGACTCAACTAAAAAGTAAAAGATAGGCCCTTCACAGAGGGAAGCAGGGATTTCAAGTTTCATAAAGAGCCTCCAAAAATTATGGTACTTACAAGCTTTCATCTCTCATTGCCCCTATCATAAGCATCTTGATCTGATTAAGGTTAATGTGAGGGAAAATATGAGTTATGTGCTTGACAAATTATAAGTTAAAAGTCTCATGCCCCTTGAGTACGAGTACCAGACCTTAGGCTACTCAACTTTGGTCTCCGGTAAGTTCTTGTCCTTGTAAGTGTATGTGTATCATAGAGAACCGCCAACGGGGTACCCCTTGCCCCCATGACACAGGAGCTATCCCATATCAAAATGACAAGGCAACAGACAGTGAGCATCTCAGTGATCTTTTTATTTGCTATTTTACAGGTTTTTATTGAAGATGCTTCATAGAATGCCACTATAGTTATGCTGCAAGTTTCCACCATGATTAGGCATGGCTTAGGCTAGCCGCCCAGGCATTTTTCTAACACATATACAAACTTCATGATCTTACAATCTCCCATTTTATTTCACACCGCCGGCATCCATAAACAAAAGAACATGATATCAACTAAATAATAAGTGCAATGTCGAAAGCGGACCCCATGATAACATGGTTTTGCTAACTCCCAACTTATAATTTGCAAGCATACAAGCTTCATAAGATAGTCACAATGGTTCAAATTTATTAAGTACAAGAAAATAAAGTGTGCCATCAAGTTTGTGAGAGTATTAATCACTAGTTTTCACATGAAAAGTTTAATTTGGAAGATAGATAAAACTCAAGAATTTACTTGAAATAGCAATAATGCTAATAGGTAGATATGGTGGACACAAATGGCATAGGTTTTGGTTCAAGGATTGGATGCACGAGAAGCATTCTCTCTCAGTATAGGTTTTTGGCTAGCAAAGTTGGGTAGCAAGCATAAGAGTTGAAGGAAACAAACAAACACACAAGTGATAGAAACAATCATGCAATCTTCCTTAGAAACACAAAAGATTTTAACTAGAGAATACTAAGCTTATGAGCCAATCAAGAAAGAAAGATAATGAAATTATATTTCTAAAAGTACTTTTCTCATTCCCATTCAATCCTCAAATAGTGTTGCTACTGACCAGAGCTAGGTTTGCCAAAACCAACAAAATTTACTTAATGATCCCAAAGTGATACCAATACTAACAACAAGATCAATCATATAACAGAAATTGCAAAATAAAATAAGATGTACAAAAAGTAAATGATAGAACTTGTCATTAATATTCTATAACGGCAACTCACACCAAGGGATACATAGATAACTAACTGGAGGAGAGATACTTCCACAATGCAAACCATCCTATACGATAACTTCTATATTCATGATATGACTCTACTAAAAAGGTAAAAATATGAAAGAGAATGATGTGATACCGCGGCACTCCCCAAGCTTGGAACAAACCAAGGGGATGCCAAAACTTGATGACGAATTACTCCCTCGGTGGTGGTGGTGTTCTCTCGATAAGCTTTTCAATCAATTTCTTCAAATCCTCAATCTCGAAGGTGAGAGTACGAATCAACTCAAAATTGTGCTCAACATGGTTCATGATCATGTCGGACTGTGAATCCCAGCCCTTGTGATTCTTTCCCCACTCTTCCTCCTTAAAGTGTTCCTTTCATGCATGGTTAGAACGAGGCATGTCCCACATGGAGGGTAATTTTTCCTTAGGCATCTTTTGGAATTGCTGCTCGTGTATAAGGGTATGGAAGGGATTCTTGGTGCATGGAGGAGGTGACCGTGAAGCCAAGCAATGGCGCGGAACCATCCTTCCAGTGGACATCCGTGCAGTCCTTTTGAGCTTGACAGGACGTGCCATCACTCCAATGCTTGCAATGGTGGTGTTGGTGCGCGGATGCTGGTCTTCCTTCACTTCCTCTTCAACTTCACCCTTGATCTCCTCCTCCTGCTTGGGGTCATGGAGATCATCTTCCACAGGCTTCTTGCCCTTATCGTTGGTGGAGACCATTGTCCTTCTAAACTTGAGAATAGTTCCTGACAGAAACAGATTGAAATGAAAACACACCGAGAACACGATATATAGACCTCGGGGGATCTAGGAGATTATATATTACAAAAATTAATAGCAAAAGTAAGGTACTGAGAGAAAACGGGTCGGAGACGGGCTCTGGGGTGGCCACACCCCTAGTGGCACGACCAGGTGGGCCCGCGCCACGGGGTGGTGTGAGCCCCCAGGCTTCATTTCCGTCCCTTTTTGACTCATTATCTTCCATGTTAGATAAAAACTGCAAAAATATAAATTGAAAAGTTTTTCGCGGACCTTTTCTTACCAGAACTGTTACCTATTTGAAAATGGACTCTGCAGGTTTCTGAATTTGGTCTTTAATAAATTCTTCTGGAGTCACCACTTGAATAATATCAATATCTTTATTGTAAGAATCTTCAAAAATATAATGCTTGAGTCTTTTGACCATTCTTCATCTCATTACATCATTCTCTCCTACCACTTGAAAATTTCTTTCATACAAAATTTCACACAATCTTCATTAGAAACATTAGTGCATGCAAGATAATAAACCTTTAGGTTCAATTTCAACTGAAATCCATCAAAACATAAGCTACCGAAGCAACTCCTTTCGAACACTACTAGGAAACAGCTTATAGGTAGACAAGATATTCTGTGGCGCATATGTAAAACCATGCGCCATAGATATGTATCAATGGCACACTAGGAAAAATGCACCACGGATACTAAACACATATGTGGCGCATTTCTTAGAACATGCGCCACAGAAGTTGGGTGGGACCCGCCAGCCGGGGTGGGGCGATCCACGTTCTATGGCGCATAATGACATATGTGCCACAGAAGAGACAACATCTATGGCACATATTTCATTATGCGCCACAGAACATGGAGGCAGGCCCCACCACGGAATCTATTTGACAAAAACAGACCCCCCTCGTGGATCGCCTTTTTAGTTTTGTAAAAAATAAACGAAAATGATAAAAACTTCAAAAAAAATAATTCCTTTGAGATGTAGTTATATTTTAGGGTATTGTTGTAGTGAAAATTGAAATACATGAATTTCGATGTATTTTGCAAAAATAGGTCATGGCACGGTAAAACGGCCATAACTTTTGCATACGATGTCGGAAAAAATCTTTAACCTGTCAAAATGATCGTCTCAAAATTTCCTACTCGATTTCAACCACCTACGGTCGTTTTGGATTTTACAGAATCCCCAAATTCGAAAGAGTAAAAAGTTATGGCAGAAAGAAGATTTTTTACTGCAAAAAAACAAAAAAGGGGGACAAACTTCTGTCGTGCATTTCTCCCATATGCGCCACAAAAGTCTTGGGCAGGATTCGAAATTTGAATCCCGTCGGCGCCCTTGTCCCTCCCTTTTTCCTTTTTCTCCCCCCACTTCTTCTCCCCTCCCCACTTCTCCTCCCCTCCACACTTCTCCCCTTCTTCTCCCTCCTCCTTCTCCACTCTCTGGCGACCTCCTCCTCCTCCACCACCAACTCCGGCGACCTCCTCCTCCTCCTCCTCCACCACCAACTCTGGCGACCTCCTCCTCTTCCTCCACCACCAACTCCGGCGATCTCCTCCTCCTCCACCACCAACTCCGGCGACCTCCTCCTCCTCCACCACCAACTCCGACGACCTACTTCTCCTCCTCCTCCACCAGCAACTCCGGCGACCTCCTCCTCCTCCACCACCAACTCTAGCGACCTACTCCTAGCCCTCCTCCAGCCACCAGCCACCAGCCACCACCACCACCACCTCCGGCCAGATCTAGATCTGGCTCGATTTTTTTTTGAAATTTGATAAAAACTTCTCTGGTGCATATTGGCCATATGCGCCACAGAAGTTTGAGATGTGGCCTGCCTTTTTTTTGAATTTTGGAAAAAAAACTTCTGTGGCGCATATTGGCCATATGCGCCACAGAAGTTTGAGATTTCTGTGGGGCATTTCAAAATGCGCCACAGAAGATAGTTATCAGTGGCGACGTATCAGTGGCGCATCAGATATGCGCGACGAATAGTGAAAAAAGGTGTGCCACAGATAAGTTGTTTCCTAGTAGTGGAAAGCCCAAAAAGAATTAAAAAAGGAAATTGATTTAAGAGGCAAATGCAAAAATGGCAGAAATCTAGCAAACAGACCAGCATGTAAAGATCAATTTTTTCGAAAATCTGCTGTTGTTGAAATCAAAAAGTGAAAAACTAACGGAAGTTAAATAATATCCTAGGGCATGCACACAAAAAATTACAGAACAGTACAATGTTCTGGGATTTTTCACGATTTTTTACGGTGAAGCACAAAAATCTGTTTTGGGACAGCAACTTCCCCAAATCTTACTTCTCTCTCATTAGAGGCTGATCTTGACACAAAAACCAAACAAAATGGATAAGGAGAGGTTATTACAGAAGCAATAACTTCCAGAACTCAAATAAACAAAAACTGAAAGCAAAAATATATTGGGTTGTCTCCCAAAAATCTCTTTCTTTATAGCCATTAAGATAGGCATGATAAATTTCAATGATGCTCACATAAGAATATGAATTTAAGTAAAAGAGAGCATCAAGGAGTAAATATACACATATTTAAGTCTAACCCACTTCCTATGCAAGGGAATTTTGTAAGGAAATAAATTATTGAAACCAGAGGCTACTAGCATAGGAAGGCAAAACAAGTGCAACATAAAGACTTTCAGCATAAAGCGAGGAAACTTAATATTATTGAGATACATAAAAACAATTTTCCCTCTCTCATAATAACTTTAAGCATCATGAATAAATTTAACGATATAACTATCACATGAACCATAGTAGCAATGATCACTTGTTCTGATAGAAAACACATGGACACTAGCCTTCCTAGTTCTACTAGGATGTGAAACAATATTAGAAGTATCGTTACAAAGGATAATGTGCCAATCTTCTACATTTTTAGTGACAAGGTCTTTCATATTTGCTACTGCAGGTTTAACATCTATTTGTTCATCAGGTTCTAAAGCTTTATTTGTACTTTTGTTAACAATACTAGTTATCGTAGAATGCTCCTTTACCTTAACAGGGAAGGGTATTTTCTCGATGTAAGGTTCAGGTAAAATATGATCAACAGTATAAACTTCAGTATTTCTAGCAGGAACACAAATAACAATATCTTTATATGGATCTTGATACTTGTTCCATTTCTTTTTAGGAATTTTAATATAAGAGGCAAAGGCCTTAATACAATTTCCAATGCTTTGAGAATCAAGACCATAAGCAATCATCAGTTCCCATAAAAGATTTAATGCATTCATAATCATAATTTATACCTGACTTTCTTCCTTTATCATTCTCCCATGCTTCAGCATTGTCTTGAATACGGTCTAGAATATCCCATTTAGCTTCGTCTTTCATACGTGTAAATGATCTAGCACAAGAAGCATCCAATAGATCCTTATCATGAAGAGAAAGCCTTGCATAAAAGTTATTGATAATAATATTATTAAGGAGCTCATGAATAGGACATTTGAGCATTAGTGACTTCAATCTCCCCCAAGCTTGGGCGGTACTCTCTCCATCACGAGGCCAAAAGTTATATATTTGATTCTGATCTTTATGAATCTCACTAGGAGGATAAAATTTGGAATAAAAGAGAGGTACAATTTCCTCCAATTCAAGATATTGGCCATTCTTTAGCAGCTTATACCATTCCTCAGATCTTCCTTTCAATGATACAGAGAATAACTTTTTCTTAACTTGATCTGTTGTAATACATGCACACTTGAACAATCCGCATAGTTCATGTATAAAAAGCAAATGATCACCGGGATGGGTAGTTCCATCTCCAAAATAGCAGTTATCCATAACACGATCAACAGTTTTTGTAGGTATTTTAAAAGGATCAATATCAGTAGGTGGTGGTTCATCTACTACCTTAGCAGTGGTAGTAGCATTCCGAAATAAGAAACTAAGTGAATTATCCATATTGAAAATAAAGCAACAAACAAAAATAAACAATACTCACAGTAGAAGTTTCCTTTACCAGTTCCACTCTTCAATAGCGCTTCACTCCTGGGAAACAGCGCCAGAAAATAGTCTTGATGACCCACAAGTATAGGGGTGTATCGTAGTATTTTCGATAAGTAAGAGTGTCGAACCCAACGAGGAGCAGAAGGTATTGACAAGTGGTTTGGATCATGAATTCTCTGTAAATACTTAGCAAACAGATTTTTAGGGGGTTTTGATAATGCAGATAAATAAAGTGCGAGTAAATAAAAGACAATAATAATAATTGCAGCAAGTGGCCTAATCCTTTCTTTAGAAAAGGACAAGCCGGTTGTATTACTTAAGATGACCACATGTTCTCGAGGACACATGGGAATATTGTCAAGTGCTTTCGCTTCATATAGTTGATTAATCTTCTCTGGTTGAATAAGTGTTGTGTGGGTGAACCTATGCTAATGTACTGACCTTCCTAGGACTAATACATACTTGTGATTATACCCCTTGCAAGCATCCACAACTACAAGAAAGTAATTAAGATAAAAACCTAACCACAACCTTAAACTTTGAGATCCTACACTCCCTTATGCAAAGGTTTCCTAACGGGGGTTCAGGTTTCTGTCACTCCGACAACCCCACGATTAGTAGCCAAATACACAATGCATTCCCCTAGGCCCATAAAGGTGAAGTATCATGTATTCGACGTTCACATGACACCACTAGAAGAATAACACCACAACTTAAATATCAAACCATTAAATCTTTCTCAACACAATTCCACTACTAACAACATGACTTCTCCCATGTCCTCAAGAACTAAACGAACTACTCACGAGATATCATATGGATCTAGATCAGAGATGAAATAATGATAACTAACAATCTGAACATGAACAATATGTTGGGTCCGCAGCATAGAAAACAAAAAATTTCCTACGATGTGAACTACACGCCAAGATCTATCTACTAGGTACAAAGCAACGGGTGGACATACATCCAACGAGAACTTATCCTCATAGACAACGAGCTTTGTTAACGAGTAGGAACTCGTGGTTGATGTAGTCGTACACTTGCCGATCTCAAGATCGTGATGAAATCCAGCAGGTCCGGCTCCAGCACGTCCATCAGATCCAGCTCCAGCACCACCAAGTCCAGCACCGCAAAGCAGCGGTGCATCCGTGATCGCACACACGTCCGGTACCCCGACAACCTACGTCCCTCGCTCCAGCAAAGCAGTGGAAGCAGCAACTCCTTTCCAAATAAAGCCACAGGGAACATGTATCTCGCTAATCCGAGACCATGGGGGAATAATACTAGAGGGGGAGAGAGATCCTTCACAAGGAGGTGTGAGTGAGAAGTGAGGAGGGGGTGGCCTTTTATAGGAGGAGGGGGGTGCCCCTCCTTCATGGCCGGCGCATGGAGGAGGTGACTCTTCACCTCCTCCATTCATGTGGTGGTAACTCCCTCCACATAAATTTGCCCCTTCACATTCTCTTTTAAAGTCTCCACTTTAAATGCATTTAATTTCTCCAAATTTAATGCTCTCTCATTTAATAAAACTCTTTTATTATTTTTATTCAGAATTTTGTTAATTACTTTAATTAACAAACATTCACATAAAACCCCTGCAACATTTCAATATTACATGCAGAACCAATTTCAGCAATTTCACCCAAAACAGTTTCGGTGTCTATTGAAATAATTTCAGCACTTTCTTAAATCTTTATCTAAAACATATTTGCTCCAAATGGTGTCGGTATCCCTTAAGTGTGTCACCCTACGGTTCGCGAATAATGCAGACATGATCGAGACCCCTCTCCGATCAATAATCAGCAACGGGACCTGGAGATCCATACTGACTCCTACACATTCAACGATGACTTCTGTGATCGTGAAAACCTTTAACGCTAGTAAATAAATCCCTTTGTCCTGCGATATATTACATGTCTGAGATTTGATCATCAGTATATCCATACCTAGTTTGATCTCGTTACCGACATGTACTCTTTTCTTGTTCCCGTGATATAACATTCTAGTGATCACATCACTTGCTTGCAAGCTATTTCAATGTGATATCACCGAGAGGGCCCAGAGTATATTTATCCGTCATCGGGATTGACAAATTCCACTCTTGATCCATGAGCCTCAACATAACACCTTCGTAGCACTAAACCCATTTTATAGTCACCCTATTACGGTGTGACGTTTGATGTTATCAAGATACTCTTCCGGTGTTAGCAATTAACATGATCTCATGGTCTAAGGATAAAGATTACTTCGTATGATGTTATAGCAATATAAACATAATGACTTTGATCGTAATGCTATACTTCGGATGAATGTTCATCACATCATTCCACCAATGGTGTGACCTTGTTATTAACAACATCCAATGTCCATGATCAGGAAACCTTGATCATCTTGTTAATCAACAAGCTAGTCTATAAGAGAGGCATAACTAGGAACCCTTTTTGTTTATTAAACACGCATGTATTGATGTTTCCGATCAATACAATTCTAGCATGTAAAATAAACATTTATCATAAACATGGAATAAGATAATAACCACTTTATTGTTGCCTCTCGGGCATATTCCCTTCAGTCTCCCACTTGCACTAGAGTCAATAATCTAGTTTGAAAAACTTTGCGTATTGAACACCTATGGCTTTCTGGTGTTGCATATACGCAATTGCTAGTGGTTAACATAATCTCCGGATCTGACAGTTTCAGGTCCGTGTGTATTTGCATGTCTTTGCATCTCTACACATCACTCATTCTGAAATGAGATGGCATTGTATAAATTTGGTCCTCTGGTGAGACATTTAGTCCGTTCGGCTCAAAATATGTTGATATTATTGTCACACAATATATCTTCATAGTATTAGCCCACTTTGAACCACACCTAGTTTGATAACAAACTACTTAACACAAATGCCCTCCTTTGCTGCTACTATAGCAGTTATATACTTAGCCTTTTGTTGTAGTATCCGTCACAATATCTCAACGTTGGAACTCATCCAAATCCATCATGGAACATCCTTTCCATTATATTGTGCCACCCATAGTCTAAATTGAGATAAATTTAATTTGTATCTTGTGACAAAACTAGTATCAATGTAACACTTTACAATGAACTACCTTTAACTATTTGTCACTTATACATGATATATTCTTAGTTCTTCCAAAGCTCATAAGAATATCTTTACTATTGTCCAATTATCATCTTATGAATCATTCTGGTATATGCTCATAACATTTAGAGCATAGGACATTCTGGATAAATACATATCATGGTATAATTGATCAGAATCTTCATGTGATTTTACTCACCAAGTGTTGAAACACTTGAATCTGAATACAATTCTTTCCATGTAGCAAGAACCTTTCTTGTTGTTTCCATATTGAACCCTTTCAATATCTCATATTGAACCCTTTCAATATCTTATATATGTATGTCTGGCACAACCATATTAGCGCCTTAATCTATCTATACAGATATTGATGCCTAATATTCTGGGTTTGCCCAAGTCTTTCATCGAAATCTTATTTTAATGGAATCCTTAACTTGTGTCAATTCAAGATACATGATTTCCAATCAACAATATGTCCTCTACATAATGTATTAGAAATATGTCTCAGCGCCCCCACTTAATTTCTTGCAAATGCAAGCATCTTCATCATCTCTGATGAATTTAAACTCTTTTAACAGTTTCATCATGGTGAATATTCCAACTCCGCTATGCTTACTTCAACTATTGAAGTTTACATGCCCTTTTAGCACCCTTTGAATTAACAAAACCCTTCGGACCATGTCTTGTACACGTCCTAGGTTACCGTTCATTTAGAAGAACCTTGTTTTGTTTATTCAACTACCATATACCAAATTATATGTAGTGGTTGCTACATTAATCCGTCAAGACTATATATCGCTATGAAAGATCATATCTTGTCATAGTCAACTGCTTGAACATTGCCGTAAACTTCTTTCCGACATGTTGACTATTTCATAGATGTCAAACATCCATGTCTATTTCTTTATATATCCAAACACGACCGATAGGCTTCACGCCTTTCCGGAGGGTCTTCCAAGTTCAGAAACTTGATTTCTCGTGTATGGATACTATCATGGATTCTATGACTTCTAGTCATTTTATGGAGTCAGGGCCCATCATTGCTTCTTTGCATGTAGTCGGTTCATCATTGTCAAAACAATAACGACTTGCTTATCAAATCTTACTATTTGATTCTTACCGACCCACACGGTTCTATAGGAACTCTAATCTCCGAGATCACACCTTTTGTAATCACGAGAGACATGAGCATTGTGGCCGCCACCGGGACACTTTCTGGCGCTGTGCTACTTAGCACATATAGCTAAGGTTCAACAACCTTATCAAAGTTCTATTGTCCTCCCACTTAACTTTTCACGAAAAATTCCTTCTCAAGAAACTTGACGTTCCAAGTAACAAACTCTTTTGTCCTCGGTGTTATGGAGAAATTCCCAACAAATTCTTTGGGATAACCTACAAAGACGTGCTCATCCGACTTTGGTTGTAAACATTTTACTTATGCATAGCATACCAAAATTTAAGAAAAGACAATTCGGGTTTTATCCCAAACCATAACTTATATGGTGTCATTTCAATGGATCACGATGGTGCTCTTTTCAGTGTAAAAGCGGTAGTCTCTAAAGCTTCAATCCTTAAAACATAATGGACGTTTTATAAATGACACCCTTGATCTTACCATGTCAGACATGGTTTGATTTTATCTCTCGAATATGCCATACTCCTATGGTTTATCGGGAAACACAGATCATGGAACAATTCCTCAAGTCTTAGGTGTTTTTGCTAAACATGTAACTCAAATATCTTCCTTTATGATCGAATCATAAACTCTTTATTTTCTTGTTACAATGATTTTCCACTTCATCTTGAAAGTCTTTGAACAATTTTCAAATGTTTCATACTTCTTCCTTATTAAGTAAATATACAGATATATTCACTCAAATTTTCGGAGAAAGCATATGAAGCAAAAGATCCATCGCATATGGCTACACATAATGGACTATGCACATCAGCATGCACAATTTCCAATAAGCTAGTCATCCGTTCCTCTCTGGCCTATGGACGGAGTTTCAATTATCTCGAGGAAAGTCTCACATGCGTCAATTGATCAAAATCAAAGGCTCCAAAAATCCATCAACATGGAGTTTCTTCATGTTTTCTTTCAAATATAATTTAAACAGCGATGTCACTTCATAAGTGATCTTTCAATCATTTGTCTTGCGACATTTTAGCAATAGTGTTTATAGATGTGATTTCTCCAACTAGACTTGTAAAAGTTCATCCATCCTTTATGGAATACGGTAATTATTTGAACAACCATTGTTCTCATGATACCGGAACAAAATAACAATTATTTAAACAAATCTTGAAGGCTTGGTTTGATGACAATGAAAAACACAATAACACTTTATTTGTTTTCGATGAACATCATCACTCATTCTCTTGCTGGTTACTTAGGCCATTGTAGTTCATGAATTGTGTTGTCCTGTATGACACTTCATACCAACCAATTCGGTATCCAATACCTAAGAACCACATTGTTTAACAAGCAAGGAATATAGCCATAACATGTATATCTTCTATATACCTAAGTTGGACATCTCCAACCTTTTATTTTCTGCCAAATATTTTATAGATTCTCTTTCAGCAATTCCTTTTCTTTTAAAAGAATCTATCAACATCAATAGTGGTGTCATCAACACGACACATGGTACAAAGCGTATATAGTCAAATACTAATACCTTTGGACTTGCACTTTGAAGTGGATCACCATCATCAAATGTTTGGTGTTCTTTCAAAAATCCATTCTTTAGTAATCTATTAGTGTAGTAAACATTTTACTTACATCTTCTATTCATCCTTATCATGACAACTTTCATGATCAAGCTACTATAGCCTATAAGGAAGAATCACGAGTATAATATCAGTTCCCAAAACCTTTTTGGTAGATTCGGATGCCTAGCATCTCCATCCTTCACAAATTCTCATACAATATGAGAACATGTATTTTGCTAAATTATACTCTATCATAATGCAACCAAAAACATTGTTTCAGATATCACAATATCTTTCACACATGATGGTTTCTGAAACAATTTTCAGCTCCAATATAATCTTGATATTAAAACAACTTTTTGAATATCAATAATCATGGATGCAAACATGATACTTTAGATACTAACATTGGAATTCTTACTCTTGATTTAATACTACTTATTAAACTTCATGGAGTAAATAGAGTTTGCTGAAAGTTTGCAATAGGACTTATAAACTTTAAATTGACATTCGAAACAATACGATACCAGTTCGTAAAGTAAATATCCAGAATTCTATAGTTCTATTATCTCAAATAAAAACTAAGCATAAGGTAGAAAACGAATGCCAATGACTACAACAAACTATGCAAATTCACTTTGATTTAATTTATGACAAATTTGGTTCGACTAATCCAAATTAGAAATGAACTCCCACTCAAAAACGACATCCCTCATGCCTTTTTGGTGATTACATGAACCAAATCCACTACACCAAGTCCGATCATCACGTGAGTCGGTGTAGCTTCAAAGGCGAGCATCAATATGGTCATCACATCAACTATATGACTCATGCTTAACCTTTCGGTCCATGTTCCAAGGACATGTCTGTACATGCTAGGCTCGCCAAGTAAGAACCTTAGTATTCGCGTGTGTAAAACTGTCTTACACCCGTTGTATGAAAGCGTATAGTCGAGTACACCCGATCATCACGTGATGTCTCGAAACACGATCCATAGAACGGTGCATACTTAAGAAAGAACACATTTTATCTTAATATTTAAATGAGGGATCATCTTACAATGCTACAGAAAGCGCCAAACTAGTAGTATAAGATGCTAACATCTAATGTGTAAAGTGAGATGATATGGTCTATGCATTTGATCTCTATCATTTGCATCGTGGTATGATCTCTATCATTCCTTTGTGTGTAAGGCCAAGGTCTATGGAATTTACACGTTAGGTGTGTTGTAAGAGTATCTATCATACATCTACTTACAACAATACCATATCAAGACACTAGCCCAGCAACGATCTAAACTAGACGCCTCTAATTTATCAATTGCAAGTTTTACGTGGCTTAGGGCTTTCAAAGATAGAACCGTTCTTATCTATGAACATGAACCACAACGAGGATAACCAAATTATTAGCAACTCGTTGTAAATCAGATATTGACTATAGTAGGAGAGACAGACACCCGCCAGCCACTTATGCAAAACTAGTTGCATGTTAGTCGTGGAACCGGTCTCATGTACGATGACATGTAAGGTTGGTCCGGGCCGCTTCATCCCACTATGCCACCAATATCCAAAATACATAGAAGATGCAATAACATGATCATCATCGCCCACATATAAACATATGTGTACTACCCGTGCAAAGCACCTACGCATAGATCAGGCTCTGATACCACTGTTGGGTCCGCAGCATAGAAAACAAAAAATTTCCTATGATGTGAACTACACGGCAAGATCTATCTACTAGGTACAAAGCAACGGGTGGACATACATCCAACGAGAACTTACCCTCGTAGACAACGAGCTTTGTTAACAAGTAGGAACTCGTGGTTGATGTAGTCGTACACTTGCCGATCTCAAGATCGTTATGACGTCCAGCAGGTCCGGCTCCAGCACGTCCATCAGATCCAGCTCCACCACCACCAAGTCTAGGACCGCAAAGCAGCGGTGCATCCGTGATCGCACACACGTCCGGTACCCTGACAACCTCCGTCCCTCGCTCCAGCAAAGCAGCGGAAGCAGCAACTCCTTTCCAGATAAAGCCACCGGGAACATGTATCTCGCTAATCCGAGACCATGGGGGAATAATACTAGAGGGGGAGAGAGATCCTTCACAAGAAGGTGTGAGTGAGAAGTGAGAAGGGGGTGGCCTTTTATAGGAGGAGGGGGGTGCCCCTCCTTCATGGCCGGCGCATGGAGGAGGTCTAACTCTTCACCTCCTCCATTCAAGTGGTGGTAACTCCCTCCACATAAATTTGCCCCTTCACATTCGCTTTTAAAGTCTTCACTTTAAATGCATTAAATTTCTCCAAATTTAATGCTCTGTCATTTAATAAAACTCTTTTATTACTTTTATTCAGAATTTTGTTAATTACTTTAATTAACAAACATTCACATAAAACCCCCTGCAACATTTCAATATTACATGCAGAACCAATTTCAGCAATTTCACCTGAAACAGTTTCGATGTCTATTGGAATAATTCCAGCGCTTTCTTAAATATTTATCTGAAACATATTTGCTCCAAATGGTGTCGGTATCCCTTAAGTGTGTCACCCTACGGTTCGTGAATAATGCAGACATGATCGAGACCCCTCTCCGATCAATAATCAGCAGCGGGACCTGGAGATCCATACTGACTCCTACACATTCAATGATGACTTCTGTGATCGTGAGAACCTTTAACGCTAGTAACTAAATCCCTTTGTCCCGCGATATATTACATGTCCGAGATTCGATCATCGGTATCTCCATACCTACATTGATCTCGTTACCGACATGTACTCTTTTCTCGTCCCCGTGATATAACATTCTAGTGATCACATCACTTGCTTGCAAGCTATTTCAATGTGATATCACCGAGAGGGCCCAGAGTATATCTATCCGTCATCGGGATTGACAAATTCCACTCTTGATCCATGAGCCTCAACATAACACCTTCGTAGCACTGAACCCATCTTTATAGTCACCCTGTTACGGTGTGACGTTTGATGTTATCAAGATACTCTTCCGGTGTTAGCAATTAACATGATCTCATGGTCTAAGGATAAAGATTACTTCGTATGATGTTATAGCAATATAAACATAATGACTTTGATCGTAATGCTATACTTCGGATGAATGTTCATCACATCATTCCACCAATGGTGTGACCTTGTTATTAACAACATCCAATGTCCATGATCAAGAAACCTTGATCATCTTGTTAATCAACAAGCTAGTCTATAAGAGAGGCATAACTAGGAACCCTTTTTGTTTATTAAACACACATGTATTGATGTTTCCGATCAATACAATTCTAGCATGTAAAATAAACATTTATCATAAACATGGAATAAGATAATAACCACTTTATTATTGCCTCTCGGGCATATTCCCTTCACAATAATTCAATGGTTCCACTCAATAGCGTCAACTACAACAAGTAATCAACACCGGGAAAGTTTCCCCTAAGAACTATGCCAGATTCAACCCAATTGTTACGGAGGTACGGAGTGGTGATGATGGTGCTGGTGGAGATGATGGTGGAGATGATGATGATGATCCCGATGAAGTCCAGCTTGATGACGGTGTTGATGGCGACGATCTCCCCTCTCCGGGAAGGAATTTCCCCGGCAGATTTCTGCCTACCGGAGAGCTCTTTCTCTCTATATATTTTCTGCCTCGCAAAGGCGGCAGAATCTTTCTGTGGTTGCTCCCCGAGTCTTAGGGTTTTGGGGGGATTATATACACCAAAGGGTGATGCTGGAGGTGGGCTAGGGTGGCCACACCACCTGGTGGCGCGGCCATGTGGACCTGCACCAGGGGGTGGTGTGGGCCCCCTGTGGCCCATCTCCACTCCTCCTTCTGGCCTCCTTCGTCTTCTGGAAAAATAGGAATTTCCATATATTTTCCGGGATTTTCTGATCTTCATGAATATTGCATGTGGACGGCTCTTTTTCCATCAGAATTCTGACTCCGGTGGTTCATCCTCCAAAAGTCATCAATCATGAAAAAATAGATGAAATAACATAAGTATCTTCTCTTAATATGAAATATATCAATGAATATCAGTAAATTATGATATTGAATAGTGATGCAAAATGGACGTATTAGCCACCAAGTGGACTTGCCCCATCATATTGAACGAACTCGGTATTACTAATGACTTTAATCTACTTTGCAATAGAGCTGGCCTGCAAAACTTTGTGTACAATGATGTACCTACTTATCGCCGCTTAACCATTGAATTCCTTAGTTCATTGCAAAGCACCATTAAACAATGGCAAGGGGAGGATACTATTTCTTTCCGCGTGATGAACAACAACTACACTTTAACATTAGATGAATGGTGCGCATGCTTTAATTTGCCAAACAATGATATTCATGCTTTACGCGCATCCTTTACTGGCTTAAATCCTTCCCCCGATCAATACTATAATGGAATGAATTTTACTAATAGAGTAAACAAGGGGAAGAATATTCAACATCCTGCAATTCGCTATTTGTTATATGTTATTGCTAACACCTTGTAGGCACATAATGAGTTCACAAGACTCAACAACAAGGACATCCTAGTCCTCGCAAAGGCTGCTTACATTAACTACAGCTTATCACTCAACTTGGGCGCCATCCTTGTGCGCTACCTGGAGAACCAAGCCTCCCAAAGCCAAGGGCCAATCACAGGAGGAGGCGTCATCACCGTACTTGCCACTGCCCTAGGCCTCAACGTAGGTGAGTTGCAATCGGTACTAGGTGAGATACGTGTTTGTTTCTCCAACTTGAGAGCCTGTGGAATGCTTACTAGGATAGGTGGTGTTTATTACCTGCATATTGATGGAGCTGGGCGTATCTACCCTGCTCCTATGCCTAGTGGTCTTTTCTCTATCGAGGAAGGACGTTTGCTATATGATGTGCAGGTTGAGCAACACCAACTCGACGAAGAGATTCCTGAAGAAGACGAGGACTAAGAAGAGGAGCAAGAAGTTCCTCATCAAGAGGAGCAGCCACAAACTCGGTTCGCCACATACCAAGATTTCCAAGGACTTGGAGGAACTGTGGAGAGAATGCACAACCTCTCTTTGAACCTCCGAGAATCAACAAGTAACCTCTCAACTCAATTCGTGAACTGGAGTAATGACTTTTTCCCGCCACCACAATGATTTGAAGGGCTTGCAAAAGCCTAAGCTTGGGGAAGTTGCCTCATGTATCTTTACGTGGCGTTCATTTGCTTTTATTTATTTTAGAGGTTGTGTTTTTATTTGAGTTTATAAGCACTCGTGTTGGTTTCCCCAACACTTCATCTTTAGTTCTTTCTATTTGCTTTCGAAATTTTCTAGCCGAGCTTTGCCGCCAATTTTCTATTGTTTAATTTTCCTCTCTTAAAAATCACAAAAGGATTTCTCCATTTTTTTTATTGTCCCTCTTTCTTTTTCTTTCCGCCTCTAGGTCTTCATATATTTGCAGGAGAGTGGTCGATTTCAAGTTTTCAAGAAACAAATAAAAAAGGAAGAGAGAAGTGGAACCAAACATGAGAGGTATGACTTATGACTCCCCACTTTTGCAGTTTGAGAGACCCATGCTTGTTACTAGTAAATGTTGAGATATTATATTGGTGGAGTGAGTCTTTGTATTGTCATAAGATTTTCGTCTGCATGGGTATTTAATTGGGCACGTTTTGTTCCAGCTCTCGTAATTAACCAAGTCTTGCCTAAAAATTGCTAAATAATTGTAATAAGAAAAAGTCTCGCAAATGAAGACTTGGGTGTTGTAGTGCTTAGTCTTGAAAGCTTATTTCTAGAGATACTCAACACCACTAAAAATATTAATTGACTTGATAGCTCTCTTTGAAAGGATTTGTTCAATTGAATTAATGTTTAGCGGTTTTTGTGAGCATGCCAAAGTTTGACTTGTTAATCATAAGAATGATATAGCTTTATGCGTGTCAAAACTCATGGGATGCCGACAACTCCGATGGCCTACGAACGAACTTAATGGAGGAAACTCCTAGATTTCGGCTATGAGTTGATTAAACACTTGTAGCAGTAATGCTATAGTGGGTAAGATTCTTGGCACTCCCGGGTAGCTGTAATTATGATGGAATTACTCCTCTGGCTATTATGAGAAATCATTATGCAAAAGGAGCAAAAACCTTAGTGATGCCACGAGTGTCCATCACAGCCTGATAAACTCAATAATTTTTTTGGCATGCTCTCAATTACTTAAAAACTGAAATTCTTGAAGGACAATGAATCGAAAAGTAGTTCTTGAAAAGTCTTGATTTATTGATGTGGCAGATTTGAGACACTCTAGTATATATGCTTTTCATGACAACTCTCACACTCTTAATTTACATGATTATACCTTACTATTCAAAGGAAAGCCTATGAGTTGATTACTTTACATGGAATAAAGTTTACTCATTTGAATCATCCATGCTTACAATAATTTTGCTTCACTATAAGGATGCATGAAACCCGTATGATATGCTTGCCATTACTCTATCTATGCTGAAGTTTTTCAGATTTATGAAGTGGAGGAAACATGAGACTACTAATCATGAGTAAGATCACCATCTGTTATTTTAGTTTAAATGCTGAGTTCCTTTTTGATTTTGGTTTTCTTGCTCAGGACGATCAAGTTTAATCTTGGGGAGGTTGATGGCTCTGAAATATAGCCATCTAACGTCCACATTTAAACTGGATATTAGTCATATTCTTGATGAAATATATCTCTAAACCCTGCCACTAATGCTAATATTCAGAGGGGTATGCAATCCTTTATTTTGTATTTTTCCTACGTAGATAATGTTGTTTAAAGGAGGGAATCACTATATTAAAGTCAAATATACGAGATTTACAACTACCAGAAGAAACCAGGAGCCTTACATCGGAGACAGACGCCATAACGACCAACTATACGACTGGAGCAAAAAATCCGATTGTATAGCTCTGGTCGTATAGTTGGCGCCACCACCGTTAGGTCAAAAAGAACAACTTTCGTGAAGGGACCCCTATATAAAGAAGCCTCGGGCGACGAGAAAATAGAGTTCACACCATCCAGAAGTCTCTGCCACAGACCACTAGCCGCCTCTAGATCTCCAAACCCTTCTCCATCTCCATAGCCATATTCCACCACTTGTAATAGTAGATCTCTTCTCCGATTGACGACATTGTAAGACTACTGCTATCAATCTTATGATTTTTATTACAATGTTTGCGATTGTTGATCTCATCTCTATGTGTGAGTAATTCTCTTTGGGCTAAGGGCTTCGGCCTAGCCATGTAGCAATTGTGCATGTGAATTATCATATATGGGATCGTGTATTAGTTTGTATGACATGATGATTATTGTATCCTCTCTTGCCTCAATCCAAGGACTTTTCAGGTACCCAAGACCTCGAGGGTTGAGCTAGGTATAGGGAGTATGAGTGATGACTGATCTGCAGGTTGGGAACCCTAGTGACAGAAGGGGTAGTACGGTTGTATGTGAGGGATTTGCTTGGGATTAACGGTGACATCACTATGCATATCATTAGTTCTCTTTCTTCTATGGATGAGACTATTAGGTTATTGCTATAAGCGGTTGCGGAGGCAATAGCAATTATGGATGCACTGCCCACATATAATTTATCTTGCTCTAACAAGTACATGCATGCTTTATTTCTATCTTTTATTTCCATCAGATGTTTTGCACAGCTATAGGTGAAACCAAACGCCCTAGGCCCTCTCTCTCCATCATTGACAACAACAAAAATACGCAAACTACTGGTCCGGTGAAAACACAAAAGGAATTCTAAAACTCCCGAAGGTCCCTTAAAGTAACTTTACTACGCATTCGCTTCCCGAGGATTCGATAACCTAGGTCTACTAGGGAAAAAGAAGCTATACTACATCCATAATCCGGATCTGGCCCAAAATATATCAAGCTCGTTGGGGAACCCCAAGAGGAAGGTATGATGAGCACAGCAGCAAGTTTTCCCTCAGTTATGAAACCAAGGTTTATCGAACCAGTAGGAGCAAGGAAACACCTCCAAGGTGTTGCTAGCTGGACTTTGGCAGGGCGCACTACCGGTGCCAGCAGCAACGTGGAATCCTGCACAACACAACCATAGAACTTTGCCCCCAACTTATAGTGAGATTGTCGATCTCACCGGTTTTTCTGAAAACAAAGGATTAAACGTATTGCATGGAAGAAAGTAATAGTTTGCAGAAAGTAAACAGAAAGCAGTAAACAGTTGTAGATTGATGGTAAAAGAAAGGACCGGGGTCCATAGTTCAATAGTGATGGCTCTCCTTAAGATAGATGACATGTTGGGTGAACAAATTACAGCGGGGCAATTGACAAACATCGAGAAAGCAATCATGCATATACTAAACATCTTGACTCCTTTGAGATTTGATTGGGCATTACAACATTATTCATAGACCGTAATCCAACTGCATCTATGACTAATAATCCACCTTCAGGTTATCATCCGAACCCCCTCTAGTATTAAGTGTCAAGCAACAGATAATTGCATTACGCATTCCATGTAAAGTAAACAATATGATTGTTCTATGAACAAAGGATTGTTGTTTTCTCCCTAGTAGCAACAACACATCTAGTACCTTAGAGATTTCTGTCACTTCCCCAGATTACTAGAGGCATCAACCCACTATTGAGCATAAATACTAACTCTTGGAGTTGCTAGCATCTACTTGGCCAAGATAGCTACTAACAACGGAAAGCATGCAAGATCACAAATAACAAAGACATGATAGAATCAATAATCAATCTGAAATAGCATATCAATATCCATCTTCTGGCTCCGTGAGTCTTCCGGTAAAATATCGACTTTGGCTTTTGTCCCGTCCAATTCCGAGAATATTCATTTTCTGTCTTTCCCGGAACCAAAAACAGCAGAAAATAGGCAGCTGGCACTGTGGCTCTTGTTAATAGGTTAGTCCAAGAAAGTGTATAGAAAGTACTCCAAAGTGTGGATAAAACATAAGAAAGTAGATAAAACCAAGCATGGAACATCAAAAATTATGGATACATTTGCAACGTATCATCATTCCACCGCTGGATGAAGGCCTGTATTGGTTCTCCTAGTTTTTGTTTGCACGCTCGCAATTGTTCCAAAGATGCGGGTCATTTGAATGTGGAGTGGAAATTTTTGATGAACTTGTCCTCAAGATCGTTCTAGCTGCTGATGGAATCCTCAGGTAGCTGCCTTAATCAGGATTGTGCCGCACCAGTCAGGTGTAGCTGCAAACTTTGCATTGCGGTGGCCTTGGAGCCACCCTGTAATTTGACAGTTGCCAGATAATCTTTCAACCAAGCTTCGGGCTCTTGGATACCATCGTACTTCTAACAATCGTGAGGCAATTTGAAGTCCTTTGGTACTGGAGTTTTGCGAACCCGTCGGGTAAAGCAACTAGCTCCACATAGCTCGTGTTCATCTTTGCTTTCACCATCGTAATATCATCGGCTGCTATGCTCTTCCTTGGATCTATCGATCCTGCTTTGTGTAATATCGTCTCCTGCATCATTTCACGGCTCTGAACCTGAGAAGTGAGCTTGTTGTGGCAATCCTGATCGTCGGGTGTGACCCACTTGCCGAGGGCTGCTGCGACAGCATGGGGATCTGTCGGGTTGTCGTGTGATTCCTTATTCTGCCTTGCGAGAGATGCCCCACCATGTCGATGTTCATCAAAGCGGAGCGGTGGGGAGCTGCACGAGAATCGTCAGGTGCTGGTTGGGTTGTAAGCAAGTAGGTTTGTGCAGCTACAATTGCGGCTTGGGCTGTTTTTGCTTTGATGTGTCCTGTTGGATCTACTGTCATGAATTACAAATCAAGTTCTCGTGTCATATCGTTTCTTTCTACTTTGGGGATATTTTGCAGTTGTGAGGCTCCTCTCCTTGGCTGCACTCCTCTGGTTACACTTCCTGATCCTTGGGTAGAACTTAGCTGGCCCCACTGAAGGCTAGATTCATCAACTAGTCTTTTCCTTTCATCGAGTTGTCTCTGCATCCTTAGTAGGTCTATTTTTTTGTGATGCAACAGGTACTGGTATGCCAGTAGATCTTCGCACGTGGCATCGACTATCATTGGAACTGCACCCGAAATTGCTGCTCTTGCTTTTTGCCAATCTTCAGCTGTTAGCCGGAGGGTTGCCTATCGCCTCTGCGTGGTTCTCCTCCTCCCGGGTTATGCGGTTGTCCGTTGGGTCTCCGCGATTTCCTTCATTTTCATGATCTCCTGTATTATCATATGACAAGATATCATCGGGGTCAAAAATAGGGTTACCGTTGGAATCCTACTGAGTTGAGGCATCCCTGATAATTACTCACACTTGGTGCTGAGTTGCATATGGCCTGGTGACATCATCGTCGAAATTGAGGGAGACACTGTGTGGGGGATCAGTGAAGTCCACGAGTTTCTGCCCTAGGTAAATTTCAGCCATCCTAATTCTGAAGTTGATGCTTTCATCACTTTCTTCGGGTTCTGTGTTTATCAGCCTTGACACGTGTGGCATGGTTGGCTGGTGTTTGACCCAAAGGAGAGATCGTCGTAAAGACCATCAAGATCCCCTAGATCTGCCGTGATTTCCTTATTTTCTTCAGCTACCTCGACCTGCATCTTGACTTCTATGGAAGATCCGCCGGATGACGCTACTATCATCGTAGGCGGAGTTTTCCTGATCAACGGTCCTGATGAGATCATAGCCGAGGGGTGTGATTCTTCGGGATCCTCTACTTGGAAGCGGAAACTTCCGATGATGAGATCGGATCCGCCGATGGTGGGTACCGAAATAGGGGTGGGCGGGCAAGGTGCCGCTTCCGTTGGATTGTTGCTTGATGAAAAGGGGTCCGTCGATGCATGACTCCAGCGTTCAGGTTTCCCACAGATGTCGCCAATTGACAAGGGGTTACCTCGGCAATTCCCATGGTAATGGACTTAGGGTTTTGCAGAAAAGAGAATGCTGGGGTGTCAACACCCGAATTTTTAATCCTAGATGCCTGTTATGCCATACATCACAATCCCAGGATTACCATTTTTGCGAGACATAACAGATTGGATATCACAATATATCATCCATTACAAACCATAATAAGGTCTTACACAAATAAAGGATCTCATGATCCAGTCTTAATACAAATCAAGCAGCGGAAAAGAAACATAGTAGGGGCTCCATCTTCAAAGTCACAGGCAATGCTGACAATGGGAGATGATCCTAGTTGTCGTAGACGTCCTGCTGTCCATCATCCTGATAGTCCTCCTCAAAGTCTAGCCACGGGAATAGCCAGGTACAAAGCCATGAGTACTCTTTAAGTACTCACAAACTATCACTAACAAGTAAGGTAGTTCTAGTAGGAATCTTAAGCTCTAGGTTTATTTGCAAAAAACCAGATTTATCTAAACTGAGTTTAGAAGTAAAGAAAACTAAGGTAATGTTCTAAATCACTTCAGTGGGAAACTAGCTTTCATATTCACAACCCTGTTGTGGTCAAGTCAAAATCATAGTTCACTTCACAAGTCATTTTGAAAACATCTGACGATGGAACGGTATGGCCACTCCAACTTTCCATGACCGCGGACGCGGCTATTCGAATAGTTTGACACTCTGCAGAGGTGGTACACTTTCACCACAAAATTCGATACATCCGTCAGGGATAACCCTGAATCATCATACTTAGTATGCGGATAATCAAAAATAACCTTTCAATTACACACTCTAGTATAGGCACCTCCCCTATGAGCTTGGCCTCCCAGCCATGGCCATCTGCCATCCTAGGCACTGCATAGGTGGAAAATTCACACTCACGAGGTAGCCTCAGCTCAAACCTCTTCCATGGGGGAACCCATACTAATGCATATAAACTTCCAGCTAAGCCCTACCCAATTCCGATATTGTGGTTGTACGGTAAAATTGGAATGGTATCGCATCCGGACCCAACCATCAGTTTTTATAAAGGGCTAAGGCTCATGCCTCAACATTTTCCTCATCAAATCCTTTGGTGTTTCTCAACACATGTCAAAATATTTCAATAGAATGAAGCATCATTCCAAGGTTTTCGTAATCCTTTTTCACCAAGTATTCCCATCTAAAGTGATCCACTTTTATGCTTAGCACTAGCCACTAAAGTTAAGAGTGTTCACTAATGAGGGATGCTAATCTTCAATCTCATGCCATAGAATGACATCTAAGTATAACTAGATAGTCCTAGTTTTATACTCTTTATGTTATCTATACTATTTTTCCAATACTCACAAAGAACTAACTAAAGGAAAGAACTTTCGTAAAGTAAAAAGAATAAAGCATGCAAGTAAAATTTGGGATTGGTATAATCAAGTTGTATAACCAAGCATGCCTAATGCATCTTGCTTAGGCTATCTTGCAATTAGTGATGGCTTGCATAGTTAAGAAACTTGCAAGTGTTAGCTTGTCAATAATAGCTTGCCTTGAGTTGAGCAATGGTTGAAGTTCTCCTCCTCTTCTTCTTGGTAGTACTCCTCCTCCTCGTAACTTGGGTCGGTACTATCGTCTATAAATGAATACGGGGTACACAATCACCAAACAATACTTATCTAATTCTATTTAGCACACTAAGGCTCACACTTGATGATCTAGCATCATCACAATCATCACATGAAATAAAGGCTAAATCTTATTTATCTTATTTTAGAAAATTAATTTCTAGTCATTGAAATTAATTAAGATTTAATATTCTCCAACTCAAATATGGGATCAGCACATATTCTAATACATGGGAATGTGATTTAAAGTGTTGGTCATATTTTAAAGTTTAAGATTATCATTTAATAGAATTAAAGTGACTAGAAATGCCTATATAGCATTATTTTAGTACTAGTCCAATCTCACTGCGTGCAAACCTAAATATTTTTACATATTCAGGTAGATCTTATCAAATGTGATTTTTGAGTGTTGAAATCAACTCAAAAGCATTTATGGTTGAATTTTAGAAAATGTTTGAATGTGGAAAAGTCTCTGTATTGTTATTTTTACTATAGATTATCTCTAACTCCAATTGATTTAAATCCAACGAGCTTCGATAGATAATTTAAATATCTTTCTAACAAAATTGGAATCATGCAATTTGGTTCAGTGAAACTCTCTGAATTGATTTTTGAATCTATGGACAAAAACTAGCTTTTAACTAAATTGGAAAATCATTATTTGTATTCACTGGGCTGCGCGGGAAACTAAACGGGCCGGCCCAACTGCACTACGTGGCGCAACGGGCTGCTGACAGAGGGGGTCCACTAGTCAGCGACTTAATCTACGCGAATCGGTATCTGCGAATCTGAGCCCTACGATCAAAATCTAATCTAACAGTCGTAGTTCATCGTCGACGACGAACGGCTCCGACGAGTATTTTAACCTAATGCGGCGGTGGGGGTCCAGCGAGGCTCACGTGGGCTCCAGCTAGGGTCGGTGATGGGGGAGAACGGCGTTGTTGAGGATGGCGGTTCGAATAGCGGTCACGACAGCTCCCGGGGCGGCTCCAATCGACAACGCCCTTCTCCTCTTGTAGTGGCGGGCTCCGGCCAAATTCCGGTGAAGGAGAGCTTGCCTTGCTCCGGGGAAGGGTGAGGGAGGATCACTAAGGAGTGGTAGGGAAGGATCACTGAGGCGGGGGAGGCCTCTACTTATACTGCGGCGAGGGGACCGAACGGCGTGGGCTCGGGCTCGTTAGTGACGATGATACATGCGGCTAGCGGTGAGGCTGAGGGTAGGGGACGGTGTAGTGTTCCTTGGTGATCATCACGAAAGTAATGGCGCGGCACAGGGTGGTCTAGGCTGGGCGGGCGTGTGCGGCACTCTGCACAGACGCGGCGGTGTTTGCGACAACGTGCGAGAGCTACGGGTCACGCGGCGGCGAACGAGGGTGTCTGGGAGTTTGTGGTTATCATGGCAAGTGGGCGCGTGCGTGGAGAGGGCGAGGCACGGTCTTTGCGAGGCGGTTGGGCACGCTCTGGGCACGGCGCAGAGACATGGAGCGCGGCATAGCTAGGGTGGTCCAGGGCCAGGCTGGGGTCGTGGCTTGGACAGGGGGTGGCGGTGGACGGTGGCGTGTCTAGTGCACGTCGTGGGTGAGGGCGGCGTGGCCTCTGGCATGATGTCCACTGTCGGTCGGCGACGACCATATTTGGGCGGCGCTGTACTGGTGCACAGCGGCTAAGGAGGGGCTGGTCTGGTGCTACTCGACACTAGGGGAGACAAGGGAGTGAATTAGGGGACACTAGGGTGGGTGATTACTGCTCCAACAGTGAAGTTAGGTAGTAGCTGGATTTGTGTCTGCAAAGTGTTTGATGTAATGGCCGCAAGAACTTTAATTTGGAATTTTTGAATCAAATTTGGTGAGTGATCTTAATTTAAGCTTGAGTGGCTATGATTGCTTTGAGAGGTCAAGTGGAATTGGTTTGATAGGTTTTTGAAAAAGTGTGATCTTACCATATGAACTAGATTCACTTTTCAACTGTCCACTAAATTGATTTGGAAAATGTTTTTGTAAGTTTGTAAAGTGGGCATTGGTTCACTTTTACTTGGTCTAGCAAGGGGTGAAAAGAAGTGGAATTGTTTCTGTTAAAATTTCGCTTCTAGGAACACTCAAAGTGACCTAGTGGTTAACTTTGGTCAAAATGACCATTTGCTTAATTAATTCTTATTTGATTTCTTTTTCTTTTGATTTAGTTTGTAAATGGCCTAGATGATGTAGCATTCACCTTTAAACCATTTCTCATCTTTTGTAGCAATCAAGCATGGCAAATTAAATCAATTCTACACTAATGCAAAACACACATGCATTCATATTCAAATTTGTAATAAAATTTTTTGTTAACCCTAAACTTGGGTGATTAGAACTTGATAATCTTGATTAGAAGTTTTGGGGTGTTACAAATCTTCCCTCCTTAAACAAAATCTCGTCCCGAGATTTAAGAAAAACTAGGAACTAAAGAGATCTGGAAACTCATTCCTAATGTAATCTTCTTGCTCCCAGGTAGCTTCTTCTTCGGTATGGTTGGTCCATTGGATCTTGAGAAACTTGATACTTCGGGTCCTAGTGTTTTCGAAGGCCTCTTCCAAAATACGAATGGGTACTTCATGATACGTCAGATCCTTGTTGATATCTATGGCTCGGTGATCTATGTTCTTGAAAACTTCGGTCTTCTCTGGAACTTCTAGGCATTTGCGAAGTAACGAGATATGGAACACATCATGGATGGCTGACATCTCCTCTAGCAGTTCCAGTTGATATGATACTTCTCCTCGGCAATTCATAATCTTGAAGGGTCCAATATATCTGGGGGCTAACTTTCCTTTTAGTTGAAAACGTTGCATTCCCTTCAAAGGCGACACTTTGAGATACACAAAATCTCCGACATTGAAAGTCAGGTCTTGACATCTCTTGTCAGCATAACTCTTCTGTCTGGATTGGGCGGTCTTGAGGTGCTCACAGACTTTTTGAACCTTCTCTTCGGCTTCTCGTGGGATGTCAGGTCCAAAAATCTGACTCTCTCCTACTTGCGACCAATTCAAGGGGGTACGACACTTTCTTCCATATAGAAATTCAAATGGGGCCATTTGCAAACTGGCTTGATAACTGTTGTTGTATGAGAATTCTGCGAAAGGCAGACAATCTTCCCATATTGATCCATATTCTAGAACACAAGCTCTCAACATATCTTCCAAGATTTGGTTGACTCTTTCAGTTTGTCCGTCGATCTGCGGGTGATAAGCTGTGCTGAAATTTAGCTTGGTTCTTAATCCTTCTTGGACTTCCTGCCAAAATATTGAGGTACACTAGGTTCCTCGATCCGACACTATGGTCTTAGGGGTTCCATGCAAACTGACGATTCTAGCAATGTACAGCTTTGCGAGCTTCGGACTTTGGTAGGTTGTCTTGACAAGTATAGAATGGGCTACCTTGGACAGTCTATCAACTATGACCCAAATAGAGTCATTTCCCTTACTAGATGTAGGCAAACCGGTGATAACGTCCATTCCGACAGAATCCCATTTCCATTCTAGAATCTGCAATGGTTGCAAAAGTCCTGTGGGTCTCTGATGTTCCGCTTTGACTCTCTAACAGATATCACACTTGGCTATGTAGCTTCCGATTTCTCTCTTCATCTTGTTCCACCAAAATTGCTCCTTCAAATCCTGATAGATTTTTGTTCCTCCGGGGTGCATAGAATAAAGAGTATCATGAGGTTCCTTCATGATAACTTGCTTCAGCTCGGAATCTGCTGGCACACAGATACGTCCTTTGTACCACAAAACTCCTTCTTCATCTTCGGTGAATCCGGGTAGCTTCCCTGTACCAATACGATGTTTGATTCCGTCGATACTTTCATTTCCTTTCTGCGCCTCCTTGATCTGACTGATCAAAGTGGGTTGAAGTTCAATGCTAGCTAAAAATCCTTCGCTAACTAGCTTTGTTCTAAACTGCTCCAACTCTTCATGCAAACTTGGCTGGTTCTCTTTGATCATGGTGTTTAATCTACACGGCAATCTGCTAAGAGCATCTGCTACCACATTGGCTTTGCCGGGGTGATAGTGAATGTCAAGGTCATAATCCTTGATTAACTCTATCCATCTCCTTTGCCTCATATTCAGTTCCTTCTGGGTGAAAATATACTTCATACTCTTGTGATCCGAATAAATCTCACAACAGCTACCCATCAGGTAATGACGTCATGTCTTCAAGGCTAAAACTATAGCTGCTAGTTCAAGATCATGGGTAGGGTAGTTTTGCTCATGTTGCTTCAGTTGTCAGGACAGATATGCTATAACTTTGCCTTCCTGCATCAACACACATCCGAGACTAATCATGGATGCATCACAATACACATCAAAAGGCTTCTTGATATCTGGCATAATCAGAATTGGGGCTGAAATCAATCTCTTCTTGAGCTCTTGAAAACTTGTTTCACATTTGTCTGTCCATTCAAACTTCTTATCTTTCTTCAACAATTGGGTCATCGGTCTTACGATGCTCGAAAATCCTTCAACGAACTTGCGGTAATATCCCGCTAATCCGAGAAATGCACGGACTTGAGTTTGAGTGGTTGGGGCTTTCCACTCTTCAACATCTTTGATCTTGGCGGGATCGACAACAACTCCTCCTGCCGACATAATATGTCCGAGGAATCCTACTTCCTTCAACTAGAACTCACATTTGCTAAACTTGGCATACAACTGATGCTCTCTAAGGGTTTCAAGGATGGTTCTCAGGTATAGCTCATGGTCTTCTTCTGACTTTGAATAGATTAGAATATCGTCGATAAACACAACGACAAACTTATCCAGGAAGTTCATAAAAATCTTATTCATGAGATTCATGAAATAAGCGGGGGCATTGGTTAATCCAAAAGACATGACCGTATACTCATACAATCCATATCTGGTGGTGACATGGGTATACCCTACAGGTACTTGAGCTTGGTATATACGGCCTGAATACAATGAAAGCCCACGGTGTCGCCAAGGCCCAAATGAAGAACTCGAGTAACCTACGGACTCTCGATTGCTTAAAGAACAAGAAGAAGCAAAGATAGAAAGTTCAAAGGGGAAAACCCTAACCTGTAACCGACTTGACCTGCTACCCGAGACCTATCCCATCTATATAAAGGCTAGGAGGGGGCGGCGAGGAGGACACACGCAACCCTAGTTTCCACAACCCTCGCCAGATTGCATCTGTGCACCATTGTAATCCTCGATTCCTTCAATAATTCCACGAGCAGACAAGTAGGAGTAGGGACCTCTGCGAGGCCTGAACCTGGGTAAATCTTCGAGTCCCCTGTGTGCTTGTTTGCTAGCCGATAGATGTCTCCAGTGCTCCCTCCTTCTCCAAAACCCAAGTCCATAACAATGGGCATTGATGAGTTAAACCCTCATCAGGTGGTAAAGGCGGTCTTTGGAATATCCGTTGCACGAATCTTGAGTTGGTGATAACCAGTTCTATGATCAATCTTAGAAAACACTCTAGCACCAGTCAACTGATCAAACAGATCCTCAATCTTTGGCAGTGGGTACTTGTTCTTGATGGTGACATCATTCAGCTTCCAGTAATCCGTACATAAATGGTTACCTCCATCTTTCTTATCCACAAACAAAACAGGTGATCTCCATGGCGATGCGCTTGGTTAAATCAAACCTTTCTCCAACATAGCATCAAGTTGCTTCTTAAGCTCCACTAATTCAGAGGGGTTCATACTATAAGGTCTCTGAGCTATGGGTCCAGTTCCAGGAATTATTTCAATGATGAACTTGATATCCCGATCTAGGGGCATATCGAGCAATTCATCTGGGAACACGTCGGGGTATTCATAGACTACTTTGACTTGGTCTATGGTTGGTTGGGCTAGACTCTTGTTGCATTTGAACTGACGGGGCAATGTCTCAGATACATGCTCTACTGGTACTCCAGAGCTACTGGTCATGGTTATGGCTTTCTTGGCACAGTGGATCAATACTTTATGTTTCGACATCCAATCCATTTCTAGTACTACTTCCAAACCTTTGATTCCAAGTACTATTAGATTGGCATAAAAATCTATTCCATGGATTCTGATAGGTACAGCCTTGCAATTTTTCTAGCTTTGGTGGTTGAACCAGGTATTTGAACTATCATAACATGCTTCAGTTTTGTTGGTTGAATCTTACTAGTGTATGCAAATTCTTCTGTAACAAATGAGAGCGATGCTCCAGAATCAAACAACACTCTTGCAAGTACTGAGTTAACAGAAAACATACTCAGCACGACATTGGGCGCTTCCTGAGCTTCTTCAACATTCATGTGGAATAGACAGCCGTTGCTGTTGAGCGAATTCCGTGGGACAAATCTCCTTCCAGGCTGAACACGGCGTTGCTGCTGACCAGGTGCATTCACATTGGTGGCTGTCGCAAGCTTCTTGGGGCACTCGTTGGAGTAGTGACCCTTGACTCCACATTCAAAGCAAGTAATCTGGGACTTGTCTTTGGCTGCAACAAGCACAGCATTGCTTCCAGTCCTTGGGGCAGTATTATTGTTGTTGTTGGACTTTGGCGGTGCACGGTTGAAGTTGTTGGAGTTGCCGGGGTTGTTGTTGTTGTTTCCTTTGAACTTTAGGTTTCCTCCGCTACGATTGGGGTAGCTTGGACGGGACATTGGGGGTTTGTTGTTTCTTGGGGCATATCCTGCAGACGGGTTGGGGTGATACTTCTAGGCATTGTGGGATCCAGTCTGGTGCATCATGCGACGCTTGCGGTTGTCATTGGCTTGGTTGATCCTCTCTTCCATCTAGATGGCAGAGTCTACTAGCTCTTCTAGATCTCCAAAATGGATGTTGACTAACACAGTCTGCATCTCATCATGCAATCCATTCAGGAACCTTTCCTTCTTCTTGGCTTCAGTGTTGATCTCATCAGGGGTTAATCTAGCTAGGGACAGAAATTTGTCACGGTACTCAACTACTATCATCCTTCCTTGCTTCAGTTCTTTGAACTCATCTCTCATCTGGGTGACCAAACCTTGTGGAACATGGGTGCGGCTGAACTTGATCTTGAAGGCTTCCCAAGTCATCATCTAACCGTCGTTCATGGTACGGGTGCTATTCCACCAGGCTCTTGCATCTCCTACCATATAATGGGTGGCAAACAGTACTTTCTCATCGATGTCAACTCCTGTGACCTCCAGGTTGTTCTCCATGGTTTGCAGCCAGTCATCAGCATCTAAGGGATCCTCAGACTTATTAAAGATAGGTGGGTTGGTATTCTAAAAGTTCTTGAGTTTGGATCCATGGTGATCTCGATTTCCATGGCCTTGATTATTGTGGGCCATCTGAGTTATCTGTTGAAGAGTGGCTAGGTTGGCTTGGCGTTTGGCCCTACTAGCTTCACGGTCAGAAACTAGCATTTGCAGAATCTACAACATCGGGTCCTAAGATGAGCTGCTTCCTCCGGGATTTCCACGAGTCATCTGAAGATTGAGATAGATAATAAGATAAGAGGGAAATTTTTAAGGTTCATGGTTTTGTTTTCAAAAGGTTTAACTTTGAGTTTGACTCAAGTTTTGCAAACTAACTTCTTCCTCTCATTCATTCATTCAAAGCACACAATACAACACACACCACAACACAAATCGAAAACATATGGTTTTAAGAACCATTCTGTGAAATTACGATAAAGTGGGACCGGTACAACTCACTCCTACGGTAGTGATCAACTGCATCTATTCATCATCAATGAAGTTGGAATCATCATCATCAGTGTAGAAGTCCATGGCATCATCCTCCAGGTAGTCGTTGTCATCACTGAGGTACGAGTGAAGATCTCCCTGGACATCTTCACCTTCCTCCTCCTCCTCCTCCTCCTTTGCTTCAAGCTGAACTTCCTGTTCATGGATGGTCTTCTCGAGAGCGGCCACCTTCTTGCGAAGATGATCGATGGTGCGATCCTTCATGTCGCGTTGACGACGAAGTGATTGGCGCTCCCTGGCAAGGATGGCAAGGGTCTGGTCCTTCTTGACTGCAATGGCATGGTTGTGGTTGGCATAGGCGCGAGCGTTATCCAACTCCTTCTGCCTATCGTACAACATGAAGTCAAGATAATCCACCTGGTGCTTCAGCTCCGGATGACTTGGCATCTCCAAGGGCATTCCCATAGAATCACGCCTTGCATAGTGAGCAAAGCGAGTTCCTTGGATCTGATTGATGTTTTGCCCACACATACGGGCGAGAGATTCTTGCATAGCCCTGGCTAATCCATCTAGCCAGTTGTTTTCCCGAATTCTGAATTGGATCTTATCTGAAGTGGGCGCTTCCATCTTGCCTCTAATATCTGCAATTATCAGCCATGATAGCTCTCCTCCTTGTTGATCATTGAGTTGTGCCCCGAAGAATTCCGGGTGCGGGCGCTCAAGATATTCTGACAGTGCATCTAGATCCCTCTCAAAGATCAATTGGCCTCCGTTTCCCAGCTGGTAGAACTTGCTATAGGTGACTTCCATCTATAAGAATTTAGGATGAGTAAGTTAGTGAGGTGATCAAGTGTGTCAAGTTTTACGTAGGAATGTAAGAATTTTTGAGGAACATGATTTTTTTTGAAAGAATCAAGGATAAGAGTGGGAATAGGTTTTTATAAATACTCACTTCTTTTGTTTTGAAACTAAGTTTTTGTTCGAACGTCCATTCTAACTAGGGGTCTCCTATGGTCAGGATGGCTCTAATACCAACTTTTCAACACCTGGATTTTTAATCCCAGATGCCTGTTATGCCATACATCACAATCCCAGGATTACCATTTTTGCGAGACATAACAGATTGGATATCATAGTACATCATCCATTACAAACCATAATAAGGTCTTACACAAATAAAGGATCTCATGATCCAGTCTTAATACAAATCAAGCAGCGGAAAAGAAACGTAGTAGGGGCTCCATCTTCAAAGTCACAGGCAATGCTGACGATGGGAGATGATCCTAGTTGTCATAGACGTCCTACTGTCCATCATCCTTATAGCCCTCCTCATATTCTGGCCACAGTAATAGCCAGGGATAAAGCCATGAGTACTCTTTAAGTACTCGCAAACTATCACTAACAAGTAAGGTAGTTCTAGTAGGAATCTTAAGCTCTAGGTTTATTTGCAAAAAGATAGATTTATCTAAAATGAGTTTAGAAGTAAAGAAAACTAAGGTAATGTTCAAAATCACTTAAGTGTGAAACTAGCTTTCATATTCACAACCCTGTTGTGGTCAAGTCAAAATCATAGTTCACTTCACAAGTCATTTTGAAAACATCTGACAACGGAACAGTATGGCCACTCCAACTGTCCATGACCGCGGACGCGGCTATTCGAATAGTTTGACCCTCTGCAGAGGTGGTACACTTTCACCACAAAATTCGATACATCCTTCAGGGATAACCCTGAATCATCATACTTAGTATGTGGATAATCAAACATAACCTTTCAATTACACACTCTAGTATAGGCACCTTCCCTATGAGCTTGGCCTCCCAGCCATGGCCATCTGCCATCCTGGGCACTGCATAGGTGGACAATTCACACTCACGAGGTAGCCTCAGCTCAAATCTCTTCCGCGAGGGAACCCATACTAATGCATATAAACTTCCAGCTAAGCCCTACCCAATTCGGGTATTATGGTTCTATGGTAAAATTGGAATGGTATCGCATCCGAACCCAACCATCAGTTTTTATAAAGGGCTAAGTCTCATGCCTCAACATTTTCATCATCAAATCCTTTGGTGTTTCTCAACACATGTCAAAACATTTCAATAGAATGAAGCATCATTCTAAGGTTTTCATAATCCTTTTTCACCAAGTATTCCCATCTAAAGTGATCCACTTTTATGCTTAGCAATAGCCACTAAAGTTAAGAGTGTTCACTAATGAGGGATGCTAATCTTCAATCTCATGCCATAGAATGACATCTAAGTATAACTAGATAGGCCAAGTTTTATACTCTTTATGCTATCTATACTATTTTTCCAATACTCACAAAGAACTAACTAAAAGTAAAGAACTTTGGTAAAGTAAAAGGAATAAAGCTTGCAAGTAAAACTTGGGATTGGTATAATCAAGTTGTATAACCAAGCATGCCTAATGCATCTTGCTTAGGTTATCTTGAAATTAGTGATGGCTTGCATAGTTAAGAAACTTGCAAGTGTTAGCTTGTCAATAATAGCTTGCCTTGAGTAGATCAGTGGTTGAAGTTCTCCTCTTCTTCTTCTTGGTAGTACTCCTCCTCCTCGTAACTTGGGTCGGTACTATCGTTTATAAATGAATACGGGGTAGACAATCATCAAATAGTACTTAACTAATTCTATTTAGCACACTAAGGCTCACACTTGATGATCTAGCATCATCACAATCATCACATGAAATAAAGGCTAAATCTTATTTATCTTATTTTAGAAAAGTAATTTCTACTCATTGAAATTAATTAAGATTTAATATTCTCCAACTCAAATATGGGATCATGTTGACACATGTCATCAGCACATATTCTAATACATGGTAATGTGATTTAAAGTGTTGGTCATATTTTATAAAGTTTAAGATTATCATTTAATAGAATTAAAGTGACTAGAAATGCCTATATAGCATCATTTTAGTACTAGTCCAATGTCACTGCATGCAAACCTAAATATTTTTACATATTCAGATAAATCTTATCAAATGTGATTTTTGAGTGTTGAAATCAACTCAAAAGCATTTATGGTTGATTTTTAGAAAATGTTTGAATGTGAAAAAGTCTCTGTCTTGTTATTTTTACTATAGATTATCTCTAACTCTAATTGATTTAAATCCAATGGGTTTGGATAGATAATTTAAATATCTTTCTAACATAATTGGAATCATGCAATTTGGTTTAGTGAAACTCTCTGAATTGATTTTTGAATCTATGGACAGAAACTAGTTTTTAACTAAATTGGAAAATCATTATTTGAATTCACTGGGCTGCGCGGGAAACTAAACGGGCTGTCCCAACTGAACTACACGGTGCAACGGGTTGCTGACAGAGGGGGTCCACTAGTTAGCGACTTAATCTACGCAAATCGGTATCTGCAAATCTGAGCCCTATGATCAAAATCTAATCTAACGGCCGCAGTTCATCGTCGACGACGAACGGCTCTAGCGAGGATTTTAACCTAACGCGGTGGTGGGGGTCCGGCGAGGCTCACCTGGGCTCCATCTAGGGTCAGCAATGGGGGCGAACAACATTGTCGAGGACGGCAGTTCGAATGGCGGTCACGACAGCTCCTGGGGCAGCTCCAATCGACGGCGTCCTTCTCCTCCTGCAGCGGCGGGCTCCGGCCAAATTTCGGCGAAGGATATCTCGCCTTGCTCCGGGGAAGGGTGAGGGAGGATCAGTGAGGAGTGGTGAGGGTGTTGGTGTGGAGAATGGAGGCGGGGGAGGCCTCTACTTATACTGCGGCGAGGGTGTTGGCTTCGCAGCATAGAAAAAAAAATCCTATGATGAGAACTATACGCCAAGATCTATCTACTAGATACAGAGCAACGGGTGGATATACATCCATGGAGAACTTATCCTCGAAGACAACAGAGTTTTGTTAACGAGTTGGAACTCGTGGATGATGTAGTCGTACGCTTGCCGATCTCAAGATCGGGTGGAAGTCCGAGCGCCACAAATCAGTAGCGCATCCGTCCTCGCACACACGTTCAAGCCACCGGACAACCTCCACCTCCTCGCTCTAGCAACTCCTTCCAAACGCAAGGCTACCAGGAATATGTATCTCGCTAATCCGAGACCATGGGGAAATATCTAGAGGGGGAGAGAGATCCTTCATGAGGAGGTGTGCTTTGTGAGGGAGGAGAGGGGGGATCCTCCCCTCCCATGGCCGGCGGCCAAGGTGGGTGCCCCCACCTCTTCCTCATTCATGTGGTGGAAGCTCCACTCACATCAATTCAAGCTCCACCCAAAATTCCACTCACATGCATTAAATTTCCACCAAATTTAATGCAACTCTCAATTAATAAAACTCTTTTATTTATTTTATTCAGAATTTTGTTAATTACTTTAATTAACAAACATTCACATAAAACCCCTTGCAACATTTCAATATCACATGCAGAACCACTTTCCGCAATTTCACCCAAAACAATTCCGGTTTCTATCGAAACAATTCCTGCACTTTGCAATCCTTTCGTTTGAAACATATGTGCTCCAAAATGGCGGCAACCCTTAAGTGTGTCACCCTATGGTTCGCGAATAATGGAGACATGATTGAGACTCCTCTCAGATCAATAATCAGAAGCGGGACCTGGAGATCCATACTGACTCCTGCACATTCAACGATGACTTCTGTGATCGTGAGAACCTTTAACGCTAGTAACTCAATCCCTTTGTCTCATGATATAATATATGTACGAGATTTGATCATCAGTATCCAAATACCTAGTTTGATCTTGTTACCGACATGCACTCTTTTCTTGTTCCCGTGATATAACATTCTAGTGATCACATCACTTGCTTGCAAGCTATCTTAATGTGATATCACCGAGAGGGCCCAGAGTATATCTATCCGTCATCGGGATTAACAAATTCCACTCTTGATCCATGAGCCTCAACATAACACCTTCGTAGCACTAAACCCACCTTTATAGTCACCCTGTTACGGTGTGACGTTTGATGTTATCAAGATACTCTTCTGGTGTTAGCAATTAACATGATCTCATGGTCTAAGGACTAATATTACTTCGTATGATGTTATAGCAATGTAAACATAATGACTTTGATCGTAATGCTATACTTCGGATGAATGTTCATCACATTATTTCACAAATGATGTGACCTCATCATTAACAACATCCAATGTCCATGATCAGGAAACCCTGATCATCTTGTTAATCAATGAGCTAGTCTGGAAGAGAGGCATAACTAGGAACCCTTTTTGTTTATTAAACACACATGTATTGACGTTTCCTATCAATACAATTATAGCATGCAAAATAAACATCTATCATATACAAGGAATATATAATAACAACTTTATTATTGCCTCTCAGGGCATATTTCCTTCAGAGGGGACCGAACAACGTGGGCTCGGGCTCAGTACAGTAGGCTAGCAGCGAGGCTAAGGGTAGGGGACGGTGTAGTGTTCCCTGGCGATCATCACGGAAGTAATGGCGTGGCACGGGGCGGTCTAGGCTGGTCGGGCGCGTGTGGCGCTCTACGCAGACGCGTCGGTGTTTGCGACGGCGTGCGGTTGCTACGGGTCCCGCGGCGATGAACGGTGGTGTCTGGGAGGTTGTGGTGATCATGGCGAGGGGGCGTGTGCGCGGACAGGGCGAGGCGCGGTCTGTGCGAGGCGGTCGGGTGCGGCGTGTTGGCGCGCTCTGGGCACGGCGCAGAGACATGGAGCACGGCGTAACTAGGGTGGTCCAGGGCCAGGCTAGGGTCGTGGCTTGGATAGGGGGTGGCGGTGGACGGTGGTGTGTCTGATGCGTATCGTGGGCGAGGGCGGCGTGGCTTCTGGCGTGTTGTCCACTGTCAGCCGGCGATGACCATATTCGGGCGGTGTTGCACTGGTGCACAGCGGCTAAGGGGGGGCTGGTCTCATGCTGCTCGACACTAGGGGAGACAAGGGAGTGAATTAGGGGACACTGGGGTGGGTGATTACTGCTCCAACAGTGAAGTTAAGCAGTAGCTGGATTTGTGTCTGCAAAGTGTTTGATGTAATGGCCGCAAGAACTTTAATTTAGAATTTTTTAATCAAATTTGGTGAGTGATCTTAATTTAAGCTTGAGTGGCTATGATTGCTTGGAGAGGTCAAGTGGAATTGGTTTGATAGGTTTTTGAAAAAGTGTGATCTTACCATATGAACTAGATTCACTTTTCAACTGTCCACTAAATTGATTTGGAAAATGTTTTTGTAAGTTTTTAAAGTGGGCATTGGTTCACTTTTACTTGGTCTAGCAAGGGGTGAAAAGAAGTGGAAGTGTTTCTGTTAAAATTTCTCTTCTAGGAACACTCAAAGTGACCTAGTGGTTAACTTTGGTCAAAATGACCATTTGCTTAATTAATTCTTATTTGATTTCTTTTTCTTTTGATTTAGTTTGTAAATGGCCTAGATGATGTAGCATTCACCTTTAAACCATTTCTCATCTTTTGTAGCAATCAAGCATGGCAAATTAAATCAATTCTACACTAATGCAAAACACACATGCATTCATATTCAAATTTGTAATAAAAGTTTTTGTTAACCCTAAACTTGGGTGATTAGAACTTGATAATCTTGATTAGAAGTTTTGGGGTGTTACATGGGGATTTCTTCGAATGTCAGGCAAACAAGGGAGTTGAAGTCGCCTGATTACTTTATGAATAGTTCTATTACAGATTGCTTGGGTTTTTTCGGTCCCTCCTCATAGGATTCTCCCATCCTATATATAATAGGCTAGGTCTCAAAGCCATATACAGATAGGTTACATATATATGATTATAACACCAACATAACATCGGTTCATATTTCCTTTCCTAATACAACTAAGGTCTTTATCGGATGCTTCTTGGGCCACCATCTTGTATCTTCATGGACCGTGAGCCTTTACGTAGCCAAGCTAATGAATCATAATCACTCGAGTAATCGTACCTATGTCAATAGCCAAGTCCCTCTTTTCCATTGTTTGTCCTTTGCTTACTAAGGACCTCATCTAGAACTTCTTTACCTTTGGGTAGAGGTGCCTTGGTAAGCTCATCTTTCAACCTAGCATTTTCTTCAAGAACTTCTTCATATCCACATGTTGGAGTAGAAGTGCTAGGAAAATCATACTTGGTCAATCGAGTTTGGAGCTAATCATGAGACTCATTGAGAATAGAGTATTCGCTCTCCAAAGCCTTGTGTTGAGTGTCTCATACTTCTCGGAAAGTCTAGCATGAGCAGCCCCAAATTCAAGCTTTTCCTTTTTTAAACTCTTTGCCTTAGCAATGACATTATCGCGTTCCTTTACAAGCTTGGCCACAACCTCATCATGTGACTCCTCAATTGACTCAAGTCTCTCCTCTAGAGAGACTCGAACCTCTTCTTCTTCTTCTAGAGCATTCTTCAAGGATGCAATTTCCATTGCATCCTCTCTCTCTCAATTCTACCCTTTTCCTTGAGGTCTCTTTGGAGTGGACAAGTTGACTCATAAGAGCCTCGAAATGCATTTTGTGCTCACCTTGCAAGTTAGTGATAAAATAATCCAAAGAAATAACTTCTTATTTAACTTTAAGACTGGTATGATCATCCACATCAATATCCATAGTAGTCTTAGGAAAAGAAGTGGTAGAAGGTGTTACCTCGAAACCTCTTGCCATAAGATAAGTGATGTTCTTGTTGATGACGTTCTCATTGGGAGAGTCAAAGAGAGATGTAGGTGTCGATGTGGTGGCTATGGATGCCACCTCTCGTGAGCTATCATCATGTTCTTCATCTTCACTTCCGGATGATTACTCCTCTTGTGCTACCAAAACAATCTTCGGTTGCTTCTTGTAGGGAGCATTTTCTTGATAAATGGCATCTTCTGAGGTGCCCTTGACCTTTCCTTGAGAATGAGCCTGCCCCCATTATCTTCTCTACTTTGATAAGGACACTCGACTACAAAGTGCAAAATGTCTCCACAATTGTAACAAGTTCTCAACTTTGGACCGTTTTCCTTTCGTCCATTTGACCCATTCTTGTGCTCAAGTTCAGATTTTGCTTTGGCTGGGTCCTTCCAAAAATTTCTTGCGTAGAATGCCATGTACTCACCATGAGCACGCTTGACCTCCTCGAGACAGCTCATGGAGACAGTGTTAAAGCCCCTCTCATCTTCATCTTGCTCAATGACATTATCCTTCAATGCAACATTCACGCCTTATTGCATTCCAATTGCTCGGGCACGAGCATCTTTAGTGTTCTTTGCTACAACTTTGAATGCTGCCATTTCTTGCATGACTTCGTTGGAAGTCATTTGGTGATAGTTGTGTCTACCTTGTAAGCTCTCCAAATCAGTGGGCTCAAATAGCATAAGAGCACTCATATACTTCCTCTTTATCCACGCATCATCAACGTGTGTGGCACCATGCTTTCTAAAGGTAGTAGCAATGCCTTTGAGCCTTCTATACATGTCTTCATGATCCTCACCATCCAACATATAGAACCCTTCGGCTTCATTGCTTAGAGCATCATACCTATTTCTTCTCATGCTCTCATTTCCAATGAATAGGTCAGTGAGTGCATCCCAAGCTTCCTTGGCGGTATTGAAGTATGTGTGGCATGTTCTTGGGACCCACACCAAGCTGAATCATGTGAAGAGTGGTTGCATTGAGTTGGCTATCAACGATTTCTGTTCTTGTCAAGCTGTTGGGATCTCCAATGTGGAGGCCATCTTCAATGATCCTCCAAAGATCAATGGACGAACTACACACATGAGATTTCATTAAGAATTGTCATTGATTAAATGAAGATGCAGTAAGCTTGGGTGGATCACCCCTATTATTTATATGAGGGTGAGAGATTGGTGGATGGAGTGAATATAAGTGATATACCTCACTATATTCATCCTTACTACTTACCTTTTTGGAGGAGGAGCCATTATTTTTATCACCCACCAACTCGTCTTCCTTGGAGTTGGCATTAGCTTTCTCCTTAGAGAGCGGAGTGGTAGCCTTAGAGGTAGATGGAGGTGGGGATGTACATAGAGAGGGAGAGACGAGCAATCATTTGATGCATCTCTTATGTTTTAGTCTCTATGGATTTCAGGAAGGTTGTTTCCAACGTCTTGAGATCATCCATAGTGACCTTGTCCATAGCCTCACTACCATCTCCCTTAGTACCCATACTCTCTTAGGTGGTAAAGCCCGAATAAAGAGCCGAGGCTCTGATACCAATTGAAATGGATCATTTGGGCACCTAGGGGGGGTGAATAGCTGCTACTCCAAATTTAATTCTTTTTCAATTTTAGGCTTCACACAAAGGTAAATTCTCCAGATATGCAACTACGGGTAATTTCCCTATATGCAAACCTAACTACTAAGTGAGTAAAAGCGAGGAACAAACAAACCGTAGTGGACCACGCGGAGACACATGATTTGTTTGACCGCAGTTCCTTCCTTGTTAAGGGAAGTATGTCTGTGTTGGAGGGGTGGGCGGTACTAAAACCACCATGCCACAATAGGCCTCACCCTGTTCTCTGATGGATCTCGCCACCAAAGGCCTGATCCACCTTTCCACTATTGGTACCCTTCGAGGCGGGAACCGGTGCCTTTACACAACTAGCAGGGCACACATCCACAACTAAATTGGAGGCTCCCGAGATGACAACAAGCTGCCACAAGAACAAGTATTATCAATAACCGAAAATAAGATCTAGATATTTGCAAGAAATACTAGATCAAGAATCCTCCACGTGAATGGAGGGGAAGTGATGCGCTTGATTGGTGTTGGTGAAGATCGAAGCCTCCTTCTTAGATTCCCCAAAGATCGGAGCCTTTTGGTGGATGAAGAGGAAGATCTCGGTTTAGAGCTTGAAGAATAGTACAACACTTTTTCGAATGAATCAAGAGGTCTGACACGAGGAGCAATTGGGGTATTTATACCCCCTGTCAAAACTCAGCCGTTGGAGATTTTGGGGCCGGATTATCCGGCCCAAGTGGGGGCCGGATTATTCGGCCGGGGCAAAAACTCTGCCAAGATATCGGATTTTCGGGGGAAAATCCACCCCTTACCGCATGACGCGCCTTGGCTCCCTTTGCAAAAATTCTCGGGGGGGGGGGGGCGGATTATCCAACCCGGGCAAAAACTCCAGCCCTGGCCGGACAATCCGAGGGAAAGTACACCCCCCATACAGCGTGATGCACCTTGTTCTCTTTCTCGATCGAGCCAGGGCGGATAATCCGGCCCTTGGCAAGGGTGGATAATCCGCACCCAAAAGTCTGTTTTGGCTGCTCTTTATATGGACAATTATCTACAGCACTCAACACACATTAAACATTCCTTGGTATTGTTATCTAACACACAAAACTCTAGGGATTATGAAATGTTCTTTCAGCGGCCACGTCGAGGAGAGGAGGCGGCTCACTAGTAGGGAGGTGTCAACGACACCAAGGAGGGCGGTGGCCCCTTGACCCTTATTCTTTCTCGGAGATGGTTGTAGTTTGGAGGGGATCCTCCCCCTCCGTGGGGGCTTCCAAGAGGGAAGAATTTCGTGGCTATGGATGGATTCCTCAAAAATAGGGCTTCCCCTCAGTATATAGTGGTGGAGATGCAATCTAGGCCATAGGATGGACGTCCCTTTGATTCAAGGGATATTTGGCACCTCTAGAATCTTCATAGGACTCCATTTGTCCTTTATAAGGCCAAAAAGTCATGGTTTGGCCGAAATCATCAAATATAGAAGGAGTTTGAGTCAATCACGTCACAAACTTTCGGAGTCCGAAACTGCTTCTATACTCCATAGTAAAGGGCTCTAGAATGGACTTCCAGCGTCCGATTGAGACGAATTTTATGTGTCGAATGATAGGAAGAAAAATTTCAACAACTTTCATGTTTTGACTTTTTCCATTGTACGCCGTCTTCATGGCGTTTCGTGGCAATTTGGAAACTGTTCTGTAGAAAAAAAATTCAGGAAACTTCGAATTTCACCATAATGAGCGGTTTCTTGCATATTTGGGTGTTTCATACGTGATAAAGTGAAAATCAAGAACTTATGCACTTTTGCGATTATTAGTAGGTTAGTACCAATAAATATAATAAATTTGCAAAAAATAATGATTTTAACACAACTAGCTACAAAGTTAATGTATGCATTTTACATGCATCAACATCCCCAAGATAACCTACGGCTCGTCCTCGAGCATAAAGGTGATAAAACGAAACATGGACTTTGGAGCTTATTGCTATATTCGATATCATTTATACTAATTATTGCTATACAAATTTAAATGGTTCATTCTTTAAAAAATAGCAACAAGAAAATGAGTTGGAAAGTGATATCTCTTATGCTCTACATCCATGCTTAAAAATACGCCATTTTATATAAAAACAAATGCAAGTACTATGGGCAATTAAGCATGTAGGGAATCTTATTCGTTCTTAGAAACTTCCTTTTATTTATTTTATTTCTTGGGCACTTGAATAACAGAAAATAAACAGGAAACATATGTGCTAGCTCTTAAAAATAAATAAAAGGTTATCATAAAACAAAGTTGGGGATATGTAGCTCATGTCAACGATAATCATAAGAATGGGTCTCCAAGTAATCTAAAGTGAAAGCAAGTATGGTTTATATGATTTACCCCTTACAAGTTGAATATCTCATGCCCATTGACCACAAGTACTCAGTCCTCATGCTATTCAACTTTAAGATCACAAGTGTTCGCCATCATATACAATTCCAAACGAGAGATTTAACTGAGATACCTATTGTCCTTTTGTACGAGGAGTTACCCTTTCGTGAGATGGGGCTATTCATATTCAGATGACAAGACAAACAGAAAAATGAACCCATCAACATTTCTTTTATTTAACATTTCCATATCTTTTTATTAGAATGCTTCACAAAATGTTAATGCTATAAATTTCCACCATGATGCATAGCATGGCTTAAGTTAGCGGCCTAGGATTCTCTCTAACACATATGCATACTCAAAAGACTTGTTCATTTCCCTCTTTATTTCACACTGATAGGTATCCACAACCAAAATAACATGACATCAATAATAATAGTGCAATGTTTGAAAGCGTTCCTCATGGCAATATGGTTCTCCAAACAATCAACTCATAAGTTGTCAATCACATAACTTACATAATTTCAATAACTATGGATTAATGGTCTTACCCCACATCTTACTTTCCCATCAGCTTTAAACAAAACAAAAGAGATGATTTTGAAACATTCAAAGGCATAGAACCTATATTATACTTGGAGTAGCAAATTCCACATAGGTAGGTATGGTGGACACAGTTGTAGTAGATTGGTTCAAGGTATTTGGATATACATGTCTTTGCTTGTATGATCATTTTGGGCTAGCAAAGAGAATGTTGACCATCCACAAACATGCTCACGTGTCCATAATGCTAATCATTTATTGTTAGACAAGCAAACATAAAGTTAACCATCTATGCATGTGGATAAAGACAACACTAAAGAAGGCACTTACAAATTGTCATTCATTAAAGCATATGAAACAGACAACTCCATGCATAACTTGTATTTCAACCCTTACTTTTCATGCATCCATTTATGTCTTTCTTTTTACATACAGTCCAAGTTTATGCGAAAATCTTATGTTTCTCAAAAAAGGTTTAGAGGTTTGCAAACTATGAGTGTAATAGGTCTAGTGGGGTGCCTTGGGCATCCCTAAGCTTATGGTTTTCGCCATTCTTGGGTAGCTCATGGTGTGGTATTTTTCCATTCCCTATCAAAAAACTTTAACACAAAACTTTCTCCCATTTCTTTTGTATGGGGTGACATTAGTGGTATATAGGTAGCATGCAAGCTGTGATAAAGGACCCAAAATAAAAATTGGTTTTAAATGTCTAGAGATTTGTTTAAGTGACTAACATCCACAAAATATCAAAAGACTCAAAAATAATCAAATCAAAGCTCAAAGAAGCCACTCTTGCAACAAAAGACAGATTCTATCCAAAAAACCAGCAGCTACATAATGTAATTATTTCGCCCACTTAAACATGTCAGAAATTTTAGCCAATGTTTTCCCATATAGAGGATGACAAGTTTCAACTAAATCGGAGTTATATAAAAAATCACAGAATTTTTCTACTAAAAAGTATTCGTGTAGAAATTTGTTTCTCCATATGTTTTGTCAACTTTAAAACATCCAAATGGGTAAAACTTGGTACTTTATTTTTGTAAATTGTAAAAACATGCTAAATTTATTTTAACAAGAACAAAAGTTCAAAAACAAAAAATAAATAATAAGCAAAAAGAACCAATAAAGAATCAAGAAAACAAAAAAAGAAAATAAAATATTTATGTTGTTTTTGTTTTACCAAAAAAGGAAAAAAAGAAGCAAAAAGAACCAAATAAATAAACATTAAAGAATCAAGAAAACAAACAAAAAAGAAAATATTTTTTTTATTTTTGTTTTAGCAAAAGGCAAAACAAGAAGCAAAAAGAAACAAGAAGCAAAAATATTTATGTTATTTTTGTTTTATCTCCACTTAAAGTATGTCGGCGTGCTCCGGGAGTATCACATTTATTGCACTGATGACACACTCCTGTTCCTAAAGGCCTCTCAAGTAGAGGAAAATTTTGTTAAACAAGCTCTTGATATCTATGCAACATCTATTGGACAGTTGATTAATCCAACAAAGTGTTCCCTAATGTTTGGTGGTGCATGCCCTTCTAGTGTCAAGTAAAAAATCAGGACTGCACTTGGAGACTTGGAGTCACTGCGGTGTCCTTTGATGAGAAGTACTTGGTATTGCCTACACCTGATGCTCATCTATCTAGAGGCAAGTTATAGAACTTGCAAGCTCAACTCACCAAGAGGTTGCTGCAATGGGGCGATGGTAACCTCAAGCATGGAGAGAAGTTTTTATTAAAGAAGCATTGCCAGCCTACATAATGGGGGTTTTCAAACTTTCTTTTCCAGTTTGCGATGATCCGACTAAGTTGGTGAGAAAAAATTCTAGGGAGCAAACGATGGCAAACAGAAAACTCACTAAAGAGCTAGGGGAAAGCTATAAAGACCTAAAAGGTAAGGAGGCCTCGGTTTTCAAGATTTCCGTGTCTTTAATCAATCCATACAGAGACGGTTGATCGTTAAGCCATACATTCTATGTGCGAGGTTACTAAAGGCTAAATATTATCCTAATGGTAGTCTAGTGGATACAGTCTTTACGGGAAACACCTCTTCCACATGGCACACAATTTCCCATGGTCTTGAGTTGTTGAAAAAAGGGATTATCTGGCGGGTTGGTAATGGTAAATAGATCGTATCTGGCATGATCCGTGGATCCCAAGGCCATCGACATTCAAACCAGTTTCAAGTTAGGGGAGGTGTAGGCTTCGATTTGTTAATGAGTTACTAGACCACCACGGTAATTGGAGGACTGATCTTCTCCGACAATACTTTGTTCCGACGATTTTAACGAGATCCTGGAAATTAAAACCTCACGGCGGTTACAAGCTGATCAGCTAGTCTGGGCACCGGAGAAGCATGGATTGGCGCATATTGGTTTGCTATGGAGGGAACATGGCATACAGGGACTATCTTATCCATCTCAGCTCCTGATGGCACGGGAAGATTTGGGACCGAATATGGAAATCAAATCTGAACCCTAAGGTCCAACACTCACATGGATATTTTAAAAGGCAAATTCACAGCGAATGCCGTGGAAAGGGGATTCCATTCTGTTAACGAGGTTCATGTTGCACATGATTTGATGTGGTACCTGCCACCTCCTGGTGGGATTCCATTCTGTTAACGAGGTTCATGTTGCACATGATTTGATGTGGTACCTGCCACCTCCTGGTTGACATAAGTTGAATACTGATGGTTCATTCACCGCTTATGGAGATGCAGGAACGGCAGCGTGGTTATCCTCTGGCCCAGAGGGTTTATCAAACACTTGCCAAACCTTTGTAATATCTGATGATTGAGTGATACAAGTTTATTCGAAAAAAGTAAAAGAAGGTATCCTTAGTACCCAAATCCAAATTCCAGTAGGTGGCAATAGTTGCCTGCTTGTGACGGTTAGGCTTCTCAATTCTTAGTTTCCCTACCTTTATGGCCTACACCAAGAAATTTTGATTTTCTTGGTCACGCTGGAAGCAAGCACCAACAAATATAGATAGTGGGTGGTGGCAAAGGTGGCACCGATCTTGTCTCAGTAGTTGGATTTGTCAAATAGATCGAAGACATTTTCGCCTTGTAGAAGCTCATATGATCTAGTCTCGAGTCTCGGCGTAGGTGTCTTTTTCCTAGCGAAGGTGTTGGTTCGAATCTCAGCTTTTGCGGTGGCACTCCAAAGTCTAGCTTTTGTCGATTAAACCGGCAAGATTGGCATGCCATAGGCAATCCCTTCTTAAAGAGTTTGTCCTAGTCTCCTGGAGTATTATCGTGGTCATATAGTATATAGGTTTACTGGGCACGTGTGCGACTAGGTGGGTTTTGGTCCCCGATGACTAATTATGGCACATAATGGACAAAAAATTACTCTACTACTACTATGAGGCCAATGGAAAGTTTTGAAGACGATAACCTTATCATCACAATTCGGATTTCCTGTTATTGTTCTTTCATGTGCCGACTTATATATATACAACATGTTCCGCAAAATATTATTGTCCTGTGCATTGGACGATCCGGAGGCCGGGCTACTCGAGGAAAGACAATAAAAGGATGGAGATCACATGTCGGTCGCGAGGCAAAAACAATAATAATGCAACGGGCCAGCAATTTACCAACTCACACACATTACATTGCATCCAAGAGAAGAGAGAGTACGGTGCATGGCCGGCAGCTCCCTATGGTAACGCTGATCAATAAGATCCGAATGAAGAACGATTCTCTACGAAGAAAAGATCGGCATACATATACTACATCTAAATACAGTATCTAATTACGCCGTACGTGGTCGCTACGCACTCCACATCACGCAGTTGCCCCGGCGCTCGCTTTATGAATTTCTGAGGCATTTGCGCCTGTCCCCTGTCTCTGGGCGCGAGCAGTGCGTGCATCGGTGCGAGCCCATGTTCCTCCCCAGCAGCGTCGGACGAGTCACATGCCGTGTCCCTGGAACCGTTCTCTTTCCCTGTTGTTGTGCTGGTGGCTTGGCTTCAAGACTACTGTGGCAGAGTAGGATTTCCAAGGTGTTTCTGTGAGGCCTTACTGAGTGAAACATGCCTAAGTCTATCTACTGAGGTAAGTGTGGCCTGCGTGGTATATATCCATATAAAGACCTAGTTTTGGTTACATACCCTCCGATCCACTTGTTTTTTACAAATAAAAAAAGTGTCTTCTCGACATTACAAGTTTCAAAATTTCCTCCAATCCTGATACGCAGAGGAGTGCAGTATTTGGCACTTGCTATCAAGCTGCAGTTTGCAGGACGCAAGCTGGCGAAGATCACATGGATATTTCTTCCCATCATTCACAAATAATAATGCAAACCGTTGGATGATTGTGATTAGGACAAGAAAGACTTGTCCTGGGCTAGCAGTGCAGGGCAACTCCGTGCTCAGCAGAACACATCTGCGCAGTGCAGTGCACTGCTTCGCTGGTTATAGGGTAGGGGTCAGGGCGATCCGTAGACTGTACCCATACAGCGGGGCATAATAACGCCATGGGAAGAAAGAAACAAATGCAGGTTGACACACATGAAGCAGTAAAAAAGAACAGCTCAATCCTGCCAGGCCACGTCCAGTCCTTCAAGAGCTGTTAAAATAAAACGGTAAACTAAACAATATATTCATGCTATTAGCTAAATGGAACTGCTGCTACTAGTTAAAATCACCTGGGGAAGAAGAGTTAAACCCGTGAAACTGAATGCATACACCAGACAAGACATTGTTTTCCAGGAAAATGGTGGACGCGGAGCTTACAGCTGATTCAATCATAAGATGAAACATCAGCACGAAAGTTGGCAACAACCAAGATCACCACGCTATGATGGCCGACGTCCTTTCCCCCCTGGGTAGGTTAAACTATAATCACAGAGCAGCCTAGCTTTCAACCAAACCAAGTACAGGTTGCAAGTAGCCTGAGACACCGTTTCGATGTGACCACCACGCGATTCATGGCCATCCTTACAGCTCACTCTACAGGTTAGAACCTAGTTCCGGCACATGGTGGCCAAGTGAAACATCCCTTGGCTCTCACCTATATATTGGCCCCCTCGCTGCGTCTTTCAGCACGCACAGGCACAGCACAAGTGTGTGAGAGCAACTAGGGGAGGGGGAGAGAGATCAGAGATGAGAAGGAAGGCCATTTTCACCGTGGGGAAGACCAGGGGAGTGGTGGCATCCCTGATGCACAGGAGGCCTTTCCAGCACATGGTGCTGAGGAGGCTAAGGGAGCTCAAGAAGATAGTCCCCGACGCCCGCGACGCCGACGTGGACATGCTGCTCCAGCGGACCGCCGAGTACATCTGCATACTCGAGCTCAAGGTGGCCGCCTTGCGGAGGCTCTCCGCCGTCTATGGTGCGTGACGGATGCCACGCCTCCGTCTCAGTACGGTCGGTCCACTGCAATGCCCCATGGTTAGAGGTTTTTGAGCTCAGAATTGGTTGCAATTGTACATTTCATGGGAGGGAAGAACATTTTCTTGCCTGCTCATCTCTTGTACCCCCGGTAGTAGTATGTTTGTGAGCTGTCAGTCTTATGTGCGGTTACACATAAGGTGTTTGCTTGGCAGGAGAAGCCACCCATTGTTACTGAAAAAGCAATGGTTGGTGTTGGCTGGCTAGAAGAGCAATGATCTAAAACTGCTCTCTCTGCATCGTATGGAGTTGTTGCTTATTCAAGTTTTCCTTTTCAATGTTATCTGGAGGACGGAAATCATTGCACAATATAGATGGAGCAATTCAGATATTTTGTACCACATTATGAATACTTTTTTGCCAATGGTAAATAATGTATTTAAATCCCTCAGAATGAAGAACATAGATGTAGACATGCAGTGTTCAAGAACATACCTCTGAGACACTGTGAATCACAAGAAAATCCCGGCCAGTAACTTAGGCTGAGCTCTTGTGCAAACTCACAATGTAGGAAGATTCTATTGTATTCATTTTATCTTGGATAACGGCATATAGTTACACTGTGCAAAATAAAAATGCAAGAAAAAATAAATAAAGAACTGTCAGAATTTATGTCAGAAGCGAACAGAACATATTTTAGTCAAGGTCCATTGCTTCAAGTACAACCGTGGGATTCCTTTCTAACCATGTAAGATATAGCTAATACGTCACATCAACATGCTCCAGTGATTATGACAGATGCACCACTCAGGGTAGATCTTACCTTAGTACAGTCCCATTTGTGAAGCATCCAAGAACCAATGTTCGACAATTTTTCTCAGGCTTTCAGTTATCAGCAAGCAATGGGCCTTGACTGGTCTCTCTCCAGATTACCAGTAACCACTCTCCACTTGCTACTTTAAAGTCTAACTCCTCACGTGAACCCTTAAAAATCAGGTGTCCGATAGCAACATGCAACAGAACTGCAATAATGCTGAATAAGCTTTGATGGTGGTGGATACAGCATGACAAGTAAAAGGATGATTAGACAGAGTCCAGCAACTTACCATATCCAATATATCAAGTCTATTTCTAGAATGTAGTCTACACTGCGTCTTAACTTCATGCCCCGAACAGCACTTCACAGATGTAACATCTGCTGCTGAAGTAAATCTTTGTTGAGCGGCAGTCAAGATTAATATGGCATGTAGTTGAGGTTAAACATGGAGTAACAAGAGCCCAGACAACCTAACCAGTGCTTCTACAGAACTGAAGCATATGAATGCTCAGAAGCCATCGAGTGGTTTCGCTATTTTCCAGACGAGGTAACACATACTGACATCTTGGACATTGGACATGATAGACTATATGTTCTTTGCAGTTTGACAGTATAGTTTGTTCCAGTGCCAGATAGTTGTCACTGAACTGCACTCAACTAAAATAGAGAACATTAGAATAAACTACATGTTGTAACCTGCTAGTATTTTCCATACCATACTGTACCGGCATCAGATGTCTATGTCCAAACAAATAAGGCATGCATCCAGTCCTAGTAATAATACTTTACTTTACTGATATGCCCACGTGTACAATAACTACACTCATAAAAAGTTCAATACTTGCAAAGATCATTCCACTGTAATAAAATGTCTGAGATAGAATGAGTAAACTAATATCAAAGCAAAAAGAGGAAGAATACTCAACAGATGATGTGAAGCAAGCATATGCAAATGTTATGGCACCATGATCTTGTGTGATATTACCACGTATCCCATGTGCTTTCATAAGAAGCTTGACTCAGCCAATACTTGACTTGATGTACACTAAGCTCCAAGGTGAATACACATCTTCAATATGCTGCAGTGCATCTGTGGCTTGGCATCAGTTCTACTCAACCCAATTTCTCTTGGAGTGTACGGGAATAAACCAGCTAAGGGCATCTCTAACCGATCCCCTAAAATCGGTTAGAGGAGTAAATTTACGCAGCGGCGACACCTAACCGAACTCCTAAACGGTTAGAGGAGTATATTTTTACTCATCGGAGGAGTAAAAGTGGCGGCCGACTCCTAAATTTACTCCTCTGAAACCAAATCCGAAAAAAACCCCGCCGCTCGATCGGCCGCACCCTTTTCCGCCGGCATCGCCGCCTGTGACCCCCAACCCCCGCCGCCCCCATCCCGGTCCCTCTGCTGCTCTCCGGCCCACCTTTTCCCTCGCTCGCCGTCGCCGGAATCGACGGGGCGAGGTCGTTTTCGCCAGCCTCCGTCCCGATTTGCTCCAAATCGGGCTCCGTCGTCGTCGATTCGTCGCAAGCCGGAGCCGGCGTGGCCTCCGGTGACCCGTCGGAAGCCGGAGTTGCCTCCCAGGAGGCCGGCCACCACCGATGTCGTGTCGCGGCTCGCCCTCTCCTCCTACCTTACCCCAGATCCCGCGCGACCGGCGTTCGGCCTCGCCTCCCCCGCCGCCCCTGACAGGTTTCGTGTGCGTGAGGGACCTCTGGCCGGAGTTGGAGGATGCAGGGCCATCGTCCGTCGATGGAACGCCGGCTGCTGCCGTAGATGGATCGCCGGCACCGCCGGCCGCAACCACCCTATTTTTCGTCTTGTAAAATCTAGAGCACAAGTGGCTTATTTGATTCTTGTTACAATGAAGTACAAGGACTTCTACATGGACCGAGGATGAAGGAGATGAGTTGTATTTTGCATGGCACCATCAAACTCTAGTAGACGACGCAATATTCGAAGTGAGTGGTGTTCGTCCGCCGTTTCAACTTTTTTGGGAGAAAATTCATATGAATTTCAATGAAAAGACAACCGGGGATGGTAGATCGCTTTCATCGATGTTAAATAGATGGCACATTCTTGTTATGCGTTCTAATGCTAACAAGAACACTTGAGTTTGTGTCGGATTCTATCAAGATGTATCGGTATCTATGGGGAGGATTATGTACTCTCTATGTATCAATTGTATCGAGTTGTATCGGATTCGTATCGGGTTGTATCGGTATCAAAACCTATGATAATATAGGGGTTCGGTTAGGTGCCGACCATCTTTAGAGGAGTACTTTTACTCCTCTAAAGTTTACTCATTGGTTTACTCCTCTAACCGACTGGGGATCGGTTAGAGATGCCCTAAGCTGACCCAGTAGTAAGATTCCCTATTTACAACACCATGCTAAAAAATGGGTCAGGCCACTAACAAAAAAACGACTGCTACTGGTCATAATAGTACTACTGGGTTACAAGCCTGACATATTGCATATGTGATGCTAGGGTCTTCGGCTAGTCTGCCCAATCTCAGATGCCAGACAATACATGTACATAACTTTGTTGGCATTATAGCTTCTCATTTGCGATGCAATCCCATACAATGATTTCACACAAGCATCTCATATATCCCTTTTTATCTTCCATTTTCTAAGATCACACAGCACCACACATAGCCATAGATCAATCAAGGTCCCTTCATCAAAATAGTAACAGGAATGCAGTTATGCAAAGCATAAAAAAATGGCAGCCGCCACACTTTTTTTACTTTGTAAGGTTCAAGCTCCTTTTCAGAAAGGAGAAAAAACATGGTGTAAAGGCACTTTGCGCTACCCTTCTGAAATTAATATGCATTTAATTATTTAAACAAAAAAAATGCCTGACACCGCTTCTAGCCCTGCATTGACAAATCTTACAGGAAGTACCCTGAAAGTGAGGTACAGCCAGATGCATATAATGTCAAGGTCCCATGTACCTTTAATTGTACAACTCTAGGGAGCTGCATGACTTTATTGAAACACATGGAGCCCATCCATGTGTGAGCATGTGTCTCTGATACTGCAATTTGAACTGTCCATCATAGACAAGTATCAGCTAAAGTGGCAGCTATAAGCACAACCAACAGCAGAGACAAATACATAGCACCAAGTCACTGCTGGCTGAAATGTGGCACAGGCCAAATCTTACATATAGCGCCATGATAATTAATTTTGCATTAGTAGTAGTATGGGAATAACACCGGCATGGTATATAGAGCCAAATACATATAGTTTCAAATCATATTACATTTTGGAATGGTCAATAGCTTGGTTGAATATCTTACACGAAACACCGCAAAGCGGTAGCCTAAGCTGGGGATTCCAACTAAGCAGAAAGCCTGGTTAAGCCACATGGTATTGCCTAACTTGAGTAGTTCTTGGAATTCATAACTTTTGAATATCCTCGATTTAAGATAAACGGGCTTGGCTACGAAAATACTCTATTAGCACAGCTGATGGTACAGACACACAAAAGCACGATACATTGTATTTCAAGATAGTGTCCGGTGACATTGTTAAGGAGATACATTTACCAATTAACTTTTTGACTATTAGAGAAAAGGAAAATGTCATGAATGAGTCATGGCCATGATTATTTACCTCTCCAATAATGTTCAGCCCAATCGGTGGTCATATATCAACAAAGTTTAATAGGACAAGATCTCATTATTGTCTCTGCTTGCCCCCACGAGTGCATGATCCGTACGGACTAGCCACATTAGACCCAAACATATATCACATGGGAAGGGCAATAATGAAATTGTTTCAAGAGTTGGGCTATGTGCTTTTCATGCTGCCAACTGAACTAGGTCATGTGCTTTTCATGATACCAACAACCACTAGAAAGCAATGTAACAAGCTCACGGAACAAACATTACTAGAACAAAACCATGATGGGACACATGTAGGTACCGGCGCTTGCCAGGTCCTCATACAATTTAGAAATATCTCCTGATGGAGCACGAAGAAAAAGAGAAGTAAAGCACATTTCATATTCTCAATTGATGAGCTCAGATTGGGCACATAAAATAAAAAGGAAAAAACATTATAGCATGCATAAATTATTCTCAATTGATGAGCACAGTTTGGGCACATAAAAAAAGGGGAAAAGATTATATCATGCATAAATTATGAGCAGAAAACCTGCATTGATCCTATATTGCCAAAGGATGCAAAGCTGCAAACACAATGGGAAATATAATGTAAGAACCTCGGCATATGAACTACATACAAGAATAATTTTCTGTAAATCAGATACAGCCGTATGAACTTTATACAGAAATCATGTCGCGTAAATCAGATTCATCCATATACTCAATGCTTCACTCAAGAAAATTCTGTAAGCTTCTTTTCTTCTCCTTAGTCCTTTTAGGAGCAACCAGCAATAATTAAGCAGAAACTAATTAATAAGGCAAACCAACCAAAAAACTGATTTCTTATTCATCCTGCAAGAAACATTATGTTTCTTCTCGATGTTAGCACGGTGCTTTAGATAAAAACAATGTTTGCACCCAATTTGCATCCTGTGTGCAAAAAATTATACAGTAGAATATACTACGCCGATCCAAATCCCTAAGCTCCTAGCCAGCACGCATATAAAGTAATTCTCGCGCCAGTTCCTAGTTCCCAGCAGGCCAGCAGACATCGGTGGAGAACACGCGGAAGAGTACGAACCTCCGGTAATGCGGAGGTCGCACGGGCAGGAAGCGGAGGCGAGACCCGCCGTGCGCCGCTACGGCGGCCGCTGCAGGCGAAGGTGGAGGCCGGATAGATTCGTTGAGAGCGAGGTGGGCAGGGGCCCATGGTAACACGGTTTTTGGAGATTCAGGTTTTGTTTTGGGCTCCTTGCTGTAGCGTCAGGCCTTGACATGCGTGTTTTGAGAGTTGCAGTTTCATCGGGCCGGATTAATGTACCAGCAACGGCCCAACAAGTTCGGTTGTTGTCATTTCTCTTTTTTTTTCTTGATGGACGGCTGTTGTCATATCTCAATTCTTTCTCATGACATGTTGTCGATGAAGAGTGCTCATGTGCTTTCTGTCTTTTTTTGGCACGTTTTTCAAAACAGCCTGACGGCTGAGATTAAGGATGCTAATCACACCTGGTTTAGGTTTGAATCATGCGGGTCAGGATCTGATGTCAGTTCCCTTAATCTCAGCCGTCAGGCTGCTTTGGAAAGCGTGCCAAAAAACAGACGAAAAGCACAGGAACACTCCAGGTTGTCGATTTATATCTTGGAAAAGTGTGTGCAATTTTTCTCCGGGTCTTCACTTGATTTTTTTTTAACATTGCCTAGACAGCTTCCCATGGACGTTACAAGCCTGCCGCTGCCGCTGCCGTGCCGTGCGCGTTCACACGCAGGATATGCCATGACCCATAAATAAAGAAACAACAATTAGGCACATCCACACGAACATCCCAAAACAATGATGGAACTAGGTAGTACTTCTTGGGTATCGATGTCACCTCGTAGTGTAGTGTACTCTTTCCTCGAATGTGTATTGTATGCGTACAAATCAAAATAGTAGAGTCGTCGTAAACTAAATCGTTATGAACCACCACACGTCATGACCCGATCTGTAGAGTGTAGTATCAATTATACTATGTCGAGAAGGGAAAAAGAAGAAAGAAAATGAGCTTGGGTGTCATGATGCCCGGTTTGGCACTCTTGCAGGAGATGGACGTATGCACGGGGGACGGACGACCGATCAGACGGGTCGGATGCCGTGCTTGAGCGCGGCCTCCCATACGAGGTCGATGCGGTCGACGTCGATGGCGCCGACCTCGTGGTGCGTGTACCCTTCGAGGAAGTGCACGACGCCTCCGGCGTGGCAGGCGTGCACGACCCCGCGCTCGAGCGAGAACTCGCAGGATCCGAGGCCCCGTGCGTCCTTGGGGAGGCGCATGGCGGCGAGCTTGCCGTAGGTGCAGTCACGTCGGAATCCGAGGATCGGGGGCACGACGAACTGGTGGAAGTGCGTGCCGGGCGGGGCCCACCGCTGCTCCCTGGGCGACAGCCACTTGCCGACGATCCACGTCTTGCAGTGGCCCGCGGACTGGAACTTGGTGACCTGCACGAGGTACTGCTGGTGCTCCGGCGAGGCCTCCTTCTGGATCCTCTGGAAGCGGTCCTTGGAGAGCGTCATCATCATGACGCGGATCTTCTTCCGGCAGAGGTAGAGCGCGATGGCCCTGCCGAGCTTGGATGTGGCCCCCGTCATGAAGACCTCGGCGGTGCCCTCGGGGATCTCGTTGAGGATGACGGCCGCCGTGAGGGTGTTGCCGTGCACGACGCGCACCCGCAGGTCCGGGTGCTTGTTCACGAACAGCGTGCCGCCCCCGTTGAGCGCCTCGTTCTGCATCCATATGCACATGTTTGTCGGTTAGTTCATTAGTCCAAACCGTTGGTGTAGGTAGTACTCGTAGCTCAGAAGGGACTGAAGGAAGAAACCTTGTTAAGAGCTGCGAGGCTGACGACTTTGACGCCCATTTTGTCAGCCCTGAGAATGGCGAGCTCGATCTGATCGTTGATGCCGTCCTTGGCGAAGGGCAGAAAGTACTGCATGCATGCATTCACAGATAAAAGAGATGATCGATCAGCAAAAACATTTAGCAGAACCGCTAGCTAGCAAGCAGTACGTACGTGGAATCCGTATCTTGGGACGGCCCACGTCTGATGAAGCTTGCCGCGGAGGTGGTAGTAGGAGATGACGAAGGTCTTGGACCAGGCCCACACCATGAACATGAAGCAGAGCGATATGGGCCAGAGCGGCAGGAGGAACGCCCGCACGGCGAAGGGCGTGGAGGCGAAGGTCCGCATGACGAAGGGCACGTGCATGGACTGCATCACGTCCACCACGTGCGCCAGGAACACGAAGTCCGGCACCTCGTCCGCACCTGCACGCACGTACGCGTTTCGGCGCCCATCGGAAATTCGATCGTGTCAGCGTTCGTCACCCAGGTACGTACTGTGCTATTAGTACTACTACTGGAGTATACTACTAACTGAGAGCGCGGCTTCATTGATTGCGCGGCGGAGACCGGAGTGATTAGAAACGGTTGGGGCGCCATGCCACGGCAGCAATCAATCTGCTGTAGTAGTAGCACAGCAGTCGTCCTGCTCGCCTCGACATGGCTACATGTACAGCCATATACTGTACTGTACCACAGGCGACGTGCACGTCATCGCTAACTGCGAGCTGTAACGCTAATGATGGCATATCCCGTTCAGCGCCGCTAGCTGCATAAACCATAGAGTTTTTTGCGACGACAACGACGACGACGACGACGACGACTTGATCCCCTCGCGTCCAAACCTGCAATCAATTGCGCGCGAGACGTGCCACCCGCCCCTACAGCGAACCGTGAACACGCTGTTGCAGCCACGCAAACCCCCCACTACAGTACTAGTACAGTACAGTACTGCTAGTTGCAGTTTAATTAAGAAGCTTCCGTATCAGGACGAGCAGCGTACGTAGCCGGTGCGCGTACGGCTAGCCGGTCCACATTCGAGCTTACCGGCACGTACGCAGGCGGTTGCGCGTGCCCTGATTGTCCGAGGAAACGCACGCCGCGTGGTGTGGCCTCGCCATTTTTGTGCTAGCAGCGGCTTGGCTTACGGGCGGCAGCAACCATGCATGCATGGGGTGAAGTTTGAACCCGTCACGCACACGTAAGTCAGAACCTAGTAGTAGAGAAAAACAGGTTACCTGCTCTGTTCTTGGCCTGCAGCTCCCAGGAGTTGGCGTCGAGCGTGCCACCGAGGCGGTCGAACAGCGGCATGAACAGGCAGAAGTTGGCTTCCTTCCCGGTGTGGTGGACGGTGTGGTACCTGCAGGCAGGGTACAGACGAAAAGCCAAGCATCATCAGCTAGTAGGTGTAGTACTAGTACAGCATCAATACACGACCAGGACCCCAGGAGCATGTCCTCCTGTGTGCTATCTACTCGATCGATCCATGGGAAAGGGCGCGACCAAGCAACGACCAGTGCTCGTCCGGCACGTGATCGAAAAGGGCGCGAAGCGCGACCGATCGATCGGTGGGTGGGAACCAACGATCGAACGAACATTGTGTTGTTGATAGGCCAGGTGAACAGGGAAGCGGTTGGCGATGGGGAGCCGCCGGCAGTAATGCGAAGAAGAGCTTCCCTGTGTGTGTGTGCCGGTGGGTGCGAGCTGTACTTTGTGCTGTGCCCAAGTACGCCATATCTGATCATTCCATCCGGGGAGCGAGCCGTACAGTGTCTTGGTTAGGTTCATGATTGCCAAACCCAAGCGCACTCCCAAATTAATCACCGTGCAGAGTATATTCCTAGTCAGGTTTTCAGGCTGAATGTTTGGGGTAGTATGTAGATGGAGAAGAAGCTTGGTGTACGTACGTTGGTGTGTAGATGAGGTATCTGAGTAACGGGAGCGCCCGGAAGAGGCCTGCGGGGAAGAGCTCGACGTTGCAGTGGCCCATGGCCCTGAGGAAGTCGAAGGCCAGCACGTACGCGAAGGCCAGCCCCGCCGAGCCGACACCCGCGGCGCACGCCCCCGCGAGCGGCAGCGCCATGAGCGCGCCCAGCACCAGGTGCTCCAGCGGCGTGGCGAACCCGGCCGTGAAGGGCGTGGGCACCTTCATGGAGTGGTGGAGCGCGTGGTAGCGGGGGAAGAGGCGGTCGCCGTGGAAGCCGGCCCTGTGCGCCACGTAGAAGAGGGGCTCCGTGGCCGCCACGTGCAGGAGGGCCGCCACGGCGAGGCCCCTGGCGTCCCATCCCGGGAGGTGCCGCAGCGACGGGAAGGCGTACAGCGCCGTGGCCGCCATCAGGATCTGCAGTATCAGGAAGTTGTCCCTGAAACACACACACGTACGTACGGGCGGCCGGCCGGAACTGAATTTGTCAGGAAACTAGATAGTCTTCGTTGGGTCGCGAGAGAAAACAGAACGGATCATGCGGGTTGCACTCGTGCGCGCGTACGTACCAGTCCCACTCCTTGTCGATCTGCTCGAAGTCGACGCCGTCGCGGACGATGCGGCGGCGGCGTGTGAGGAAGAGCATGTTGCTGTAGGAGCTCCAGAGCTGGTAGGTGAAGGCCCTGAGGGCGAAGAGGGCGAGCAGGAGGAAGAGCCAGTGGTCGGGGCTCGACGGCTCCCACGCCCGGGACGCCACCGCCTTGCCCACCAGAGGCCCGTACAGGACATACTGCATGCAGTGCAGTGCAGTGCGCACACCACGTCAGAAATTAACATCCAGAGAGAGGAAAGGAAACCATATAAAACAACAACAAAGGTCGATCGATCGATCGATCATCAGCGCGCGTATGTACGTACGTACCTTGAAGAAGCCGAGGTTATCCCATGGCCAGGAAGCCAAGAACGCGGCACCCATATTATGGTGCTGCTTAGACTCGACCGGAGCCGGCCGGCCTCTGCTCGTCGATCGTCGAGCCCTGATTCGCAGTGAGGGAGCGCGGGAGGGGCGAGAGGCGTGACGAGGAAACACGCACGCACGCACGGCAGGGTACAGTTTTCCTGCAGGTTGCACCGGCCGCACGTCTTGTGTGGTCGTGAGCTAGCGCCGCGTCGGCGTGTTTATATACACATGGAATGGAACTGGCCCGGTTTGATGAGGCAAAGGGATTGTTGAGCGGGGAGAGTTAAGCCACCAGTATGGCAGTACCTGTCACCTCCGATCCGCAGCGCAGATGACCGCCCACGGTGTGCCTGCCTGCGTATACGATACGACCGGCCCGGCTGGCCGGCTCTCCAACCAGACGGAGTTAAGAGAGCTACAGGGAACCGGGGTAGTTAAAGGGATGTGGATGGATAATGCGACGGGAGCGACATGCACCGATCGGATATTCAGATGGAGTATTGCACCAGCACCAGGTGCCTTCGTCCGAAAGTCTCCGCGCGCGGCGCCGGCAGAGAGAGTCACATGTGCTTGCAGCGGGACGCGCACTGTTTTCACGCTCCCGCGTCACGCGATGCGTTTCGCCGGTTTCGTTTCGTTCGTCTGCGCGTGCGCCGGCCACGGCGTCGGAGCGGAAATGCATTTCAGGCACGAAGGACGGTGCACAATGCTCATGGGCTGTGTGTTTGTCTGACGACTGGGTTAGATAATACAATACCGAGTACTCCCTCCGTTTCAAAATATAAGATGTTTTAGCTTTGTAAAGAAAATGTATTTAGACTCTTTTTAGTGTGTAGATTCACTTCAAACCTAAATAAACCTATACACTAAAATAATCTAGATATACTTCTCTCACAAAGCTAAAACATCTATATTTTAAAATGGAGGGAGTATTGTTTATCAAAAATGAGATAGCAATTCTATAGTACGGCCATGATACAATATTGTTTATCAAAAATGATGTGGAGGGCGCTACAGATTTGAAGCTACATACTAGTACTAGTATATTTTATCTCTATAAGCCAGTGGGGCTGGAAATCAATTTTTGAAAAAAGTGAAGTGCTAACAGTTCTAGAGGATGAAGAGAAACACGAAGAATATGCGGCTATGTTGAATTCTTAGAACGGGATTTGGCCCATCAAATATCTAGGTGCCCCGTTGAGTTGCTAGAAAATAGCAGTTCATGAAATTGGGGTTTTTTACTTTTTAGGAGAAATATTTAAGAAAAATTATGGAAGGATGGATTGGTGGTGCTCTCTCTTTTGGGGGCAGAGCAACCATGATTAATGCTTGCTTATCATCATTTGTTGTGTCATATGCCATGTTCCGGTGGGTCGTTGATATCATTTCGTTTGGAGGGCGTATTGTGGCATAGACTCGCGTCCGCGTCGCTCCTAGGGGAACAAAACGGGCGACCAGCAATGCCCAAACCCGCCTCCCTCCTCCTTAGCCCCCTTGTCGTCGCCGGGCAAAGCCCCGTGTGGTAGCCAGCGGCGGCGAGCCTTCCTCCCTCGTGCGCGGGGGTCTTCGCTTGCAGCGGCGCGATGGGGCGGCAGCCTCGGGTTTCTTCGGCGAGTCCGGCGGCCATGGGGGCGGTGCGGGCTGCACCATGGCTGCAGCAGCGGCGGCAGGCCCGTGCAGGCAAGATCTGGGCTTGTAGGGCTCGATCTAGGCTGGCCGGGCCTGAGTGCTCGAGGTGACGTAGGAGGTGGTTGGCACAGCGATCTGCAGCATGGACGGCGACGTGTTGCTCCGGTGGAGGCGAGCTGCTGGTCGGTCGCGGTCGGGCAGGCTTGGCTGCGCCCTTTGGGCTAGCTTTGGGCCTTGTCAGGCTCGGCAGCGGCAGTTCGGCCGTGGCAGTGGCGGTGCAACACAGACTAGGGAGCGCGGGTGCCTCTTTGGTCCGACGTGCTCCTGCTAGCGAGGAAGCCAGGGCAGCAACCCCGGAATCAGCTTCAACGTGTGCGGAGGGTGCGACTGTTGCATTAGTAGGGTTGTGTAGAGGATCTCCATGGCGTCGACCAGGAAGTCGGGGTCCATGGATCGGCAACGGGTTTTTCCCTCGGGGTCAGGCACCTCGACAAGAGATGTGCTAGGGATTGGTGGTAGGCGACGGAGCCACGGTACTCGACTTGCTGCTCCCTAGCCTAGGCCCCCATGTGGGGTTTGTGGGTCGAGATCGCACTCCGGGTGAAAACCTTGTACTTCGGTGCCGACGGCGGCGCCCTAGGGTGTCGTTCTCCTTCTTGATCGCGTCGTTTGGAAACTACAATCATCTATCGACGCGAGTGCCTGAAGTCTCTCCAGGTGAAAACCTATGCTCTCCGGAGCGGGCGGGGGCGACACACACACGTCAGTACTTTGTTGGAGGCGCCGCCTTGGAGTCTCCTAGCCTCGTGGTGCGAAGGGTTTGCGGTTGTTGTGTGCGGTGGCTCCGTGGTCCTGATGGTGGATGTCGGACCGGCGGCTCCGGACGGTGGAAGTGCGCCGAGGCGGCGGCCTTGGGAAGTGTGGCTTCCATGGCCCTACGAGGTGGGGTCGTGGTGTTGCCCCGCAGGGGTGACAAATTAGTGCCATGAGGGTTGCTGGTTTGTTAGCATTTTCAATTCTCTTATTTTTCTTCCTTTTCGCCTAGTGCGAGCATGCACATATTCTACCTACTAATGAAATCGAAAGCCAGCAGTTGCTAGATCTTTCAAAAAATATGCCATGTTCCTCATGCGGACAAGCCTAGAAGAACTTCTATGTGGAAGTGGCACAATGGTCTGGCTAAGAAAATATATCATTTGGTCAAGTGGTAGTTGATTTTCAAACCAAAGAAGAAAGGAGGATTGGGTGTGAAAGACCTTCCAAAGTTCAACATTATGATGCGGTGGAAGATGGACCCCGACGACTGTTTGCCATAGCCAAATATTTGGGTGAGGAGGGCACTAGAAATGTTAAACACGGAGTTATGACTCTGCTTGCTGGTCTAATATGCTTCATATTAGACAACTGTTTTTTTTTGGAAAGAAGCATATATTAATATTAAGAGATACCAATTACATCCGGCCTCTATAACAACACAATACCTTATTGGCATTACGGATGCACACAACCAACAAAAGAGAAAGAAAACTAAGAAAATAAAAGACCCGCTATAGTGTTCCGGTCCTAGCAGCAACAATACAACCACCACCAATACAACACCTGAACTCCAGGCTCTTCAAAAGCGATGCCTCCAAGAAGGGAACAGTGCACAAGCGTCGTCGTCGCCCGATCAAAGATCTAGGTTTTCACCCTGAAGATAATCCCCACTCTCAAAATAATGCCTTCAACAAGGCCATTGCTAGGCACAACCAGCTAAGGCCAGACCTTGGATTTTCACCCTGAAAGGTAAGATTCTGAACTTCACCTATGTTGCCGCCCCCACTTACATACTGCTGCTGTGAAGCCCAGAACACCAAGCAAATCCCTCAACAGTGCGGCGACTCAAACCTCCATAGATAGACTTCCTGAAGGGTTCCATAGCAGAAAACAAAAAAATTCTAATACCAGGATCTATACTATGTAGACATAAGTAACGGAAAGAGAGAGATTGTATTCATACCCTTGAAGACCGAGGCACGCCTTACACAGGAAGGCATATGTTGATGCAGACGAGCAACGTCAAGCACCCCAAGTGTGGTGCCTCTGAAGTACTACACATGTCCGGTGTAGGCGACATCTCCCGGGCTCTGATCTAGTCAAGCAGCGCAAGAAGAAGATGACAGATCGAAGATCACATGACGGTAGTGTGAATGTGGAGAACTCAAAATCCGAGAGGTCCTCTCCAATAATACGGAGAAGTCCTCAATGGAAATGAGAGAGAGAGTGTGAGAGAATGGGATGCCTCCAAGGGGAGGGGGAGACCCCTATATATAGTGGGAGAGGAGGGTGCACCCCAAAGGGGCAGGCGATGTGGGAATAATGCCCACACCCGTCGGCCACCATGGGGCAGCCTCCGGCCCTAGGTGGTCTGCACTTGGGTGTCCCACCAAGCCCTGGCCGGCTGTGCCTCCTCCTAAGGTGCCTTGCCCCTTTGGGCCTCCTCTCCGGGTGAGGCCCATTAGCAATGGGCTGCCTTTAAAAATAAAATAAAATAAATATTTTAATATTAATTCTCCAATTAACATAAAATACACATATTATATTCCTTAACTCCGGAACACCTTTCGGACCCCCACTGATCAACATCGGATGTTACCCAGAACTATTCCAGTTTCTCTCTCTCTCTCTCTATTTCTCCTACGATACCGCATTTATCCCTAAGCGTCCCCACCCTTAAGCTAGACATCCTTCGGTTCAAAAACACTCCGGACATGATTGAGACATCTCTCACAACAATGGTCATCAGAGGGACCTGGATTTCCATGTTGAGCCCCGTGTGTTTCACGAATCTTATCGCTCGAACCATAAAAGTCGTTTCCCGTTCCCTTTGTCATTTGATACCTAGTTCATCTGAGACTTGATCTTCGGTTTCCCCATACCTTAGTTCGGTCTCGTTACCGATGAACTTGTGTTGAGGGAAAACCTCTAGGGTGGCCTGATCTTTCACGATTCCCCTTCAAATCGAGGATGGGGTGCGGGAAGAGGAGGGGAGGATGAACACGATGAACGCACGCATGAAGAACGCGATGAACACACACACACAAAACCACGATACACACCAATAGCTCACGCCGGCGGTGACTGGTCCGGTGCAATCCCTAGGATCGGCGTCGGGCGGAGGACTCTCCCTCAAACCGGCATGGCGAGATGGGAGACTCGGTGAGATCTTGACGTCTTGGCAAAGGGACACCGATGCCAAGGCCTTGTACAACGCGGAGGCACGATGCAAACTCTAACGAGGTTTGGGGATATTGGTGCTCCTTGGTCAAGGAGCATGAGGCAAGAACTAGATATATACACAAAGGGGTTTCCACTAATTCCAATATTATGCCTAGGGTTTACAATGGAGGTGGGGGACTATATATAGGCCAGCCACTTAAACAGGGGTACTTTAGGAATAAAAGACAAGTTCTGGAAGGACTAAGGGGTACATGGGCCGCAGGCCCAAAGGCCTTTTCATGCCTAGCGTCGGTCGGACCAGAGACTCCGGTGTGGTGGATCGGAGACTCCAGTCTAGGCCGGAGATTCCGGTCAGTCTCCGGACCAGCCTCCGGAGGGGCCTTCAGATTGTCCCAGGGCCCGGTGCTGGGGTCAGACCGGAGGGTGGACCGGAGTCTCCGGGGTCTTCAGGCCGGAGACTTTGCGCAGACCGGAGACTCCGGTCTGAGCAGCTCCAGCGGCTCCCGCTTCACGCTCTGCTCCTTGTTCTCCATCCTTGGGTGCTTGGTGATGTGTCGAGGCTTCATACCTGATGATGCATAGAGTAGTTGCATGAAGTAGCACACCATCCAAGGAGGTATCAAATTGCCACGAGGATAGGAGCGAATTCACCTTAGCTTGTAGGAGTTTGGCTCGGGCACGAGTCATGGGTCCACTTGGGGGACTTGTTGGTGTAGATGTAGGAGCGTCCGTAGGATGGGCTGCATCAGCTCCCCCCCTTGGGAAAGAGTCGTCCTCGACTCTTGATGGTTATCATCTTGAACATCTCCATGGTAGGGTGAGAGATCCTTGACATTGAATGTATTGCTTGCAAGGTACTTGGAGGTCGATATGTCGATGATGTAGGCATTGTTGTTGACTCTTTTGAGGACCTTGAAGGGGCCATCTCCTCTTGGCTTGAGATTGGAGTCACGTTCCTTGGGGAAGCGGTCTTTGCTTAGGTGTATCCACACAAGGCCACCTTCTTCAAAGATCATCTCCTTCTTGTCCTTGTTTAACCTTGAAGCTTGGCGAAGGACTTGTTGTTTGATAGTAGCTCTTGTTTCTTCATGAAGTTTCTTCATAGCTTGTGCGTGTTTCTCGACGTCCATGTTCGTTTGCTCATGGAGAGGTAGTGGTAGGATGTCGAGTGCGGTGAGGGGCTCGAAACCATAGACGATCATGAATGGACTCATCTTGGTTGTTGAGTGCTTGGCTCGATTGTAGGCGAACTCGGCGTGTGGAATGCATTCCTCCCAATCCTTCAGGTTTTTCTTGATCAACACACGAAGGAGAGTTTCGAGGCTTCAGTTGACAACTTCGGTTTGGCCATCAGTTTGAGGATGCGATGCGGATGAAAAGAGGTGTAGGGGTTCTGCGCATAAAAACAATAAATTTTACTCTACGCCCCTGAACCCCTGAAGCTGCCAGGACCTATCTATTAGTAATACAGTAACATGAGGAGCTTTTCGCGAACTTACCCTTGAAGACCGAAAAGTGTTATCAACGCTCAGGAGAGCGTGGTTGATGTAGACGATCCGAAGCCAACCTCAAGGTCGTGATGAAGTCCTTGCGCTCCTTCTGGCTCCAACAACTTGAGTGCCTCAAGTGGGACACCTCGCGGGGAGTTACACATGTCCGGTGCCTGACGATGACTCCCGCTTCCCTGATCTAGCAGCAGTTGCGGAAGTAGAGCTCCCGGATCTGAATCCCGCAGCATGACGGCGCTCCGCGGTGAAGATGTCTCTTGCTCGCGCAGTCCAGACTTGGGACCACGGTCACGAGAGAGAGGGGGAGAGAGAAAATATCAATTGGAGGTCCTCCCAAAAGTGGGGAGACCTTTATTGATTATTGGTGTATTTTTCTAGGCCAAATACCCCACTTTATATAGGGGGGAGGTACTACCTCCCCTAAAGTCCCGGGGTGGGACTAAAGGAGAGGAGGGGGAGGAGGTGGTCGGCGGCCACCTAGTGGGCCCTGTGCAGGGGGGGGGGGGGCTAGGCCCAGCCGGCCGCCCCCTTTCCCCTTCTCCCTCTCTCCTTTCCCCTAATGGGCCCTCTCCCTCCGGAATTGGCCCATTAAGCCTTTTTGACCTTTAATTGATTTTCTCTTTATTAAATAATTATGAATAAATGATTAAATCAACATTTAACATTCATTCACATATTATTCAACCTCAGTGGCTATGGAACACCTTCCGCCTCCACTCCGGACATCCTCCGGACTTACCGAAACCCTTCCGGTTTTCTCCCTTCTTTTCTTCGGTGATTCCACCGATCCCATAAACACTCTCTAAGAATCATCAAGCCGTTAAGCGTGATACCCCATGGTTCGGGAACACTCCAGACATGGTTGGGACACGCCCGCACCAATGATCGACAAAGGGACCTGGATGGCCATGTGACCCCTGTGTGTTCCACGAAGATCTTTCGTCGTTTGAACCGGGACAGTCGTGTCTTATTCCCTTTGTCACTTGATACTTGCATTGCCCGAGATCTGATCAATGACATCACCATGTCATGTTCAATCTCGTTACTGAACAATGCTACTTGACTCGTTCCGACAAGTGATATCCCCGTGATCTAATCACACACTGTGCAACTATTGGATATAACTTCTCCGAGTGGGCCCTTGAGTATCTTCCTGTCACATGGACGGACAAATCCCGCTCTTGACATATATTGCCTCTACGGTTTCCTCCGGATACCTGAACACACCTTTATAACCACCGTTTTACCAGATGGCGTTTGATGCTATCTAAGTACTCTCAGGAGACAGTGATTGATATAGCCTCACGGTCTAAGGAATAGTCTACGAGGATCCATTTCTAATCATCATAACTTGAACTTCGTGACATGATCGGGTCACGATGTTTAGGTTGGGTATTGGTTCATCATCTCATTCTCAAAGTGAGATGACCTCATTTCCAACTGGCATAAATGCCACATGATCAGGAAACATGATCATCTGATGACCAATGAACCAGTGACTAGAGTTTCACTGGGAACCCCTGGTTGTTTGTATATCACACGTGTATTGATGTTTACACTCAATACAGTTGTAGCATGATATAAAACTTAATCATAAACTATATGAAATATGATAATAGTCCTTACTACTATTTGTCTCTAGGGCATATTTCCAACAGTCTCCCACTTGCACTAGAGTACAAATACACTAGCTGCATTTTGTTCTCAATCATTGGCACCATATACCTGGTACCCTGAACATGCTTGCTCATGGAAGAGGTTGAGTCTTGGGTCTGTACTTTACAGTCCCAAATCCTTTGCAACTTACTACGTCACCTTGATTGACATTAGTACTCTATCATCACATGATAGCATCTGTGTGTATGCATCGTCGCCATAGCAGTAGAACGAGGCCTGATTCCAGGAGCCTAAAGTGACGTTAGATCAACCTCGAGGGCTTTATCATGGGCATTGTGCCCTGGGACACATCATTCTATGTTAAAAGCAAACTAGCCCCGCCATAACATTATACAACACTTTAGATGGTACCCTTATCTATTATTATAAATGTATTCATCGAAACACTAGTGCACTCTGTGTAACTTTCGATGTTTTGTTCACCTCGCTTCCTACTTGACTTTAATTGGTATCTATAGGAGTTTCCAACATATTCTTTATAACATAACTCTTTATGTTTTAAGATATGTTATCCTTTATGGATTTGGAAAATATGTCTACAATTCTCTACTAGACACTGCAGACAAGACCTAGCTCAACGTTCTGTGATTTGAACTTAATCACTTTCAAACGTTCCTTAATTGGATCACATATTATGCTAAGTTATCATCATGGTTTTCTAAGATAGAACCTATGTCTCAACATAGTGGATGACGATCATCCTTTTTCTTTCTTTTAACCATCGATGTCAAACTCAATGCTATTCCTAATTTGAGTTGTTAAGGACCAGTTCCTTAATTAACTTCTATTCTGAAACCCTTTTCAGAATCCCTTAAGGAATACTACATAATATCATAATACACCTATTATTAACTTCTACATCTTATAAATCATTATTTATAAGTATTTGCGCTTTCATTCTTAACATACTTAAGAATTACTCCTATAAGCTCCCACTCAAAATATGCCAATCACATATTGTTTTAGGAAGACTTTCATAACTCCCACTCAATTTTATGCAAATTGCATATCTCCTTACTGTTTTGAATAACTTCAAAATCTTTTGATCAAATATCAAACTTGGAGATTTCCTATGAGATACTAGTATTTTACTAGTTTTTAAATCCATTAGACATTAAGCACACATGGATCAAATTCATTCGAATTTGTCCAATACTTGACAAATTGTGCTTTTGTCATTCACCCTTTTTTCACTATGGCTTTGCAGTCATTTGCGAAACTTCCATGTAACCCCTTTACTTGTGAGATTCAGCAACGAATTGCTTTCTAATCTTGAGGGAATTCTACTTCTAGGATTTCTCATAATTTAGTTTACCATTATTTCCTCTGTAGTTTGTAGGTATGTCATATTCCAAAAATCATGACAAGTGACTCACAAATGTCTCCATACAAGATATGGATTTACATTTTGAATCCTACTTTATGTAGTGAAAAACAATAATGGAGGGAAAAACACAATGATCAAAATCATTGATTCTTTCCTTCTATGAAGAGAATCGTTCAGGAACGTTTTTCCGTTGCACTTCTCAACACTCTGATGCAGGGTTTTGAATCCTCATCATGTTTTACACTATCTTCCATTTGCTCCATAATCGAGAAACTTCACTAAAAGTGAGCTTTCTCAAGAATGCACCAAAATCCAAGCAATACAAGTTTTTCTTTCCTTTTGGTTTCAGCTATGGATTTCGTATTCAAAGTTTCCAATGAATACACTACAAGGACTTATTCACTATTGTTTTGGTTATATCAAATAACCCCAAAACTTTCACGAATTCTAATGGTTCACCAATTCTAATTGAGTGCTAACTATTTCTAACTGATGGTCTCTACATCTACATAACAACGATTTATTTGGTGCCTTCTATTCAACCCCTTTGATATCTAATATCACATTGTGATGCTTTGCATTCTGACGTTTCAAAACGCTTTGCATTCCACAATTTCCTTTATGCCATTCTTATAAGTTCGAATTTCATTACTATTGATCAAATCATAGTAATTTGATTCTCTTTTATATTTATACCCTTTTATTGATGAAACACTTTGATCAAATCAAATAGTTTCATATTCATGTTTCCTTTGGCAAACTACTTTGCACATTTAAACAATCATATAATGATAATTACCATTTTCGTTAAAACGCAATACATCAAATATGTATTTACTTTAACAATTTTTTAAACACTTTGTATTCAAGTAATACATGGTGTTCAAGTTATTTTGCCGAACTTAGGCATGATTTATATGTGACAAGAAATCGAATGACTTTCACATATTATCACATAACTTTGAATTCAAACAATGGTTTCATTCATTAATGAAATATCATTAAGTTGGGTATTTTAAACAAGGCATTTTAATGTTTTACAAATGTTCATGCATTATTAATTAGTTTCAAACAACAAGGATAATACACCAGTAATCAAACAAGATATGAACATGAATAGAAATCATTTATAAAATCAGAACAACTGTTTGTTACAAACTCATATGAATAACCGTCTCACGAAGTGTGAGACACACTAAAGAAGTTCACAATGTCTTGATTACAATAATCATCCTAAACATAAACTAACTGATAAATGTTGAGGGAGAGTGTCGTCGGCCATCATCATCATGCTCGCCATCAACACGCAACGTCACCTCCTTGATACGTCCATTTTGCATCACTCTTCTATGTCTTAATTCACTATTATTCATTGATATATTTTGTACTGAGAGGTGATACTTATGTTATTTCATCTATTTTTGCATGGTTGATGACTTTTGGAGCATGGACCGCTGCAGTCAGGATTCTGATGGAAAAGGTGTTGTTTGGAGGCAAAATTCGCGAAGATCAGAAAATCCGGGAAAATATACGGAAAATCCTATTTTTTTAGAAGACTCAGGATGCCAGAAGATGGAGTGGAGGTGGGCCACAAGGGGCCCACACCACCCCATGGCGCGGGCAGGCCTAGGCCGCGCCTGGGAGTGGTGTGGCCACCCTGGCCCACTCCAGCCTCTCCCCTCTGGCGTATATCATCCCCACGAAACCCTAAGACTCGGGGAGCAACCAAAGAAAGATTCTGCCACCTTTACGGGGCAGAAAACACCGAGAGAGAAAGATCTCTCCGACATATAGATTTCTGCCAGGGGAATTCCTTCCCGGAGAGGGGAGATCGTCGCCATCAACACCACCATCAAGCTGGACTTCATCGGGATCATCATCATCACCATCAGCACCCTCATCACCATCTCCATATTGCTGTAACAATTGAGTTGAATCTTCATTAGTTCATAGGGGAAACTTTCCCGGTGTTGATTACTCTTTGTAGTTGATGCTATTGAGTGAACCGTTGAATTATTGTTTATGTTCAGATTGTTATACATCATTATTCCATCTCTGATCATGATCCATATGATGTCTTGTGAGTAGTTCGTTTTGTTCTTGAGGACATGGGAGAAGTCTTGTTGTTAGTACTGGAGTTGTGTTGAGAAAGATTCAATAGATTGTTATTTAAGTTGTGGTGTACTTATTCTAGTGGTGTCATGTGAACGTCGACTACATGACACTTCACCTATATGGGCCTAGGGGAATGCATTGTGTATTTGGATACTAATCGTAGGGGTTGCCGGAGTGACAGAATCCTGAACCCCTGTTAGGAAACCATTGCACAAGGGACGTAAGGGTCTTAGAGTTTAAAGCTGTGGTTAGGTTTCTACCTTAATTACTTTCTCTTACTTACGGTTGTTTGCAACGGGTATAATCACAAGTATGTATTAGTCTTGGATGGGGCGGTACATTAGCACAGGTTCACCCACACAACACTTAGCAAGCTAAAGAAGATTAATCGACTATATGAAGCGAAAGCACTTGACAGTCTTCCCATGTGTCCTCGAGAACGTTTGGTCATCTATAGAAATACAACCGGCTTGTCCTTTGCTGCATAAAGGATTGGGCTGCTTGCTACATTTATTCCTACTGTCTTTTATTTACTCGTACTTTGTTTACTTGCTTTATTGAAAACCCCTAAAAATCCGTTTGCTAAGTATTTGCAGAGAATTCCTGATCCATACCACTAGCCAGCACCTTCTGCTCCTCGTTGGGTTCGACACTCTTACTTATCGAAAATACTGCGATACACCCCCTATACTTGTGGGTCATCAAGACTATTTTCTGGCGCCGTTGTCCTCCTAGTGAGATTCATAAAGATCGGAATCAAATATACAACTTTTGGCCTCTTGATCGAGAGAGTACAGCTCAAGCTTGGGGGAGATTGAAGTTACTAATGCTCATATGTCCCATTCATGATCTCCCCAACAATATTATTATCAACAACTTTTATGCAAGGCTCCCTCTACATGATAAGGATTTATTGGATGCTTCTTGTGCTGGATCATTCACTCGTATGGAACAAGAAGCTAAATGGGACCTTCTGGATCATATTCAAGACAATGCTGAAGCTTGGGAGAATGACAAAGGTAGAAAGTCAGGTATAAATTATGATTATGAATGCATTGAATCTTTTATGGGAACTGATGACTTTCAAAATATTAGTAATCTTTATGGTCTTGATTTGCAAGTTATTACAAATTGCTTTAGAACTTTTGCTTCCTATATTGAAATTCCAAAAAGGGGATGGAACAAATACCATGCACCTTACAAAGATATTGTTGACTATGCCCCTATTGGAAGTGCTGAGTATTGCATCATCGACCCCATTTTACCTGAACCTTATATCGAGAAGATTCCCTTCCCCGAAAAGGTAAAGGACCATCCTATGATAACTAATGTAATCACTAAAAGTGAAAAAAGAACTGTAAAACCTGATGAACAAATAAACATTGAACCTATGGTAGCAATTGTGAAAGACCTTGTCACTAAAAGCGTAGAAGATGGGAACACAGTCTTTTGTGAGGATGCTTCTAATATTGTTTCACATCCCAATAGAACTAAAAAAGGCTAGTGTTCCTATGCTTACTATTAGAATTGGTGATCATTGCTATTATGGTTTATGTGATATTGGTGCAAGTTCCAGTGCTATTCCTTATGAGCTTACAGAGAAATTATGCATGAGATCAGTCCTTGCGAGTTGGAAGAGATTGATGTGGTTATTCACCTTGCTAATAGAGAGACCATCTCTCCAATTACTATTGTGCGAGACGTGGAAGTTCTTTGTGGTAAGATTAAGTACCCTGCTGATTTTCTAGTACTTGGTTCAGCTGCTAGTAAAACTTATCCTATCATTTTTGGTAGACCTTTCTTGAGTACTTGTGGAGATATTATTGATTGCAAGAGGGAGAAAATTTTGACTAAGTTTGATGGGGAATCTTATGAGTATAATTTTTCGAAATTTGATAAAGAACCTTGTGAAGAGGAAACCCATAATGAGGATTTTAGGGTTGAACAACTTGCTTCTATTTCTCTTGCTCCTAACAATGCTTTGCAGCAATTTATGGAAGATCGTGAAAGTGAAATCTTCATGGATGAAAGGAATGAGATTGACATGATTCTCCGTGATCAACCTGTGATGCTTAAGCACGACTTGCCTGTAGAAGACTTGGGTACCACGATGCCACCTAAAAAGGATCCGGTTTTCGATCTAAAACCTCTCCCTGATGATCTTAAGTATGCTTATATTGATGATAAAAATATATATCCTGTTATTGTTAGCGCTAAACTTTCAGGGAAGGAAGAAGAAAGGCTATTGGAAGTTTTGAGGAAACATCGAGGAGCTATGGGCTATACTCTGGATGATTTAAAAGGGATTTCACCTATTATATGTCAGCATTCTATGAACATAGAACCAGATGCGAAGCCAGTAGTGGAGCACCAACGATGTTTAAATCGTAGGATGAAGGAAGTGGTAAGGAATGAGGTATTGAAACTCCTTGATGCTGGTATTATTTACCCTATTGCTGATAGTGAATGGGTTAGTCATGTTCATTGTGTTCCTAAAAAGGGAGGTATTACCGTTGTCCCTAATGATAATGATGAGCTTATTCCTCAAAGAATAGTGGTAGGCTATAGGATGTGCATCGATTTTAGGAAAGTTAATAAAGTTACTAAGAAAGATCACTACCCGCTTCCTTTTATTGATCAAATGTTGGAAAGGTTGTCTAAAAAGACCCATTTTTGTTTTCTTGATGGTTATTCTGGGTTCTCTCAAATTGCTGTTAAACAACAAGATCAAGAAAAAACTACTTTTACTTGCCCTTATGGAACTTATGCTTATATACGTATGCCTTTTGGTTTATGTAATGCTCCTGCTACTTTCCAAAGATGCATGTCTGCTATCTTTCATGGTTTTTGTGAGGAAATTGTAGAAGTGTTCATGGATGACTTTTCTATCTATGGAACTTCTTTTGATAATTGTCTGCACAACCTTGATAAAGTTTTGTAGAGATGTGAAGAAACTAATCTTGTTCTTAATTGGGAGAAATGCCACTTCATGGTTAATGAAGGGATTGTTCCTGGGCATAAAGTTTCCGAAAGAGGCATAGAAGTTGATAGAGCTAAGGTTGAGGCAATTGAGAAGATGCCATGCCCAAGAGACATCAAAGGTATTCGTAGTATCCTTGGTCATGCTGGTTTATATAGAAGGTTCATTAATGACTTTTCTAGGATATCAAAACCCCTTACTAATCTTCTTCAAAAATATGTACCCTTCATTTTTGATGATGATTGTAAGGAAGCTTTTGAAACTCTTAAGAAGGCTTTAACTACAGCCCCTATTTTTCAACCACCTGATTGGAGTTTACCCTTTGAAATAATGTGTGATGCTAGTGATTTTGCTGTAGGGGCTGTCCTTGGGCAACGTATTGATAAAAAGTTAAACGTTATCCATTATGCTAGTAAGACTCTAGACGCTGCTCAAAGGAATTATGCCACTACTGAAAAGGAATTTCTAGCTGTTGTTTTTGCCTGTGATAAGTTTAGGCCTTATATTGTGGACTCAAAAGTAACCATTCATACTGATCATGCTGCTATTAAATATCTTATGACAAAGAAGGACGCTAAGCCTAGGCTTATTAGATGGGTACTGCTTTTACAAGAGTTTGATCTACACATAGTAGATAGGAAGGGTGCTGAAAATCCTGTAGCTGATAATTTATCTCATTTGGAAAACATCTCTTTTGATCCTATGCCTGTTAATGATAGTTTCCCAAATGAACAGTTAGCCGCAGTAGGGGTGAGCTCTCGAGGAAGCCCTTGGTATGCTGATTATGCTAACTTTATTGTCTCCAAGTATTTGCCTCCAACTTTTACAGCTCAACAAAGAAGAAAGTTCTTTTATGATTTGAGGCATTATTTTTGGGATGACCCACACTTATACAAAGAAGGAGTTGATGGTATTATGCGAAGATGTGTTCCAGAATATGAGAAAAAAGAGATATTACGTAAATGTCATGGTAGCGCCTATGGAGGACATCATGCAGGAGATAGAACTGCACAAAAGGTACTACAATCATGTTTCTACTGGCCTACCCTTTTTAAGGATGCAAGAAAATTTGTTTTATCTTGTGATGAATGTCAGCGTGTTGGTAATATTTCTAGACGCAATGAAATGCCTATGAACTACTCTCTAGTTATTGAACCTTTTGATTGTTGGGGATTCGACTTTATGGGTCCTTTCCCTCCTTCGAAGGGTTACACTCATATTCTTGTTGCCGTTGATTATGTTACTAAGTGGGTAGAAGCCATTCCTATGAAAAGTGCTGACAGGGAAACCTCTCTAAAAATGCTTAAGGACGTTATCTTTCCTAGGTTTGGAGTACCTAGGTATCTCATTACTGATGGGGGTTCTCATTTCATTCATGGCGGTTTTAGGAAGACCCTTGCTAAATATGATGTTAATCATAGAATTGCTTCAGCTTATCACCCCCAAACTAGCGGGCAAGTAGAGTTATCAAATAGAGAAATTAAATCTATCTTGCAAAATACTATTAATAGGTCTAGAAAAAACTGGGCTAAGAAGTTGAATGATGCTTTATGGGCTTATAGAACTGCTTATAAAAATCCTATGGGAATGTCTCCTTATAAAATGGTTTATGGGAAAGCTTGCCACTTACCCTTAGAATTAGAACACAAGGCTTACTGGGCAGTGAAAGAACTAAATAGAGATTGTAAGCTCGCTGGTGAGAAAAGATTATTTGACTTAAGTTCTTTAGATGAATGGAGGAGTGAAGCCTATGAGAATGCTAGGCTCTTTAAGGAAAAAGTTAAAAGATGGCATGACAAGCGAATACTTAAGAGAGAATTTCATGTTGGTGAGAAAGTTCTATTGTATAGGTCTCGTCTCAGATTTTTTGCAGGTAAGCTACTATCAAAATGGGAAGGACCTTTCATCATTGAAGAAGTATACCGTTCAAGAGCAATAAAAATTTCTTCTCTAAAAGATAAAACTACACAAGTAGTGAATGGACAGCGACTCAAACACTATATTGCTGGAGATTCTTACAATGAAGATGTTGATGCCTTTCAAGTTATAACTCCAGCGAAATTCATTGAGGACCAAATTCAGAGACCTACAGAGTCTGTTTCCAACTAGGTAACAGTTTTGCTAAGAAAAGTTCCGCAAAAATACAATCCAACTATATTTTTGCAGTTTTCGGTCAATAAGGAAAGATATGAAGCGAAAAAGGGACGGAAACGGAGCCAGGGTGGCCCACACCACCCCATGGCGCGGGCCCACCCCTGGCCGCGCCACCAGGTGGTGAGGCCACCCCAGACTCCGCCTCCGACTCGTTTTCTCCCAGTACCTTCCTTTTGATGTGAAACATTGTAATATATAACCCCCTGGATCCCCCGAGGTCCGTATATCGTGTTTTCGTCGTGCTTTTGTTTCGATCTGTTTCTGCCAGGAACTATTTTTGAAAGCTTAGAAGCACAATGGTGTCCGTCAAGGATAAAGGGAAGGAACCCATGGAGGAGGATCTTCAAGACCCCAAGCAGGGGCTGGTACCTTTAGTCTCTTACCCTGCATGAACGGAAGCTCTACGAGTCACTATGGAGTTCTGTGATAAGTATCGAGACCTGCAGAGGAAGGTGGACATGCTTCAATGGGAGAATAATAGGCTTCGCAAGATGCTGGAAGATTTCCTCACGACAACTAAGAAAATATTACCACCTCCTCCGAAGGAGTAATTCGTCATCAGGTTTGGCATCCCCTTGGTTTGTTCCAAGCTTGGGGGAGTGCCGCGGTATCATATCACTATCTCTATCTTTTTACCTTATTAGTAGAGTCATATCATGAATAGAGGAGTTATTATGTAGGATGGTTTGCATTATGGGAGTGTCCCCTCTCTCGTTAGATATGTATCCCTTGGTGTGAGTTGCCGTTATGGATTATTAATGAGAAGTTATATCATTCACTCTTTTGCATAGCTTATATTAGTTTTCAATTCGTGGTTATATGATTGACCTTGTTGTTAGTATTGGTATCACTTTGGGATCATTGAGTTAATTTAGTTGGTTTTGGCAAACCTGGCTCGGTTAGTAGTAGCACCTTTTTGAGAGTTGAAAAGAAAAAAATAGAAGTACTCTAAAGAAAAATAATTTCATCATCTTTCTTTCTTGATTTGCTCATAAGTCTAGTATTCTCTAGTTAAGATCTTTTGTGCTTCCAAGGAAGATTGCATGTTTGTCTTTATCATTTGTATGTTTGGTTGTTTCCTTCAACTCTTGTACTTGCTACCCAGCCTTGCTAGCCAAAAACCTGTACTGAGAGGGAATTCTTCTCGTGCATCCACCTCCTTTAAACCAAAACCTTTGCCATTTGTGTCCACCATACCTACCTAGTAGCATTATTGCTATTCCAAGTAAATTCTTGTTTTATCTACCTCCCAAATTAAACTTGTTATGTGAAAATTAGTGATTAAAGCTCTCACGAACTTGATGGCACACTTTACTTTCTTGCATTTAATAAACTTGAACCATTGTGCTCACCTATTTTGCGTATATGCTTGCGCTTTGTAAGTTGTGAATTAGCAGAACCATTCTGTCATGGGGAACGCTTTCAACATTGCACTGGTACTTTGTACCAAGTTGATATCATGTTCTTTTGTCTATGGATGTCATCGGTATGAAATGAAAGGGGAGCTTGTAAGTCCATGGAGCTATGCATGTGTGTTAAAGAAACGCCTGGGCCGCTGGTCTAATCCATGCTGACATGGTGGAAACCTACAGCGTAACCATAACGAGTATCTATGAAGCATTCTTCTTATAAAAAATAGATAGAGATTGAGAAAAAAGAAAGAAAAAAAGAGATATTATGAAAAGAGGAAAGAGAGAAAAAAAGCACCATATTCCCTTGGTAAATAAGAAGATTGTTGAGATACTTGTTGTCTGCTTGCCTTGTCATTTTGATATGGGGATTCTTCCGTATCATCGGGCAAGGGGTACCCCGTTGGCGGTTCTCAATGATACACATATGCTTACGATGACAAGAACTTACCGGTGACTAAACTTGAGTAGCATGAAGAGCGGCCCTCATATTCAAGGGACATGAGATTCTCAACTTACAACTTGTCAATGCATATCCTCATGTTTGATCACTTTAACCTTAATCACCTAAAGATGCATATGATAGGGGCAATGAGAGCTGAAAGCTAGTAAGTATCATAATTATTGGGAGCTCTTTATGAGACTTGCAATCCCTGCTTCCCTCTGCGAAGGGCCTTTCTTTTACTTTGTAGTTGAGTCAGTAAACCTATTCCCTTCTATCTCAGCAAGTATTTTGAGTTGATGTGTTTCATTCATTCATATGATGATTTATGCAATCTTGTTTCTTATGTTCCTTGTTTTGCACATTGCTCTTATCTTGATGTTTACTACTTTGAAAGCTTTCATTGAAAAACCAGCTATTTGTGAACTCCAGCAAATTATCAACTATTCTTCGACCAAGAGCTAAGTTTGCCATTACCAATTATGATTCACTTTATGTATCTTTATTTGTGTTTCCTTTACTCATTGCAAGTTGAGTTATATAATAGTGAGTTGTCTTCTATTATGATCTATGCTTTTGATGAATGTGATGCTTCTTGTCCGTATTCTTTTATCGACTCTTCACTCCATAAACCCGAGGCCATGTTTATTGAGCTCAGTTTCGCTTGGGGACAAGCGAAGTCTAAGTTTGGGGGGAGTTGATACGTCCATTTTGCATCACTCTTCTATGTCTTAATTCACTATTATTCATTGATATATTTCATATTGAGAGGTGATACTTATGTTATTTCATCTATTTTTGCATGGTTGATGACTTTTGGAGCATGGACGCTGCAGTCAGGATTCTGATGGAAAAGGTGCTATTTGGAGGAAAAATTTGCGAAGATTAGAAAATCCGGGAAAATATACGGAAAATCCTATTTTTCCAGAAGACTCAGGATGCCAGAAGATGGAGTGGAGGTGGGCCACAGGGGGCCCACACCACCCCATGGCGCGGGCAGGCCTAGGCCGCGCCTGGGAGTGGTGTGGCCACCCTGGCCCACTCCAGCCTCTCCCCTCTGGCGTATATCATCCCCACGAAACCCTAAGACTCGGGGAGCAACCACAGAAAGATTCTGCCACCTCTACGGGGCAGAAAACACCGAGAGAGAAAGATCTCTCCGGCATATAGATTTCTGCCGGGGGAATTCCTTCCCGGAGAGGGGAGATCGTCGCCATCAACACCACCATCAAGCTGGAATTCATCGGGATCATCATCATCATCACCACCATCATCATCACCATCAGCACCCTCATCACCATCTCCATATTGCTGTAACAATTGAGTTGAATCTTCATTAGTTCATAGGGGAAACTTTCCCGGTGTTGATTACTCTTTGTAGTTGATGCTATTGAGTGAACCGTTGAATTATTGTTTATGTTCAAATTGTTATACATCATTATTCCATCTCTGATCATGATCCATATGATGTCTTGTGAGTAGTTCATTTTGTTCTTGAGGACATGGGAGAAGTCTTGTTGTTAGTAGTGGAGTTGTGTTGAGAAAGATTCAATAGATTGTTATTTAAGTTGTGGTGTACTTCTTCTAGTGGTGTCATGTGAACATCGACTACATGACACTTCACCTATATGGGCCTAGGGGAATGCATTGTGTATTTGGTTACTAATTGTAGGGGTTGCCGGAGTGACAGAAACCTGAACCCTCGTTAGGAAACTAGTGCACAAGGGACGTAAGGGTCTTAGAGTTTAAAGCTGTGGTTAGGTTTCTACCTTAATTACTTTCTTGTACTTACGGATGTTTGCAAGGGGTATAATCACAAGTATGTATTAGTCTTGGATGGGGCGGTACATTAGCACAGGTTCACCCACACAACACTTAGCAAGCTAAAGAAGATTAATCGACTATATGAAGCGAAAGCACTTGACAGTCTTCCCATGTGTCCTCGAGAATGTTTGGTCATCTATAGAAATACAACCAGCTTGTCCTTTGCTGCAGAAAGGATTGGGCCACTTGCTGCATTTATTCCTACTGTCTTTTATTTACTCGTACTTTGTTTACTTGCTTTATCGAAAACCCCTAAAAATCTGTTTGCTAAGTATTTGCAGAGAATTCCTGATCCATACCACTAGCCAGCACCTTCTGCTCCTCGTTGGGTTCGACACTCTTACTTATCAAAAATACTGCGATACACCCCCTATACTTGTGGGTCATCACTCCTCTCCAGCAAGCTCCTCTCATGCAGAAGGACTTGTTTTTAGTAAAACAGAACAAGTATCAGATATACTTAACACTGCAATGTGTTCGCAAGACTATAACATTTATAAAATTGTATATCAAATATATACCTTGGTCATCGATGACCTCTCCGGTGATTGGTTCAACCTTTACGTTCCGGAAACGTAATATGAACTCATGGAAATCCAGTGATTCCGTATCACCACTCATGATGCTACTCCGGACATGTCCTTTGTAGCTGGGAGGCAATGACCGAAGCAGTACGTCTATCGCAAATGGATCATCCATCCAGTAATCCATGAAGTGAACCATTCTCGTGTGTGCATCAAGCATGCGCTCCAAGTGACTCTCCAGACATGTATGCTCCTCCATCTGTATGGAAAGGAACTCTCCAAGCAACTCGTGCTTCCATATGCGCACATGGCCTATGAACTCTGCTCTCCGCTGATCCACCATCCAATATGGATCAAGATCACCCATGAGCGGATGTAGTTCATCCACCATCCCGTAACGCATTATTATCTGAATGTAGGTGGACATCTCTTGACGATAGTAGCGGTCTGCCAGTTCTTGTGGGGTCTCATAGTAGTCTGGCTCAGTCAAATCCACCATGCGGCGTATGTAGTCTACCACATGATTCCTAGTAAGGAGATCATCTAGGCGCACAAGCCAACTAGGGAAGTTGGATCCATCAAGTCTAAGTTTCTCACCCTTTACCCAATCCTCAATGGCAAAGTAAGCTTCACGATGAGCCATCTACATTTATATTGCAAAAGGAATTTAGACTAAGTTTATAATTAAATGAGTTAGTAATAACTCCACTCAGAAACACCTATCCCCCAAAGGGTTCCTAGTGATAACACGACCCCTATCAGCCACATCTCCCCCGATCATCACGGCCACCAATGTGGGTTCAAGGGTGGACGCTAAACATCGGTCACATCATTCATGCGACTCGTGCTCGATCTTTCGACCATCCGTGTTCCGAGGCCACGCTTCTCTAGCGTGCTAGGCTTGCCAACTCAACCTTAGTGTTTTCTCTGTGCAACATGGCTTGCACCCACTCTATGTGAATGTAGATATGTCTGACACCCGATCATCACGGCCTGCCTCATACCAAATAACTTTCTTGGTGGTGCACACTAAGGGGGAACACAATCGTTGGTTATTTTAACAAGGATCATCTTATTAGGCTACCGTCGAGTATCTAATACTAGCACACAATAAGACATACAAACAATAACATTGAATGTAAATGCTATGTGATATGGTCCTTCACGTCGTGATCTCCATCCGCCGTCACCGGGTTCCGACGCCAGGGTTCTGGCACCGTAGACACCAGGGTACCGGTGTCATTCCGGCGTGGTAGTCCGTCACCTCCATGACTATCTACTACTACGTAACAAAAGGTAATCACTTTACCTTTGCCACAACCATATCACAAAGCAACGCCCTCCTGCAAAACAAAGTTAGACGCCTCTACTTTATCTTTGCATGTTTTACGTGGCTGAATGGGCTTTCGCACAAGAACCGTTCTTACCTACAAACTTTCAGCACAACGCCTAGTTGTCTATACTACACCCCTTTTAGGGCCCTCCGTTGCAAATGGCATACCAACTAATGCGAGAGAGACAGACACCCCCTAAGCCACTTTATACGGTACAAGCCGTATGTCAAGCGTGGACCAGTCTCGCGAATGAACGCGTAAAGTCGGTTGGGGGTATACACAAGTACACGTGGGAGGGTAACAACTAAAAGATCAACGCCCACACGCTACATCTCGTGTGTTCTACCCGTACTAGCATTACTACGCATAGATCTAGCTTTGATACCACTGTATGGGTACCACGCATAAAAACAATAAATTTTACTCTATGCCCCTGAACCCCTGAAGCTGCCAGGACCTATCTATTAGTAATACAGTAACGGGAGGAGCTTTTCACGAACTTACCCTTGAAGACCGAAAAGCGTTGTCAACGCTCAGGAGAGCGTGGTTGATGTAGACGATCCGAAGCCGACCTTAAGGTCGTGATGAAGTCCTTGTGCTCCTTCTGGCTCCAATGACTTGAGTGCCTCAAGTGAGACACCTCGTGGGGAGTTACACATGTCCGGTGCCTGACGATGACTCCCTTTTCCCTGATCCAGCAGCAGTTGCGGAAGTAGAGCTCCCGGATCCGAATCCCGCAGCGCGACGGCGCTCCACGGTGAAGATGTCTCTTGCTCGTGTAGTCTAGACTTGGGACCACGGTCACGAGAGAGAGAGAGGGGGAGAGAGAAAATATCAATTGGTGGTCCTCCCAAAAGAGGGGAGACCTTTATTGATTATTGGTGTATTTTTTAGGCCAAATACCCCACTTTATATAGGGGGAGGGGAGGTACTACCTCCCCTAAAGTCCCGGGGTGGGACTAAAGGAGAGGAGGGGGGAGGAGGTGGCTACCGGCCACCTAGTGGGCCCCGCGCAGGGGGGGGGGGGGCTAGGCCCAGCCGGCCTCCCCTTTGCCCCTTCTCCCTCTCTCCTTTCCCCTAATGGGCCCTCTCCCTCTGAAATTGGCCCATTAAGCCTTTTTAACCTTTAATTGATTTTCTCTTTATTAAATAATTATGAATAAATGATTAAATCAACATTTAACATTCATTCACATATTATTCAACCTCCGTGGCTATGGAACACCTTCCACCTCCACTCCGGACATCCTCCGGACTTACCGAAACCCTTCCGGTTTTCTCCCTTCTTTTCTTCGGTGATTCCACTGATCCCATAAACACTCTCTAAGCATCATCAGGCCCTTAAGCGTGATACCCCACAGTTCAGGAACACTCCAGACATGGTCGGGACACTCCCGCACCAATGATCGACAGAGGGACCTGGATGGCCATGTGACCCCTATGCGTTCCACGAAGATCTTTTGCCGTTTGAATTGGGATAGTCGTGTCTTATTCCCTTTGTCACTCGATACTTGCATTGCCCGAGATCTGATCAATGACATCACCATGTCGTGTTCAATCTCGTTATTGAAAAATGCTACTTGACTTGTTCCGACAAGTGATATCCCCGTGATCTAATCACACGCTGCGCAGCTATTGGATATAACTTCTCCGAGTGGGCCCTTAAGTATCTTCCTGTCACATGGATGGACAAATCCCGCTCTTGACATATATTGCGTCTACGGTTTCCTCCGAATACCTGAACACACCTTTATAACCACTGTTTTACTAGATGGCGTTTGATGCTATCTAAGAACTCTCGGGAGAGAGTGATTGATATAGCCTCATGGTCTAAGGAATAGTCTATGAGGATCCATTTCTAATCATCGTAACTTGAACTTTGTGACATGATCGGGTCACGATGTTTAGGTTGGGTATTGGTTCATCATCTCATTCTCAGAGTGAGATGACCTCATTTCCAAATGGCATAAATGCCACATGATCAGGAAACATGATCATCTATTGACCAATGAACCAGTGACAAGAGTTTCACTGGGAACCCCTGGTTGTTTGTATATCACACGTGTATTGATGTTTCCACTCAATATAGTTGTAGCATGATATAAAAATTAATCATAAACTATATGAAATATGATAATAGTCCTTACTACTATTTGTCTCTAGGGCATATTTTCAACAAGAGGAGCTTGACTCCGAGCTTGGACATGAGGGTCTTCCATAAGTAGCTCATGAATTTGACGTCGCGGTCGGAGACGATTGTCCTTGGCACACCGTGAAGACGGACAATTTCCCTAAAAAACAGATTTGCAACATGTGAAGCATCGTCGGTCTTATGGCACGGTATGAAGTGTGCCATTTTGGAAAAACGATCCACAACAACAAATATAGAATCATGACCATGCTTAGATCTAGGCAATCCTAACACGAAATCCATGCTAATGTCGGACCAAGGGGTATGAGGAATATGCAATGGCATATAAAGGCCATAAGGGTTAGCTTGCGACTTAGCTTGAAAACATCGTGCATCGTTGATTGTAGCGCTCCACGTCATGCTTCATCTTGGGCCAAAAGTAGTGATTGGAGAGCATGTCCAATGTCTTGTCGCGACCAAAGTGACCCATAAGGCCTCCACCATGAGATTCTTGGAGAAGCAAAAGTTGAAGCGACGACATCGGAATGCATAGCTTGTTTTGTTTAAAAAGAAAGCCCTTATGCAAATAGAAATCATCAACTCCTTTGTCATTGGAGCACTTTGCAAAAATTGGTTCAAAGAACGGGTCGGAAGCATACAAAGATTTTATTTCCTCAAGACCCAACACGTTGATTTCAAGTCTCGTAAGAAGGCTTGTGTGTTTGCGAGACAAAGTGTACGCAACTACATTACCTTTGCCCTTCTTATACTTGACAATGTACAGAAAACACTCCATGAACTTAACCCACTTAGCATGTCTCTTACTCAAGTTGCCTTGGCCTTTGAGATATTTCAGTGACTCATGGTCGGAATGTATGATAAATTCCTTGGGCCATAGGTAGTGTTGCCAAACTTGAACGACACGAACTAAGGCAAAAAGCTCTTTGTCATAAATTGGATAATTATGGAGAGCACCATCGAGTTTCTCACTATGGTAGGCTATAGGACGTCCATTTTGCATAAGGACTCCTCCAATGTCAATACCATTAGCATCACACTCTATCTCAAAAGTTTTTGTGAAATCCGGTAACGCAAGGAGAGGTGCTTCGGTGGGCCTCTTTTTAAGTTCATCAAAAGCTTTTTGTTGTGCTTTTCCCCACACGAAGGTGACATTCTTTTTTGTCAACTCGTTGAGAGGACAAGCAATGGTTGAAAAGTCTTTCACAAAGCGATGATAGAAACCGGCCAACCCATGAAAACTTCGGAGTTCACTCACATTTGTTGGGATGGGCCAATCTCGTATGTCCTTTACCTTGGAAACATCAACTTCATTTCCCTTCGAAGAAACGACAAATCCAAGAAAAATGAACTTGTCTTTAGCAAAAGTGCACTTGGGAAGATGATACATTGCAAATGTATCTATAATTTTTGATGTTCCATGCTTGGTTTTTTCAACTTTCTTGTGTTTTGTTCCAACTTTGGAGTACTTTTCATATGATTTCTTGGACTAACCTATTAACAAGAGCCACAGTGCCAGCTGCCTGTTTTCTACTGTTTTTGGTTCCAAGAAAGTCAGAAAATGAATATTCTCGGAATTGGACGGGACAAAAGCCAAAGTGCCGATTTTTCCGGAAGGGATCAAGTGCCAGAATACGAGACGGAGAGGGGCCAGGGGCCGGCCACACCACCTGGCCGCGCGGCCAGGCTTGGCCCACGCCAGGGGGTGGTCTGGCCGACCCCAGCACCCCCTCGGCCTCTCCTTCCGCCTATAAGTTGCCCTCGGGACGAAAACCCTGGGTACCCGATCAAAAATCCACGAAAGAGTCTGTAGCTGCCATCATCTCCATCCCTAGATCGGGAGGGATCTGAAGCTCTTCCCGGCACCCTGCCGGAGAGGGGAATTCACCCTGGAGGCCTTCTTCATCACCATGCAAGCCTCCGGTGTGATGCGTGAGTAGTTCATCCTTGGACTACGGATCCATGTAGTAGCTAGATGGCTGGTTTCTCCTCCTTTGTGCTTTCATGTTTAGATCTTGTGAGCTCCGTTCATGATCAAGATCATCTATTTGTAATTCATACATGTTGTGTTTGCGGCGATCCGATGGATATTGAGATGCTATTTCAGATTGATTATTGATTCTATCATGTCTTTGTTATTTGAGATCTTGCATGCTTTCTGTTGTTAGTAGCTATTTTGACTAAGTAGATGCTAGCAACTCCAAGAGTTAGTATTTATGCTCGATAGTGGGTTCATGCCTCTGGTAATCTGGGGAAGTGACAAAAATCTCTAAGGCACTAGATGTGCTGTTGCTACTAGGGAGAAAACAACGATCCTTTGTTCATAGAACAATTGTATTGTTTACCTTACACGCAATTCGTAAAGCAATAATCTGTTGCTTGCAACTTATTACTGGAGGGGGTTCGGATGATAACCTGAAGGTGGATTATTAGTCATAGATGCATTTGGATGGCGGTCTATGTATTATGTTGTATTGCCCAATCAAGTTCCAAAGGAGTCAAGATGATTAGTATATGCATGTATTTCTTTCTCGGAGTTTGTCAATTGCCCCGCTGTAATTTGTTCACCTAGCATGTTATCTATCTAACGAGAGCCACCTCTAGTGAACTATGGATCCTGGTCCTTTGTTTTTACATACAATCTATAAACTGTTTCTGCTTTGTGTTTACTTTCTTCAAACTTTTACTTCTTTCCATTCGATACGTTTAATCCTTTGTTTTCTGCAAAACACGGTGAGATTGACAACCTCATTGCAAGTTGGGGACAAAGTTCTGTGGTTGTGTTGTGCAGGTCTCCACGTTGCTACTAGCACCGGTAGTGCGCCCTGCCAAAGCTCAGCTAGTCACACCTTTGGGGTGTTTCCTTGCTCCTACTGGTTCGATTAAACCTTGGTTTCATAACTGAGGGAAAACTTACTGCTGTGCTCATCATACTTTCCTCTTGGGGTTCCCAACGAGCTCTACGTTGAAAGTCGAGTGCATCAAGATATTTTCTGGCGCCGTTGCCGGGGACTGAAGAAGAAGAAGCTCCCACGTCAACCTCGCGCCATCAAAGTGTTTTCTGGTGCCGTTGCCGGGGAGTCAAGGACATCTTCACAAGGGGAGTCCCTCATAACCAATCTCTTTACTTTGTTGTTTTTGTTTTGCTTAGTTTCTTTTTGCTTTGTTTGCTTGTTTTGTTCTTCAAAAATCACAAAAAAAATTAGTTTTACTAGTTTGCTTTCTTTATCAAAAACACACAAAAAAATTAAGTCTCCTTTAGTTGTCACCTCTTCCTTAGCTCACCATGTTGATCCCTACATTCACCTTGAAAGACCTTTCAATTGGTAGTGGTTCTATAATTGGGAAAGATAATATTGAAGAATTCTTTAATCATGTTAGCAAACATGAAGATACTGAGGGTAGATCCCTTGTAGAACTTGCTCCAAATTTTGAGATTGTTGCAGCTTCTTTAATTCACATGTTAGAAGCTAAGTTTGTTAACCTCAACCCCTTAATGCAAGTAATGTTTCTTAAGCTTAAAGAAATTGAGGACCCTGAAAAGAGGGATTTTATTCTAGAAACTTTGTTTAAGGAGTTCTATGATGTTGCCAAGGAAGCTAGAAAAGTTTTTGAACGTTTCAATATGCTAGGCTCATGTGTATATGTTGTTGGTACATGAGAAAATATGAACAAAACCGAACCTAATGGGGAGGAACCTAAGATACCAATACCCTTTAAACTAGTAGCAATACATGATGCCATAGAAAAGAATCTTGACTGGATTGTTCCTGCAAACCCTTTTGATGAGAATAGTGAACCTAAGAGAATTGAGAGAGGATACTCTAGAACTTATTTGGATGATATACCTTGCCTTGTTGAAAATATTTCTGGTATGGATCTTAATGCTTCTTCATTTGAGAACACTTGATTCTTTCTTTGCTTCTTATGCCTAACTTAAAGGCGTTAAAGAAAAATACTTGTTGAGAGATAACCCAAGAGTTTTAGATGAGTCTTGAAAGTTATTACCTCTGTAATAACCTCTCCTTATCCTTTTTATTTGATTTTTGTGCCAAGAGTAACCTCTAATGAGAGTGAAGTAATGATTGGGAAAGTTGCTGTTCCGAAATAGATTTCTGTGCTTCACCATAAACATTCCTGAGAGAGTTCTGTACGTCGGATTGAGCTGTAATGTTTTATTCTTATTCCCCAGGTTGTTATATAACTTTCGTTAGTTCAACACTTTTTGATTTGAGCAACAAAAGGTCTTCGAAAAAATTCGTCTTTACCTGCTGGTCTGTTTTGACAGATTTCTGCCATTTTCTGTATTTGCTTCTTGTTAGTTCCTTCTTGAGTTCCTTTGGGGAATTGAGCTTTTTGAGGGAAGTGCTACAGTAGTTAGTGTTCTAATGGAAGTTTATTTGGTGTTAGAACTGAACGTTGAGACTTATTTATCTTAAGTGCACTAATGTTGCTAATAAAGATTGTGTGAAGTTTTGTATGAAGAAAAAATTTCAGGTGTATGGAAGGAATGAGTAATGAGATGAAGGATGGACTAAAGCTCAAGCTTGGGGATGCCACGCGTGTCACCCCAAGAAATATCCAAGAAGTGCAAGCGTCAAAGCTTGGGGATGCCCAAGGCATCCCCTTCTTCATCAATAAAAATTCCAGGTTTCTTCCAAACGCTTCATTTTTATCGTTTCATGCACAGTTGTGTTTTCTTGGAGCGTCTTCCTTTTCATTTTCGTTTTGGTTTTTAGTTTGCTTGGTTTGCTTAGTTTTCTGAATAAGTTGGTTGGACCCCCTCTTTCATACATTGGTTTGCAAATAGTTTGGTTTGGTTTGGAAAAAAGTAGGAAAGTTCATACTTATGTGGTAAAAAGAGCTCGTTTTTGACTGTGGCTATGCTTTGTCATGCCATGCTTGATATTGTTTTGGCTTTATGCTTAGTATTCTTTTCTGTAGCATGACTTGTTATAAACAATTGAGATTGCTTAATGTGCCTTGTATGAATCATGCGTTGTTTTAGCATATTAAAGCATATTATAGTGGTATTCTCCTTTGATGCTTTATTTGGGTTGACTTGGCGCATGCTCACACCATGTTATGACTGTCACAAGTCACCATAGCCTTTATGATCCTTTAGTTTTCAACTTGTAGTATCACTTTATGCTTTGATCAATGATGTTTTGTCGCTCTGCGTGATTATGGCCATTATTGCTCTCTTAGTTTGTCGCTCCCAGTCTTTTGCTAGCCTCCACCACAAAGTATGAGTTCCACTCATGCATCCAACTCCCTAAACCAAGTTATTCCAAAGAGTCCACCATACCTACCTTCTAGCTTATGTTATTCCAAGTATATTCATGCTTTTGTCTACCTTTCACTTGTTATGAGAAAACTAGTGATTAAAGCTCTCACGAACTTGATGGCACACTTTACTTTATTGCCTATAATAAACTTGAACCATTGGGTCCTTCTTTGTTGCGTATATGCTTGCACTTTATAAGTTGAGATTAGCAGAACCATGTTTCATGGGGAACACTTTCAACATTGCACTTGTACTTTGTACCCCGTTGATATCATGTTCTTTTGCTTACGGATCCCGGCGGTGTGAAATAAAAGTGGAACTTGTAAGATCATGGAGTTTGTATCTGTGTTAGAGAAACGCTTGGGCCGCTAGCCTAAGCCATGCCTAATCATGGTGGAAACTTGTAGCATCACCATAATGAGCACTCTATGAAGCATCCTCAATAAAAACCTATGCAAATAGCAAATAAAAAGATCACTGAGATGCTCATTGTCTGCTTGCCTTGTCATTTTGATTATGGAAAAGCTCCCGTATCATGTGCAAGGGGTACCCCGTTGGCGGTTCTTAATGATACACATATACTTACAATGAAAAGAGCTTACTCGTGACTGAAGTTGAGTAGCATGAGAATCAGTCATCGTAAGTAAGGGGCATGAGATTTCGGTTTATAACTTGTCAAGCATATCCTCTTAGTTGTGTCACTTTATCCTTAACCACTTCAAGATGCTTATGATAGGGGCAATGAGAGCTGAAAGCTATAAGTACCATAATTTTTGGAATCTCTTTATGAGACTTGAATACCTACTTCCTTTTACAAAAGTCCTTTCTTCCACCATTATATTGAGTCTCCACCTTCTATCTTTATGCACCTACTTTGAGAGCATAGTGGCCATTCTTAGTTCTATGTGCATTGTCCCAAGACTAGTTGATTGATGCATAACTTGATATTGCTTGTTTTAAACTATTGTATCTAGTCACTCTTATGAACTTTGAAGGTGTCCTATGCATTTATATTTGCTACTCTATTGAGGGACAAGCTGAATACTATTATGCTATGTTTTCTTTATGTGAAACAAACAAACTTCTTGCAAAGCATTGTTATTCATGAATCTTTTGTTTGTGCCTTTTCATGTTGCATCATAGTCTCTTTGCTTATTGCTAGAACTTTGTCTTTCATGTTATGATTGAAGTACTTTGATCCCAGCTGTGATGTTTTGCAAATACTTTGATAAAGTCTTTGATGGTGCATGTCACCTCAAAAATTATTTCTTTTTATCACTTACCTACTCGAGGACGAGCAGGAGTTAAGCTTGGGGATGTTGATACATTGCAAATGTATCTATAATTTTTGATGTTCCATTTTTGGTTTTATCCACTTTCTTGTGTTTTGTTCCAACTTTGGAGTACTTTTCATATGATTTCTTGGACTAACCTATTAATAAGAGCCACAGTGTCAGCTGCCTGTTTTCTGCTGTTTTTGGTTCCAGGAAAGTCAGAAAATGAATATTATCGGAATTGGACGGGACAAAAGCCAAAGTGCCTATTTTTCCGGAAGGGATCAAGTGCCAGAATACGAGACGGAGAGGGGCTAGGGGCCGGCCACACCACCTGGCCGTGCGGCTAGGCTTGGCCCGCGCCAGGGGGTGGTCTGGCCGACCCCAGCACCCCCTCGGCCTCTCCTTCCGCCTATAAGTTGTCCTCGGGACGAAAACCCTAGGTACCCGATCAAAAATCCACGAAAGAGTCTGTAGCTGCCGTCATCTCCATCCCTAGATCGGGAGGGATCTGAAGCTCTTCCTGGCACCCTGCCGGAGAGGGGAATTCACCCTGGAGGCCTTCTTCATCACCATGCAAGCCTCCGGTGTGATGCGTGAGTAGTTCATCCTTGGACTACGGATCCATGTAGTAGCTAGATGGCTGGTTTCTCCTCCTTTGTGCTTTCATGTTTAGATCTTGTGAGCTCTGTTCATGATCAAGATCATCTATTTGTAATTCATACATGTTGTGTTTGCGGGGATCCGATGGATATTGAGATGCTATTTCAGATTGATTAATTATTCTATCATGTCTTTGTTATTTGAGATCTTGCATGGTTTCCGTCGTTAGTAGCTATCTTAGCCAAGTAGATGCTAGCAACTCCAAGAGTTAGTATTTATGCTCGATAGTGGGTTCATGCCTCTGGTAATCTGGGGAAGTGACAGAAATCTCTAAGGTACTAGATGTGCTGTTGCTACTAGGGAGAAAACAACGATCCTTTGTTCATAGAACAATTGTATTGTTTACCTTACACACAGTTCATAAAGCAATAATCTGTTGCTTGCAACTTAATACTGGAGGGGGTTCGGATGATAACCTGAAGGTGGATTATTAGTCATAGATGCAGTTGGATGGCGGTCTATGTATTATGTTGTATTGCCCAATCAAGTCTCAAAGGAGTCAAGATGATTAGTATATGCATGTATTGATTTCTTGGTGTTTGTCAATTGCCCCGCTGTAATTTGTTCACCCAGCATGTTATCTATCTAAGGAGAGCCACCTCTAGTGAACTATGGATCCTGGTCCTTTGTTTTTACATACAATCTATAAACTGTTTCTGCTTTGTGTTTACTTTCTGCAAACTTTTACTTCTTTCCATTCGATACGTTTAATCCTTTGTTTTCCGCAAAACACGATGAGATTGACAACCTCATCGCAAGTTGGGGACAAAGTTCTGTGGTTGTGTTGTGCAGGTCTCCACGTTGCTACTAGCACCGCTAGTGCACCCTGCCAAAGCTCAGCTAGTAACACCTTTGGGGTGTTTCCTTGCTCCTACTGGTTTGATTAAACCTTGGTTTCATAACTGAGGGAAAACTTACTGCTGTGCTCATCATACCTTCCTCTTGGGGTTTCCAATGAGCTCTACATTGAAAGTCAAGTGCATCAAGATCTTTTCTGGCGCCGTTGCCGGGGACTGAAGAAGAAGAAGCTCCCACGTCAACCTCGCGCCATCAGAAGATTATCATATAGATTTTCATGTCGAAGGATTTGCAAAGCTTCCTTGACATGTGTTATATGGTCCTCAAGTGATTTGCTATAAACAAGAATATCATCGAAATAAACAACAACACTTTTTCCAATGAGAGAACGCAAGATGTGATTCATAAGGCGCATGAAGGTGGATGGGGCATTCAATAAACCAAAGGGCATAGCCAACCATTCATAGAGACCAAGTTTGGTCTTGAAGGCGGTTTTCCACTCATCACCTTCAGCCATGCTTATTTGATGGTAACCACTACGAAGATCAATTTTAGAAAAAATAGTGGCTCCACACAACTCATCAAGCATGTCATCAAGACGTGGTATGGGATGTCGATAACACACGGTGATAGCATTGATTGGACGGCAGTCCATGCATAACCGTAACGTATCATCTGTCTTTGGAACAAGAATCATGGGTATGGCACTTGGACTAGTGCTAACTTGTATCAAACCTTTGGAGATGAGTTGGTTGATTTGACGTTCGATCTCCTTCGTCTCCTCCGGGTTCGTGCGGTAGGCGGCGCGGTTGGGAAGTGGTGCACCGGGGATGAGGTCAATGCGATGTTCGATGCCGCGAAGGGGAGGTAGTCCATGTGGAAGCTCTTCGGGGAACACATCCTTGAATTCCTACAAAACACTCATCAAAGATGGAGGAACATTGGTTAATTCATTAGTTCCTTGCGCTAGTCCCTTGCAAAGGAGGACATAGTGCAAGATGGATGGGTTGTTCCGAACATCTCTCATCTCACTTTTGGTGGCAAGGAGAACACTCTTAGTTTTTCCACTCGAGTTTGGCTTTTGGCTCTCACTCACTATGAGGTGGTTATCTTTCTCACCGCTCTTCTCACAAGTAGGTGTTGTGCTTTGCACCCTCGCTAAAGCCTTTGCATTGTCCCCAATTATTTGGCTAAGAGTCATCGGTTGCAAAACACATGTTTTGTTGAGCCATTTGAAGGTGTATACATTGGTGCGGCCATCATGTTGAGAAGCCTTGTCAAATTGCCACGGTCGACCAAGAAGCATGTGGCAAACTGTCATAGGAACCACATCACACTCCACCGTATCTTTGTAAGGACCAATGGCGAAGGAGACCGATACTGTATGCTTGATCTTCATGGACCCTTGGTCACTTAGCCATTGCACGTGGTAGGGGTGCTTGTGCGGATGGAGGGTAAGGTTGAGCTTCTCACACAACTTGGTGCTAGCAAGGTTGTGGCAACTCCCTCCGTCAATGATCACCTTGATAGATTTGCCATTGATGCCGGCTCGTGTTTGGAAGATATTGGAGCGTTGGTCTTCATGCTCTTGTGCTTGAGTAGTCAAGATCCTTGTGAGGACAAGCGATGGACTTGCATCATGTTCACACATGAGGAGTTCTTGATCATCTTCCACTCGTTGCCTTGCCATTGCTTCCTTGACTTGGGCATCAAATTCATCTTCACTCAAGTACTCTTCATCACCATTGTCATGGATGAACAAGACTTTCTTGTTTCCACATTCGGCCGACTTGTGTCCTTTACCTCCACACTTGTAGCATTCACCATTGAAAGGTGTATCACTCTTTGCTTGTTTGCCACTTGGGGGCAGTTTTCCTTGAGGAAGTGTGGGCTTGAAGGAAGGCTTGGGGGTACTTGAGGAGCTTCCATTGAAAGTTGTTGGTGTAGGGGTTGAAGATTGCTTGTAGGTGAAGTACGTCTTGGGCTTGTTGTACTTGATATACTCTTGCACTTGACGTTCAGCCTTTGTTGCGATGTGCACAAGCTCAACCATGGTGTTGTATGTTTGGAACTCGACGATGCGCTTGATGGGATGGTTCAACCCAATAAGGAAACGTGCCATTGTTTGCTCCATGCACTCATCAATGTTGGCACGAATCAAGTTGAGTTCCATTTCCTTGAAGTATTCTTCCACGGTCTTTGTCCCTTGACGAAGCGCTTGAAGGTTGTTGAAGAGGTCACGCGTGTAGTGCGCGGGGACGAAGCGGGATCTCATATGAGCCTTCATGTCATGCCAAGTTGTGATTGGCGGCTCTTGTCTTGCATCACGAGCAACTTGAACTTGTTCCCACCAAAGGTTGGCGTAATCATCAAACTCAAGCGAAGCCATGGCGACCATCTTCTCGTTGCTATAGTTGTGCATGCGAAAGATCTTGTCGACTTTGAGTGCCCACGAGAGGTATTCTTCGGGGTCATTGGATCCATTGAACTTGGGCATTGTGAACTTGAGCTTGCCAAAAGTTTCTTTATCGTTGTGGTCATTGCAACGAGCTTGGTGACCTTGTTGATGATCTTGTAGTTGGGGAGGTGGAACTTGGTTCTCGCGTCCTTGTTGCGGAGCTTGCTCTTGATATTGTTGTTGAGGAGCTTGCTCTTGCTCTTGGCGCGGTTGTTGACGTGGTTGAGGCGCTTGGACCTCATGGTGGCGAGGGTGTGGAGCCTCTTGACGCGGTTGACGACAAAGGGGAGGCTCATTCCTCGGTTGGTGATGTTGGTTAGGCACATGGGAATCATGGCGAAGAACATGGTCATGAGCCTCTTGACGTGGTGGGCGTCGCTCAACTTATATCACTTGACGCTCCAAGTTTTGTTGAGGTGGGGGAGGCACCTCGTGATGACCATGGTGTCCGTGCAGATGTTCATGACGTTGATGACGAGGAGGAGGATCTTGGAGATCTTCACGTCGATGACAAGCTTGATTCTCCAAATTGGAGTCATCACTTGTTGTGTCAAGTATGTGTCGCGGTCGGTGGTGGTAGACTTGCGGTTGCACTTGCGGTTCTTCTTGTGGTTGCTCTTGTTGGATCACTAATGCCCTTGCGCGATGACGGTGTACTACTTGCCTTGTTCGTGGCCTTGAAGAGAAATCACCATCATAGCTTGACGTTGCGGCGTGCCGTGGGGAAGGTACATAGTTCGAAGAACTTCCATCTTCAACCACGGGGGCATCATTGCGTCTTGGAGCACTTGGGTGAAGATCTTGTTGAGGAGGAGCATGACGACGCGATGAGCTTGAAGAGCTTGATGCGCGTGAACGTGGCCTTGCCATACCGTCGATGAGGCATCAAAGATTGTCCTTTGTTTCGGCAACGGAGCGTTGTAGCGCTTCATTTTGGTGGCCGAAGTTGTGATGCATTGCGTGCATTTGTCGTTCGAGGCCATCGAATCGGTTGTCGATGTTCTTGAACTCGGCTTGCATCTCGCCAAATTGTTCATCTTGTCGCGTCTCAAGGGCTTGGCAACATTCACAAAACTCTTGCCGAACGATGAAGTGACTTGCGCGCGTCATGTACGGTCCTTGATCTTCTTCTTGGGGAGGTGGTTGGCTCGACTCACCGTGTCTATCCATCAAGCAAAGCACACAAGTATTGTATATGGAAGTGGAATATGGTGGTGTTAGCCGTGTACCTCACCTTAGGGATTGCACCAAACCAGAAACCACAAGTGAGAGCTATAAGCGTGCAAAGTGGAATTGCAAAGAAAACTCACACTAAAGAAAGAACTAACTCTCAAAAGCTTGTTGGTGGTAGGTTAGGATTGTGGAATGCCAAAGAACCAACCAAAAGAAAAGGGATAGTCAAAAGTGGGTAAAATCCAACAAAACTCAAGTCAAAGGCGAAGGTCAACAACTCAAAAGGGTGACGGGAACCTATGACTATGTACACACACGTGGAGATTGTTAGGATTGACACGACTATGAAAATGAGCAAACAAAATGTCCTAACAAAGACTAAGCTCGTTGTCATGCCAATGCAAGGAGAGACTGTGGCTCGTTTGCAAAGTGGTAAAATGAGCAACGGATTTGTGCACTTGCCTTGGGCGCTCTTCTTTCTCTCTTGCTTACAAGCTTTGAGACTCTCTTTGACAATGGGAGACTATTTTTCTTTTGCTTTTTCTTTGTATATTTTTCTTTCTTTTGTATTTTTTTGCTCTCCCTTGATGCTACCTAGTCACACTTGATATTGCTCTTGCACACTCACTATCCAAGGACAAATGCACAATGCTCAAGCAAACACAAGATGAGCCACTCTCATGGGATAGGTACACACAAAGGAAGATAGGGGTTAACAAGGTGACGCAAGTTATACCTTCTTTGATGATGAACTTGGCGTCGGTGGTGCGGGATGATGTTCGTGGGCCGTGGTGTCGATGAGTGCGGGGGTTGTCGATGCGGAAGCTTGTTGTTAGTTGGTGACATGCACACGGGCACAAACAAACAAGAGGAAATTAGCCAATGTAAGATTAGAGGCAAAACTATCAAAATCAGGCGTTAGGGCCAAAGACTCCGGGGTTTCAGGCCAGAAACTCCGGTTTAGGCTGGAGACTCTGGTGTGGGTAGGCCGGAGACTCCGGTGTGAGGCCGGAGACTCCGGTCTGGAGTCAAATCGTGAACTGCTCGTGTTCTTGAGCGGAAATCTTCAACTTGGGTCCTCAAATCCGCGAAAAATTGGCCAAATTGGGCTGGGAAAACGCAGGATAAAGCTGGACCAACACATAAGACAAGGTTTGGTCAGATCAAAACCACAAATAACACTCCAAATCAAGAGATCGATCCAAAGGCAAATTTGGGCTGTTTTTTTGGGGATTTTTGAATTTTTGGTGGATAGAAGAAAAATTTGTGGGGGAAATCGTGAGAAACGAAGCTCTTGATACCAATATGTTGAGGGCAAACCTCTAGGGTGGCCCGATCTTTCACGATTCCCCTTCAAATCGAGGATGGAGTGCGGGAAGAGGAGGGGAGGATGAACACGACGAACGCACGCACGAAGAACGCGATGAACACACACACACAAAACCACGATACACACCAATAGCTCACGCTGGCGGTGACCGGTCCAACGCAATCCCTAGGATCGGCGTCGGGCGGAGGACTCTCTCTCGAACCGGCACGGCGAGATGGGAGACTCGGTGAGATCTTGACGTCTTGGCAAAGGGACACCGATGCCAAGGCCTTGTACAACGCGGAGGCACGATGCAAACTCCAACAAGGTTTGGGGATATTGGTGCTCCTTGGTCAAGGAGCATGAGGCAAGAACTAGATAGATCCACAAAGGGGTTTCCACTAATTCCAATATCATGCCTAGGGTTTACAATGGAGGTGGGGGACTATATATAGGCCAGCCACTTAAATAGGGGCACTTTAGGAATAAAAGACAAGTTCTGGACGGACTAAGGGGTACATGGGCCGCAGGCCCAAAGGCCTTTTCATGCCTGGTGTCGGTCGGACCGGAGACTCCGGTGTGATGGACCAGAGACTCCGGTCTAGGCCGGAGATTCCGGTCAGTCTCCGGACCAGCCTTCGGAGGGGCCTTCAGATTGTCCCAGGGCCCGGTGCTGGGGTCAGACCGGAGGGTGGACCGGAGTCTCCGGGGTCTTCAGGCCGGAGACTTTGGTGGACTGGAGACTCCAGTGTGCGCCGACCGGAGATTCCGATCTGAGCAGCTCCAGCGGTTCCTGCTTCACACTTTGCTCCTTATTCTCCATCCTTGGGTGCTTGGTGATGTGTCGAGGCTTCATACCTGATGATGCATAGAGTAGTTGCATGAAGTAGCACACCATCCAAGGAGGTATCAAATTGGCACAAGGAGAGGAGCGAGTTCACCTTAGCTTGTAGGAGTTTGGCTCGGGCACGAGTCATGGGTCCACTTGGGGGACTTGTTGGTGTAGATGTAGGAGCGTCCGTAGGACGAGCTGCATCAACTTGATTACTCGTTCCCATGTCGTTGCATTCCGTGACCAAGTCACATGCTTGCAAGCTTCGTTAATGCAACGTCACCGAGATGGCCACATGTATCTATCCATTACATGGATTGACAAATCCTGGTCTTGATATGTACTCCTCTATGCGTCCCTTTGGAAAGCCTGAGTAGCACCTTTTTGATCACCTTGTCACGAGATGATGCTTGATACCATCAAAGCTTCCCCCAGAATGGTGATTTGCATTATCTCACAGTCTAAGGATTAGGTTGCGAGGTTTGATGTGTTTATCATCAACGTTGAACTTTGTAACTAGATCTCATTAAGATACAACTGTCGGATGTTTTTCTATCACATCATTTAACCAATGATGTGACCTCATTGTCAATTGGCATAAATGCCCATGATCTTGAAACCTAGATCATCCTCATGACCAATGAACTAGTTTACTAGAGGTAACTAGAGACACAATTTGTTTACATACCACACGTGTATTAACGTTTCATATTAACACAGTTATAGCACAATATGAAACATATGATGAACATACAAGAGATATATCAAACAATACACTTCATTATTGCCTCTAGGGCATATCTCCTTCAGTCTCCCACTTGCACTAGAGTACAAATTAATCTAGTTTACAATAGGCAGGAACCTAACACCGATGGCATGTCAGTGTTATTCGTGCTTGGCTTGTAGGGTAGCTTTAGTCAGCGGATCTGCCACATTCAGATCCGTGTGTACTTTATAAATCTTGATTTCACCCTCGTCATACGTTCTGCCGGATGACGTGAAACCGTAGCTTGATGTGTTTGGCCGTGGAATGAGTCCTGGGTTCCTTTGCGTTTGCGATAGCTCCCGTGTTGTCACAATAGATTGTCACGGGGTCTTGCGCACTTGAAATGACTCCTAGTTCGATGATAAAATTCCTTAGCCAAACAACTTCATTCGCCGCATCAGCCGCAACAATGTATTCAGACTCCATTGAAGACTGCACCACCACCGGCTGCTTCTTGCTCTTCTAGCTTACTGCCCCACCATTCACTAGAAACACAAATCCCGCCTGAGACTTCGACTCATCAAGATCTGAGTTCTAGCTCGCATCTACATAACCGGTTACGTTTAGAGCTTCATCACTTCCTCCCTAGATTAGGAACATATCCTTTATTCTCTTGAGATACTTTAGGATATTTTTCACAGCTATCCAATGATCTGATCCTGGATTACTTTGGTATCGGTGATGACCCACAAGTATAGGGGGTGTATCGCAGTATTTTCGAGGGAAGTGAAACCCAATTTATTGATTCGACACAAGGGGAGCCAAAGAATATTTATAAGCCTTAACAACTGAGTTGTCAATTCAGCTGCACCTGGAAACAATCTTGCTCACAGCAGTTTATCAGTAGCAACCGTTTTGTAGTAGCAGTAGTAAAGTAACAGCAGTAGTAAAGTAAACACAATAGTAACAATAGCAGTAAACAGTAGGATTCGAGTGGGGTAGGCATATGGATGGATGGACGGGTGTTGCATGGACAAGACAATTCACATTGCAATCAGAACATAGGGCAATTGCATATAAATAAGATAAAGCTTCCAAGTACTAGATAATCATAGGCATGTGTTCCATATATAGTCATACATGCTCGCAATGAGAACTTGCACAACATCTTTTGTCCTGCCAGCCCATTTGCAGCGGGGCCTCAAGGGAACTACTGGCAATTAAGGTGCTCCTTTTAATAGAGCATCGGAGCAAAGCATTAACACTCCATGAACACATGTGATCCTCACATCAAAGCCATTCCCTCCGGTTATCCTGATTTCTGTCACTTCGGGGCCATTGGTTCCGGACAACAACATGTGTATACAACTTGCAGGTAAGACCATAAACAATACTATCATAATGAATCAATAACATGTTCAGATCTGAAATCATGGCACTCGGGCCCTAGTGACAAGCATTAAGCATAACAAGTCGCAACAAAGTCAAAAAGCACTAATAGAAGATACTAGGCACCATGCCCTAACAATCTGATGCCATTACATGAACGATCTCATCCAATCCCTAGCATCCCCATAGCCTACAGCGGGGGATTACTCACTCATAGATGGGGGAAACATGGATGGTCGATGGAGAAGCGATGGTGATGATGATGGCGATGATCTCCTCCAATTCCCCGTCCCGGTAGGGTGCCAGAACGGAGTTTCTGGTTCCGAATCGTGGAATCTGGTGGTCGCGGCAGAGCGGAACTCTTTCTAGAAAAACGTCGAACCCCCCTTGAGTTTTTAGGTCAGAAGGTAACTTCTAGGCGAAGAGGGAGACCGAGGGGGTGTCTAGGGCAGCCAGCCCACCCCCTGGCGCGGCCAGGCCTAGCCCGCGCGGCCAGGTGGTGTGGCCTGGGCCCAGCCCCACTCCGTCTCGTATTCTGGCTCCGGGAGTCTTCTGGTGAAATAGGATTTTTGGCATATTTTCCGGGATTTTTCCTGATAGTTGATTTTCTGCGCAAAAACTAGACACCAAGGTAATTCTGCTGAAAACAGCGTCAGTCCGTGTTAGTTACATCCAAATCACACAAGTTTAGAGGAGAAACAACAACAAAAGTGTTCGGGAAAGTAGATACGTTTTGGACGTATCAACTCCCCCCAAGCTTAGCTTATTGCTTGTCCTCAAGCAATTCAGTTGAAAACTGAGTGCGATAAAATAAACTTTCACGAACACATTTGCTTCATAAGATGTATATATTCTCAGCATGTGATCAACTACTTAGACAATTCATAATAAGGAGTATGCAACTAAGTTTACTTAATAGGCATTGCAAGCTATGAATAGATTCCAACTCAAAAATAATAAGTAGCATAAACATAAGCAACATTACAATGCTCATAACAAGGTATGATAGAGTGGTATCTCGCTTGCCTTTTTATTGTGAATGCCAAGGCACCTCTGAAGTTCAGGTGAAGACTAGAAGTAAAGATATCAAAGATACAAGCATCAAAGTCATAACACAAATAATCCAGTTTTGAGACAAGCACATTACACTAAGAATGACAACTATGCTCTCAAGAAGGTTCTCATAGAATATGTGGAGACTCAACAAGGAAATGAAAAAGGTTTTGAATAGTTTGAAAGGCTTCCAAATGCTGAAAGTATGGCACTCATTAGCTTTGAGCTCTCATTGCCCCTATCATAAGCATCTTTAATATGGTTAAGGTGAAAGTGAGGTCCAATCTGAGTTATATGCTTGACAGACTATAAACTGGAAATCCCATGTCCCTTGAGTACGAGGGCCGCTCCTCATGCTACTCAACTTTAGTTACCGGTAAGTTCTTGTCATTGTAAATACGTGTGTATCATAGAGAACCGCCAACGGGGTACCCCTTACCCGATGATACGGAAGAATCCCCATATCAAAATGACAAGGCAAGTAGACAATGAGTATCTCAGCAATCTTCTTATTTACCATGGGAAAATGGTCCTTTTTTTCTCTCTTTCCTCTTTTCTCAAATCTCTTTTTTTCTTTTTCTCAATAGCTATCTTTCTCTTTTTTATAAGAAGAATGCTTCATAGATACTTATTATGGTTACGCTGCAGGTTTCCACCATGACAACATGGATTAGACTGGCAACCCAGGCGTTTTTCTAACACACATACATAACTCCATGGACTTACAAGCTCCCCTTTTATTTCACACCGACGACATCCACAAACAAAAGAGCATGGTATCAACTGGGTATATATTTACAGGTGTTGAAAGCGTTCCCCGTGACAACACGGTTCTGCTAATCCCCGACCTATAATTTGCAAGCATATAACTTTCATGGACAGTCACAATGGTTCAGGTTTATTAAGTGCAGAAAATAAAGTGTGCCATCAAGTTCGTGAGAGCTTTACTAACTAACTTTCTCATAACAAGCAAACATTTTATTCGGAAGAAAACAAGACATATTGAATATGCACGGAAATAGCAAATGATGGTAATAGGTAGGTATGGTGGACACTTTTGGCAATATTTAGTTTTAGGGAGTTGGAGACATGAGTAAAACATACTCAGTGTAAGTGAAGGCTAGCAATAGTAAGGGAGCGACAAACGAGAGAGCAATAGTTGTCATAATCATGCTTGCAAGAAAACAGGAGTAATTATGGCATGAAAGTGATTGAAGACCCTCAAGGAAAAATAATTCATCGAGGCTTAACTGATTATTTCAGTCATATGCATGCATGAGCATGTGCCAAGTCAATTCAAATGAAACATTCAGAGGAGGATACCACGGTGTCATACCAAGTTATGAATAGAGTAATGCAAGCAAACATTCATAAGACATGCTACAAACTATTAGCAAGTTGGAACTAATCATATGAAAGCAAGAACTACTAAGCATCCATGAATAACATACACCCTACATGAACAGACTAAGCATGCCCACTATGATGAGTATATGTACAAAAATGAAAACAAATAGAGTTCGTTATCAGCCTCTTACCACACCTCAAGTTGTCATTAATCCTCATTATTGCCCTTCACTTGTGTGGTTTGAATAATAATAATATGAAACCAAATTCCTCTGAGGACTGCTGAACCCCTGCAACAACTCACAAAACCAAAGAAGAACAACAAATATTTTTGGTGTTTTTGATTTTTAAAACAAGAACCAAAAAAGAAGAACAAGCAAAGCAAAATCTTTTTGGGTTTTTCGAATAGTTCAAACAAAGCAAAAAGGAAAAAGCAAACCAAGGAAAAAATAAGAAGAAGCAAACAAAGAGAAACAACAAAAATATTTTTGGTCTTTTTGTGTTTTAGAAAGCAAAAGCAAAGAAAGAACGAAAGCTAAAAAGAGAATGAAACGTGAATATACAAAGTACCGACACAAAATGATATGGAGATGAGTGCGATGTCGGCGTACCTCCCCTAAGCTTAGGCTTTTGGCCTAAGTGGGTATCAATCCAAGTACAAGTAAGGGTTCCAAGCAGGCGGGTCATTGTAAGAATGATCGTAGTTAGGCCCATGGGAATAAGAAGAAGCTCCCCAATCATAGGCAGGCTGCTGATATGAAGACTCCCCCTCATTTGAGAGTTGGACCGAATCATATATGACCTCCCTTCCAGTATCCTGCTCCTGTTGGGAGAGCTCTCCCAAGTACGTATCAAGCTCCTCCTCCGTGAGGGACCATCCTACCCTGTTATCAAGGTTAAACAAAACAGGTGCAGGCAAAAGAACAACTCGCTCGGACTTGCTCCTTCTCCAACCAGCTTTGAGAAAGGTTATTTCATATGAAAACTCACTCAATTTAGCCCAAGAAGACACAAATTTATGCTATATCATGGAATTAAGATCAAGCCTTTTTATGGGAAACTTTAGGTCTAAATGACGAGGCACTAAACCATGCAATGCTAGTAAAGGAGAAGCAATGACGCCCCCACAAATTCCACCTTTCTCGCGGTTAGCAGCAAGACGGAAAGCTATTAAAGCATCCAGGTTGTAAGACCTATCTCTTTTAAGAGCAGCAGAGATGAATGCTAGATCATATGAAGATAACTTGTTGGCAGTTTTCCTAGCAAGAACACACTTGGAAATAAAGTAGACAAAGTAGCGAATGGAGGGGAGATGAATGTTACGGATTTTCCCGCTCTCCTTCGAGAAGATGCTCCCTTGGCAAATTTCTGCGTACAAATCCATGAGTGGTGCAGGTCGCTCCATAATCCTTCCACATGATCCCCACTGAGGTACCTTAATAGCTGCACAAAAGTCATCAAGAGAGAGGTCGATAGCTATATTGTAAATTTTGTAATGGACCATAGGGTTAGGCAAAGAGTGACTAAATTGAAAGTCTTGCACTATAGACATGGTTAGTTTCACAAATTGACAAGGTTCATCTTCCAAAAAGTGCTCCAATCCTGCATTAGCAACCAAAGTATGGAAATCCTGGGAAATTCCTGTAGCTCTCATGAATTCAGAGAATGGATAGATGGAAGGAAAAACTTCCTCCTCTCGGTGAACCTTCATAACCTCAGGAACCCTCAGTTCATGTTGGTTTAGTTGATGCTCATTCATCTTCTATTCTGAAATTTAAACATCTATTAAACAAGTGATTGCAAAGTGAATATAATGAAGGGCACTACTCATAGGGACTTGTATGAGGCCTAAACATGCATCAAAACTATATTTCTAAGCATCAAACAAGCTTACAAGCTCTCATAACCTGTCACCTACAGCAGCAAAATACTCAAGATATAAACCACTAAACACAAATCTACTTGGACAAGCGGAGGAGTCACATACCGGAGGACAAATGCCCCAAATTTCAGCAGGAAAGATGGGCTGAGCAAGGAGATCGAAAAATCAAGGGCAAGCACAGCAAGAACGCGATTTTGAGCAATGAACTGGTGTTTGCTCGGGAGAGATAAGAAAGTGGCAAGTGAGAGAGTGAGTGGAGGGCCAGGGGTGGCCCACACCATAGGCAGGCACGCCCCAGGGCTGGCCGCGCCACCAGGTGGTATGCCTGCCTGGTGGGTCCCCTTGGTACCTTCCAGGCACTTATCTGCCCCTTTTTTCACGTAAAAATTTAATATGAATTTTCTTGAATTTTTCGAGACACTTTATTTTTGGGCAATTTTCAGGTATAGATGAATGATTTTCTGACAGAAAAAGATTTTCTGGAATGATGCAATGGAAAAACAAGGCTAGAACTACAGAAGTTCTAAGACACTCTAACATGCAAGCAACTAACAACAGAGAAGAAAACTAAACAAAAACAAAAGCTAAAAGGATAGAATAGAAGTAAGCGGAGATAATCATGGTGAAAACATTGTTTTGTTCAATGAAATCCTTTTGTTAACAAGGTTGATCAGGTCTTGTTACCAAAACAATTTTATATGAAACAAAACTTGTATTTCACTAATGATTATGTTACCTCAACCTTGATAGCAATGGTCCCAATCATAATAGTTTCAATTTTTTCTCTTGGTATGGGACAATATATTTGTCCAACTTGAATGCCCTCAACATGTTCAATTGAATTCAAACCATAAGTCCTATCAATCTTCTTGGGGAAATAGATAGTATGTTCCTTATCATTAGCATGGAAAGTCACCTTTCCTTGATTACAATTAATAACAGCTCCTGCAGTATTAAGAAAAGGTCTCCCAAGAATAATAGACATATTATCATCTTCATGCATTTCAAGCACAACAAAATCAGTTAATATCAAGCAATTATGAGCCACTTGAACAGGTACATCCTCACATATACCAATAGGAATAGTGGTAGATTTATCAGCCATTTGCAAAGATATATCAGTTGGTATTAATTTTTCCAGTTGAAGTCTCTTATATAGAGAGAAAGGTATAACACTAACTCCAGCTCCCAAATCACACAAAGTAGTTCTAACATAACTATTCTTAATAGAGAAAGGGATAGTTGGAATCCCTGGGTCTCCAAGTTTCTTAGGAACCTTACCATTAAAGGAATAATTAGCAAGTAAAGTAGAAATTTCTTCATTAGGGATCTTCCTTTTATTCGAGACAATATACTTCATATACTTTGAATAAGGAGGCAATTTAATAGCATCAGTCAAAGGAATTTGCAAGAATAAAGGTTTCATCCACTCACAAAACTTATTATAGTGTTCATCTTCCTTTGACTTGTGTTTCTTATCAGGGAAAGGCAGAGATTTTTGGACCCAAGGCTCTCTTTCACTACCATGTCTCTTAGCAACAAAATATTCTTTAGTGTATTTAGTATTCTTAGTGTGCTTTTCAGGTTCTTCTTCAACTTTTTCTTTATTAGGAACAACATTTTCTGCATTACCACTTTCAGTTTCAGCATCAGAGATAAATATACTATTAGGATCTTTAGCAGGTTCAGAGGGTTCCACAATAGTTTTATGTTTCTTTTCTATTTTCTTACGAGTAGTACCACTATTTTTAGCTTGTTGGGAATCCTTCTCAATTCTTTTGGGATGCCCCTCAGGATATAGAGGATCCTGGGTAGCAGCACCACTTCTAGTTCTAATTTCATAAGCATGTCTTTCTTTGGCAGCATTAACTAGCAAGTCTTTTTGCACTTTAATAAGTTGATCTATTTGAGTTTGAACCATTTGAAAGTGTTTAACAATCATTTTAACATCATTAGAGGTTCTTTCTACAATATCTTTCAACTCAACAATAGCTCTAGTGTTTTCCATTAGATAATTTTGCACCCTTTTATTAAAATTATCTTGCTTAATAATAAAGATATCGAATTCTTCTAAGCATTGATCAGGAGGTTTAGAGCAAGGGATATCACCTTCATCAAAGTGTTGGAGAGAGTGTACCTCAATAGTGGATGAGTAGGGGATAGGCTTACATATTTCTTCTATAGGAGGTAAATTCTTGACATCTGCAGCTTTAATTCCCTTCTCCTTAAGACATTTCTTAGCTTCCTTCATCACTTCATCATTCAATTCAATAACTCCCCTCTTCTTAGATAATTGTATAGGCGCCGATATAGTTGGTTCAGGTATAATTACTTCAAGTATAGCTGGTTCAGGAGGAGTCCAATCTTCATAGTTCTTGCTTATTTTAGCCATTAATTCCTCAGCTTCTTTGGGAGTCCTATTCCTGAAAACACAATTAGCACAACTATCTAGGTATGTCCTAGATTCTTCAGTTAGTCCATTATAAAATATATCAAGAAGCTCATTCTTAGGTAATGGACTTCGAGCCTGTGTATGAATCAAAGCACAAAACCTTGCCCATGATTCAGGCAATATCTCTTTTTCTCACTATTTAAAATCAAAAAGTTCCTGCAAAATAGCATGTCTAGCACTAGGAGGAAAATATTTTTGTAGGAAAGTACTAATCAAGCAATCAGGGCTATCAATAGATCCAGCAGGTAAATTACTAAACCAAGTTTTAGCTTCTCCTTTCAGTGAAAAGGGGAAAATCTTAGCAACAAAGTAAGTACGCATCTTAATATCATCAGAAAACAAGCCACTGATACATTGCAAATGTATCTATAAGTTTTGATGTTCCATGCTTAGTTTTATCCACTTTCTTGTGTTTTGTTCCAACTTTGGAGTACTTTTATTATGATTTCTTGGACTAACCTATTAACAAGAGCCACAGTGCTAGCTCCTGTTTTCTGTTGTTTTTGGTTCCAGAAAAGTCAGAAAATGAACATTCTCGGAATTGGACGGGACAAAAGCCAAAGTGCCTATTTTTTCGGAAGGGATCAAGTGCCAAAATACGAGACGGAGAAGGGCTGGGGGCCGGCCACACCACCTGGCCGCGCGGCCAGGCCTAGCCCGCGCCAGGGGGTGGTATGGGCTCCCCCAGCACCCCCTCGGCCTCTCCTTCCCCCTATAAGTTGACCTCGGGACGAACACCCTAGGAACCCGATCAAAAATCCACGAAAGAGTCTGTAGCCGCCGTCGTCTCTGTCCCTAGATCGGGGGGGGATCTGAAGCTCTTCCTGGCACCCTGCCGGAGAGGGGAATTCACCCTGGAGGCCTTCTTCATCACCATGCAAGCCTCCGGTGTGATGCGTGAGTAGTTCATCCTTGGACTACGGATCCATGTAGTAGCTAGATGGCTAGTTTCTCCTCCTTTGTGCTTTCATGTTTAGATCTTGTGAGCTCCGTTCATGATCAAGATCATCTATTTGTAATTCATACATGTTGTGTTTGTGGGGATCCGATGGATATTGAGATGCTATTTCAGATTGATTATTGATTCTATCATGTCTTTGTTATTTGAGATCTTGCATGCTTTCCGTTGTTAGTAGCTATCTTGGCCAAGTAGATGCTAGCAACTCCAAGAGTTAGTATTTATGCTCAATAGTGGGTTCATGCCTCTGGTAATCTGGGGAAGTGACATAAATCTCTAAGGTACTAGATGTGTTGTTGCTACTAGGGAGAAAACAACGATCCTTTGTTCATAGAACAATTGTATTGTTTACCTTACACGGAGTTCGTAAAGCAATAATCTGATGCTTGCAACTTAATACTGGAGGGGGTTCGGACGATAACCTGAAGGTGGATTATTAGTCATAGATGCAGTTGGATGGCGGTCTATGTATTATGTTGTAATGCCCAATCAAGTCTCAGAGGAGTCAAGATGATTATTATATGCATGTATTGCTTTCTCGGTGTTTGTCAATTGCCCCGCTGTAATTTGTTCACCCAGCATGTTATCTATCTAAGGAGAGCCACCTCTAGTGAACTATGGATCCCGGTCCTTTTCTTTACATACAATCTATAAACTGTTTCTGCTTTATGTTTACTTTCTGCAAACTTTTACTTCTTTCCATTCGATACGTTTAATCCTTTGTTTTCCGCAAAACATGGTGAGATTGACAACCTCATCGCAAGTTGGGGACAAAGTTCTGTGGTTGTGTTGTGCAGGTCTCCACGTTGCTACTAGCACCGGTAGTGCGCCCTGCCAAAGCTCAGCTAGTAACACCTTTGAGGTGTTTCCTTGCTCCTACTGGTTTGATTAAACCTTGGTTTCATAACTGAGAGAAACTTGCTGCTGTGCTCATCATACCTTCCTCTTGGGGTTCCCAACGAGCTCTACATCAACACCGCCATTAAGCATTTTTCTGGGCGCCGTGCATTGAGCCATCAAGCATTTTTATGGCGCCGTTGCTGGGGAGTCAAGGACATCTTCACAAAGGGAGTCCCTCATAACCAATATCTTTACTTTGTTGTTTTTGTTTTGCTTAGTTTCCTTTTTTCTTTGTTTGCTTGTTTTGTTCTTCAAAAATCCAAAAAAATTAGTTTTACTTGTTTTGCTTTCTTATTTGAAAACACAAAACAAATTAGTTCCTATCTTGAGTTGCCACTATGTCTAGCCTTGCTCCAATCACTATGTCACCCGAGGAAATGATTCTCACTTTTAAACAAGGAATTGAGGAAAGTTTTAAGGAAGCTTGGTCTAGAATCTCTGATCTACATGAAAGGACCGAGCCTAAAATGATTCAAGGCTTGTTCCTTAGCATTTTTTACCTTGGGATTGCTCTTTGCTATAGATATGCTTTAGATGCTATTGCGAGAGGAGATTTCCTCCAAAGTAATGAGGATGATGCCATTAATGCTATAAAGAAATTGATCCTCACTTACAATTTTCCTAGCCAAACTGATACTTCTTTCACAAAAATATTTACTAGGTTGGACACTCTTGAGGCTAGAACTACTAGATTAGAAGGGTGCTATAATACTCTTAGGGAGCATCACGATTATGTTCCAATAAACTCTGAACCATCAAAGTGGTTCCCTACAGTAAAGATTGAGATAAACAATGAAACATTTCAAGCCCGCTGTGACATCATGTCTGAATTTTGGCTTATGCCCAAAGATATTTATAAATCTCTGAATACTTGGGGGCTCATTGAAGGAGGAAAAGAAATATCTCTTACTAATAATACTACCATATTACCTCTTAGAATTGCTGAAGGAGTGTTTACAAAGATCCTTGGGAAAACGATTTCTATTGATTATCTCGTTATTGAATGTGCAGGAAAAGGACAAACTACACTTGGAAGGTCCCTATTAGAACTCCTTGGAGCAATAATAGATGTGGGAAAGGGGACCATGCACCTTTCTTCTCCACCAAACAATCACATTTTCCCAAAGATTAAGAATAAAAATAAGAGAGGTAAGGGCAAGAAAGTTGCTTTTAATGTTTCTTCATTCGAGAACACTTGATTCTTTCTTTGGTTCTTATGCCTAACTTAAAAGCGTTAAAGAAAAGTACTTGTTGGAAGATAACCCAAGAGTTTTAGTTAAGTCTTGGAAGTTATTACCTCTGTAATAACCTCTCCTTATCCTTTTTATTTGCTTTTTGTGCCAAGAGTAACCTCTAATGAGAGTGAAGTAATGATTGGGAAAGTTGCTGTCCCGAAACAGATTTCTGTGCTTCACCGTAAAAATTTCTGAGAGAGATCTGTACGTCGGTATGAGCTGTAATTTTTTGTGATTCTGCCCCAGGTTGTTGTCCAACTTTCTTTAGTTAAGCACTTTTTGATTTGAGCAACAGAAGGTCTTCGAAAAAATTCGTCTTTACCTGCTGGTCTGTTTTGACAGATTTCTGCCATTTTCTGCATTTGCTTCTTGTTAGTTCCTTCTTGAGTTCTTTTGGGGAATTGAGCTTTTTGAGGGAAGTTCTACAGTAGCTAGTGTTCTAATGGAAGTTTATTTGGTGTTAGAACTGAACCTTGAGACTTATTTATCTTAAGTGCACTAATGTTGCTAATGAGATTGTGTGAAGTTTTGTAGGAAGCAAAATTTTCAGGTGTATGAAAGAAATGAGTAATGAGATGAAGGATGGACTAAAGCTCAAGCTTGGGGATGCCACGTGTGTCACCCCAATAAATATCCAAGAAGTACAAGCGTCAAAGCTTGGGAATGCCCAAGGCATCCCCTTCTTCATCAATAAAAATTCCAGGTTTCTTCCAAACGCTTCATTTTTATTGTTTCGTGCACAACTGTGTTTCTCTTGGAGCGTCTTCTTTTTGTTTTCGTTTTTGGTTTTTAGTTTGCTTAGTTTTCTGAATAAGTTGGTTGGACCCCCTCTTTCATACTTTGGTTTGCAAATAGTTTGGTTTGGTTTGGAAAAGAGTAGGAAAGTTCATACTTATGAGTAAAAAGAGCTCGTTTTTTACTGTGGCTATGCTTTGTCATGCCATGCTTGATATTGTTTTGGATTTATGCTTAGTATTCTTTGCTGTAGCATGACTTGTTATAAACAATTGAGATTGCTTAATGTGCCTTGGATGAATCATGCGTTGTTTTAGCATATTAAAGCATAGTATAGTGGTATTCTCCTTTGATGCTTTATTTGGGTTGACTTGGCGCATGCTCACACCATGTTATGACTATCTCAAGTCACCATAGCCTTTATGATCCTTTAGTTTTCAACTTGTAGTATCACTTTATGCTTTGATCAATTATGTTTTGTCGCTCTACATGATTATGGCCATTATTGCTCTCTTAGTTTGTCGCTCCCAGTCTTTTGCTAGCCTCCACAACAAAGTATGAGTTCCACTCATGCATCCAACTCCCTAAACCAAGTTATTCCAAAGAGTCCACCATACCTACCTACTAGCTTATGCTATTCCAAGTATATTCATGCTTTTGTTTACCTTCCACTTGTTATGAGAAAACTAGTGATTAAAGCTCTCACGAACTTGATGGCACACTTTACTTTATTGCCTCTAATAAACTTGAACCATTGGGTCCTTCTTGGTTGCGTATATGCTTGCGCTTTATAAGTTGAAATTAGCAGAACCATGTTTCATGGGGAATGCTTTCAACATTGCACTTGTACTTTGTACCCCGTTGATATTATGTTCTTTTGCTTACGGATCCCGGCGGTGTGAAATAAATGTGGAACTTGTGAGATCATGGAGTTTGTATGTGTGTTAGAGAAACGCCTGGGCCGCTAGCCTAAGCCATGCCTAATCATGGTGGAAACTTGCAGCATCACCATAGTGAGCACTCTATGAACCATCCTCAATAAAAACCTATGCAAATAGCAAATAAAAAGATCGCTGAGATGCTCATTGTCTGCTTGCCTTGTCATTTGATTATGGGAAAGCTCCCATATCATGTGCAAGGGGAACCTCGTTGGTGGTTCTTAATGATACACATATACTTACAATGACAAGAGCTTACTCGTGACTGAAGTTGAGTAGCATGAGGATCGGTCTTCGTAAGTAAGGGGCATGAGATTTCGGTTTATAACTTGTCAAGCATATCCTCTTAGTTGTGTCACTTTAACCTTAATCACCTTCAAGATGCTTATGATAGGGGCAATGAGAGCTGAAAGCTATAAGTACCATAATTTTTGGAAGCTCTTTATGAGACTTGAATCCCTACTTCCTTTTACAAAAGGCCTTTCTTCCACCATTATATTGAGTCTCCACCTTCTATCTTTATGCACTACTTTGAGAGCATAGTGGCCATTCTTAGTTCTATGTGCATTGTCCCAAGACTAGTTGATTGATGCATAACTTGTTATTGCTTGTTTGAAACTATTGTATCTAGTTACTCTTATGAACTTTTAAGGTGTCCTGTGCATTTATATTTGCTACTCTATTGAGGGACAAGCTGAATACTATTATGCTATGTTTTCTTTATGTGAAACAAACAAACGTCTTGCAAAGCATGTTATTCATGAATCTTTTGTTTGTGCCTTTTCATGTTGCATCTTAGTTTCTTTGCTTATTGCTAGAACTTTGTCTTTCATGTTATGATTGAAGTACTATGATCCCAGCTTTGAGTGTTTTGCAAATACTTTGATCAAGTCTTTGATGGTGCATGTCACCTCAAAAATTATTTCTTTTTATCACTTACCTACTCGAGGACGAGCAGGAGTTAAGCTTGGGGATGTTGATACATTGCAAATGTATCTATAATTTTTGATGTTCCATGCTTAGTTTTATCCACTTTCTTGTGTTTTGTTCCAACTTTGGAGTACTTTTATTATGATTTCTTGGACTAACCTATTAACAAGAGCCACAGTGCCAGCTGCCTATTTTCTGTAGTTTTTGGTTCCAGAAAAGTCAGAAAATGAATATTCTCGGAATTGGACGGGACAAAAGCCAAAGTGCCTATTTTTCCGGAAGGGATCAAGTGCCAGAATACGAGACGGAGAAGGGCTGGGGGCCGGCCACACCACCTAGCCGCGTGACCAGGCCTGGCCCGCGCCAGGGGGTGGTCTGGCCCCCCCAGCACCCCTCGTCCTCTCCTTCCGCTTATAAGTTGCCCTCGGGACGAAAACCCTAGGAACCCGATCAAAAAATCCACGAAAGAGTCTGTAGCCGCCGTCGTCTCTGTCCCTAGATCGGGGGGATCTAAAGCTCTTCCCGGCCCCCTGCCGGAGAGGGGAATCCACCCTAGAGGCCTTCTTCATCACCATGCAAGCCTCCGGTGTGATGCGTGAGTAGTTCATCCTTGGACTACGGATCCATGTAGTAGCTAGATGGCTGGTTTCTCCTCCTTTGTGCTTTCATGTTTAGATCTTGTGAGCTCCGTTCATGATCAAGATCATCTATTTGTAATTCATACATGTTGTGTTTGCAGGGATCTGATGGATATTGAGATGCTATTTCAGATAGATTATTGATTCTATCATGTCTTTGTTATTTGAGATCTTGCATGCTTTCCATTGTTAGTAGCTATCTGGGCCAAGTAGATGCTAGCAACTCCAAGAGTTAGTATTTATGCTCGATAGTGGGTTCATGCCTCTGGTAATCTGGGGAAGTGACAGAAATCTCTAAGGTACTAGATGTGTTGTTGCTACTAGGGAGAAAACAACGATCCTTTGTTCATAGAACAATTGTATTGTTTACTTTACACGCAGTTCGTAAAGCAATAATCTATTGCTTGCAACTTAATACTGGAGGGGGTTCGGACGATAACCTGAATGTGGATTATTAGTCATAGATGCAGTTGGATGGCGGTCTATGTATTATGTTGTAATGCCCAATCAAGTCTCATAGGAGTCAAGATGATTAGTATATGCATGTATTGCTTTCTCGGTGTTTGTCAATTGCCCCACTGTAATTTGTTCACCCAACATGTTATCTATCTAAGGAGAGCCACCTCTAGTGAACTATGGATCCCGGTCCTTTTCTTTACATACAATCTATAAACTGTTTCTGCTTTGTGTTTACTTTCTGCAAACTTTTACTTCTTTCCATTCGATACGTTTAATCCTTTGTTTTTCGCAAAACACGGTGAGATTGACAACCTCATCGCAAGTTGGGGACAAAGTTCTGTGGTTGTGTTGTGCAGGTCTCCATGTTGCTACTAGCACCGGTAGTGCGCCCTGCCAAAGCTCAGCTAGTAACACCTTTGAGGTGTTTCCTTGCTCCTACTGGTTCGATTAAACATTGGTTTCATAACTGAGGGAAACTTGCTGCTGTGCTCATCATACCTTCCTCTTGGGGTTCCCAACGAGCTCTACATTAACACCGCCATTAAGCATTTTTCTGGGCGCTGTGCATTGAGCCATCAGCCACTCATGGTAGAAAGCTCAGTCATATGTGCTACCGCACTTTCATTCTTAGTCCCACAAAAAGGTTCTTTCTCAACAATAACTATGTAAGATAGATCTAGAGAGAAATCATAATCTTTATCTTTAATGTTAATGGGAGAAGCAACAAACTTAGCAATAGGAGACAATTTGGGTCTAATAGTACGCCTCTCAAGGAGACTCTTAGCAGCGCTCCTATCATGGGTGTTTTTACATTCTTTAATAAATTCATCGGTCATCTCAACATAACAGTCTTCAATATCATAACTCTCACTAGACTCAGGTGAACTAACAGGTGTAGTAGTGTCTTCATTAGGAGTTTCAGTATTTCCAGCTACAGTTCTAGCAATCGTAGCGTCTAGGAAAGGACCTAATGAACCACTCTTATCAAGCATAGTAGAAGCAGCATCATAAGTATCAGAAGTTTCAGATTTAGCAGTAGTAGCAGTGTGTGTAGCATGTGTGTGTGGTGGTGTAATGAGCTTACTCATAACAGATGGTGAATCAAGAGAAATAGAGGTGTTCAGAACCGTACCTCTTCTTGTAGTGGATGGTAAAATAGGAACCTTGCCATCACGAGACTTACCCATGATTATTGGATGGCAGCGAACAATAATGAATCCAAGTGAACTTGATAAATAAAGCTATGCTCCCCGGCAACGGCGCCAGAAAATAGTCTTGATGACCCACAAGTATAGGGGGTGTATCACAGTATTTTAGAGGGAAGTGAAACCCAATTTATTGATTCGACACAAGGGGAGCCAAAGAATATTTATAAGCCTTAACAACTGAGTTGTCAATTCAGCTGCACCTGGAAACAATCTTGCTCACAGTAGTTTATCAGTAGCAACAGTTTTGTAGTAGCAATAGTAAAGTAACAGTAGTAGTAAAGTAAAGACAGTAGTAACAATAGTAGTAAACAGTAGGATTCGAGTGCGGTAGGCATATGGATGGATGGACGGGCGTTGCATGGACAAGACAATTCACATAGCAATCAGAACATAGGGCAATTGCAGATAAATAAGATAAAGCATCCAAGTACTAGATAATCATAGTCATGTGTTCCATATATAGTCATACGTGCTCGCAATGAGAACTTGCACAACATCTTTTGTCCTGCCAACCCATTTGCAGCGGGGCCTCAAGGGAACTACTGGCAATTAAGGTGCTCCTTTTAATAGAGCACCAGAGGAAAGCATTAACACTCGTGAACACATGTGATCCTCACATCAAAGCCATTCCCTCCGGTTATCCCAATTTCTGTCACTTTGGGGCCATTGGTTCCGGACAACAACGTGTGTATACAACTTGCAGGTAAGACCATAAACAATACTATCATAATGAATCAATAACATGTTAAGATCTGAAATTATGGCACTCGGGCCCTAGTGACAAGCATTAAGCATAACAAGTCGCAACAAAGTCAAAAAACACTAATGGAAGATACTAGGCACCATGCCCTAACAATCTGATGCCATTACATGAACGATCTCATCCAATCGCTACCATCCCCATAGCCTACAGTGGGGGATTACTCACTCATAGATGGGGGAAACATGGATGGTCAATGGAGAAGCGATGGTGATGATGATAGCGATGATCTCCTCCAATTCCCCGTCCCGGCAGGGTGCCAGAACGGAGTTTCTGGTTCCGAATCATGGAATCTGGTGGTGGCGGCGGAGCGGAACTCTTTCTAGAAAAACGTCGACCCCCCCTGAGTTTTTAGGTCAGAAGGCAACTTATAGGCGAAGAGGGAGACCGAGGGGGTGTCTGGGGCAGCCAGCCCACCCCCTGGCGGGGCCAGGCCTAGCCTGCGGCCAGGTGGTGTGGCCTGGGCCCAGCCCCACTCCGTCTTGTATTCTGGCTCCGGGAGTCTTTTGGTGAAATAGGATTTTTGGCATATTTTCCGGGATTTTTCCTGATAGTTGATTTTCTGCGCAAAAACTAGACACCAAGGCAATTCTGCTAAAAACAGCGTCAGTCCGTGTTAGTTACATCCAAATCACACAAGTTTAGAGGAGAAACAATAGCAAAAGTGTTCGGAAAAGTAGATACGTTTTGGACGTATCAATCGGCTCGTTAGACTAAGAGCCAATGCCACATCTGGTTGAGTACTTAACATTGCATACATGATAGATCCTATGTCTGAAGCATAGGGGACATAAGACATCTTTTCTCTATCAGCATCCATTACCGGACATTGAGTCAAACTCTGTGTGCAATTCTTCCTCAGAGGCGCAAAACCACTTTTGGCATCTTCCATTTCGAACCTTTTCAAAATCTTTTCAATGTAAGTACTTTGACTTAATGCAATTAGGCGTCTTGATCTATCTCTATATATTTTGATGCCTAATATGTACGCAGCTTCACCTAAGTCCTTTATGGAAAATTGACTACTCAAATATGCTTTCACATTTTTCATAAGATCCACATCGTTTCCCATGAGTAATATGTCATCCACATATACTACTAGAAAAACTACTAAGCTCCCACTCGCTTTCTTATAAACATAGAACTCTTGTTGATTTTGGATGAATCCAAAACTCTTGATCACTTGATCAAAACGTTGGTTCCAACTCCGAGATGCTTGCTTTAATCCATAAATGGATCGTTGAAGTTTGCAAACCTTTCCAGCATCCTTAGGATCAACAAAACCTTCCGGTTGAATCATATAAAACTCTTCACCAATGTATCCATTGAGGAACGCGGTTTTGACATCCATTTGCCATATTTCATAGTCGAAATGAGCAGCAATTGCTAGTAGAATCTGGCCAGCCTTAAGCATCACTATGGGAGAGAAAGTCTCATCAGAGTCAACTCCTTGAATTTGTCGAAACCCCTTTGAGACAAGTCGAGCTTTGTGAATGGTCACATTGTCATTCGCATCTATCTTTTTCTTAAAGATCCATTTATTTTCCATGGCCTTGCAGCCTTCCGAAAGATCTACCAAGGTCCAAACATGGTTTTCATACATGGATCCTATTTCAGATTTCATGGATTCTTGCCATTTCTCAGAATTAGCACTATGCATAGATTCTTCATAGTTTGCAGGTTCTTCCTGTTCATCTAGCATGACAGACATCACAAGGTTACTGTACCAATCAGGAGTGGTACGAACTCTTGAAGACTTGCGAACCATAGGAGTTTCGATGTTGTTGTCTTGATCATTATAATTAGGTTATTATTCCAAGTTGGAGAGCAGTTTCAGAACAGCTTCCGTTGTGCTACTCGGAATTTGGAGGTCAACAACTTCATCTAACTCAATTTTCCTTCCACTAACTCCTTTAGCGAGAAACTCTTTCTCAAGAAATGTGTCGTTTTTCACGACAAACGTTTTGCCTTCCTCTTGATTGTATAAGGTATACCCAACTGTTTCCCTTGGGTATCCTGCAAAGACAGAGTTTTTCGCCTTGGGTTCAAGTTTCTCAGGCTATAGTTTCTTGACGTACGCCTCACATCCCCAAACTTTCAGAAATGACAACATTGACTTCTTGCCATACCATATCTCATATGGGTTGTCTCCAAAGATTTGGACAGTGCTCGGTTTAAAATAAAAGCGGTGGTTTCTAACACATATCCCCAAAACGACACAGACAAATCGGTCAAAGACATCATGGACCCCACACTATCCAATAGAGTACGGTTACATCGTTTCGACACACCATTACGTTGTGGTGTTCCGGCTAGGGTAAGCTGTGGTATGATTCCACAGTGCTTAAAGTGCATGTTAAACTCATAACTCAAATACTCGCCTCCCTGATCTAATCGAAGATGCTTGATTTTCTTGTTAAGTTGATTCTCTACTTGTTTCTAAAATTTCTTGAACTTTTCAAAGGTTTCGGATTTGTGTTTCATTAATTAGATATATCCATATCTACTCAAATCATTAGATAAGGGAACAAAATAACGATAACTATTGCGTGTTGACATGCTCATTGGTCCGCATACATCCGTATGTATTATTTCTAGTAAGTCTACAGCTCTCTCCATTACGTCGGAGAAGGGTGTCCTAGTCATCTTGCCCATAAGGCATGGCTCACATGTATCGAGAGATTCGAAATCCAACGATCCAAGAAGTCCATATGAATGGAGCCTTTTCATGCGCTTTACGCCAATGTGACCAAGACAACAATACCACATAAACATGGATTTATCATCATTATGCTTACAACTTTTAATATAAACATTATGGATGTGAGTATTGCAATCAAGATCCAGTAAGAATAAACCATTATACACAGTCGCATGAACATAGAAAACATCATTCATATAAATAGAACAACCATTTGTTCTGGATTTAAATGAATAACGATCTTGCAACAAGCAAGATCCACTCACAATATTCATACTCAATGCGGGTACATAGTAGCATTTATTCAAAACTAACATCAATCCTGACGGCAGGCGTAGAGGTAAAGTGCTGACGGCCATCACATCGACTTTCGATCCATTGCCAATGCACATCATCACCTCGTCCTTCCTCAGGCGCCTCTTACTCTGTAGTACCTGCTGAGAGTTACAAATGTGAGCAACAGAACCGGTATCAAATACCCAGGTGTTACTCCTGGCGCTTGTAAGGAACACATCTATATCACATATACCTTTGTCTTTGGCGGCTATCTTGCCGTCTTTCTTGTCTTGAAGGTACTTGGGGCAGTTGCGTTTCTAGTACCCATCCCCTTTGCAGTAGTAGCACGTGGTGCTGGGCTTAGGACTAGGCTTGGCAGTCTTAGAGGTGTTGGCAAATAACTTGCCATCCATTTTAGGATTCTTGCCCTTGCCTTTCCCCCTTTGCCCCGGTTTCTTAAAATTGGTGGCCTTGTTGATCATCAACACCGTGTGCTCCTTCTTGATCTCTATCTCAGTAGTCTTGAGCATCACGAACACTTCAGCAAGGGTCTTAGTCATCCCTTTCATGTTGTATTTCATCACAAAGATCTTATAGCTAGGGGCAGCGAGTGTAGCACCCTATCAATCACGAGCTCCTCTGGGATTTTGCAATCTAGGGCATTCAAACGCTTAACATAGCTAAACATTTTGACTACATGCTCACTAATACTCCTATGCTCCTCCATCTTGGCGGAGAAGAAGAGCTCGGAAGCATCATACCTCTTCGCCCGAGCCTGTGGAGCAAAGACAGCTTTGAGATCTTCAACAATCTCAAAAGTATTCATCTTCTCAAAACGCTTTTGAAGATCCGGCTCCATGGCATAGAGCATTCGACTCTATATGAGGGAGAAAACATCCGCCTTGGACAGACATGCATTCTTTTCGTCCTGGGAGGCGGAATCTGTAGGCTTAGTTGGAAGCTCAGCCTCGATGACATAAGTCAACTTGTAGGGGACTAGGAGGATCATAAGATTGCGAAACCATGCCGTGAAGTTGGTTCCATTAGTTTTCATCTTGTCCTTCTCAAGTAAAGTGCTAAGGTTGAAGGTGGGTGGGCGAGACATCTACAATGGATTTGCAAAGTGTTTAGACCATTTTCATAATAATGAGTTCAAGTTTTAAATTATGTTCCTAAACTAAAACAAAAGAACTCCCACTCAAACAAACACCCCTCCATTCGTTTAGTGATCACATGACCCCAATCCACTACTCCACCCCGATCGTCACAACTGGCAAAGTAGTTTCAAAGGTGGACATTCCCTAATGTCGATCACATCAACCATGTGATTCATGCTTGACCTTTCGGTCTCTTGTATCCCGAGGCTATGTCTACACATGCTAGGATCGCCAGTTCTAACTTGTGTGTATTCGCAGTGTAACATGTCTTACACCCACTGTATGCGAACGTAGATATGTCGGACACCTGATCGTCACGGCCTGCCTCATACTGAAGAAATTTCTTGGTGGTGCACACACAAGGGGAATACGATAACTGGAATCATGTGAGGGATTATCTTACTATGCTACCATCGAATATACTATCATACTAGCATAATAAGATGCATGAAGTGATGCTTCATAAAGTAAACATGTTATGACGTGGTTGCAGCATCTTGATCACCATCAAGAGCTATAATGGAAGTTTCACAAACTTGTCATTGCCACATCTCAACACAAGCCCTATGCAAAAATAAAGATAGGCGCCTCTATATTACGGGTCGAAGATCACACGGTGGTAGTGTGAAGGTGGAGAACTCAAAACCCGAGAGGTCCTCTCCAATATTACAGAGAATTCCTCAATGGAAATGAGAGAGAGAGAGAGAGAATGAGAGCGAGAATGGGATGCCTCCAAGGGAAGGGGGGAGACCCCTATATATAGTGGGAGGGGAGGGTGCACCCCCCAAGGGGCAGGCGGTGTGGGACTAATGCCCACACCCGCCGGCCCTAGGTGGGCCCCACTTGGGCGGCCCACCAAGCCCTGGCCGGCTGGCCCTCCTCCCAAGGCGCCTTGCCCCTTTGAGCCTCCCCTCCGGGTGAGGCCCATTAGCAAAGTGCATCCTTTAAAAATAAAATAAAATAAAAATATATATTTTAATATTAATTCTCCAATTAACATAAAATACATATATTATTATATTCCTTCACTCTGGAACACCTTATGGACCCCCTCCGATCAACATCGGATGTTACCCGGAACTATTCCAGTTTCTCTCTCTCTATTTCTCCTACTATACCGCATCTATCCCTAAGCATCCCCACCCTTAAGCGGGACATCCTTCGGTTCAAAAACACTCTGGACATGATTGCGACATCTCTCACATTAATGATCATCAGAGGGACCTGGATGGCCATGTTGACCCCCGTGCGTTTCATGAATCTTATCGCTCGAACTATAAAAGTCGTTTCCCGTTCCCTTTGTCATTCGATACCTAGTTCATCTGAGACTTGTTCTTCAGTATCCCCATAACTTAGTTCGGTCTCGTTACCGATGAACTTGTTTACTCATTCCCATGTCATTGCATTCCGTGACCAAGTCACATGTTTGCAAGCTTCGTTAATGCAACGTAACCGAGATGGCCACATGTATCTATCCGTTACATGGATTGACAAATCCTGGTCTTGAGATGTACTCCTCTACGCGTCCCTTTGGAAAACCTGAGTAGCACCTTTTTGATCACCCTATCACGAGATGATGCTAGATACCATCAAAACTTCCTCCAGAACGGTGATTTGCATTATCTCACAGTCTTAGGATCAGGTTGCGAGGTTTTATGTGTTTATAATCAATGTTGAACTTTGTAACAAGATCTCATTAAGATACAACTGTCGGATGTTTGTCTATCACATCATTCAACCAATGATGTGACCTCATTGTCAATTGGCATAAATGCCCATGATCTTGAAACCCAGATCATCCTCATGAATGAACTAGTTTACTAGAGGTAACTAGAGACACAGTTTGTTTCCATACCACACGTGTATTAACGTTTCGTATTAACATAGTTATAGCATAGTATGAAACATATTATGAACATACAAGAGATATATCAAACAATACACTTTATTATTTGCCTCTAGGGCATATCTCCTTCACCTCCAACCTGACCTTCATGATATTCTCCACCTCCAACTTCACCATGGATCAAAAGTCGCCTGGTTGCAACAAATGATAGAGCTTCGTGTCGCTCCCTCCTGAATGAAACGGTCGGAATAAAACATGGGCGCACATGACCGAATACCACCCGATCCAGTGAACTGCAGGCATAGGAGCGCTGGTACATTCGCCGGTGGAGCCTTCCGGAACTCCCTACTCTGGCCAGATCAAGGACCAGCCTCAGGAATGTGATCATCTTCACATAAGAGGAACCCTAGGTCGAGCCACCTTTATTCGACCGACCAACCAACTTCGACGGAGGAGAAGGCCACCACCACCATGCCCGGGCTCGAACCCCAAGTGACCTCATGAAGCCAGATGAACCCAGAAGCCACCACATCGCCGGTGATGACAGATTCGACATAAAACGGCCGAAATCGGGCTCGAGGCCAACTCCTGCTCCTTCCATCACCATCTAGAGTATGAGGCCGGGGGGACAGCGCCGCCCTTGCCGACAAACTCTCGCCACCGAATGTCTAGGCTGTTGACCGCCGTCGTCTTCCGTCATCGTCCTTGACGAGGGCGTGGGGGCACCACTGCCTCTGTCCCAGATCTCGGACGCGGGGAATGTCTGTCGCCGCCGCGTCGCCGAGGCTTTGCCTGGCGACGGAGCCAACATCGGTGGATTGGGTGAGGAGTGGGGCGAAGCTGTTCGGGATGGCCGACGGCTACACCCCGGTGTGGCGTGGGTGCCGCCGCACGGGGTTGGGAGGGGATATTAAAAATTGGGGTAATTAGACAATTGAATAAGCCTTGGAGAGTGATGTTGATTGGGAATAAAAGGAACTGATTTATGTGGTGACACTTGGTGTGGATCTATGCCCTAGAAAATAAATTTTCCAATTTCTTTGAAAACTATAATAAGTAAATGATCTATGTGGCCTATATGGAATGTATATGGTGGATAGTGATCTTTAGAAGATGGTTGAATCCTACTTTAGTAGATCAATTGAGGAAGTTGCAGAGTATACTTGATAGTTTTGCTCTTAATGATCCACCAGATGTCCCCAAGTGGAAATGGAACAAAATTGGTCAAAGTTACTGCCGAATACATATATAATATTTTGTCTAGTAATGACATTTATAGCTCAGTTAGACACTTTCCGAAAATTTAAGATTCCTTTGAAGATTAAAATGTGGATGTTGTTGATATGGCACAATGCTACTACCACCAAAAAAATATGGCAAGGAGGAACTAGATAGGTAACACTAAATGTCGGTTTGGGAATGAGGAGAATACCATACTTCATCTTTTCTTCACATGCGCAACTGCCAAGTATGTATGAGGTGTGGTGGGGAGAACTATTGGTTCCAACAATAGACCTGGTTCATTCTCACAATATTTCTGGTGGATTTCCATCTTACCTACTAGCAAAAAATGTTACCTTCTTGGCAGTGATCTGCTAGGATATCTAGAATTTGAGAAATAAAAGCATGATTTGCAACAAAAAGTAGATGCCTTATAAAACTATTATGTACATATGCTTGCATGTCCATAAACTATTGGGCTTGTCTTCCCTCTAAGAATGGCCAACAAGCTCTACGAATTGGTGATGCTTCTCCACAACATATGGCGATGGGAGGAGAAGCGTATAGAGAAGTTATTTTTCATTCAAGCCGTGCAATGATTCTAGATACTCATGTGGGAACCATGACACCTTATTAGACAAGAGATGCAACGGATGAGGAGGGAAGTTGATTGGAGCTCTGTGATGCTACTTTTTTGAGGTTTAAAGCAGTTGTATTTGTGGACTAATTAGATAGAAATAAGAGTGTTCATGTACATAGTTATGCTTTTATAATGATGACACTACAAAGCTACCATAGGAACATCTCTAGGATCTATGGAGTGGGCATAAGCTAGTTGGGTGATTTCATCCTTTACTACCATCGCCACCTCTTTGTGCGAAAGATGTTGGAAATATGCATATCTCTAGTTCATGGTAATTTTTTATGTTCCATGCTATAATTGTATTAACATGAAACGTAATACTTGTGTGGTTTCATAAACAACACCGAGTCCCTAGCAAGCCTCTACTATGCCAGCTCGTTGATTAATGTTGGTTATGATTTACTAAGCATGGACATGAGTTATCAATTAATAATAGGATCATGCCATTAGGAGAAGGACATGATGGACAAACTTAAACTAAGCAAAGCAATTAGACGGTGGAACAATGTTTAAATTGCATAGTTGTTTATTGTCTAGTATCCTATTCCTCAGACCATTAGATTATGTTACTCCCGAGTACTGGAAGAATACTTTCGGGGAGTCAACCGTCACTTCATAAATGGGTGATCACAAATGTGTTTTTCACGTATCTTGGAAAGTACTTATTGAGTTGCATGAATCAAGATTGAGAGTTTTCCATCAATGTGACGAAAAGATATACTCTGGACCCACTCGGTAATGCACATTATATATCTCTTGCAAGATATACCAATGTGTTTGATCAAAATAAATGGTGTGTTACGGATAGAGTACAGAGTACTTGTTGGGAACGAGATTGAACTAGGTATAGAGATGTCGATGATCAAATCTCGGGCAAGTAAGATATCTCGAGAAAAAGGGAATGGAATTCTAGACATTGTGGTGCAACCAATGATGATATTCGTTGAATGTGTGGGAGTTAATATGGGCATCTAGGTCTTGCTAATGATTATTTATCATAGAGGTATCTCGATCATGTCTGCATGTTCTCAAACCTGTAAGGTCACACACTTAACGTTCAGTAATGCTAGGGTAACTCTGAGATACTAATGATGGTGAGATCGAATATTGCTCTTACTCTTAGATGGGATCCATGACATGGGATAGGGCGCCACAACTCCAAAGGCCCATGAGTCAAAGGGAAAGAAACCCTAAGGGATGAGTGGGAGGTGCCTTAGGGAGAGGAGGGGAGTTTCCCCCTTGGCCGTTGCCCACCATCTTGGGAGGCAAGGAGGCCCCCTTGGACGGTCCCTACCTATCTAAAGAGAGGGAAGAGTCGCATAGGGCATCCCTTTTGGGCACCGACCTCTCCTCTGCTCCACCTTCCTCCTCCCCCCGCATGAAACAAAGCTCTATCGGTGGATCTCTCCACCATAGAACCGCCACCCCGTCATGCTGCTGGTTCAGATCTCATCTACCTCTCATGTATGCTTGTTGAATCAAGAAGGGGAAATGTTGCTATGCCATACGTGTGCATATCTCGGAGATGCCGCTCGTTGTGGTATTGGATCAGTTGGATCATAGACGGTGATGGGTTCGTTGCATGAAAACATTTTTTCCTACAGAGTAGCAAGAGGAAACCCAAAAAGATCTAATCTAGGATATGGAAGTAATGAGAAGATATATCTAATCTACTTAGCCTCGAAGAACAGAGTGGTTAATGGTGTATAGATCGTGGGTGATGTAGTTGTTCGCTTGTGTAGGTTCAAACCAATGGAGTCCTACGATCCGGCATCACCTCCATAGTATGCACATGTTCCTCTTGGTGGCGTCTCCTCCTTATTGATCCCGCAAGAGAGATAAGATCTTCGTGATATTCTGGTAGCACAACAGTAGTGCAACTATGGTGGAGAAGGAATTCTGCAAGGCTTCGTCGTGCTCTATTCCAGAGGAGGAGGAGGGAAGTATCTGGAGGAAGAGGGGAGGCGGAAACCATAGAATTGAGGTGTGGCGCCTCCTGCCCGTCCCCTCCCTTTTATAAGCGGGAGGGGGATGCATTAACTTGCCCCCCCTCCAAGTTGGTGGGTGGCGAAGACTAGGAGGAAGGGGAAACCCTCTCCATCCCACGCGCCCCCTTCTAGGTTTTTCAGACCCTAGGCTGCATGGGCCTAGGTGGCAGTGGGCATGGTGATGCTATTCTGACTTACACGAATTTGGCTAAAGAGTTTATCAAGTCGGACTGACCCATATTGAGATACAACAAACATGTCGTTATTTGTATGTCTTAATCAATGTAATCCTTAGACCCGAGATTGTCGCACAATCAGATTTGTGGATCAACTGGAACTTAGGTTCTATCAAACGTTGTTCTGTAACTGGGAAGTTATAAATGCAGAGTTCAGGTCGGCTGAGAATCAAGCTGCGTGATGTGGATAACCAAGATAGAATTTTGTTGAGAATCAAACAGCTTGATTCTCAGCTTGATTCCATCCCAATATATATAAAGTTATTTTGATTCTCAGCCTGAGTGCTGACAAGCATCTACTTCGTTTCATCGTCAGGACTCTCTCATACGGCTGTCACCTCACCAACACCGGCAAGCTCAAGCGGATCGGCTAAAGTGATGCTGACTTAGCCGGCGACGTCGATGACAAGAAGAGAACTAGTGGCTTGATCTTCTTCCTTGATGGAAGTAGGTGAGCTAGAATTCCAAAAACAGAAGGTGTTGACATTGTCATCGTGCGAGGCGGAGTATATCTCCACTACCACCGCAACATGCCAGGGTGTGTGGCTCAGTCGGATGCTAGGTGATCTCATTAGAGAGGAACCTGGAGAAACTACCATCCACGTCGATAACTAGTCGATGATTCAACTCTGCAAGAACCTAGTGTTCCACGGCAGAAGCAAGCATATCGAGACGCGATACCACTTTGTCAGGGAAAGCGTCCAGAATAGCAAGATTGTCGTGGAGTACGTGCATACCGATGAGTAGCTGGCAGACATTCTCACCAAGTCCCTCGGGTGGCTCAAGTTCCAGGGTCTGCGCCGAGAAGATCGACATCGTTGAGCTCAGGAACAAGTAGATTAGGGAGAGTTTGTTGAATAAATCTAGTGTTAAGGTTTTAGTTTCAGTCAAGTTCAGATAAATATTTAGGGGTTCAACAATATTGAATTTGATTAGGACCGAGCCACGACTTGTTTGCGCCGCGTGGATCTGCTGCGTCAGATTCGTTCACCTTGATAGTGGGATGCCACGATTGCAGATAAATGACGAGCAAGGACACGATCGGTTACCCTTACTGTTGTCGAGTAAGAAAACCTGAAAGCTAGTTGGCAGCACAAAAAAACCTCTCCTAATTTGTGTTTAATTTGTTTAAATTATTTTGTGATGAGTTTGATATAGTTTGTTGCCTATATGTTGCGTTTTGTAGAAGAGAGACACGTGTGTGGTGTCCTAGTTTAAGGCATCTGAAATTAAAATAGTGCCTTATTTTACATCGTCTAAAACGACTGCCCGCATACTTCGTGTCTAAAAGCTAAAAAAAAAAGTTGCTCATTTTTTGCCATGTGTTGGAGGTGCTCTGACTATGGGTATTTGAACAGTAGGGCACGGTTCCACGAGAGAAACCACTCTCGGCATCGGAGAGCGCCTCCATGCATCTTTCGGTGTTGCTGGCGAGCTGGTGAGTGATCACGTAGGGGTCGTTTCATGCAGCATTCGCCGGTATTAATTCGGCACGCATGTATAGCTCGTTCGCTCGCTGCAGCGGTCTCGGAAGCCGGCGGGAGCTACAACTACCGGACCCGTCGTCCATCTGTTCTGATAGCGCAAGCCAAGCTTTCAGCAGCCAGGCGCCGTGACGACGTATTAGCTACTACTCCCTCCTCCATTCGGAGATATAAGACGTTTTAGATTTATAAATCGAATATACTAAACATCTTGTAGTGTATAGGTTCCTTAAGGTTTGAAGTGAACATATACACTAAAATGTGTCTAGATATATTCGTTTTACAAAGTTAGAATATCTTATGTATTTCCGAACGGAGGGAGTACTAGCTAGCCTAGCGCTGAAACAAATGAGTCTGTTTTGAAGCTTGGACTAGTAGCCTGGCCGAATTTGATCAACTAGCTAGCCGCCAGTGCATTGGTTGGCCGGAGCTAGTTGCCGAGTTTTGATAGGCCCCATAAATACACTAATCTTCATTAATTTACCTGATTTTGGCCGGCCCGGATCGACCGGAATGAGCGATAGGGGAGTAGGTCGTCGACGTCGTGCATTGCACGCCACGAATCGAACACACGTGTGCGATTCTTAGCTAAGGGTTTCATAGATAGGAATCGATAGAGATTCGGTTACTATCGTTCTATACAACGTGCCTATCAGATTATTTTTCACGAGAATGACCCGAATTTTTAGTAGCCTGGATTGCTGAGTCAATTCAATTCATGCGCTACTCTATCTAGCCTCTATGATTTTTTCGTGATAAACATTTGTCAGGTTAATGAAACAAGCTTGTCGCATTCAATGATACAACCTCATAATGCCCGGTCAGTGTCAGATTAAAAGAATTACCAAGATTATTGTCGTTGACTAAGTGGTTTGACGTACTTAAACGACATTAATGCAAGACATAGAAATGCCTGATGGGATGCAACAAAACTGAGTGGAGTGATTTTGAGAAGGCTTGTAAAATGACAAAGCAAAATGACATTTCTCGGATAGAGGCTATGTATGAACCGTGTCTTTCCTAAAACAAACTGTAAACATTCTATTACTTCCTCCGGTCCATATTAATGTTCTCAACTTTGTTTAGATACGAATACACACTAGTGCACACCCCCCTCTAACACCGGTTTGGAGGGCCCTCTAACAGCGGTTGTAGAACCGCTGTTGAGGGTTCGGTGTTAGAGGAGCCCCCCTTTAACACCGGTTCTTATACGAACCGGTGTTAAAGGGTGGCGCACGTGGGGCTGCCGCAGGGCTCAGGCCCCCCCTTTAACACCGGTTCGTAACACGAACCGGTGTTAAAGGTTCTGTGCCGCGGCAGGAAAAGGAGATAAATCTCTGCCGCGGCAGAAGGAAAACGGCCTAAATCTCTGCCGCGGCAGAGTTCTGCCCCTGCCCCGTTCTGGGCGTATTTCTGCGGCGCGGCGGGGACGGGGAGGGGGGGAGGGGGAATCGATCGGGAGCGGTATACACATACATCGTCATCGGTACATACGAGTACATGAATAATTAACAACTATTATTATACACAACATCGTCATTGTGTGGTATTCTCCGTAAACGTTGAATTCCAAAGCGTTTCTTTGGATCTTTCATCGACAAAGGTACCGTCGCCCTTCTTTGGCTTATTCCAATATTCAATTATGATTGAGATTTGGTCCCTAACAAGAACTCCAGCCTGACGTACAAATTTGTCTGCGGTCTTCTTGGGCTCCATCGGCCTGCCATCAACACGGACTGCTTCGATCGTGAACTTTGCACGATCTTTCAACCGATGGCTCGCGCCTCGCTTGCTCTTTTTCGTAGAAGAAGATGGTTGCTGGCTGGTCGATCCAGAGGGCTAAAAGAAGAAAGAAGCGTTAATTAATACATGTAGAAGAAGATTGTTGATGGAAGTCAGCAGAGGCTTAATCAATGCATATACCTCGCCGGACTTTGTAATCACTAAATTGCGTTCACCGGAGTCTTCATCTTCTCCATGACTACTTGAGCTGTCATCATGTCCCTCCAAGTTCAGATATTGTGAGGTGTCCTCATCGATAATGTTCTCCATTATTTCTTCTTCAAGGTTTCTACTAAGTGGACCCATAGTTTCTAAAACAATAATATTATCTAGAGTAAGAGAGTAAACATTCAAGTGGACTTGGATTCATACACAAATATACATATTATTCATACAAAAATACACAAATAAATACACAAATGAAATTAAAACCCTAAGGATGCTTGATCATTTTAAACGAGTTCCGAGGGGTCCAAACCCTAATTCGGAGAAATCCCGGATGCATATGAGAGGGGCTAGCTATAGTGGCTGACCGGAGGATGCTCCAGAAAGCGGCGGCTGGCGGCGCTGGAGAGCGACCTAGGGCGCGCGAGGTAGCGGGTTCGCCTCAGCGTGATGCGGCCTACCTAAAACGGGCGGCGCCACTACTTAGGGGTCACCGGAGCGACGTTAACGACGACGGCCAGCGGCGGCGCTTGCAGAGCAGCGAGGTGACGACCCTAAACTAATACTAACTATAAAATACACTAAATAACCCTAAACTAAATACACTAAACTACACTAAATAAATAACCCTAAACTAAATAACCCTAAACTAAATAAATAATCCTAAACTAATAACCCTAAACTAATAACCCTAAACTAAATAACCCTAAACTAAATAACCTTGGTAGGAACCTTCTTCCTAGGGGCCTCGCCCTCAACATCGCCAGGACCGTCTCGTCTGATCTTATACCGCAGCGCAGTGCATACCGGGCATGCATCCAAATTCTCGTACTTATCACCGCGGTAGAGGATGCAGTCATTAATGCAGGCATGTATCTTCTGCACATCTAATCCTAGAGGGCAGACAACCTTCTTTGCTTGGTATGTACTGTCGGGCAACTCATTATTTCTTAGAAGAAGATTCTTCATTTTTACCAACAACTTTGAAAATACGCTGTCAGTCACACCGTTCTCTGCCTTCCATTGCAGCAAATCCAGTGTGGTACCTAGCTTTTTGTGGCCATCTTCGCAAGTTGGGTACAACAATGTTTTGTGATCCTTTAACATCTGCTCCAGCTTCTCCTTCTCCTTTTCAGTTTCACATTCTTCCTTTGCATCAGTAATGGTCCGACCAAGATCGTCATCAGCGGGCCCATCTGCTGCCTCTTGATCTTCATTATCTACCCCCGTTGCAGTATCATCATATTCAAGATACATATTATGATAGTTGTCATCATCCTCTTCTTCTTCGTTGTCTTCCATCACAACCCCTTTTTCTCCATGCTTGGTCCAACAATTATAGCTGGATATGAAACCGGATCGAAGCAGGTGGGCGTGAATGGTTCTGGTATTTGAGTAGTCTTTCTTGTTTTGACAGTGAACACACGGACATCACATAAAACCATTGTGACCACGGTTTGCATCAGCCACAACAATGAAATTTTGGAGGCCCGTAATGTACTCGGAAGTGCGGTGGTCACCGTACATCCATTGCCGGTTCATCTGCATTAATATATAGTATATATCAAAAAATAATAGGGAGATGACCATTTATATATATAGTACATCAATGACACATGAAAGGATAGTTGCCGACCTCGACCGAGAAGGAAAGAGCAACGAGAAAACTTATTTTGAGCTCTCGGGCATTTCACCGAACACCTCTTGTGCATACGAAAAAAACACAAACTAGCACACTTCACACCCTCTTACTAGGCTCCAAAATGAGATAGTGAAAAAATGGAAGAGTGGGGTGTGGGCTGCGGTGTCTTATATAGCCCCCCCTTTAACACCGGTTCAAGCCATGAACCGGTGTTAAAGGGGGGGCTGCGCGGGCCACTGGTGCAGGGGTCTTTAACACCGGTTCGTGCCACCACGAACCGGTGTTAAAGGGGGGCTCCTTTTTGCTGCACGGGCAACGCTGGTACAGGCCCCCCCTTTAACACCGGTTCGTAGAAGAACCGGTGTTAAAGCCCATTTCCAGGCTCAACCAAAGGCCTCGTTTCCACTAGTGGCATCTAGTTTACATTTTTAGAGTAAATTCCAGTTTTTACCCCCTACTTTCACATTTCTGACAGTATACTTACCCCATTTAACAAAAATTACTTCCATTTACCCCATTTAGGAAAATTTATGCCAACTCTTACCCTTTCAAACTTTTATGTGTTGAATGAGGCGTCGTCTCAATCGTAGTCTTCGACAATGGGATGGCACAAGACCGTCAATGATGCCTCCAGAGATGGGAAGCTCGTCAACAGCCTCTCTAGGACAACACTAAGCGAGTAATCATGTGTACATCGTCAACAATACGCGCTCACAGGCCTCCATGCGTGTAGGTCTGCTTCTTTTTCCCACAGGTCTATCGGTCCGACGTAACAAGGCATGGCGACGTGCTATCGTCCGCAATGTATCACTCGAGCCGGCTGGCACGTCAGAGACTCGGAGCTGTCGCTGGTTCTACATATGGGATGGACACCCATGCGCACGAACTCTGGAGTAAGGCAAACAAATTACACATCATCGGTTGTCTCTCGCACGTCGCCAAGATGGTGACGAGATGATGATACATATGTGCGGATCGCGCGTGGGAGCACACTTGGCGACTAAGCTGCTACAGCCTACAACACATGCTGGTCCTCGATCGATGTAGTAGCAAATCAGTTAGTTAGCCACACGTCGACCCCATATCATATACTTGATATAATATGTGAAAGTTTGAAGGGGATAAAATCTGGCACTAAATTTATTAAATAGGGTAAATGGGAGGAAATTATGTTAAATGGGATAAATACTGTCATATATGTGAAATTAGGGGGTAAAAACTGAAATTTACTCAAATTCTTAATTAGGTACATCCGAATCAAGATAAAGTTGAGAACAATAATATAAGTCAGAGGGAGTAATAACTTTATGGATGTGGTACTGTAGGTACTGTAGTCGTTGAAGATATTGATCGCTACTTTCTCATCGAGGATTAATACGATTGTACCTCACATTGTAGATGACGAGTTATCCAATTTGAAATCGCCGATGATATTATGATTTTCAAATAAACATGGTGTTCAGAGGGTAGGTACACACCCATGCATTACACGGCGATTCAAGCTTCTTTACTTTGTTTTTCCTACTAAAACACGGATTTTTGGTATACAAATGCGGTTTCAGAATTTTGGCTTGAAACTTTTGTGATCAAAGTAAACACAAAAACCAAAAAGTCAACGGAAAAAATGTGTTGTGAGTAGATTTTGAGCAAAAAAATTCAAACCAATTATTCTGGAACTACTTTTGTACACTAAGTTCAATTAGTAAAATAAGCTAGAACGGGATTATACAGCTGGGAATCGACGGCAAACGAATGGATGTGTATCTATCATTTTTATTGAACATAACTTGGAAAAGACAAAATATGTCAAATCGGAGCTATGCGCTTATGAGAAAAATCCGACCGTCAATTTTCTTTATAATTTTTTTAAATAGGGGAGCGAAGCCCCGACCTCTGCATCAGGCGGTGCATATAACCTTTTATTTATTATTAGAGCAACAAAGTGTGGCAAAAGTCATTATAAAGATCGTACAAACCAGAACTGCCAAACTAAATCACCGAACAAAATGATAACCGTATCGCCAGCTCCCGACGAGATCTAGCAAACACCTAGCTGCCTCATGCACTCTAGGAGCCTAGATCCGTCCAGCCTATCCACGAAACGACGTTCACGCACATGCTTCGGATGTCGCCGTCTCCACTATCTTCCGCCAAACAATCGTCAACATGTATATCGATCTGCAGACTCTCTCCACACCAGCCACCGACACCGCCACGGTGCCAAGTAGAACCACCTCCCCGCGCACTATCTCCAAGGCACGTCGCGGTTGCCACCGGTACCCGCAGCACCATGCTGCCAAGTACCACCAGCAAACACATCTTGAAGTATCCGGAGAACTTGTCGTGCGTAGCACCTGCCGAACATGCATGACTCAGCGTAGCACCTGTCAGTCAAGCATGACTTAACATCGCCTCCAAAGCTGCGTGAAAGACAAGGCCGCTCCACCTCTCTTGCCTCTTCCATCCAGCGTTGCTCTACAAGCGATGCTCCCAAGAGAGAACTCGACACCGCAGCGCCGCCATCGCCTGACCCGAAGATTTTAGGGTTTTCTGTTGGGTTCGCAACATAGAAAACATTTTTTTCCTACGATATGAACAACTAAGCACCAAGATCTATCTACCTAGATACAATCAACGGGTGGTTATACATCCATAGAGATCTTACCCTTGAAGACCGAAAAGCTCTGTTAACGAAATCTGATTCCATGGATAATGTAGTCATTCACTTGCCGGTCTCAAGATCGTGATGAAGTCCAGCACCGCAACGCAGTAGCGCATCCGAGATCGCACACACGTCTGGTACCCCGACCACCTCCGAGTCCTCGCTCCTACGAAGGAGCAGAAGCAACAAATCCTTCCAGAGAAAGCTACCGGGAACATGTACTTCGCTAATCCGAAGCCATCAGGAATATTCTAGAGGGGGAGAGAGATCCTTCACGAGGAGGTGTGAGAGTGGAAGAGGAGGGGATCTCCTTTTATAGGGGAAGGGCAGCCCTCAAGGGTCCATGCACATGGCATGGTGGTGCCCCCACCTCTCCCTCCATAATGGTGAGTGGATCTTCCACTAAGCCCACTTCCATTAACACAAACTTCACTCACTTTGCATTAATTTTCCACCAAATTTAATGCAAGCTCTTATTAAATAAAAACCGTTTTTATTTATTTTATTAAGATTTTTGTTAATTACTTTAATTAACAAACATTCACATAAAACACTTGCAACATTTTGATATCACATGCAAAAACAATTTTAGCAATTTGACCCGAAACAATTTCGATGTCCATCGAAATAATTCCAGCGCTTTCATAAGCTTTCTCTGGTATCGTATTTGCTCCAAATGGTGTCAGTATCCCTTAAGTGTGTCACCCTACGGTTCGTGAATAATGCAGACATGATCGAGATCACTCTCCAATCAATAATCAGCAGCGGGACCTGGAGATCCATACCGACTCCCACACATTCAACGATGACTCTAGTGATCATGTGAACCTTTAACATTGTAACTAAATCCTTTTGTCTCACGATATATTGCATGTCCGAGATTCGATCATCGGTATCCACATACCTAGTTTGATCTTGTTATCGACAAGTACTTTTTCTCGTTCCCGTGATATAATATTCTAGTGATCTTATTACTTGCTTGCAAGCTATGTCAATGTGATATCACCGAGAGGGTCCAGAGTATATCTCTCCTTCATCGGGATGGAAAAATGTTACTCTTGATCCATGACCCTTAACATAACACTTTCAGAGTACCCAAAACCACCTTTATAGTCACCCTGTTACGGTGTGATGTTTGATGTTATCAAAGTACTCTTCCCGTGTTAGCAATTAATATGATCTCATGGTCTAAAGGTTAACGTTACTTCGCATAATGTTATAGCAATGTAAACTTAATGACTTTGATCGTATTACTATACTTCATATGAATGTTCATCACATCATTCCACCAATGCCGTGACCTTGTTATTAACAACATACAATGTCCATGATCAGAAAACCTTGATCATCTTGTTAATCAACGAGATAGTTTATATGAGAGGCATAACTAGGAACTCTTTATTTTTTATTAAACACATATGTATTAACATTTCCAATTAACACAATTATAGCATGAGAAATAAACATTTATCATAAACATGGAATAAGATAATAACCATTTTATTATTGCCTTTTGGGCATATTCCCTTCAGTCTCCCACTTGCACTAGAGTCGATAATCTAGTTTGTGAACTTGCACATTCAACACCTATGGCTTTTTGGTGTTGTATATATGTGTTTGCTAGTGGTAAACATAATCTCCAGATCTGACGCTTTTAGGTCATGTGTATTTGCATGTCTTTGTGTCTCTATGCATCACTCATTCTCAAATGAGATGGCATAGTATAAATTTAGTCCTTTGGTGAGACCTTAGTTCCTTTGGGTTAAAACCTGTTGATATTATTGTCGTACAATATATCTTCATAGTACTAGCACACTATGAACCACACCTAGTTTAATATCAACCTATTTAACACAAATGCCCTCATTTGCTGCTACTATAGTAGTCATATACTTAGCCTTTTGTTGTAGTATCCATCACAATGTCTTAACTTTGGAAGTCATCCAAATCCATCATGGAACCTCCTTTCCATTACATTGTACCACCCATAGTTTAAATTGAGATAAATTTAATTTGTATCTTGTGACAAAACTAGTATCAATGTAACATTTTACAATGAATTATTTGTAACTATTTGTCACCTCTACTTAAATATATTCTTAGTTCTTCCAAAGATCATAAAAATATCCTTACTATCATCCAATGATCATCTTATGAGTCATCCGGGTATATGCTCATAACATTTAGAGCATAGGACCTATCTAGATATGTACATATCATGGTATATATTATTGATCAAAATATTCATGTGATTTCACACATAAAGTGTCAAAACACTTGAATCTCGTTTCACTTACCAAGTGTCGATACACTTGAATCTTGATTCAACCTTTCCATGCAGCAAGAACCTTTCTTGTTGTTTCCATATTGAACTCATTCAATCATATATATAAGCGCCTCAATCTATCCATATAGACATTGATGCCTAATATTCTGGTTTTGCCCAAGTCTTTCATCGCAATCTGATTTTAATGAAATTCTTAACATGTGTCAATGAAAGATACATCATTTCTAATAAAAAATATGTCCTCTACATAATGTATTAGAAATATGTCTCAGCGCTCCCACTTAATTTCTTGCAAATGCAAGCTTCTTCATCGTCTCCAATGAAATTAAACATGTTAACAGTTTCATCATGGTGAAGATTCCAACTCCGCTATGCTTACTTCAATCATTGAAGTTTGCATGTCCTTTTAGCATCCTTTGAATTAACAAAACCCTTCGGACTGTGTCATGTACCCGTCCTAGGTAGACATTCTATTAGAAGAACTTTGTTTTGTTTGTTCAACTACCATATACCCAAATTGACATATGTAGTGGTTATTACATTAATTCGTCTAGACTAAATATCGCTACGAAAGATCAAACCTTGTCGTAGTCAACTCCTTGAACATTGTCGCAAAATATTTTCCGATATGTCGACTATTTCATAGATGTGAAACATACATATCTATTTATTTATAGATCCAAATACGACCGATAGGCTTCACGCATTTCCGGAGGGTCTCCCAAGTTCAAAAAACTTGATTTCTCGTGTATGGAAACTATCAAGGATTTTATGACTTCTAGTCATTTGATCGAGTCAGGGCTCATCACCACTTATTTGCATATAATCGGTTCATCATTGTCAAAACAATAACAACATGTTCTTCAAATCTTACTATCATTGTTACCCGACCTACATGGTTCAATAGGAACTCTAATCTCTGAGATCACAACATTTGTGATCACACGAGCCATGAGCATTGTGGCCGCCTCTAGGAGACTTTCCGTCACTGTGCTACTTAGCACATGTTGCTTAGGTTCATCAACCTAATCAAAGTTGTATTATCCATCCACTTAACTTTTGTGAAAAAAAAATTCTCAAGAAACTTGACATTCTAAGCGACAAACTCCTTTGTCTTTGGTGTTATGGAGGAATAACCTACAAAGACGTGCTTATCCGACTTTTGCTTGTAAACATTTTACTTATTCCTAGCATTCCAAAATTTAATAAAAGACAACTCGAGTTTTATCCCAAACCATAACCCATATTGTGTCATTTCAACGGATCACGACGGTGCTCTTTTTAGTGTAAACGTGGTAGTCTCTAAAGCTTTAATCCTTAAAACATAATGTCAGTTTTATAAATGACACATTTGATCTTACCATGTCAAACAAGGTTTGATTTCATCTCTCGAATACTCCATACTCTTATGGTTTATAGGGAAACACAAATCCATGGAACAATTCCTCAAATCTTAGGTGTTTCGCTAAACTTGTAACTCAAATATCTTTCTCAATGATCCAATCATAAATTCTTTATTTTCTCGTTACAACGATTTTCTACTTCATCTTGAAAGCCTTTGAACATTTTTCAAATGTTTCATACGTGTCCCTTATTAAGTAAATATACACATATATTCACTCAAATTTTTGGAGAAAGCATATGAAGCCGAAAGATCCACCACACATGGATACACATAATGTACTATATACATTAACATGCACAATTTCTAGTAAGTTAGTCATACGTTCCTATTTTGGCCTATGAATGGAGTTTCAATTATCTCGAGAAAAGTCTCACAAGCGTCAACTGATCAAAATCAAAGACTCCAAAAATCTATCAACATGGAGTTTCTTCATGTTTTCTTTCAAATATAATTTAAACGGTGATGTCACTTCATAAGTGATATTTCAATCATTTGTCTTACGACATTTTATCATTAGTTTTTATGGACGTGACTTCTCCATCTAGACTTGTAAAAGTTCATCCAACTTCTATAGAATACGGTAATTATTTGAAAAAACCATTGTTCTCATAATACCAGAACAAAATAATAATTATTAAAACAAATTTTGAACATTAGGTTTGATGTCAACGAAAAACACAACAATACTTTATTTGTTTTCAGTGAACATCACCACATATTCTCCTACTAGTTATTTGGGACATTGTAGTTCATGAATTGCGTTGTTTTGTACGACATTTCACACCAACCAATTCGGTAACCAATACCCAAGAACGATATTGTTTAACAAGCAAAGAATACAACCATAACATGTATATCATCTATATATCTAAGCTAGACATTTCCAGCCTTTTCTTTTCTGCCAAATATTTTATAGATTCTCTTTCAGCATTTCCTTTTCTTTTAAAAGAATCTATCAACATCAATAATGATGCCATACACATGACACATAATCCAAAGCGTGTACAGTTAAATACTAATACCTTTGGACTTGCACTTTTGAAGTAGACCACCATCATCAAATGTTTCACACTCTGTCAAAATCCATTCCTTAGTAATATTTTAGTGTAGTAAACATTTTACCTACATCTTTTATTCGTCCTTATCATGAAAACTTTCATGATCAAGCTACTACAGCTTATAAAGGAGAATCACGAGTATAATGGTAGTTCTCAAAACCTTTTTAGGAGATTAGGACGCCTAGCGTCTCCAACCTTTGCAAATTCTCATACAATATGAGAACATGTATTTTGCCAAATTATACTCTATCATATTGCAACCTAAACATTGTTTCAGATATCACAATATCTTTCACACATGATGGTTTTTGAAACAATTCTTTTAGCTCCTAGATAACCTCGATATTAAAACAACTTTTGAATATCAAGAATAATGGAGGCAAGCATGATACTTAGATACTAACACTAGAATTGTTACTCTTGATTTAGTACTACTTATTAAACTTGATGAAGTAGAGTTTGCTGAAATTTTGCAATAGGACTTTTAAACTTGAGGTTGTCACTCAAAACAATATGATACAAGTTCGTAAAGTAAATACCAGTTCTATTATCTCAATTATAACTAAGCATAAGGTAGTAAACGGATGCCAATGACTATAACAAATTATGCAAATTCACTTCAATTTAGTTTATGATAAATTGAGTTCAACTTTAATCATATTACTACATGAACTCCCACTCAAAATCAACATCCATTGAGTTGTTTTGGTGATTACATGAACAGATCCACTACACTAAGACCAATCATCACGTGAGTTGGTGTAGCTTGAAAGGCGAGCATCTAGATGGTCATCGTATCAACCATATGACTCGTGCTTTACCTTTCGGTTCGTGTTCTAAGGCCATGTCTGTACATGCTAGGATCACCAAATAAGAACCTTAGTACTCGTATGTGTAAAACTGTCTTACATCTGTTGTATGTGAACATAGAGTCTATCACACCCGATCATCACGTGGTGTCTCGAAACGACGAACTTTCTTAACAGTGCATACTAAGGAAGAACACATTTTTATCTTGATATTTTAAATGAGGGATCATCTTATAATGCTACTAAAGTGCCATACAAGCAATATAAGATGCAAACAAACATCATATGCTAAAAGGGATATGATATGACTCTTGCACTTGATCACTATCTTGTGCATCGTGGTATGATCTTCACCATTCATATATGTGTAAGGCCAAGGTCTATGGAACTTACACTTTGGTATGTTATAGCTTCCAAGAGTATCAAGCCATACTACAAATTATAATATTACCATATCATAGCACTTGCGTAGTAAAACTAAAAACTAGACGCTTTTAATTTATCTTTTGCATGTTTTTACGTGGCTTAGGGCTTTCAGAGGTATAACCGTTCTTACCTATGAACATGGAACCATAACGATGATAATCAAATTATTAGCAACTCGTTGTAACTCGATATTGACTACAGTAGGAGAGACAGACACCCGCTAGCCACTTATGCAAAACTAGTTGCATGCCAAGCATGGAACAGGTCTCAAGAGTGAGGACATGTAAAGTTAGTCTGGGATTCATCCCACTATGCCAACAATATCCAAAATACATAGAAGATGCAATAACATGCTCACTAGTGCCCACATAATCATATGTGTTCTATCAATGCAAAGCATCTACGCATAGATTAGGCTTTGATACCACCGTTGGGTTTGCAGCATAGAAAACAAAAAATTCCTACGATATGAACTAAGCACCAAGTAATATCTACCTAGATACAAACAAGGGTGGATAAACATCCATAGAGATCTTACCCTCGAAGACTGAAAAGCTTTGTTAATGAAATCTGATTTCGTGGATGATGTAGCCATTCACTTGTCAATCTCAAGATCATGATGAAGTCCAGCACCGCAAAGCAGAAGTGAATTCGTGATCGCACACACGTCCGGTACCCCGACCACCTCCGATTCCTCGCTCCAGCATAGCAGCAGAAGCAGCAAATCCTTCTAGAGAAAACCACCAGGAACATGTACTTCGCTAATCCGAAGCCATGGTTGATATTCTAGAGGGATAGAGAGATCCTTCATGAGGAGGTGTGAGACTGGAGCAGGATGGGAGCTCCTTTTACAGGGGAAGGGGCATCCCACAAGGGGTCATGCGCATGGCATGGTGGTACCCCCACCTCTCCCTCCATAATGGTGAGTGGAGCTTCCACTAAGCCCACTCCCATTAACATAAACTCCACTCAATTTGCATTAATTTTCCACCAAATTTAATACAAGATCTCATTAAATAAAAACTATTTTTATTTATTTTATTCAGATTTTTGTTAATTACTTTATTTGAAAAATATTCATATAAAACCCCTTGCAACATTTCAATATCACACGCAAAACCAATTTCAACAATTTGACCCGAAACAATTCTGGGGTCCATCGAAATAATTCTAGCGCTTTCATAATATTTCTATGGTATCATATTTGCTCCAAATGGTGTTGGTATCCCTTAAGTGTGTCACCCTATGGTTCATGAATAATGCTGACATGATCGAGACCCCTCTCTGATCAATAATTAGCAGCGAGACCTGGAGATCCATACTGACTCCCACACATTCAACAATAACTCTATTGATCATGTGGACCATCAACATCGCAACTAAATCCCTTTGTCTCACGATATATTACATGTTCGAGATTCCATCATCAGTATCCCCATACCTAGTTTGATCTCGTTATCGACAAGTACCCTCTTCTCATTCCCGTGATATAACATTCTAGTGATCTTATCACTTTCTTGCAAGCTATGTTAATGTGATATCACCGAGAGGGCCTAGAGTATATCTCTCCGTCATCGGGATGGACAAATCCCACTCTTGATACATGAGCCTCAACATAACACTTTCAGAGTATCCAAACCCACCTTTATAGTCACCATGTTATGGTGTGACGTTTGCTGTTATCAAAGTACTCTTCCCGTGTTAGCAATTAACATGATCTCATGGTCTAAGGATTGAAGTTACTTCGCATGATGTTATAGTAATGTAAACATAATGACTTTGATCGTATTACTATACTTCAAATGAATGTTCATCACATAATTCCACCAATTCTATGACCTCATTATTAACAACATACAATGTCCATGATCAGGAATCTTGATCATCTTGTTAATCAATGAGATAGTTTGTATGAGATGCATAACTAGGAACTCTTTACTTGTTTATTAAACACACATGTATTAATGTTTCCAATTAACACAATTATAGCATGAGAAATAAACATTTATCATAAACATGGAACAAGATAATAATCACTTTATTATTGCCTCTCGGGCATATTCCCTTCATTTCCCCCGGAGTAGCATGACTGAGGTCGACACTAGGTGCATGGTGTTGCCTTCATGAAGATAACAACGTGGCAACGCTGCTAATGGCTCGGTTTTCACCGGCACCTAGGTCTCCCTGCCTCGCTACTAGGACTAGATGCCGGAGCCCAAGGTCCGCCAAACCAGCCTTAGGCCGACCACCTTCGACAGTGAAGATGCCCACTGATGCACTCGACGATCGACGTAGAGCTCGTTGGGAACCCCAAGAGGAAGGTATGATGAGTACAGCAGAAAGTTTTCCCTCAGTTATGAAACCAAGGTTTAATCGAACCAGTAGGAGCAAGGAAACACCCCAAAGGTGTTACTAGCTGAGGTTTGGCAGGGCGCACTACCGGTGCTAGTAGCAACGTGGAGACCTGCACAACACAACCACAGAATTTTGTCCCCAACTTGCGATGAGGTTGTCAATCTCACCGTGTTTTGTGGAAAACAAAGGATTAAACGTATCGAATGGAAGGAAGTGAAAGTTTGCAGAAAGTAAACACAAAGCAGTAAACAATTGTAGATTGTATGTAAAGGAAAAAGGACCGGGATCCATAGTTCACTAGAGGTGGCTCTCCTTAGATAGAAAACATGCTGGGTGAACAAATTACAGCGGGGCAATTGACAAACACCGAGAAAGCAATACATGCATATACTAATCATCTTGACTCCTTTGAGACTTGATTGGGCAATACAACATAATACATAGACCGCCATCCAACTGCATCTATGACTAATAATCCACCTTCAGGTTATCATCCGAACCCTCTCCAGTATTAAGTTGCAAGCAATAGATTATTGATTTACGAACTTCGTGCAAGGTTAACAATACAATTGTTCTATGAACAAAGGATCATTGTTTTCTCCCTAGTAGCAACAGCACATCTAGTACCTTAGAGATTTCTGTCACTTCCCCAGATTACCAGAGGCATGAACCCACTATCGAGCATAAATACTAACTTTTGGAGTTGCTAGCATCTACTTGGCCAAGATAGCTACTAACAACGGAAACCATGCAAGATCTCAAATAAAAAAGACATGATAGAATCAATAATCAATCTAAAATAGCATCTCAATATCCATCAGATCCCCGCAAACATAACATGTATGAATTACAAATAGATGATCTTGATCATGAACGGAGCTCACAAGATCTAAACATGAAAGCACAAAGGAGGAGAAACCAGCCATCTAGCTACTACATGGATCCGTAGTCCAAGCATGAACTACTCACGCATCACACCGGAGGCTTGCATGGTGATGAAGAAGGCCTCCAGGGTGAATTCCCCTCTCCGGCAGGGTGCCGGGAAGAGCTTAAGATCCCTCCCGATCTAGGGATGGAGATGACAGCGGCTACAGACTCTTTCGTGGATTTTTGATCGGGTACCTAGGGTTTTCGTCCCGAGGGCAACTTATAGGCGGAAGGAGAGGCCGAGGGGGTGTTGGGGTCGGCCAGACCATCCCCTGGCGCGGGCCAAGCCTGGCCGCGCGGCCAGGTGGTGTGGCCGGCCCCTGGTCCCTCTCCGTCTCGTATTCTGGCACTTGATCCCTTCCGGAAAAATAGGCACTTTGGCTTTTGTCCTGTCCAATTCCGAGAATATTCATTTTCTGACTTTCCTGGAACCAAAAACAGCAGAAAACAGGCAGCTAGCACTGTGGCTCTTGTTATAGGTTAGTCCAAGAAATCATATGAAAAGTACTCCAAATTTGGAACAAAACACAAGAAAGTGGATAAAACCAAGCATGGAACATCAAAAATTATAGATACATTTGCAATGTATCACCCACCGCCACCAAACCCAAGGCCTCTACCCCGGGCATCCTCATGATGCGAAGCAGAACCTGGAGGACCTCCGTGCAACATCTCGGCTGAAGACGAGGAGGGAAGAATTGCAGGGCCGCCGATTCAGGAAACCCTAGATTGACCACACTGCCTCCAACCGCCCTGCCGCCTGATGAGCCCAAAATTGAAGCATATTTACCTTTTGTTTTTGCATAAATAGAATAGGCATTTTGGTATTTTACTGCGTTTGCGCGCACCTTTTTGTCCTTATTTCAATAGGATCCAGAATTACTAAGTGTCTTATGAACAAATCAATTGGAACTATCATATTATGTTATAATATGATATTTTTAAGTGATAAAAGCCATTTTATTGATTTATCTTCTCACTTGGGAGAATACCAAACGTGGGGAAAGCATCTACCACGATAACAACCAGTTGTACGGGAAGAGCCCATCCGTACCACGTGGTAGCGCCATCCGCCTTGTCAAATACTTTCTCCTAGCAAAGACGACAGCGAGATCCGATATTCACAGCAACCTAGTGCCACGAAAAACCACACTAGAAAGGGATCTGAAGGACGAACTTGGAGAAGGGCAAATGCCTACTACTTCACGGATCATCGGAGGACATCGCATCATCCCCTTCATCATCAACCACTGCATCTTGATGACCCATAGGTATAGGGGGTGTATCGCAGTATTTTCGAGGGAAGTGAAACCCAATTTATTGATTCGACACAAGGGGAGCCAAAGAATATTTATAAGCCTTAACAACTGAGTTGTCAATTCAGCTGCACCTGGAAACAATCTTGCTCACAGCAGTTTATCAGTAGCAACAGTTTTGTAGTAGGAATAGCAGAGTAGCAGCAGTAGTAAAGCAAGGACAGTAGTAACAAAAGCAGTAAACAATGGGATTCGAGTGCGGTAGGCATAGGGATGGATGGACGGGCGTTGCATGGACAAGACAATTCACATAACAATCAGAACATAGGGCAATTGCAGATAAATAAGATAAAGCATCCAAGTACTAGACAATCCTAGGCATGTGTTCCCTATAGTCATACATGCTCGCAATGAGACCTTGCACAACATCTTTTGTCCTGCCAGCCCGTTTGCAGCGGGGCCTCTAGGGAACTACTGGCAATTAAGGTGCTCCTTTTAATAGAGCACCGGAGCAAAGCATTAACACTCCTGAACACATGTGATCCTCACATCAAAGCCTTTCCCTTCTGGTTATCCCGATTTCTGTCACTTCGGGGCCATAGGTTCTGGACAAAGACGTGTGTATACAACTTGCAGATAAGACCAAGAACAATACTATCACAATGAATCAATAACATGTTCAGATCTGAAATCATGGCACTCGGGCCCTAGTGACAAGCATTAAGCTCAACAAGTCACAACAAAGTCATAAAGCAGTAATAAAAGATACTAGGCACCATGCCCAAACAATCTGATGCCATTACATGAACGATCTCATCCAATCCCTACCATCCCCATAGCCTACAGTGGGGGATTGCTCACTCATAGATGGGGGAAACATGGATGGTCGATGGAGATGATGGTGGAGATCGATGGAGATGGCTCCGGGGGCACTTCCCCGTCCCGGCAGGGTGCTGGAATAGAGACTTTCTATCCCCCGAATCTCCCCTTCGGTGGTGGCCACGCTGTGGAACTTCTTTTTGGAAAAACATCGAACCCCCCGGAGTTTTTAGGTCAGAAGGCTTCTTATAGGCGAAGAGGGAGACCGAGGGGGTGCCTGGGGCCACCACACCATGCACTGGCGTGGCCAGGCCTAGCCCGTGCCTGGGGAGGGTGTGGCCAGCCCCTGGCCCTCCTCCATCTCGTATTCTGGCTCCTGGAGTCATCTGGAAAAATAGGCACTTTGGCTTTTGTCCCGTCCAATTCCGAGAATATTCATTTTCTGACTTTCCTAGAACCAAAAACAGCAGAAAACAGGCAGCTGGCACTGTGGCTCTTGTTAATAGGTTAGTCCAAGAAATCATATGAAAAGTACTCCAAAGTGTGGAGAAAACACAAGAAAGTGGATAAAACCAAGCATGGAGCATCAAAAATTATAGATACATTTGCAATGTATCACATCTCCATCACCATTACTACCCCCATCTCTCATCTATTAGATCTTGTTGTAATTCCAGATTCAATTGTGGTTTGCACTAGATTTATCTCCGCACTTTTATCCATCCATTTGATCATGATGATGTCGTTGATTGCTTCCATGTGTGTGTAGTTTTCCCTCGTTCTTGGGGATACGGAGAAACCCTAGCACTATTATGAAGTTGCAATAAAGATGATATATTCTTGTGTCCATATGACTTGCAGGTCTATAATAGATTTATGATTTGTGTTTGATCTCTCTCTTTAGATGGTATGTGTAGTTGGCCACATATCATTTGCCTTCAGTACTAAGGAGAGCAGAAATCATTTGGACATGTTTGGAAGTGTGATACGTTGCAAACGTATCCATAATTTTTGATGTTCCATGCTTGATTTTATCTACTTTTTGTGTTTTGTCCACACTTTGGAGTACTTTTCATATGATTTCTTGGACTAACCTATTAACAAGAGCCATAGTGCCAGCTGCCTATTTTCTGCTGTTTTTGGTTCCAGGAAAGTCAGAAAATGAATATTCTCGGAATTGGACGGGACAAAAGCCACAAAGCCAGTTTTTCACCAAGGGACACCTAGAGCCAGAATACGAGACGGGGAGGGGCTGGGGCCCGGTCACACCACCTGGCCGCGCGGCCAGGCCTGGCCCGCACCAGGGGGTGGTCTGGCCGCCCTAGGCACCCCCTCGGCCTCTCCTTTCGCCTATATATTGCCTCTGATACGGAAACCATAAGTACCCGATCAAAAATCCACGAAAGAGTCTGTAGCCACCGTCATCTCCATCCCTAGATCGGGAGGGATCTGAAGCTCTTCCCGGCACCCTGCCGGAGAGGGGAATTCACCCCGGAGGCCTTCTTCATCATCATGCAAGCCTCCGGTGTGATGCGTGAGTAGTTCATCTCTGGACTACGGGTCCATGTAGTAGCTAGATGGCTGGTTTTCCTCCTTTGTGATATCATGTTTAGATTTTGTGAGCTCCGTTCATGATCAAGATCATCTATTTGTAATTCTACATGTTCTGTTTGCGGGGATCCGATGGATATTGAGATGCTATTTCAGATTGATTATTGATTCTATCATGTCTTTGTTATTTGTGATCTTGCATGCTTTCCGTTGTTAGTAGCTATCTTGGCCAAGTAGATGCTAGCAACTCCAAGAGTTAGTATTTATGCTTGACAGTGGGTTCATGCCTCTGGTAATCTAGGGAAGTGACAGAAATCTCTAAGGTACTAGATGTGTTGTTGCTACTAGGGAGAAAACAACAATCCTTTGCTCATAGAACAATCATATTGTTTACTTTACACGCAATTCGTAATGCAATTATCCGTTGCTTGCAACTTAATACTGGAGGGGGTTTGGATGATAACCTGAAGGTGGATTATTAGTCATAGATGTAGTTGGATGGCGGTCTATGTATAATGTTGTAATGCCCAATCAAATCTCAAATGAGTCAAGATGATTAATATATGCTTGTATGCTTTCTCGATGTTTGTCAATTGCTCCGCTGTAATTGTTCACCCAACATGTCATCTATCTTAAGGAGAGCCACCTCTAGTGAACTATGGACCCTGGTCCTTTCTTTTACTTTCAATCTACAATCAACTATTTACTGCTTTGTGTTTACTTTCTGCAAACTATTACTTTCTTCCACTCGATATGTTTAATCCTTTGTTTTCAGCAAAACCGGTGAGATTGACAACCTCATCGCAAGTTGGGGACAGAGTTCTGTGGTTGTGTTGTACAGGTCTCCACGTTGCTGCTGGCACTAGTAGTGCGCCCTGCCAAAGTTCAGCTAGCTGCACCTTTGGGGTGTTTCCTTGCTCCTACTGGATTGATAACTTTGGTTTCATAACTGAGGGAAAACTTACTGCTATGCTCATCATACCTTCCTCTTGGGGTTCCCCAACGAGCTCGTTAATACACGATTCAGCAAAGTGTACCCGGAGAGCTTCGTGACAGTTGTCGCCGGCTAGCAACCTACACTGTCAAAGGAGGATAAAGAGAGACTCTCTAAGATAATTATGATATCCACGGGGATACCCTTAATTGCAGTGGTCTGTATGGGTGATTGTAGACATCACGATGGTTATTTAGAGGTGACCTCATTCTTGGCTCAACAAAGTGGCTTACTACGAGCCTTGTAGTGAACATCTTATTATGGTGCTCTATCCACACATATCATGACACAAGAAGTATGTTGTCTTAATTATGAATAATAATATCATGCTAGTGGTGTATCCTACACCCTCGAGAATGTTTTAGACCTACTAAGTTCAACCACGTTTTCACACAACCTTGTTACTTGCTTTCTTTTACTTGTTTTAATTACTTTTCTGCACTCAACCAAAAATATTTCAAACACCCTTTACTTGAGATCAAAGGCAGCTAAAGTATCCTTTGGTAGAAACTGACAAGGGGCATAAATACCTTAACCAAATAGCTATCTGTGGGTACAATAATATTATTTTGAAAGTAGATACAATTGATATGTGCACTTGCAACCATCAAGCTATTTTGTAGTGCCATTGCCGGGGAGCTAAGTGCTTGTGGTCGTTGTTCTTAGTTGCTTATTCAACTAATTGTTTTAGTAAAATTGTTTACTAGTTTCAAGTAAACACCATGGGCGAGTACCAACATATAATCCAGCTGGAGGTTGTAAAGAATTGTGGCCCGCCCATGGATGCTTATTTAAAATCAAATAACCCGAGAGGGTATGATATTAACTCCATGATTTTGGATCTTTTGCATGCTAAAAAGTTTGTAGGGTATGGTACATAAGATCCACATGAGCATGTAGGGTTCTTTGAAGATACTTGTGGGACTTTTCGTCTTAATATACTTACTGAGGATGAGGTTAAATCTGCTCTGTTTTTTCAAACACTTATTGATGAGGCCCGTTCTTGGTATATTCAAAGTCCTAAAAAGATTACTAACTCCTAGGAGAGCTTAGCCTCTTTGTTCCTAGGTCATTTCTTTCCTAGGACGAAAACTTTTGGAGCGAGATGCATGATCACAAAATTTAAAGGAAAACCTGAAGAAGCTTGCATGAAGGATACACAAAGTTTAGGGGACTGCTCGATCACTGCCCCCACAACAATTTCCCCCTTGGTTGGTAATACATACCTTCTATGCAGGTTTGAGCACTAATAATAGAAATGAACACGACTCCCTTACCAATGGGTCATTTACTGAATTTAGTGTTGAAAGAGCTTGGAATTTGCTAGACACAGCGCATAGGATAGAGAAAGCTTATTGTGGGGCTTTAACAAAGGAAATCCTATAGAGTATAATTGTTTGTGAAGATTTCTAGCTTTGGGTAAAGTAGAAAACTGCTTGGAAATTTCAACCTTGACCCACATATGATTGTTCAAATTGTTAAAACTTATGCTGAATATCTGTAGATCCCAAAAGAATGGGAACACTACACACCGCCTATGGAGGAGAGTCTCCCTAGAACTTTCAATAGGGACAAATACTCTCAAATGCAGAAAACATGTTAGATGAGGAGGAAACTATCCTCACAAAAATTATAGAGAGTAAGGGTGTTAACTAAGGAACTAGGAACCATTAAAAAGAACATTGGGTTATTAAAAGAACTTCTGGAACCCGAGGTGTTAGAGGATGAAGTAATGGTAGTGAGTAAAGAATCTTCTGATATGATAAGAGGCAAGTTTGATGGTAAAAATATAAGTCAACAGAAAATCCCTTTTTGTTTAGGGGGAACTACTTATGTAGGTTTTTTTGACTTAAGCTCTTCCATTAACATTATGCCTTACACAATCTATGAAGAGTTACAATGCCATCTTGATGAATCAGACCTTGAGCCATTAAAAGTCATTTTTATGCTTTCTAACTGAACTTTGCAGCGGACACATGGGATACTTTGCAATGCTTGCGTTTCTATGGGAGCTTTTGTGTACCCAATTGATTTTCATATCATTGAAATTCCTTCGAACTCCTTTTGCCCAGTCATTTTTGGTAACCATTTTTACAGCTCTATGAATATTGATAACAAGAAACAAGTTTTTTATTTATAGTTTGGGGACGAAGTTTTAGAAATTAATTGCAGCCAATTCACAAAGTTGCCTTATGAAAAGAAAGTTTAAGTTAAAGAAGAGAGAACTATTGAAGAATTGGTAGCAATCTATTTTGGTACTCCACAATTCAAATTGGAGAGGAGTTTGATAGATAATGATTCACTCTCAAACAACTCTGTAAAAGATGATTTGGATAAAATCCTAAACACTGCACCAGAAATTGAGACTCACCTTAGAGACAAATTTGAAGAACTTGAAATAAAAGGGGATGAGGATCCACCACCTCTCGTTTTAAAGCCTCTCCCTCCAGGGCTCAGGTATGAATTCTTAGACAAGGAAGGTAAGTGCCTTGTAATTTTAGATGATAAGCTCTCTCCTGAAGAAAATAAGAAATTGTTAGAAGTACTTATCAAACAACATGAAGCTTTTGGATACACTCTTAGTGACAAAAAAGGGATAGATCCTTCCATAGTAACTCATAAAATACTTATGACTAAGGATGCTAAACCATGTGTTGATAATCAAAAATGGTTGAATCCCAAAATAAAAGAGGTAGTAAGAAAAGAAGTTATACATATGTTGCACAATGGTATTATCTATCCAATTTCAAATAGAAAATGGGTAAGACCAACTCATTGTATACCTAGGGAAGGATGTATAACTATAATTAATAATGATAAGGATGAATTAATCCATGCTAGAACAATAGAAGATTATAAAATGTGTATAGACTTTAGGAAGTTAAACAAGGAAACAATTAAAAATCATAATCAAATACCTCTCATGAATAGCATCATGGAAAGGATGTCTGGTAACTCTCACTTCTATTTTCTTGAAGGTTATTCGGGTTACTCTCAAATCGCTGTTCAGCCTGAAGACCTAAAAAAACTACTTTCACTTGTCTTTATAGAACCTATGCTTATCGACTAATGCCATTTGGTTTATGTAATGTAGCTGCTACTTTTCAAGAGTGTGTTTTGAAAATCTTTGACAGTTTTGTGGAAAGATCCATTGAAGTTCTCATGGACAACTTTGTTGTGGAACCTCTTTTGAGCAGTGCCTTGATGGCTCTGTGTATGGCGCCAGAAAAATGCTGGAGCGGTGTTGATGTAAAGCTCATTGGGAACCCCAAGAGGAAGGTATGATGAGCACAGCAACAAGTTTACCTCAGTATGTAACCAAGGTTTAATCAAACCAGTAGGAGCAAGGAAACACCCCAAAGGTGTTACGAGCTGAGCTTTGGCAGGGCGCACTACCGGTGCTAGTAGCAACGTGGAGACCTGGACAACACAACCACAGAACTTTATCCCCAACTTGCGATGAGGTTGTCTATCTCACCGTGTTTTGCAGAAAACAAAGGATTAAACGTATCGAATGGAAAGAAGTAAAAGTTTGCAGAAAGTAAACACAAAGCAGTAAAAGATTGTAGATTGTATGTAAAAGACAAGGACCAGGATCCATAGTTCACTAGAGGTGGCTCTCCTTAGATAGATAACATGCTAGGTGAACAAATTACAGCGGGACAATTGACAAACATCGAGAAAGTAATACATGCATATACTAATCATCTTGACTCCTTTGGAACTTGATTGGGCATTACAATATTATACATAGACCGCCATCCAACTGCATCTATGACTAATAATCCACATTCAGGTTATCATCCGACCCCCCTCCAGTACTAAGTTGCAAGCAACAGATTATTGCTTTACGAATTGCGTGTAAAGTAAACAATAAGATTGTTCTATGAACAAAGGATTGTTGTTTTCTCCCTAGTAGCAACAGCACATCTAGTACCTTAGAGATTTCGGTCACTTTCCCAGATTACCAGAGGCATGAACCCACTATCGAGCATAAATACTAACTCTTGGAGTTGCTAGCATCTACTTGGCCAACATAGCTAGTAACAACGAAAAGCATGCAAGATCACAAATAACAAAGACATGATAGAATCAATAATCAATCTGAAATAGCATCTCAATATCCATCAGATCCTCGCAAACACAACATGCAGAATTACAAATAAATGATCTTGATCATGAACAAAGCTCACAAGATCTAGACATGAAAGCACAAAGGAGGAGAACCAGCCATCTAGCTACTACATGGATCCGTAGTCCAAGGATGAGCTACTCACGCATCACACCGGAGGCTTGCATGGTGATGAAGAAGGCCTCCAGGGTGAATTCCCCTCTCCGGCAGGGTGCCAGGAAGAGCTTCAGATCCCTCCCGATCTAGGGATGGAGATGACGTCGACTATAGACTCTTTCGTGGATTTTTGATCGAGCACTTAGGGTTTTCGTCCCGAGGGCAATATATAGGCGGAAGGGGAGGCCGAGGGGGTGCCAGGGGCCACCACACCACCCCCTGGCGTGGGCCAAGCCTGGCCGCGCGACCAGGTGGTGTGGCCGACCTCTGTCCCCTCTCTGTCTCGTATTCTGGCATCTCATGACTTCCGGAAAAATAGGCACTTTGGATTTTGTCCCGTCCAATTCCGAGAATATTCATTTTCTGACTTTCCTGGAACCAAAATCAGCAGAAAACAGGCAGCTGGCACTATGGCTCTTGTTAATAGGTTAGTCCAAGAAATCATATGAAAAGTACTCCAAAGTTGGAACAAAACACAAGAAAGTGGATAAAACCAAGCATGGAACATCAAAAATTATAGATACATTTGCAATGATCATGCCTCTATAATCTTAATAGAGTTTTATGGCGGTGTAGACAAACCAAGCTGGTTCTCAATTGGGAGCACTGCCGATTTATAGTAAGAGAAGGTATAGTTTTTGGGCATAGAGTTTCTGAAAAGGGGATTGAGGTTGATAGTTCAAACCTTGTTACTTTAGAAAAGTTATTGATTCCTCAAGACATAAAAGGGGTAAAGAACTTTCTTGGGCACGTGATAAACCCCAAGTACATGGGATCAATGTAGTACCTCTCAATGTGGAAATAGGTTATCGATCCACAAGTGCAAGTAGGAAAATCTATCTATTCTTTACAACTAAAGTGTCACAAGTTTTAGTTGATTATGCACTAAACAAGTTAAGGAACACGATGGTTGATTTAATTGATGCAAATTTAATGTAACAAAACAAGAATGTAAAAGTGTCTAATCCTCTTCAATGCAAGAGGACAAGACAAGAGTTTTCTATTATGGGAACAATGGGCATGGGTTCACTTAATCCTATCTTCTTCATCTATGGTGATTATCATGTTATAGATAGTAAAGGTACACACAATTGCAATGTTTTAATGGTACTTTTATGCTGGCTACATGTCGTAAAACACATAGGTGAAAGAAGTACTCCTTTGTGTTGCTAGGTAACCTTGTAATAAGGCTAGCATTTGGTTTGTGTCACAACACACATCATACTTCTCCCTTTTTACCCCTATATAAAGGATGTTGGGCTGCATTGCTGTCACTCAATACATATACCACTATCACTCGGCCACCCATTACCTACATACATCATACTTCTTAATAGAAAACATTCTAAACACTAGTGCAATGATTCATATGTTGTGATATGTTGTGAGTATTATCACATCTCCTTCATCTACCCCCACTTGGTGGTGTCAATCACATCATGATATGGATAAACAAGGCATTATGTATAGATCTAAACCATTATATGCATCATAGAATATTCCCAAAGTATGAAAAACCATACAATATCCAACACAACGGTAAATGAATAACAAGTACCATCTCATAACACAATATCCACCATAGGAATTACATAGATAGATCTATACTCATGCAAGGCACATCATATGGACTTCAACAATGATCGTATATGTAGAGATTAGATCAAGTTACCACCATAAACCCAAAGTCCAGGGGGTGGAATACTCCCTCTTCATCATGGTGATGATGCTGGATATGTTGGAGAAGGTGGAGATCCCTTCGGAGGCGGCTCCGGTGGAGTTTCCCCCTCCAATGTTTGCTGAATCTGACTCTGTTTGGTGGTGTTTTCGTCTCTGGTGTGCTCTGTCTCGAGGACTCCCCGGGGTCCTTATATAGGGTTTTTTAGGTCAAGAGAACTCTGTGGGTGAAAGAATCAAGGCAATCGGAGGACCGAGGAGGAAAAGTGGGCAGGGGGCATGCCCACCTGGGTTGCACACCCTCTAGGCCCTTTTGGGACTCCTAGCCGTTCTCCCGAGGTTCTTGCGCTAAACATGCTTCTCTTGGTAAAATATTGGCATCCCAAAAGCTCAGGTCCATTTGACTCCATATAGGTCCTGAAACATCAAAAACATAGAAAACAGGGTTTTTCTACCTTGCATGGTTATAACCAAAATAAAGAAATCATTGGTAATTCCCCAAAAATCAATGTAAAAATGGATATAACATTATATATGATGCAAATATGTGGGTAATCATGTCAAAAAACTACAAAGTTCATGTATGCATTTTACATGCATCAGCACGCTCATTTCTATAAGCGTTTTATTAAGGATTTTGCTAAAACAGCTGCTCCTTTAGCTCGTCTCCTAGATAAAGATACCCTTTTTGCTTTTGATAGAAATTGCATGGATTCCTTCGAACAGTTGAAAAAAGCGCTAGTTTTTGCACCAGTTATCCAACCACCAAACTGCGACGAGCCATCTGAAATTATGTGTGATGCTAGTGAGTATGCTATTGGGACCGTTCTAGGAAAAAGAGATGGATCTAACCTAAGCATCATTCAATACACTAGTCGAGTTTTTAATGAGGATCAAATAAATTATGCAACAACTTAAAAAGAATTTTTAGCTGTGCTTTTTGCTTGTGATAAATTTAGACATTACATTATCAATTCAAAAGTAATAGTTCATACAGATCAACAAGCTTTGAGACATATTATAGCTAAGAAATATGCTAACCCTCGTCTAATTAAATGGGTCTTGTTACTCCAGGAATATGACCTGCAGATAGTGGATAGGATAGGTATGGATAATCCTGTTGCCGATCATCTCTCATGTATGGAAGGTATATGGAAGACCCCATTCCCATTAACGAATCTTTGCCAGGAGAATATCTTAGCATCTATAGAGTCTCGTGACCCTTGGTTTGCATATATGCTAACTTCCTTGTAGGTATGTTTCTACCAAAAGGAATGGATTACAATCAAAGAAAGAAATTCTTTAATGATTTAAAACATTACTTTTGGGACGACCCTTACTTGTACAAGCACGCTATTAATGGTATAATTAGGAAATGTGTACCTCACCACGTGGTGAGAGCCATTCTCAAGGCTTGTCATGATAGTCCTTGTGGAGGACATCATGTTTGTGATCGTACAACAACCAAAGTCTTGTAGTCGGGATTTTACTGTCCTTCCCTGGTTAAAGATGCTCATGAATATGTTAGAAATTGTGATGCTTGCCAATGTATGAGTAACATTGGCAGAAGATAGGAAATGTCTATGAAATATAATCTCGTAATAGAGCCATTTTATGTGTGGGGAATGGATTTTATGGGGCCTTTTGTCCCCTTCTAACGGTTATACTCATATTATTGTCGCTCTTGACTATGTTACAAGCTATACCCACTTTTCATGCAGATGCAGCCACTTCCATCAAAATGATGAAGGACATCATTTTTACCAGGTTCAGAGTACCTTGATTTTTGATTACTGATGGTGAAACTCATTTTATGAAAGGTACTTTTAGCAAGATACTTCAAAAATATGGAGTCAATCATCGAGTAGCCTCACCTTATCACCCACAAACCAGTGGGCAAGTGGAGCTGTCTAACCAGGAAATTAAAGTCATACTCTAGAAGGCGGTGAATAGGTCAAGAAAGGATTGGGCTATGAAGCTTAATGATGCGTTATGGGCGTATCACACAACATTCAAAAATCCAATGGGACTGACACCATACAAGATGGTCTATAGTAAAACTTGTCATCTTCCATTAGAGCTAGATCATAAGGCTCGTTGGGCTATCAAAACTATGGATTTCGATTTTAAAACTACTGGGGAAAATGACTGTTAGATATTCATGCTTTGGATGAACTCAGAAATGAGGCCTATGAAAATTCTAGGATATTCAAGGAAAAGGTAAAGAAATGGCATGATAAAAAGTTAGAGAATAAGGAATTTAAATCTGGAGATAAAGTTTTGCTCTACAACTTTAGGCTTAAGATTTTTGCAGGTAAATTAAAATCCAGGTGGGAAGGACCTTATGAAGTTGAGCAGGCATACCCTTCAGGAGCACTAAAGTTGAAAAATAGTACACCCTCTTCTTCATCTTGGATTGTTAATGCAGCGTTTAAAGCACTATAGAGTTGGGGAAGTTGACATGGTGGAGCTAATCTGCTTAATCTCGGCTGAAGATTATAGTAAAGTGAGGTAACAATATTTTAGATACTTAATTTTTGCTAATCTGAAATCTTTTTAGTTCGTTTAGTATTGTTCTTTGCATTCCCTTCATTTTTTCGATTTTTCTGAGCTATTTTCCAACCTGGTACAGGCGGGCCTGATATGTTGCAAACGTATCTATAATTTTTGATGTTCCATGCTTGTTTTTATCTACTTTCTTATGTTTTGTCCACACTTTGGAGTATTTTTATACACTTTCTGGGACTAAACCATTAACAAGATGCCACAGTGCCAATTGCCTGTTTTCTTCTATTTTTGGTTCCAGAAAAGCCAGATAATGAATATTCTCGGAATTGGACCGGACAAAAGCCAAAGTTGATATTTTACCGAAAGACTCACGGAGCCAGAAGACGAGACGGAGAGGGGCTAGGGGCCGGCCACACCACCTGGCCGCGCGGCCAGGCCTGGCCTGTGCCTAGGGGTGGTGCAGCCGCCTCGGGCACCCCCTCGGCCTCCCCTTTAGTCTATAAGAAGCCTCCCGATGAGAAAACCCTAAAGAATCGAGCCTCCAGCCACGAAAAGTTCCGCAGCACCGCCGCCATCGAAGGGGAGATTCAGGGGACAGAAAGTCTCTGTTTCGGCACCCTGCCGGGATGGGGAAGTGCCCCGAAGCCATCTCCATCGATCTCCACCACCATCTCCATCGCCGTTGCTGATTCCCATGATGAGGAGGGAGTAGTTCTCCCTCGAGGCTAAGGGTTCTACCGGTAGCTATGTGTTCATCTCTCTCTATGCATACCATATTGTGACCATGAGCTTTGTAATCAAGTAGATTTACCTTGCTACTCAAGTGCTTTAATAGATCTCTACTCTCCCCATGTGTGTGAAAGTTATAGCATGCACACCATGGTGGCACTTAGGCTAGAGATTACAAATACTTGTTATGAGTTATATTTGGAGTTGGATGTTTCTATGAAATTGTGGTGTTTGTTGGAACCATCTAGTGCTCAAGGTGACAGTGTGGGGTTATCTAGATGGGGAAAGTGAACTTTGAGGTGTGCTGTTATAGCCCTACCATGGATTAGAGTGTCCAACCGGAGAGTAGTTCAGAGTAGTATCATGAAGAGAAGATATTTATATGAGAGTGTTCACTAGTGAAAGTATGATCCCTAGGCCTTGTTTCTAAGCATTGAAACACCATTTGCAATCAGATATGTTACATGTTTGCTTGCTGCTATCTTTATTTCAGTTTTCGTTTAGTCTCTTCCATGCCATCAAGCTATTTTCTGGCACCGTTACCACTTATAATTATCTATACCACTTGTATTTCACTATCTCTTCGCCTAACTAGTGCACCTATACACCTGACAAGTGTATTGGCTGTGTTGGGGACACAAGAGATTTCTTGTATATTGATTGCAGGGTTGCTTGAGAGGGATACCTTTGACCACTTCCTCCCTGAGTTTGATAAACCTTGGGTAATCTACTTAAGGGAAAATTGTTGATGTTCTACAAACCTCTGCACTTGGAGGCCCAACAACTGTCTACGAGAATAGAAGTGCATAGACATCAAGCTATTTTCTGGCGCCATTGCCGGGGAGGTAAGGTAAAAGGTACTCACATCCTCCGGTGTGAGTGCTCGAAGTTATTTCCTTTAGATTCTGTAATTATATCTTTTTGTTTCTTGTTTTTATTTTCACTAGTTAGGCTTAATGGAAAACAACAACAAAATTAGAGAGCTTTTTAGTATTTTTCCTAAGTTAGAACATGCATGGTCTGAAAAGAAAATTAAAAAACCCATGGAACTTTCTTTGCATGCTAATAGCAATGTTATTAGTATGAATCTTTTGAACACCTTTGTTAATAATGCTATGGAAACATCTAAGCTTGGGGAAGTTAGTTTTTATGAAAATGATCTTTTTAGTTCCCCAGCTTTAAAGAAGATAATTTGCTCTGATGATACTTTATCTCCCATATGTGGTAATTCTAATGATAGTTGTGATATTTTAAATCCACATACTGAAAGCATCCCTTTTAAAATACCTATAAAAATTGTTGAACGTGTTATGAATAACTATTATTTTGGAGATGGAACTGTCCATCCTGGTGATCATTTACTCTTTATACACGAATTATGCGAGTTTTTCAAGTGTGCAGGTATTTTAATGAACCAAGTTAAGAGGAAGCTATTCTCTTTTTCACTTAAGGGCAAAGCAAGGGAGTAGTATGAGCTACTAGATGATCCTCATCATTTGGAGTGGAAGGAACTTGAATCTCTCTTTTACTCTCAGTTTTATCCTCCTCATGAAATTCATAAAGATAGGAATTATATTTATAATTTTCATCCTCATGATGGAGAAAGTATTACCCAAGCATGGGGGAGATTGAAGTCACTAATGCTCAAATGTCCCATTCATGAGATCCCCAGTAATATTGTTATTAATAATTTTTATGGAAGGCTTTCAGGACATTACAAGGACTATCTAGATACTTGTTTAGAGGGATCCTTCACAAGTAAGGAGGTCAAAGGTAAGTGGGATCTTCTTGAAACAATTCAAAGCAATACCGAATATTGGGATAACGACAAAGGTGAAGAACCAAGTATAAACTATGAGTATGATTGCATTAAATCTTTTGCTGAAACTGCTGATTTTCAAGAGCTTAGTGCTAAATATGGTATTGATCCTCAAATTCTTGTTGATTGTTGTAGATCCTTTGCTTCTCATATTAATTCTCCTAAAGAAAAATGGGACATGTATCATGAGCCTTTTAAAGACACTTGCATGGAAAATGAAATTGTTATTAATGATAGCAATAAACATGGTCAAACCTCTGAAAGTACTATTTCTTATAAGCATGTTAATTTTTGTGGAATACATAGACCTTGTGAGAATAATCAAATTGAAGAAGAATATTGTATCACCCACAGGAATGAAAAAACTAGAACGTGGTTTAGGACTCTAAATGATCTTGGTAAAAAAGTTTATGCCCTCTATCCTTTTATTTGTGAACTTTGTTTTGAAGTGGGTCATTTCAATTTTCAATGCTCGGGCCATAATAATAGCCCTTCTAATCCAATGAGTACTGCAAGTTTGTATTGTGATGACATGATCACTCCTAATCAGCATGATGAACTTACATTATTTTTGGGGTGTGAAGAATTATCAAGAAAAACTTCTTTGGTAGATATGAGTGCTTTTGATATGAATAGCGTCCTACATGGTTGTCATCTTTATTGTGTTGATAATCGTCACACAAATACTTACATACAAAATATTATAAATGATGAGATTTTACCAAAATATGATAGGACTAATATGTGTTTTGTTCTTATTAATGAAAAGGAGGAATCCTCCAAAGTTTCTTCTAATGTCATCTTTATTAATGAAATAGGGTATATGGAGAAGCTTCCTTTCAAGCCTCTCCCTCCTAAAGAGAAGAAGAAAAAGAAGAAGAGGAGGAGTAAAAGGAGAGAGGAAACGGTATTTTCCCCTAAGCATGTTGCTCCTATTATAGTTTTTGATGAGTCTGAACTCGATGATGTTCCTATGCCTATTACCTATAGTAGTGATCATGATTAGGAAAAGCACACTACTTTTGATATTGAAAATCTCTTCAATACCAACTCTGAAAATGATGATATTAATAATTGTTGTACTATTAGTGCTATGCATGTTCCTTCCAATGATGATACGTTTACAAATGAACACACTTTGGAAGACAACTATTCTATTGCTTATGATGATACTATACCTCCAATATATGATGATTGGAATGATGAATATGATATTTTCAGTCCACCTACTATTGAGGAGGAAATTAATTATGATTACAATACGCCTCCTATATTTGATGATTATGGTGATGAGAATAATAATGATAGCTATTTTGTTGAATTTGCTCCCACTATAATTAATAAGAATGACTATGTTTATGTGGGGAGTATTAATTCTTTTATGCATGTGGCTCATGATAAGAATGTTTTCAGTGATAGTTATATTGTTAATTTTATTCATGTTGCTACTGAAAGTTATTATGAGAGAGGTAAACATGGTCTTATGTATCTCAATATTATTAAGTTTCCCCTCTTTATGTTGAAAGTCTTGAAGTTGCACTTGTTTTGCTTTCCTATGCTTGTTGCTTTGTGCTTTCATGACTTGTTTATTTACAAGATTCCTATGCATAGGAAGTGGGTTAGACTTAAATGTGCTTTGAATTTGCTTCTTGATGCTCTCTTTTACTTCAATTCATATTTCTTATGTGAGCATCTTCTCAAACTATCATGCCTAACTTAAAGGCGTTAAAGAAAAGTACTTATTGGGAGATAACCCAAAAGTTTTCGTTGAGTCTTGGAAGTTATTACTTCTGTAATAACTTCTCCTTATCATTTTTTTATTTGATTTTTGTGCCATGAATAACCTCTAATGAGAGGAAAGTAAGATTTGGGGAATTGCTGTCCCGAAACAGATTTTTGTGCTTCACTGTAAAAATTCGTGAAAACTCTCTTGTATGTCAGATTGAGCTGTAAGTTTCTGAATAAATCCCCCAGGTTGTGAGCTAACTTTCGTTAGTCCAATACTTTTTGATTTGAGCAACATAAGGTCTTAGAAAAAATCGGTTTTCACCTGCTGGTCTGTTTTGACAGATTTCTGCCATTATTTGCATTTGCCTCTTTATCGATTTCTTTTTGGGTTATTTTTGGTGAATTGAGCTTTTTGAGGAAATTGATACAGTAGATTATGTTTTAATGGAAGTTTTACTTGTGTTGGAACTGAACCAAAAGACTTATTATCTTGAGTACACTAATGTTGCTAATGAAGATTGTGTGAAGTTTTGTATGAAGGAAAAATTTCAGGTGTAATGGAGGAATGATATAATGAGATGAAGAATGGACAAAATCTCAAGCTTGGGGATGCCACCCCATGTCACCCCAAGAATTATTCAAGAAGTACAAGCGTTAAAGATTGGGGATGCCCAAGGCATCCCCTTCTTCATCAATAAAAATTTCAGGTTTCTTCCAAACACTTCATTTTTATTGTTTCATGCACAATTATGTTGTTCTTGGAGCGTCTTTGTTTTTGTTTTTGGTTTTCGTTTGCTTAGTTCGCTTGAATAAATTGGTTGGACCCCCTCATCCATACATTAGTTTTCAAATAGTTGGTTTGGGTTGGAAAAGAGTAGGAAAAGTTCATGCTTAAGTGGTAAAAAGGAGCTTGTTTTTAACTGTAGCCTATGCTTTGTCATGTCATGCTTGATATTGTTTTGGCTTTATGTTTAGTGATTTTTTGCTGTAGCATGACATGTTATAAACAATTGAGATTTCTTAATGTGCCTTGAAAGAATCATGCGTTGTTTGAGCATATCAAAGCATAGTATTGTTGTATTCTCCTTTAATGCTTTATTTGGGTTGACTTGGCGCATGCTCACTGATGACCCACAAGTATAGGGGGTGTATCGCAGTATTTTCGATAAGTAAGAGTGTCGAACCCAACGAGGAGCAGAAGGTGCTGGCTAGTGGTATGGATCAGGAATTCTCTGCAAATACTTAGCAAACGGATTTTTAGGGGTTTTTGATATAGCAAGTAAACAAAGTACGAGTAAATAAAAGACAGTAGGAATAAATGCATTAAGTGGCCCAATCCTTTATGCAGCAAAGGACAAGCCGGTTGTATTTCTATAGATGACCAACCGTTCTCGAGGACACATGGGAAGACTGTCAAGTGCTTTCGCTTCATATAGTTGATTAATCTTCTTTACCTTGCTAAGTGTTGTGTGGGCGAACCCGTGCTAATGTACCGCCCCATCCAAGACTAAATACATACTTGTGATTATACCCCTTGCAAACATCCGTAAGTACAAGAAAGTAATTAAGGTAGAAACCTAACCACAACTTTAAACTCTAAGACCCTTACGTCCCTTGTGCAATGGTTTCCTAATGGGGGTTGAGGTTTCTGTCACTCCGGCAACCCCTACGATTAGTAGCCAAATACACAATGCATTCCCCTAGGCCCATATAGGTGAAGTGTCATGTAGTCGATGTTCACATGACACCACTAGAATAAGTACACCACAACTTAAATAGCAATCTATTGAATCTTTCTCAACACAACTCCACTACTAACAACAAGACTTCTCCCATGTCCTCAAGAACAAAACGAACTACTCACAAGACATCATATGGATCATGATCAGAGATGGAATAATGATGTATAACAATCTGAACATAAACAATAATTCAATGGTTCACTCAATAGCATCAGCTACAAAGAGTAATCAACACCGGGAAAGTTTCCCCTATGAACTATGCAAGATTCAACGCAATTGTTACAGCAATATGGAGATGGTGATGAGGGTGCTGATGGTGATGATGATGGTGGTGATGATGATGATGATCCCGATGAAGTCCAGCTTGATGATGGTGTTGATGGCGACGATCTCCCCTATCCGGGAAGGAATTCCACCGGCATAAATCTATCTGCCGGAGAGATCTTTCTCTCTCGGTGTTTTCCGCCCCGCAAAGGCGGCGCAATCTTTCTGTGGTTGCTCCCCGAGTCTTAGGGTTTCGTGGGGATGATATACGCCAGAGGGGAGAGGCTGGAGTGGGCCAGGGCGGCCACACCACTCCCTGGCGCGGCCTAGGCCTGCCCGCGCCATGGGGTGGTGTGGGCCCCCTGTGGCCCACCTCCACTCCATCTTCTGGCATCCTGAGTCTTCTGGAAAAATAGAATTTTCCGTATATTTTCCCGGATTTTCTGATCTTCGCGAATTTTGCCTCCAAACAGCACCTTTTCCATCAGAATCCTGACTGCAGCGGTCCATGATCCAAAAGTCATCAACCATGCAAAAATAGATGAAATAACATAAGTATCACCTCTCAGTACGAAATATATCAATGAATAATAGTGAATTAAGACATAGAATAGTGATGCAAAATGGACGTATCACTCACACCATGTTAAGACTATCCCAAGTAACCATAGCCTCTATGATCACTTCGTTTTCGACTTGTAATATCACTTTATGCTTTAATTAATGATGTTTTGTCGCTTTGCATGATTATGGCCATTATTGCTCTCTTAGTTGGTCGCTCCTAGTCTTTTGCTAGCCTCCATACCAAGTATGAGTTCCACTCATGCATCCAACTCCAAATAAAACCAAGTTATTCCAAAGAGTCCACCATACCTACCTATTATCATTTTCTATTCCAAGTATATTCATGTTTTTATCTACCTTCTGAATTAAACTTTTTATGTGAAAATTAGTGATTAAAGCTCTCGCAAACTTGATGGCACACTTTACTTTTCTTGCCCCTAATAAACTTGAACCATTGTGTCATCTATGTTATATATGCTTGCACTTATACGTTGGGATTAGCAGAACCATGTTATCATGGGGAACGCTTTCAACATTGCACTTGTACATTGTACCCAGTTGATATCATGCTTTTTTGTTTATGGATGTCGTCGGTGTGAAATGAAAGGGGAGCTTGTAAGTCCATGGAGTTATGTATGTGTGTTAGAGAAACGCCTAGGTGGCTGGTCTAATCCATGCCTAATCATGGTGGAAACCTGCAGCGTAACCATAATGAGTAATCTATGAAGCATTCTTCTTATAAAAAAAGAGATAGAGATTGAGATAAAATAAAAAAAAAGATGAGAAAAGAGGAAAGAGAGAAAAAAGCACCATTTTCCCATGGTAAATAAGAAGATGCTGAGATGCTTATTGTCTTCTTGCCTTGTCATTTTGATATGGGGATTCTTCCGTATCATTGGGCAAGGGGTACCCCGTTGGAGGTTCTCTATGATACACATGTACTTATGATGACAAGAACTTACCGCTAACTAAACTTGAGTAGCATGAGGAGCGGCCCTCATATTCAAGGGACATGAGATTGCCAACTTATACTTTGTCAAGCATATACTCCATAGTTTGTTCACTTTAACCTTAATCACTTCAAGATGCTTATGATAGGGGCAATGAGAGCTGAAAGCTAATAAGTACCATAATTTTTGGAAGCTCTTTACGAGACTTGAATCCCTGCTTCCTTCTATGAAGGCCTTTATTTTACTTTTATGTTAAGTCTCCATCTTCTATCTTTATGCACCTATTGAGAGAGCATAGTTGTCATTCTTAGTTCTATGTGCATTGCCCCAAAACTTATTGATTGATTCATAATGTTGATATTGCTTGTTCTTGAACTATTTGTATCTAGTCACCCTTGTGAACTTTTGAAGGTGTCCTATGCATTTATGTTTTGCTACTGCATGAGGGACAAGCTGAGGAACAAGCTGAATGCCATGAGGGATTCATAATGTTGATCTTTGTTTGTATCCTTTCATGTTGCCTACATAGTCACTATGTCTTATTGTTAGAACTTCATCTTTCATGCTCATGTTTAGAGTACTTTGATCCTAGCTTTCAATGCTTACAAATACCTTGATCAAGATTATGATGGTGCATGTCACCTCAAAAATTATTATTTTTATCACTTACCTACTCGAGGACGAGCAGGAGTTAAGCTTGGCGATGTTGATACGTTGCAAACGTATCTATAATTTTTGATGTTCCATGCTTGTTTTATATCTACTTTCTTATGTTTTGTCCACACTTTGGAGTATTTTTATACACTTTCTGGGACTAACCCATTAATAAGATGCCATAGTGCTAGTTGCCTGTTTTCTTCTGTTTTTGGTTCCAGAAAAGCTAGAAAATGAATATTCTTGGAATTGGACCGGACAAAAGCCAAAGTCGATATTTTACTGGAAGACTCACGGAGCCAGAAGACGAGACGGAGAGGGGCCAGGGGCCAGCCACACCACCTGGCCGCGTGGCCAGGCCTGGCCCGCGCCTAGGGGTGGTGCAGCCGCCTCGGGCACCCCCGTCGGCCTCCCCTTTCACCTACACCTCTGACAAGTGTATTGGGTGTGTTGGGGACACAAGAGACTTCTTGTATCTTGATTGCAGGGTTGCTTGAGAGGGATACCTTTGACCACTTCCTCCCTGAGTTTGATAAACCTTGGGTAATCCACTTAAGGGAAAACTCGCTGCTGTTCTACAAACCTCTACACTTGGAGGCCCAACAACTGTTTACAAGAATAGAAGTGCGTAGACATCAGGGCGTTACAGGCAGACGTGCATGTACTAGTGGTCGTTAAATAGTTGGAACCCTACACTCATTTTCTTGCATTTAGGTATGACCGGGCCGTATAGGCAGACACACACGTACCAATGGTCGTTACCAGTGATGTTTCCTTCCTTGCTCATCCACCGTGTTCAACCTAAAAAAAGATGATGAAAGTCGGTAAAACGTCAATATGGGCACACCGTACGGACAGGGCCTGCCCATACCGTTACCCGTGGCCGACTCCAGCCCTTTTATATAGGGTTTTCTTTCTTTTATTTGCACCTCTTCTCCTTCTTTGTCTTTCGCCATCTTCTTTCAGATCTTGAGTTTTCTTTCTTTGCCTTCTACCATGACACCTCAGATCTCACTTGATCATTTGAAGAACTATGCAGCCTTTTCATATCAAGCAGATCTGGACCAAGAAGGAAGATGTTCCTATAACGCAAGCCAAAACAAGGGGATTCAAGAGGATACTTCGTCCTCCTCAACCCAAGAGTCTACTCAAGTGGTTCCACTCCCCAACTGGTAAGATATGTTTCCGTGCAAGTTGGAGATGCTCAGGCACGTAGAACAAAGGAAGAACAAAGGAGAATCCCCACTCAACCCCTACAGGTATAACCTTTGTGGATCTTCTCTCAAATCTCCTCCGAGATCCTCTTATCGAAAAGGGGAAAACGGGATGAGATTCTAGAAAATATTGAGAACCTTGAAAAGATTTCCAAAGCTTGTGTTGAAACTATTGGGGAAGGAGTTGACTCTCACTAGATGATGGGTAAAGACCTCGAAAAGAAAGTCGATGACATCAATGGTAGAGTTCAATTCCTAGCCAAGATTATCATGGAGATGGCTCATGACATGAAGGCATTAAGAAAAATAATTACAGAACAACATGCTAGCATCATAGAGATGTCCACTCGATTCGCATGTATTGCTCATGCCTGCAGCCTCAAGGCGGAAGAAGGAGAGGAAGATGATGACTTCTTCACTCCCAAGAAGGTGTAGGTATTCACAAGGAATTATTTGAACCCACCGGCTTGATTCCAAGCTTGGGGATGTGTGAACAGCTTGTAATCTATCTTACAATTTTAGCATGTTTACTTTTCTGCATGCATGTTAAGTTTTAATTCCAGAATTTGCATTAGTTGCATCAACTTCAAGCTCCCTTTTTGTTTAAGTGAAGATTTATATCCGTTGAGTTTCGAGACTTTATGATATTTGAAGTTATCTTTTGATTCATGATTATTATATTAGATGATTGAATTAGGTTGAGTGTTATGATACTTGTACACCTGTCATGATTTTAGGGACTTCCACACCAATAAAAGTATTGATTAAACTATGAGAAGAAGAATTTTGGTATCATATTATAGTCATGGGTTTTAAAAGCCATAAAAGTAGTGAGCATGATCAAGTGGCTATACTAAAAAAAGTGATAAAATAACAACTATCAAAAGAATCACAAGGAAAAATAAAGATACAAGAAAAAGAATGATCATGAATCTTCATTACTAAAACAAGTCTTAATTACTTTAACTCTATGATTAAAAAAACTAGGACAGTAGGAGGGAGGAACCCCTACGTCAATATATTAAGGCAGGCGGAGCTCTAGGCGCTAAATAGTGGAGCCTAAGGCTCGAACACGCGACCTCGCGGGAGCACGCAGGGAACGACCCAGGGCAGCTACCAACTGGTCGACGACTAGTTCCCCAACTCTATGATTATATAATATATTGAATCACTAAAAGCTTCTTATAACTTCATTGATATTCAAAAGGTGTGGAAGCCTCTAAGTCATGTGATGTGTAAGGCTATGATAATACCCCCGAAGTAACTTTACATCCAATATTGTATTCCTGTTTCAATTTCTGCCTCATTTATTGTAACAACGTGTGCCTCATGAACATGATGATCTTGTCCATAAGCCACCATATTGCTTGAGGACGAGCAACATTCTAGATTAGGGGAGTTAATGAGTCCAAAATTGAAGCATATTTACCTTTTGTTTTTGCATAAATAGAATAGGGATTTTGGTATTTCACTGCGTTTGCACGCACCTTTTTGTCCTTGTTTCAATAGTATCCCGAATTACTAAGTCTCTTATGAACATATCAATTGAAACTGTCATATTATGTTATAATATGATATTTTTAAGTGATAAAAGTCATTTTATTGATTTACCTTCGCACCTGGGAGAATACCAAACATGGGGAAAGCATCCGCCATAATAACGACCAGCGGTACGGGATGAGTCCACCCGTACCACGCGGCAGCGCATCCGCCTCGTCAAATACTATCTCCTACCAAAGACGGTAGGGAGATTCGACATTCATAGCAACCTAGAACCATGAAAAACCACACCAGAAAGGGATCTGAAGGAGGAACTTGGAGAAGGGAAAATCCTTGTTGCTTCATGGATCATTGGAGGACATCGCATCACCCCCTTCATCATCAACTGATGTATCTCCATCATCATTACTATCCCCATCTCTCCTCTATTAGATCTTGTTGTAATTCTAGATTTAGTTGTGGTTTGCACTAGATTTATCCCCGTACTTTTATCCATCCATTTGATTATGATGATGTCATTGATTGCTTCCATGTGTGAGTAGTTTCCCCTCGTTCTTGGGGAGATGGAGAAACCCTAACACTATTATGAAGGTTCAATAAAGATGATCTATTCTTGTGTCCATATGACTTGAAGGTCTATGATAGATTTATGATTTGTGTTTGATATCTCTCTTTAGATGGTATGTGTAGTCGGCCACATATCATATGCCTTCGGGACTAAGGAGAGGGAGAAATCATTTGGACGTGTTTGGAAGTGTGCCCGGAGAGCTTCGTGACAATTGGCACTAGCTAGCAACCTACACGGTCTAAGGAGGATAAAGAGAGACTCCCTAAGCTAATTATGGTATCTACGGGAGACCCTTAATTGGGGTGGTATGTATGGGTGATTGCTCTCAGACATCACGGTGGTTATTTAGAGGTGACCTCATTCTTGGCTCAACAAAGTGGCTTCCTACGAGCCTTGTATTGAACATCTTATTATGGAGCTCTCTCCACACATATCATGACACAAGAAGTATGTGATCTTAATTATGAATAATAATATCATGCTAGTGGTGTATCCTACACCCCTGGGAATGTTTTAGCCCTATTGAGTTCAACCACGTTTTCACACAACCATGTTACTTGCTTTCTTTTACTTGTTTTAATTACTTTTCTGCACTCAACCAAAAACCTTTCAAACATCCTTTACTTGAGATCAAAGGCAGCTTATAAGTACCCTTCGGTAGAAAGTGACGAGGGGCATAAAGACCTTAACCAAATAACTCTCTATGGGTATGATACTCTTATTTTGAAACTAGCTACAATTGATTTGTGCACTTGCAGCCATCACCGCCCTCAGCTCCGCCGTTGATGATTCCCGACTACCGCCACAACGCCATCACCACCGAAGGTTAGTATGCAGCCGTCACCGCCCAGACACACCAGCTGCCGCCACCATCTGAGGTGATGCGAGGACGAGATCCTGGAGCCACCGTGTTGCGGGGACTTTGTCCAACGATGGTGCTGGCGGCGGCAGGAGGGGTGTCTCGAGGTGGGGGTGGCCGGGAGGGAGGAATCCGCCCGGTGGAGCCCTACGGTGATCACACGGGGTCAGGAAGGAGGGAGTTATTATCCTATGATAGGTCGTAGAAGTTAAATCTTGGTATACAAAGATCTTTGATTGCTAAAAAGGTTAGTTTGCTATTTGCTATATAGGGTTTCCAATTTATTATCAGAAACTTAAGAATATATAGTGAAAATATGTGGAGCAAAAGCAGAAAAGTGACTCCTAGCTAGAAAGGAACTGCATTTGTCTTCTAAAGGCCACTAGTATTGCCATACTGGTAAATTCTATGCCTAGTAATGTTGTTTTATACACATTGTATTTCCTATTAGCTTGAGGCACTACTAGGAAAATGATTATAGGTAGATTTTAATTCTGTCGCGCATATGCAAAAAATACTCCACTAAAATTAATTTTGTGGCGCATGTAGCAAATGTGCCACAGAATTCCTGCAATTCTGTGGCGCATATGGATATATGCGCCACAGAAAGTGAGAATTCTGTGGCGCATATATGCTACATGTGCCACAGAATTCCTGTGGGCCCATGTGGGCCTGACCCCAGCACAAGGGCAGGCCAAAATTCTGTGGCGCATATGGCTACATGCGCCACAGAATGTAGCATATGCGCCACAAAAATTCTCACTTTCTGTGGCGCATGTAGCTATATGCGCCATAGAATGTTGACATTCTGTGGAGCATTTTCCATATGTGCCATAGAATATGCGAAACAGATCTTCAAAAGGTGGCAGCCCCCCTTGCCCTTGTTCCCACCACCTCCAACTAGCTAGCTCGTCCCCCTCCTCCCTCCCACTCCATTTTGCTCATACTCACCTCCATTGTTGATAGCTAGACCTACTTTCGTTCATGTACTTGTGAGGGGAACCTACTCCTACTTGTAAAGGTAGTAAACCACTCATACTTTCCTCCTCCACACATCCCAACACCCCCTCTTTCTACACTATATATATGCATATGGGATTTGTAGATTTGTGAGGCATGTGTGCATGGGTACTTGTGTGATGCATGTTTTGTGTGGCCGGCGGGCCTCGGCGCGATGTGTATGGATGTTTTGTAGGTGAAGATGGTCCCACAGGTGGTGTGCGATGGCGAGAGGTGATGTTCCTTCGCTTTGTGTTGTGCTTGAATACATGTTGCTTGTGGAGTGAGGTTGTGTTGTGCTTGAATGCATGTTGCCGGCGCCGGGTGCATGGAGGTTTGCCGAAATGTTGATTCACGTCCATTTCGGCAAATTTCTGCACTAGCCATACGTCCTATTTTTAGGATAGGTCATGCCGAAATTTCCCGGGCGATCATGCGCATGCATGTATGTGTGCGCGTCATGTGTGTGCATGGTTCTAACATACTCTCTTTAATTTGGTCTATGTTCGCGCGCAGGCGACCATGGTCATCCATATGAGCGAACGCTGGGTGGTTAGATACAAGGCTGACGCGGTAGCCGACATGGTTCGGAACAACATGACCAAGATAAGATGTCCGTGCCGAACGTGCAAACACCGGAAGTGGATCAACCCTGATTCTGGACAACTGGAGTCTCACCTGTTGACGCACGGTTTCATGCCTGGCTTCTTAGTGAATGAGGAGCCGTCGGTACATGGCGGTGGCCATGATGAAGAAGAGGCCGGGGGCGGGGGAGAAGACGAAGGGTCTCCTAGACATGGTCATCATGACGAAGGAGATCATCATGAAGGAGACGATGCCAGAGCAGATGGTGGTGGTGGCGGTGGAGAAGACAGGAGCACGGACACGCCGCTAACTTCGGCCTTGCGGGACCCTCGTCTTCAAGAAATACTCCTCAAGCAGACGGCCAACACGAGAGCTGCAGCTAGAGAGAAAGCCAAGATGACACAGATGGAGGTAGACGGTAGGACTCCATTGTATCCTGGGTGCGGGCCCGAGGATACACGCTTGAGTGTAACACTGAAGGCTCTGGAGATGAAGGCGGAGAACAAATGGACCGACACTAGCTTTAACGCTCACATGAAATTCTGGCACGCTCGTCTTCCCAAGGACAACACATTGCCAACAAGTATCGAGGAGGCAAGGAAAGTAGTTTGCCCACTAGACCTACCGTACGTGAAGTACCACACATGCATCAACGACTGCGCACTTTACCGGAATGAGTACAAGGATAAAACCACATGCCCGGTGTGTGGCCAGGGACGGTACAAGAGAGGGAACAAGAAAGTTCCTCGAAAAGTGGTGTGGTACTTTCCTATCACTTCCCGTCTGCAGCGGTATTTCGTAGACCCTAAGGAAGCGGAGCTTATGTAATGGCACGCGAAGAGGGAGAAGCCGGAAGATGATCCGGAGAAGGGCAAGATCCTGACACACCCCACGGACGCTAGCCAGTGGAATGCGCTGGACATCGAATTCCAAGATGAGTTCGGGCTCGATCCAAGGAACATTAGGCTGGGCATGAGCACCGACGGACTCAATCCCTTTGGCAACCAGAGTAGCACGCATAGCACCTAGCCCGTGTTTGTATGGTCATACAACCTCCCACCCTGGTTGTGCACGAAGCAGCGGTACATACACATGAGTATCCTTATCCAGGGGCCAAAACAACCGGGTGTCGACATGCATCTGTATATCGGGCTCCTGAAAGAGGAGTTAGCGACGCTGTGGGAGACGCCGACACATACGTGGGATGCCTACACTGGAGATTATTTCGACCTGAGAGCTGTGTTGCTCACGATGGTGCAGGACTATCCTGGTTACGGATATGTAGCATGTCAGGTGAACCACAGATTCTGTGCATGGATAAGACCCCGCATCTGCAGCTGCCGAGGGATCCTGGGTCTTCGAAAACCGTGTTCCAAAGGACTTGAATGTGGCTCCGCAAGGATCACCCGTGGAGAAAACGCGGAGACCTGTTCAAAGGCAAAGACGAGATCGAAAATGCCCCACGTCGACCGTTAAGCGGCGAAGAAATCAAGGAGCTTCTGGACAATTGGGAAGAGTGCCCTGCGCTAGGAAAGAAGCGGCCGAGGGAACAGCCATCACCGCTGCATGGAGTATGGAAGGCGAGGTCCGTTTTCTAGGACCTTCGTTACTGGAAGGTCCTCCACACGCCCCATAGCCTCGATATGATGCACATCACGAAGAACGTTACCGAGAGCCTGCTCGGCACTCTGATGAACATGCCGGATAGGACCAAGGATGGGCCAAAAGCAAGAAGCGACCTAAAATTGCTTGGAATTAAGAAGGAACTTCAGTACCCCGATAGTAACGATGCCGACGATGACGATGAACAGATGGAAGGGACCCAGGGTCGCCGCAAAAGGGCTAAGAAGAATGAGGTGGTGCTTAAAGCTGCATCCTTCACTCTAAGCGAGGAGGAGCTCGAGAGGTTTTTCCGTTGCCTCCTAGGAGTCAAGGTTCCGCACGGCTACTCTGGGAAGATAAGCAGATATCTGGACGTAGCGAAGAAGAGGTTCAGTGGGATGAAGTCTCACGACAGTCACGTGCTGATGACGCAGATACTCCCCATTGCGATCCGAGGGATAATGGACGAGCACTTCCGTGAGACGCTATTTGGCCTCTGCAACTTCTTCGATGTCATATCTAGGAAGTCTATCGGCGTGAAGCAGCTCGGCAAGCTACAGGAAGAGATCGTCGAGATACTATGCGAGCTTGAGATTTACTTCCCTCCCGCGCTCTTCGACATCATGGTGCATCTGCTTGTCCATGTCGTGGATGACATCATCCATCTCGGGCCGGTGTTCCTGCACAACATGATGCCATTCGAAAGGCTAAACGGTGTCATCAAAGGATTCGTTCGCAACAGGTCCCGTCCAGATGGAAGCATAGCCAAGGGCTTTCTAACCTACGAGTGCATCTCCTTCTGCCAGAACTACCTAAGCACCGAGAACCAGGATGTCGGTCTGCCCACCAGGAAGCACCTCGGGAGGCTCGCTGGATTTGGTCACCGCGAGGGCTACCGCGCACTCCACGTCGGCATCAAACTCGAACACGCCGACTTTGATAGGGCAAACCGAGTCGCGCTACAACACATACAGTTGGTCGGCCCCTGGGTGGATGAGCATAAAACCTTAATCGAGCAAAAGCTCGCCAACATGGGTAAGCCGAGGAAGAAGGGAGACGTAACCAGAGAGCACAACGCCAGCTTCACGGGGTGGTTCAAGAAAAGGCTACTGGAAAGTCCCATGCCGACGCCTTATACTAAAGATCAGAAACTCATATTCTCACTCTCACAGGGGCCCGGGTGCAACGTTAGGACCTATCAGACGTACGACATCAACGGCTACAGATTCTACACCGAGGAGAAGGACAAGAATAGCGAATACCAAAACTCAGGAGTAACTATGCTATCATACGCTGATGACGAGACTGGTGTCAAGGAAAGATTCTACGGAAGGATCGAGGAGATATGGGAACTCGACTACTGCGGAGTGACGGTGCCGATGTTTCGTGTCAGATGGGCCAAGAGCGTCGAAAAAGATGGCCGGTTTTTCACCACCATGGTTATACCCGATGCCAAATCGAAGAACGCCTCCACGAAAAATGAGCCATGGGTGCTCGCTAGCCAAGTTGACCAATGCTTCTTCATTACCGACCCGACAAAGACAAGCCGTGCTGTCATAAGGAGGGGCAAGAGGAGCATCATCAGAATGGAAGGACCCGCCAACAAGCAAGACATCGACAAGAATAGCGATCCCAAGATCGAAGAGGAATTCGACAAGTACTTCGACAAGCCAACTACTTATGCTAAAGTAAGAAGGAAGACCACCCTACCGGCTAAAGGTTGCCCGTACACAAGAAGAAATCTCAAGGTGGCTGGCCTAAAGTATTCTACCGCGAAGAAGAAGGGCAAGAAAGTTGTTGTGAAGAGACACTAGCTACCTCGGAGCCGACTTAGCGGTTTTTGACGCCTTTTTTTGTACTAATTAATGCACATGTGTGCTCGCGCGCCTGCATATATGTATTACTTTGACAAACTAATGTATGCGGATAATATTGAGGCAAATATATTAAGGAAACTATATTAATTCTTGTTTTCAATAGGCAAATATATTAGTTCTTGCTTTTAATATATTATTACCATCCATAAAATATTTTTAATAGGCAAATATATTAGTTCTTGCTTTTAATATATTATTACCATCCATAAAATATTTTTAATAGGCAAATATATTAGTTCTTGCTTTTAATATATTATTACCATCCTTAAAATATTTTTTTAAAAGTCAAAAAAAAAATGTGGCTGTGCCAGGAATCGAACCTGGCCGCCCAGGTCTAGAACAGAGAGGAGCAACCAATGTGGTAAGCTTCGTTTTCTGTCAAACAACAGCGGAACGAGCGTTTTGTACTATCCCCAAAAATTATGTGGCGCATATCTGAACAGATGCGCCACAGAATTCTGTGACTTAGAACTAATATCGCCGCGCCGTCCAGAACCCTAGCACGCCTCAGATTTCCCCATATCGCCTCGCTGCACCGCACCGCCGTTCCGCCATTCCGCCGCACCACGCTTGCCCCGCCGTGCCGCCGCGTCGCACCCGCCTTGCCTCGCCGTGGCCTCGCAGAGCACCAGGAGGAGGCCCGCTCTAGCATCCAGGACCACCACCACCACCCCGCAGAACACCAGGAGGAGGAGGCCCGCTCCGGCGTCCAGGACCACCGCCACCACCACCCCGCATGTGACCCCCTCCCCTCCTAATTCCCTGCCCCCTTCCTTCATCTGTTTATCTGTTTGATTCTGAATCTATTAATTAACATTTGTTTATCTGTGAAAATATACTGAATAAAATAACACTGTTAATTAACTGAAATAACAATATTTTGTTGATGCTCTATGACAAGTAGGAAATAATAGTACTTGGTTTCTATTGCAAGTGACAAGGGGAAACAATCGTGAACAAGGGCAAATTTGATAGGCAAAGATGGAATACTTTCCACCTTTTAAAGTTATGTCTCTAGGTTACTTACAATCTATGCAAGCATTAATATTTAACTGGAACTGAAAATATGGATTATTTAAGAGAAGGGGAAATACTAACAGAACAAACACCTGCTGATGATATAAAATAGATGTCTCAACAAACTTCTCATATACATGGCTTGCCTCTTAGTGTAAGGCTTCAAGGTGCTTTTAAATTTCTCGACATGTGCTTTACTGGCCTTAGCAACTTGATTAATATAAGGTTTGGACAACTTCTTGGCTTCCTCAAAATATATACCCGAATGACATAGATAAATAATTTAGTAGTAGTGTTCAGTACCAATAATAGTAAACTATAACCCAAGTGTAAAAGGCATGTTGTCCCTCAAATTGCTTTACAAGCATGATCTAGTCTACCTAGAAATAAAGACCATTTGCACATAAGGTTCGGTGCTTGTTTTCTGTGCCTTTTCTGTGCTGCTGGACCACTTTAATTTCCCACTTGTGCCACTCACAGGGAATAACACTGTTAATTAACCGCTACTGTTTTGCACTATTTTGGTCCAGTTTTAAATCTGGAATAAAATCTAGAAATGCTGGAGCACTATTTGTGCCTTTTCTGTGCTCCTGGACCACTTTAATTTTAGTGATGTTTGTATGGTGTTGGAGCACCATATGTGGCTGTGGAGCACAATTTGTGTTTGTTTGTATGTGAAATGTTTGCAGGGAAATCACCCGAGCTGCCCATTTCTCCTGAAATGTTGATTTCGATCCATTTCGGTCGACACTTAGTAATTTTTTAACATATGAGCCCCATTTCTCGACCGAACTGGAAGTGAATTGACACTTCGGGAGAAATGGACAGCTCATTTTAAATATTGTCAACAATAATTAATACTAACTTCCTTATTTTAATTTGTTTAGAAGTGTGCAAACATGTCGGCCGTGGATGGGGCCGGCACTTCTAAGGCCGCAATGAGCGTCGAAGACCAAGCCAGAGCGGCGAACCTCACTTTCTGGGAGGCGGCGACGCAGCACGAGGCGGCGTAGTCTCAGCATGAGGACGTGGCAGCTACTGCGGGCCACGATGGGATGATGAGCAAGAGGGGGACGAGGACTACCGGATAGATGAAGTCGAGGAGGAGGATGCGACCACCTCCGATGGTGGAGGCCGCACGACCGATGGCGGAGGCCGCACGACCAATGGCGGGGACCGCACGGATGGCGGTAGCAGCAACCCATCTGTTAAGAAGAATAAGAAGCCGAGGAAGGATCGGAAGCCGCAAAAGCTCGCTGACACCACCGATGAGATCACTATGGTCTCGGAAAGTGGCCTTCCGTTGGAGCCTCCGGATGTTGCCGCCGAGTACGGCATGCAACTCGGGTGCATCATCCGGGAAAGCATGTCGATCAACATGAAGCACCTGAGAAGTGAAGCGAATGAGTGGTTGGTGGCAAACTGCCTTAAGAAGCTTCACCGACGGTACAAGTTCCCAGCACCGTACACCGACAAACTGGAAAAATCCAATAAGGTGAACAGGTTAGCCATCACGAAGATGGCCAATGCCTTGAGCAGCTGGAGAACCCGGGTGAAGAACAAGATCGCGAAAAAGGAAAGATGTGAGAAGATCAAGAAGGGTGAGCCCATGATCGACGAAGACGAGTTCAAGATATTCAAGGCGTAGATGGAGACTAACAAAGCGAAGGCATGGACGAAGTGGGGTCGGGAAATGCGGGAACAGAACATAGGTAACCACCGATGTGGAAGCGGTGGTTACAGGGGAAAGAAGGCCATATGGGCAAGGGAGGACGCCGAGGTTGAGCGTCTCGGGAAAGAAAACCCGTTTTTAAAAATCACGGACGAGCAGACCCGGAACTTTGTCCGTGCCCACTACTATCTGGACAAGGATTCCAAGGAATTCGTCACCGATGATGATGATGTGAGGAAGTTTGAGAGTAAGCTGGTAAGGAATTTACCCGCGGTCCATTTGCTTTCATTTTGAATAATGAAGGCAAGTTCCTAAATGGGTTCACCTTTCCTTATCTGCAGGACGCTGAAATCAAGGCTACACGCGAGGCGCTGGACTCGTTGTCCCAGGGCTCGATGGAGCCGTGGGACACGATTTTCAACAGGGCGGCCAACGCCTTCAAGGGGAGGCCACAGTCCGAGCCGCCCACGTCATTTGGCCGTATCTCTGGCTTTGGTACGAGCACAAAGTTCCGCGAGTACTATAGCGAGGAAGCCAAGAAGAGAAAGGAGAGGCGGACCCAGTCGACGGCTCAGGATCAAGCCGAGAAGGAAGAGCTGAAGCGGAAGATAGCGCATCTAGAGGCCAGTAAGGTGGACCAGGACGAGGTGAACGCGATAGTGCAGCAGAAGATCCTCGAGATGCTACCCCCTCGGCTGATGGAGGGGATAGCAAAATGGAATGCGGATGGTCAGGTGGGGCCGATACAAGTGCCCAGCACCGGCGGCAGCACCTCGAACCACCAAGTGTCGCCAGACATGGTTACCCCGCCGCCTTCCATCCCCGCGGCACAGCCGATGGAGTTGGATGCGCCAGTGCTGCCCCCTCCTATCGAGACTACCAAGGCACAGCAGCCGGCGGCGGCGGTGCTTCCTAATGCACCCGAGACAGAGAAGAAGAAGGATCAGCCACCAGCCGCCTGTGTCTCGACATTAGCCGAGCTCGGCGCCCTCACCAAGGTAAAATAAGTAGTTAGTCAGCGTGCTCTACTTAATGCCTTTGATTGGCTGCCATCTCATGATGCATATCTGTATGCCTCAGGACACTCCGTGCGTGCTCCTGCACAAGGTGCCCGGCGGCGAGTTGAAGGATGTTGCCACGGGCAAGCTAATACAACCGACGAACTACACGATGCACTGCAAGCCCATGGACGATGCCGTGATGCACGTCGAGTTGGGTCGGGTGTTGGGGAGTGCGAAGACATGGACCCTCCCATGCAACCTCCGGGAGCCGACGAGCACCTGACCCTGGAAGGTTGCCATGGCTATCCCATGATTTTGCCAAAGACCCAGATTCGTATTGGGTCTCGCTCCACCGGTGCCACCTTGGTCGTCCGGCTGCCAAGGACGAAGCCTCCTGCTGCACCGGTCGTCGTCACCGCCACCACAAGCCGTCACCAGAGACTCTTGGGAGCGTCTGCACCGGCGCCACAAGCAGCCAAGGGCGTGGTTGCTCCTCGACCACCATCACCCCCGCCTAAAGGCAAGGCCGTGGCACCGCAACAGCCATCGCCACCACCCCAGGATGACATGGACATGGTGGCCTTCGATGCCAACATCGAGGTGGATGATGATGATGATGCACCGGTCGATGTCAATTCCTTCGTCAACACCGACGCCAGCAAAGGACCGTTCATGCCTCCTCTCGTTGAAGAACCATCATTCTGCGATCAAGCTAGCCATCCCAAGAAGCGCCTGGTCTTCCGTGGGTTTTCTCAGGAGACGCCTCCGGCCGCCGAGACACAACCTCCATCGGCCAGAATCATTTTCAGCCCTGACACACTCCGTAGGACGGCCAGTGACGGGTTAGCATCGCCAGTGGAGGCTGCTGATGCAAAGAGGAAGAGGGTGAGGAAGAGGCCGAACAGGAACAAGGACAAGGCTGTGAGCCAGCCCGCTCCGATCCGTTACCGGGACGATGTTGTACCACCCCGCAAGGATGGCTTGACCAGAGTGCACGAAGCTGGTTAGCCCATACTGCCTCCGGAACTGCGCCGCCTGGCTTCGGGAGCTATGATGAGTTTGCATGAAGGTGTCCTGACACTAGAGGGCCTCCTTCTCAAGGACAAGGACCCGAGTTACCCGGTGTTCACCGCCAAGGTGCCGGAGGACGTGGGATTCATCACCGATGCCCCCGCGGATGTGTTCTTCATAGCCTACGAGGACATCTTCAAGCTGTTCCACTCGAGACGGCTGGACTATAACTTGGTCCGCCTATTCGCGCTCAATCTGGCGATGAAGGTCAAGGGAGAGGACACCCCGTTCGTCGCGATAGCGGATCCCTACTACATGCGGGATAGCCAGCTGGAAGAAGGAACAAGGACCCGGGCCCGGGCAAAGTCCTACCTTCAGAAGCTATTGATGGACAACAAGAGGAAGGACAACATCCTTGTGCCTTTCTTTCCCGAGTAAGTGTACACATCCTCCTACCGCCGTCGTAACACATAAGTATTTCTTTCCATTGCTCTTTTCCAACATCCCGTTCCACATTGTGTGTTGCGCAGAGATAAGTACTGCACGCTCATCGTCCTCTCCACGAGGTATTCGCTTGCCACCTACTTCGACTCGAGGAGTGCGAGGAGGAAGAACTACGCCAGAGGAAGGAGCGTTCTGGATGATGCTATCGAGGGCTATGCCAATCAGGGAGGCCCCTTCAACTATAAGGGGGAGGCTTACAGGGACGATGGCCGACGCAAGTTCAAGCATGTGTTCGAGTTCCCCTGTGTCAAGCAGACGTCTGACAGTGTGAAGGAGGCCTTCTACGTTTGCCATCACCTCAAAGGGTTTGTCCGGGATTGCGAGATGCTAATGCTGCCATCTTCTCTCCAAGGATGGGCCCAAAAGTTGCATGGGATCAGTGACCCCGATCTCAGGGAAGACTTCCATGATACGCAGGTGAAGCTGTCACATATCATCATGGAACAGGTCAACACACATGGTGGGCTCTTACACTAGCCCAGGTCGTTCACCAAGAGGGAGATCAAAGCTCGCCTCAAGGCACAGGGTGACTTCAGGACGTGGACGACGAAAGACATGTACAAGCCGTTCCCGGCGCCCTGCGAGGAGAAGGCTACTTGACCGAGAGAGCGTGTGTATCGGTGGACATGTAGTGTGTCTTGAAAAACTTAACTTGCCTAGCTTGAAACCGTCGTTGTTATTGTGTCGGACATGTTGTCGTGTTTCTTTCATTGTCATCGATGCATTGTTTTAAGTTTATGAATGCCTTGCTCTAATATTTGTCAACATATATATTTGCATGATGTACTAATATGCCTTGTCAATAGAGATGCCGACGTACGTTGTGTACAAGGGTCGGGTTCCAGGTGTCTACGAGGAGTGGGTGGACTGCCACCAACAAGTGGACAAGTTCAGCGGCAACAGCTACAAGGGATACGTGACTAGAGAGGAGGCGGTGGCCAAGTGGAGGAGACACGTGTGGAAGAAGAACCGGACGAAGATCTTGGTGCCGCTCCTCCTCACCGGGCATCGCGGTTATGGTATACTATATTCTGTCCTAAGGTATAGGCGGTGACAACATTCGTAGTTGTAAGTTATGTGAGTGAGATGAACACTTGTGAAATATACTTGTACACTTATTCGGTTCTAAGTGATGTGATTGATGAACACTTGTGAACATTCGTGCTTGTTGATGTATTATATGTGAACTGAAACATTTGTACTGTTGTGTGCAGCTTTTCTGTGAATTTCTATTATTTTTTGTGTATTTCCTGTAATATACCTGTTATATACTGTATTTGTACCAGATTCTGAAAATTTCAAAATTTTGAAAAAAGGATTCTGTGGCGCATATAGCTATATGCGCCACCGAATTTGGAGAATTCTGTGGCGCATATGCATATGCGCCACATAAATGTAATTTTAGTGGCCACAATTTAGTGGCGACTGCTAGATGCGCCACAGAAAGTTGTTTTGGTACGCCACTGATAACGTTTTTCCTAGTAGTGAGGATATTTGTGTGGACGATCCCCCTTTGGAAGGTGCCCCTACCCCTTAGCTTGATGATATTCCTATGGCAGCTGCTACGGGACCGTCTTCCTTCAGGAGTAGAGGTAGCTAAATGTAACAGCCCTGGGGATGGGATGTGCCCATTATGTGGGATGCCAGAGACATGCGCCCATATCATGTTCACGTGCCCGGTCGCTTAGTTTCTTTAGAGCTTTATCCGAGAACACCTCGGACCTGCCTGATAGGCCCAAGATCTCACCGAGTTCCTTGAGAAAGAAGCAGACCGTACTGGTAAGAGGAACCATGTAACACCCTTACCTGATAAGGATGAGTTCCTATGTATAGTGCTAATCTCTGGATCGGTTCACTAGCACACACAGTTAAGATGAATACCAAAGAATTTTAAAGTGCATCATTATTACATTGAATGATCCAGAATTGCAATTATTACATAATGCTTAGCTCAAAGCTAGCTTAAATATTCAAGTAGCAGCGGTAAACATAAATAAAGTATAGCTCCAATCTCCAAATCATTCCACATGCGAACAAATGTCAAGTGGAGGATCTCAACCTAAATGGTCACTCAGAACAATCGAAATAACCTGCAACATAAAAGATTACAGCCAAACAAGTTAGGTCAATACTTTGAATGTACTGGCAAGTGGAACTAAGAGAGAATATAACAAGGCTAGTCACTACAATGCTTATTTGGCTTGTGGAGTTCAAGGAATGTTTTGCAGAGCCAAGATAAGTTCATCCTATCAATTTTAAAACATTTAATCCTTCAGCACACAACCCAATTAAGTTCAACCACAAATTTTATAAAATTATGAAATTAGGATGAGAGAGAACATGTCATAGACTCTAAATTCAGCAACTCAATTTATTCATAGTCGGGGACACGGCACTTAGTTTTACACCCGTAGAGGTTTGTATACTTTATCCATGTGACCTGGTTAACCCTCTCTTACCATGACACGCATTTTGAGTCATGATAGGAAGAAGTACAAGAAAAGACAATTCGGGAAATAGTTCCTCAAACCCATCTATACACTGTTCCAACCTACCAATCACTGAATCTCTGGATACGAAGAGTTCGATTCATCTCGACCTACTAAGTCCAATCAGTCACCCATAACTCACTGACACATGGTTGCGTACGTAATGTAACTACCTCGGTGAATTACGCTCCTAGTTACAAGCCTGGATGAACGGAAATGGTTGAAATAGTACGGTGGGGCCCAAATGCCACTCACAGGTAGACCTTTCGGCCGTCCCAACCATTTCCAAACATCGGGACAAGAACGGGCGGCGTAATCGGCAGGCGAAGGGATCCACTACATACACAAATGAGTATGTATGCAAGCCACCATACAACAGTACATCAGAGCCATTCCATCTAAAAAGAAAGGAAATATAGCAACGCCATACGGCAAGATCCAAATGTCCTAGATAGATATAATAGTTTAGGATATCTCCTCATACATCAATCAACAGAGTATCAAGCGGAAGCGGAAGACAAAATCTGAGTACGGATAAGAAGCAAATTGGCATAAGATGCCCCATAAATAAACACATCCCGCCCATAGATCTCACGGATCCCCGTTCCCAGAATCTCTACACCGAATGATCGTTGCCCACATCGTCCGTCTCTTCCACCCAGTATCCATCTTGTGAGTGTACCTGTTCATCTGAACCAATAATTTATCGTGTGAGACCCTAGGGGTACTCAGCAAGTCTTTATGCCTCTAAAGGGGACACAACCTGGGGTGACGCGTTTGCAGCAAAAGATAAACCCTAACAGTTCTATAGATACTCGCTAACCATCCGCCTAACCAGAGATAGACGGATGTCCGTGAATTAATAACAATAGTTATAACGGTAATCTTAACAGATCCATCCTCCTCCCCGCTTACCGACGAGGAAGCGGACGAACAACCCCCCCCCCATCCGTTGGCAGTTTTATCATCCATTCCATGAGTGTTGCACTATTTACTAGTCAGGTACCTAGTCTAGTCAAATTAAAAGCGGTACTTTAGTTATGCTTGTCTATGATCGAGAAACTGTGCTCCAAGTCGTCCATAACCGCGGACACGGCTTTCAGAAAGTTTTACCCTGCAGGGGTGCACAAATAGCAACACACACTCGATATGCCTCGGAAAAACCAAATCAAAACCCAACGAGGCAGTCACGACAAAGCGATCACAGGATTCAGAAATATTTCAGGGGGCCACCCCATTGAGCTACCCGCAACGAAGTTAGCTGACTCCGGGACGGCCTCAAGGTTTGTGGAGCCGGCTGTAAACGACTGGGAACCCGAAAGTGTGACTGGGCTTGTCGATACAGCGAAAACGGGTCACGGACCTAAACAGTACAGTGTGCATTACCTCGCACAATTTAAATAAAGCAGTAAAGCATGGCATAAGTACATGATAGTAAATAAAACCTCAAACTAGTTTGTGGCCCCAAGAAATAAGAATGAATCAAGCTCTGGCTCAGGGGGGTTCATAAGCCTCCCGGATGTGGATAGCGCGAATATTCAAGGAATAGGAATCAAGTACTCGGGGTCCTACGGGACACAAGTGAGCCTGAAAACCAAATAGCAAATATGGCTCACCGATGCCACTTTCATTAGTTAGCCCATTACTACTCAGGTTAAGTTGTTTAGGTACCTCGTTATCCATCAGACACTCACATACCCTACACATGCTGTTCTACGACTCGCATGGCTCAAACAACTCCTGTAGTAAAGGCTCATGGGATGGAGGAACAAGCTTCGGTGGGGTTTAAAAGTAAAGGCTATGCAATACATGGGATTCAATTTAATGCAATCGCGACTCAATGATGCAAGAATAAGAAAGAGGCAATAGGTACTATATGTATGCAAGCATGTGGTAGTGCTTGCCTGGCAGCTCAGTTGAAGCAAAGGATGGATCTGGGTAGTGCTCCTGGTTCTCTTGATATATCCCCTGCTCAGCGTCTATTCGAAGAAGAACCAAACAAACAAGGCCAATATAAATAAAGTGCACAAGCATATGATTAAAATGCATCAAGCAAACAATCATGCCATGATGAATGATGCACAATTTGCATGGCATTAACGTAGCATGGCATGGGTGAGGTGTGGAATACAATAATAAAGCATTTAATTGAGTTTTGGCCCCATTTTATTTCCATTTTAGTTGCTGTACCCATTATATTTATATGATGCATGCTTCAAAACAAACCAAGGACTGCATAAACAGAAAGGTCTCGTCGATCTAATCATTTTAGGCATATTATTTGTTAAATTTGGAGTTATAAAACAAAAGTTATTAATTATTTAAGGTGGAAGGGCATTTTATTGTAATTTTTAATCAACTTGCAATTCTAAATGTTCAAAATATATTTTGAATGGCATATTTGAATTCCTCATATTTTTCTGATTTCAAAACATATATTATTTGTATTATTTGGATTTATATTTTTAAAGTTATTCAAAAACAGAATTTAAATTTGAATTTGATTTAATTTGAAAAAGATTTGAATTAAAACAGAAAACAGACGGAGACTTTTTATACTCAGAGAGTTCTAGCTACCGACAATGACAGGTGGGGCCTCTGGCTGACTCAGCAGCCACGCGCGCAGAAAACGTTTTACACCGCGGGTCTTCCTAGCCTTAGCAGATGACAGGTGGGACCAGCGACCACAGGCCCACGCGACAGAGGCGAGCGGCCCAGGAACTGACAGGTGGGGCTGGGGTGGGAGCGCGGGTTGCGAACGAGAAAAGCCAGGGGGTTTTCAGGGAGATGGCCACGGTGGCTGTCTGGTGGGCCTAGAGGTACCGCGGGTTGATGCATAAAGAAAGGCAGGGGGTTTTCGGCAAAACGTCGCGGCCGTACTGTAGATCTTCCTCTGAATCTGTCTGTCGACAGATCGGTGCGCAGCAGCGGCACGCGGCGCGCGGGGCTCGAACCAGGGATCTGCGGGCGCGCGCTGGGGTGGCTAACCAGTGCGGCTAGCGGCGGGTTGGTGCTAGGAGGGCGGACGGGACCTAGCTAGGGCTTCTGCGCGGCGCGGGAGCGAGCAGACATAGCAAGCGACGGCGCGCGAAGGGCGCTCGACGGAAAGTCCGGCGAGGCCAGGGCGAGTCGGCGACGACGAGGATGTCTGGGGGGTTGAGTAGCTCACCGAGAGTGCGTTGGTGGCGTTGGATCGGGTCGGGGCGCTGGCGATCGACGACGGCGCAGACGGACCGGAGCTAGGGTTTCTCGTCGGTGCAGCGTCGGCCTGGTGGTTCTGGTACTCCTCCTTCTCGCTGGCGTCTAATGGACGTTGCAGGGAAGCCTCCTCGATCTTCCTCGACACCTAGCGCGTCACGCCGCCGGCTGGTTTGAGTAAGGGCGGTGGAGGCCGAGGGTTTTCCGGCGAGGGGTAGACGGTGGTGGAGGAGAGAGGGGAGGGAGCAGGGCGTCCTTGGGGTGGATCTGGGGATGGTCTGGCGAGGCAGAGAGGCAGGAGATAAGCAGAGGAAGGGAGAGGCTGCCGTGGGGGAGTGGGTGGATGAAAAGGTGGCTCGGACACCTTTTCTCTACCTCTCCTCACGTGCTCTGGTCGGGCAGGAGGCAGGGCAGGGCGAGGGGCAGGTAGATGGGGACGTCCAGGTGGGGTAGGGTGAGGCCAGGAGGGAGGCTCGGGGTGGAGGGGCCCTTGTGGCATAGAGAGAAAATAGAGAGGGAGGAGCTCGGGTGGGGGCTAGGGTAGGAGCTAGGCTCGGTTAGGGTTTAGGTTTGGTGGGGTAGCTAGGTCAGGGGTGGGTGGACAGGGAGAGAGGGTGGCCAGTGGGGCCAGCTGGGTTTGGTTTGGAGGGGTGGCTCGGCTAGGGAGGAGAGAAAGAGGGGGTACTTAGGGTTTGGTTTAGATTAGGTATAGATTAGGGTTTAGGAGAGAGGGGTATGGGTATGGTGATGATGGAGTAGGTTTAGATGAGAGAGAGATGAGGGGTGAGGTTTATTGTTTTGTCAAGCTCAAGCAAGATCAAGCAAAGAGCAAGCAAGAACTAGACAAGGAAAAGAGAGGGTGAGGATTAAGCAAGATCACACTAGATCCCACCAAGAGAAGGGGAAGATAGAGATGCTCCCCTCAAACAAATAAAATCCAAAAGGCAAGCAAAAAGGTGGTACTTGCATGGGCCATGCAAAAATATTCAATGCCATGTGTATTTTGTGAGAACAATAATATTAACATGGCATTATTATTATGCATTCCAAAAATTGGAATAAAGGCCAAGCAAAAAGAATTAACAAGGATGTCCCATGTGGAGTAGATGGAGATGACCATTTTGATATACAATGGGACTTGCTAGTGTGTATATGCCACTAGGTAGTTAATAAGCCCACAAAATATTCCAACATGATGATCACCCCCAAAACAACACACATGAGAGCTAGAAATAGGGTTCCACCCACAAGGCATGCAAAGGTGGCCATGTGGCTCTCATATATCAATGAGGTGAAAACAACATGATGCCAAGATGAGAGCATGTGGAAAAGAATTGGATCCATCCCAACCCACATGAGCTAGAAGTAAAACCAGTAATGGAAAGCTCATATTTAGTTGGATGGTGGAATTATAAGGTGGTGAAAGAAAGGTGGTGGAGTTAATAAAAGATATGCCCCCAACTCAACTTGGGCATTGAAACAATATATCAAGAACCAAATACAATATCAAGAGGCAAAAACAATTAACAATGCATATGAGATAAGAACCAAACAAAAAGGGGTTTTATATGATGCTAAAATGCAAGGTGGCATGATGACATGAGCATGATATAATGATGATGCAACAATTATATATTTGAAGTAGCCATTATATTACTAGACCAAGTAGCATTACAATTGTTAGACAATTGGGATGCTACACGTAAGCTACTAAACGAAAACACTAGTCATTCCTATGAAACCTGGATGCCTTTCCGCATAAAAACTATCCAAAATTATCAATCTCATCACACATAGGAGATTCATTACTCCCTCCAACCCATATTAGTTGACTCGAATTTGTCTAGATTCGAATGTATCTAGACATGTTTTAGTAGTAGATACATCCGAATTTAGATAAATCCAAGTCAACTAATATGGGTGAGAGGGAGTAACTAAGTTGTTTTAGTTTTTACAAAAACAATTGCTTTTAAAAACATAACTCATCATGGTGTAATCCCGCCCTTATCTAAGTAGCACATCTATCATACGATGGATCACCTAACAAGGAGTACTACAACAATAATAGGATATAGCTTAACATATTATTCGTACACATGCAACTACAAAAATAGAGCTACAATGCATATGAAAATAAGTAGGACATTTATGTAGCACCACTTGCCTTGGTTGTAGGAGTCAAAAGCATAGTCTTGACAGTCGCAGAGATTACACTCCTCACAATCTATACGAATTGGTACAACAAGGTGAACAACAACACATAGAGGTCAATACAAATGCAACAAATATATGCATGACATATTCATGAAAATTTTCAGTAGGGTATTTAGGTTCTCTAATCATTATACTTACAAATGACATGCATGGAAAACTTTTAATGCATCATAACCATTTATTGCATTATTTAAACTCACTTAATAGGCTTTTGTTAATAATAATTAAGATACGGTTATAAACACTGCAGTTAATTTTGGCAAAAAAATACTCCTAGATAGATATTTCATTTTAGGCTGAGGGGCAAAAGGATTCATGTCAAAATAGTTAACAAATAATTTTGTAGAATTAAAATACTACATGTATTTAATATGTCTGAAAATATCTGCGCTGTAAACTCCTAATTTTATTCCAGAATCAAATACTATTGATTTTTCTGAATTTAACGACATATTATTTGCATTTTTTCGATGAGTAGATCTTTTTCTATGATTTTTTACAAGTTAAAGCATTTTCTGCAATTTAATTCCCTTTTCTATTTTGCAGATAAAATAAGCGATGATGCATCGCTGACGCGGCGTCCATGCAGGCGCCACGCGGCACACACGCACATGGTGATACCGGTTCACCAACGTCTAATCTGGAACGTTGGCTTGTTATCCGACTAATGGGAATAAAAGCATCCGACTCACCGGAGTGGACGGCGGTGGCAGCTCATATGGTGGCCCTGGACGGTGTTGCGATGGTCGCCGATGAAGGTGGAGTAGAATACGAGGTTTAGACGATGATGGCAAACTCGATGGTGTCCTCTTAGTCTATTATCCCTTCCTCCACAGACGACGAAGAGAGAATGGAGGAGAAGGGCGTCGGTGTTACTCCAGCGGTGCTTCCTGGAGTTCCTAGTATGTTGCGGGAGGGGAGAAACGGTGAGGATATGTGGTGGTGGACTGGGAGCAAGAGGGGGTGAAGGAATCTGTGGCTACTGCAACCTCTGAAGCTCGACAATAATGGTGGTAGACGACGGCGATATTTGCGAGCTCCGGCTGGCGGCTAGGGTTTTCGAACCTCAAAAAAAGAAGTGGTGCGGGTGAGGGGGAATTTATAAGGGATGGTTGCATGCAGGGGTGGCAAAAGGCAACCGAAATCGACCACAATCAGCGGGATTTCATCGGATCAGAGACATGCTTGTCTTGGTCTCCCATTCAGGAGGAAGGGAACGACATGGTGTGTCCCCCGCATTAGTGATAGGTAGAAGGGGAGCGGGCTAGGGCTGGTTCCCGGCTAGGCCGTGGCAGCAAGGGGCCGACCCAGTTGGCTTGCTGGCGCTGCGTTGCTGCTGGCTGCTGCGCGGGGCAGAGAGCGGTAGATAGGTAGCCGGGCTGCATGGGCTGGGTAGGTAGGTTAGGTTAGTTAGGTTTTTTCTTCATTTTCCTTTTATTCTTTTCTTTTATTTATTTCTCTTCATATCTTTTGCATATATAATTCAATTGATTTGATTCTTGTCTTCAATTTTTTCTAAAAATCTGTAGATCATTCTAGGATCCCTTTGTAACCTAAACAGTGGGATCGAGAGCACTTGGACGCATCCTCCATGTGCTACGAGCGTCGGCAGATCGTTTCGCGGCACCTGTTCGTCCCATCTCCAAGGGGCCGGTCTAGGAGACGAGCTCCTCCTTTTTGTTTTAGGCTTTGGGCGAGTTTGTGCTGTTGCCCTAACAGACTTATTTTTCTTTACTCTTTAGCGCTCGGCGTCGGTACTGATGGGATTCTGTGTATTCAGATTTTGCTTTATTTATAAAGCAAAACGAAAGACTGTTTCGAGAAGAGGAAACCCTGATGTTTATTGTTTCTCGGATGTGATTGAAATTGACGCACCATTCCTGCTACTAGCCCTCATGTGCTGTGATACAAACCTTCAATACATGGCATGATCTGCAACGATGCAAAGGCACTGCTAAGGTCGTCAGTTGATAATTTCCATGAGTCCTTGCATATGAATGTAATAATGCAAATTTGTAATTTGTCCTATGGTCATCTTCTGTACCTGGAGGAATGTCACTGCTTTATCCTTCATATGTGGCATTCCGTAATCAAGTCCAGTCACACCGTTGCATTGGTAGTGCACGGAACGTGCAAGGGCTTCAAGAGGTGTATGCGATGGTTACTGGGTAGGAGAACAAACGGGAGACACCGATTTTTTGTTCCTTGATCATAAAATGCATGTTTGCAAACACTATTAATTGAAACGAAAAACTAGAATGTTTTTTCCACGGCAAGATGATGTTAGTGTTGAAATGTTAGAATATTTACATGAATTTACATATGTGCAGCGGGAAAAAAACTTAAGACTAGTAACAAGGTACGGACATTTAACTAGTGTGACAGTAGTAGGTGCCTATTGAGAAATTTGAATGGAGGGACCTTTGTTAATGTGATGTATTGAATTGCATGCACTAGCCAACCGAACGAGTGCATCAATATGGTATCAAAGTGGTTAGCCTTATGGCACCGATCCTAAACCTTCCACCACTTCCGTATCGCGCGCCACCCTGGAAGATCAATCTCTTCTCCTCGGGGGAGCGGCACCCAGTCGAAATCAAAGATTAGACCAGTTCCATAGATAGATTTTAGAGTAAATCCAATTTTCAAGATCAAAATCCCAATTTTTAGATTAGATCCAGTTAGCCACCAAATAAATTCGTAGATCCTCGCTACCTCCATCTGGTGAGAAACAGCTTCGGTCTCTAGCGCAGGCGCACGTTCACAGAGCTTCATCTACAGCTCTAACAGGCACCAGATTGAAGATCACGGGAGGGCGAACTCACACACACGGACACACATGAGCTGGAGCCATGACCAGCAAACGTAACACGGGGCAAGCACGAGGCAAGATTTGTACGTCTCAGTCTACAGGCAAGATTTGTATGTGTACATCTACAAGAAAGATGTGGAGATCGATCCAGCCTCTCTTTGCTAGCGAGGGACACCACGAAGGCCCGCATCTTTATCAACGCCAGGAGGAGCTGCGTCTTGATCGACTCACGTCGCACGGGACACGATCTTTTCCAAGCCAGCTCCATCGATCTTCCGCACACTTCAAGTTGTACGAGTATGCACTATTTCGACACATGGCTACACCGACATCAAGATCTGCGCTACACCGACACCAAGATTTGCATTGCACCGAGCCGCATCGATCCGAAAATCTACATCAAGTTGTACGATTACACCAAGATTTTCGTCGAGTTCTACATCGTCAACAGAAATCATCGTCAAGGTCTACATCACGTGGTCTAAAACCGTCGTCGCCGCAGCCCGACGCTCTGCTAGGGCGATCACACGATCGCCTTGCCCGCCTGGTCAATAACCCGCCACCGCCGATCCTATGCAATCCGCCGCTGCCACCATAAAATCCTTGCTGCCGCCGTTTGCCATGTGCCCCGGCTACCGCCTCCAAAAACCCTACAACAAGAACTTGTTGCCGCCGCACAAAAACCCGCTCCCGCCACAAATTTCTGCTGCCGCCGCACTATGACCAAGAAACCCGCCGCCACCGCTGCACAAAAACCTAAAACCCTACGACACAAACCACGTAATTTTTTGCGCATCCGGCACTATCAGCTATAATGACCACGACAATCTCGACCATGACTACATCACGATTGGCTACCTCGACATCAACATCAAGAACAACGTCTACAACAATTCAAGAACTCTAGTCAACAGCGTCCACATCGTCACTTGCGTCCACGCCACTTCCGCTGTGACTGCGGGATGGAAGAGAGCACCCGAAGGGGCCACAATCACCGCTCCTAGGTGTCAGCCATGATCATGTCCACGCAGGTGATGATGGTAAGAAGGTGAAGACGATGAAAGCATAAGGCTTCAAATCCAGTCACAAGCGTTCGCTTCACTCCCGCTATCATCACCTGCGTGGCGACTGAGGGGATGTTCGAATACGTATACGTGTATGGATTAAAAATAGATTAGGAATCTACATCTTGTACTCCAAGTTTCCACCTACCACGTGTACCTCTATATATAGTCCCCCGAGGAAATCAGATCAATACAACCCAATATTCTGGAATTACGACTTTCTACACGATGGACTAACTGCACCTGTCTCCGGGCCACCGAATTGCACTCACTAGACCAGGCTGCGCTAGTGGGCTGTGTATACATCATTTCTTATGAATTGTATAGGCCATCCTGTAATCTCTGAACCGTTTTGGTTTAACGTATCGTGCCTTATATGTTCCAGTATCCGAGATACTAGTATATACTGCTAGTATACTTCACAAATGTGTTTGCAATTAGTACCAAAATGTTTCAGTATGCAATGAGAGAAGATAGGATGAGTCGGAGTCCGTTCAGAAATATAAGACGTTTTGGCTTTGTCAATCTTTTGGTTTTGTCAATCGAATGTATCTAGACATAAGCTAAAGCGTCTTATATTTCTGAACGGAGGAAGTAGTGGTTAGAATCTGAACAGAATCAACTAGTCATTTCTCGAGTACTACCAAATTAATACTAGCGACGACCGATCGCACTCTAATTAATAGTCTGTGTGAGAGGAGAGAGATTTCTGCCCGCAGGCGTTCTTGTGCCTGAAAAGGGGCTTCCAAAACCACCCTTCATTAATAAGATAGACTCAGTTTGACTATAATTAAGTACTCCTGCAGTAGTAGTACTGCTACTATAGTCTCTACACGCGCGCATCGCGCTGACCACCTACTTGTACAGCACAGACTGCACTGCAGCATGAGCGGTGCGCGCACCGCTCTCGTTTAGTTCTCCGTGCCTTTCAGCATATAGTTCCCTGCAACGGGACATCTGGAACTGAGTAGTTTGGTGAGAAAAGTCTATAACAAACATTGAATTTGTAGAGCTCAGCGAAATTGAACCGTGAACTCCTATTCCCTGAAATCAGCACACTGAAGTACGCGATCCTGGTTTAATTTGAACCCCACGTCCATAGCCAAACGGGGATTGTCGAGGTGGGTTTAATTTGAACCCCACGTCCATAGCCAAACGGGGATTGTCGAGGTGGCCAGGATTGGAGAGGAAGAAGTCAGTAGAAGTAGTTGGCCCGGCCCAGTAGTTAGCCCATTCTGTAGCTCTCGAGGCGTTCCCTGGCCTCCTCATCTTCTCCCCTGCACCAGCGATGGAAATGGCGACCGGAGATTGATCGGCTCCAAGGCGACGCTCTTGACGGTGCGTACATCAGCGATGGCGACGGTATGTTTTCGACATCCTTCTCCTCCACTTAACCATCTGAAAGTAGCATTTGGGTTGCCAGTGTGTGACTGCTGTGTTTTTTGGTGATGGTAAAGTTAGGGTTTTTGGTGCGATTAGCACTCGATTTTTTTGATGTTTTTGCTTCACATTAGAAGTAGATAGTGATGGATTGTTGTGTGTTTGCAGTTTAATCATGGACCCGACCGAGATTCTGACGGTGAGATTTCATATGGGAGGCCAGTTTGTGTGCGTCAGTCGAAAATTGGAATATGTGGGCGGCGATGATGATATGTCAGAGACTGAGAGGGATAAGCTCTCATTGCAGGAGGTCAAAGGCTTTTTGAAAGATCATATGGTTGTGAAGGAATCCATGAAGTTGTACTTTCTCATTCTTGGGAAAGATCTTGATGATGGACTGATGTTTTTGGGCAGTGATATCGCCTATATGCAAATGGCAGAGTACACTGATGTTGGAGGGGTAGCAGAAGTGTATGTGGAGTACCATAGGGAGGAGGATAGTGTGGATACCAGTAGTGGTAGTGATTTCGAGGATGAAATTGTGCAGTTATCTGATGATGAGCCAGCCCCTGTTATTACTGCTGTTAGTTATTGCACAGAATATGAAATCACCCCTGTTACTGCTGTCAGTGATGATTATGTTGCTTTTCTTCAGGATGTTCTTGTCCCTGATAACACAGGTGTCATTACTCAAGTGATACAGGGTCCTGTCAAGGTTGGTAATGTAAGGAGGACTAGAGGTGTTGTTGATCCAAGTCAAGGGCCAGCTACTCCTAACAATTCAGATTCAGGCAGTGACTTTGATGATGGTACTGAATATATGGGACACAGTGAGGACAGTGGTGAAGAATCAGAAGTTAAAGAGTTAAGAAAGCATGCCAGTAAGTTCAAGAAATGAATGAGAGCCACTAAAAGTTGGAGTGGGAGAGATATAAATGATCCTGTTCTTATTGAGATTGTTGCAAATATGGAAGATCGGTTAGGGGAAGAGGAGAAGAACTAGAACTATGATAGATCTGATGAAGATTTCTCATATGATGAACATTCATGCAATAATGTAGTAAGGAGGAAGAGCAAGTTTCCTAGACCCAACAATGATACTGAAATCCCACACTTTGAGCTCTCAATGGTCTTCAGAAGCAAGAATCAGCTATGCAAAACACTTAAGAGATATGTCCTATGACAAAAAGGAGTATCTCATTTATGAAATCAGAAGCAAATAGAGTAAGGGCCAAGTGTGATTGGCATGGCTACCCTTGGATAATTTATGCAGGAAAGACTTCAAGAACTAGCAGGTTTCAAATCATCACTTTTAGACTGTATTTGTATACAACTATATAGCCTCTGTAATTGTGTCTGTATTGTACTCTTGGTACCCATATATAAAGAGATAGGACACACACCAGATGCGTTGAGCCAGTTCCCACCCAAACGTTGTTTCACATGGTATCAGACTAGGTTTCGCAAAACCCTAGCCGCCGCCTGCTGCCCTTGGCCGCTGCCGCCTCTCTCGGTCGCCACGCTGTCGCCAAGATCTCCAGCGCCATGAGATCCTCTGGTGCTTCCTCGGACTCTTCCGCTCCTCCGCGACCTCACCCACGGTGGCGCCCTTCATCCTGCCTCAGCTTGCGGCGATCCTCGTCGCCAGCAACTCGAGCCAGATGGCCGCGTCTCACACCATGTGGCCTTTGTACCTTGGATCGTCGCAATTCGCCCCAGGGTTCTTCCCTCTGCCGCCGCAATCCTACGTGTCGGCTCCACTCGTGTCGTTCAGCGTGATGCCGGCCTCCACCCCGTTGATTCTGCCCGGCCACGCCAACCTCTCCGGCCTGCTGACCTTTCCCATCGCGCGTGAGGCCACCACCGCTCCGCTCCTTCCCACAACGGCCGACGTCATCGCTCCTGCTGGATCCCTGGTCGTTGACGGCCCGGGCACTGGTCCTTACCAGCTTACCCACCTCATCATGGTCCGCCTTACGCAGGACAATTACTTGTATTGGTGGGTGCAGATCCTGCCGCTCCTCCGTAGTCGGCACCTCGAAGGCTTTGTCGATGGGAGTCACTCGTGCCCGCCAAGCCTGGTCCCTGCGGTCACCGCCACCAGCACGCAGGTGTTCGCCGAGAACCCCCTGTACCGCGCCTGGGTCGCGCAAGACCAGGCCATCCTGTCGGTGCTGCAGTCCTCCCTGACGGAGGACGCCGCCCGCTTGGTGGTGTTCGCCGCGACGTCCCTCGACGTCTGTTCCACCCTAGCGGACAACTTCTTGGCTGACTCCTCCACTCGGGCATCGGCGCTTCATCAACAGCTCCTTGAGTGCAAAAATCTCGACTCATGTGCGCACGTCTACTTCAACAAAATCAAGACGCTTGCTGACACGCTGTCTGCCATCGGACAGCCGCTCCGTGCTAAGGAGTTCACGGACTTTGTTCTCCGGGGTCTTGACCACGACTACGACAATCTGGTTGACGCGGTGAGGGGCCGTGACACGCCGATGCCTCCCAGAGACTTGTATGCACGCCTTCTTTCCACCGAGCAGCGTGTTGACCCTCCATGCTGAGATGCAGCTGAATGATCCCCATGCTCATGCTGTCTATCGTGGGGCTACACCTGGTGGCTACAGCCCACCTCGACCCCCTATTGGCCCGCCCACAGGAGGAGGTGGCTGCTAGCCTGCTCCGTCGCCGTCACCTCCACAGCAGTACCAACATCGTCCTCATGCGACCAGTCACGGCCGCCCCAACGTCGACTGCCAAATGTGTGGCATCCACGGGCATTATGCCTCTCGCTGCCACCATCGCTTTAAGAAGGACTTCCTCGGCATCGGCAACGACGGTCGCAAAAACGAGAAGCGGGCCGCCATCGCTGAGCAGAGTGCTGTCGGTTGAGGCTACCCCGGCGGAGTGTTGGAGATATGCCCTAGAGGCAATAATAAATGTAGTTATTATTATATCTTTGTGTTTATGATAAATGTTTACATTCATGCTATAATAGTATTAACAAGGAAACCATTAATACTTGTGTGAATTGTAAACTTAATTTGAAGTCCCTAGTATAGCCTCTATACTTCACTAGCTTGTTGGTTGATTAAATGATTGTGGTTTCCATATCATGAACATTGAGATGTTATCAACAACAAGATCATATCGTTAGGAGAATGATATGGTGGACATACTCCTATAGACAAGCGTAGCATAAAGATCAAGTCATTTCAATAGTTCAATTGCTATATGCTTTCTGATACATAGTAACCTAATTCCTTCGACCATGAGATCATGCATATCACCTTTACCGGATGGATGCTTTGATGACATCAAACACCACACCGTAACTGGATGGCTATAAAGGTGGCATTAAGTGTTTGGAAAGTATTGGTTAAAACACTTGGATCAAGAGTGGGATTTGTCCATCCACATGACGGATAGATATACTCTGGGCCCTCTCGGTGGAATGTCATCCAATTAGCTTGCAAGCATGTGACTTGGTCACAAGGGATCACATATCACGGGAACGAGAAAAGAGTACTTATCAGTAACGAGGTTGAACTAGGTATACAGAGATACCGACGATCATAACCTCGGATAAGTAACATATCGTGAGACAAAGGGAAATTGGTATCGTATGTAAGTGGTTCATTCGATCGCAAAGTAATCGTAGAAGTATGTGGGAGCCATATGAATTTCCAGATTCCTCTATTGGTTATTGTTCGGAGAAGTGTCTCGATCATGTCCGCATAATTCACGAACCGTAGGGAGACACACTTAAGGATTCGACGTTGTTTGAGTAGTTATGGTATTATGAGAAAGAGACCGAATGTTGTTCGGAGTCTCGGATGGGATCCGGGGTATCACGAGGTGATCCGGAATGGTCCGGAGAATAAGATTCATATAAGGAAAGTCCCATTTCGGAGTTGGGGAATGGTTCCGGTGTTTTCATCGGGAACATTCTAGAAGGTCCCGGAATGTCCGGCACTCCGGAAGGGGGAAGGGTACATGAATGTGTCATTGTAAGTTGGAATGATTGCATCATGTACTAGGTGTTCTTGCTGTCCAAAATAAAGGATTTATTTAAATCCTAAATTGAAAAGTCAAACGGCTAGTTTGAAAGTCAAACGGCAATTTTGGGAAGTGGGAAGAGAGGAGGATTGGTGGAGGCCGAATTGGAGGAGGGTTCCTCCCTTGGCCGGCGCCCCACCAAGCCGACTTGGGGAGGGACTCTCCTCCCCTTGGCCGGCCAGCCCTCCCACCTATATAAGGAGGGGCAGGGCTCCCTCCTAGCACACACAAGTTCCAAGTTTCCACCTCTAAATTTCAGGTTTAGAGCCGTTTTGGTTTAGAGCTTCTAATTGCTTTAGCCAGCGGTTTAGAGCCTTCTAATTGGTTTAGAGCCTTCTAATTGGTGTGTCTAATTACTAGACCACTAATAGCCTCTCTCATAAGCTCCACCATACTCGCACCGGCTTAAGGCGAAGCCCTGCGGGATTTCCCCTCTACTTCCGGTACCACGCCGTTGTGCTGCCGGAATCGCGAGGAGAGTGCTACAACCTCCGCTGCCTGCTGGAACAAGGGAGAGGAAGGTCTTCGTCGAGTACCGAACGTGTGACCGACTGCGGGAGCGCTGCCGGAACGTGGCGCCGGAAGGATCGTCTACGCGATCTTGAGATCGGAAAGAGTACGACTACATCACCCACGAGAATCTGCTCTCGTTAACCGCTTTGGAATCTTCGAGGGTGAGTTCCTCTATCGACTCGTTGCTACAATCTAGTAGATAGATCTTGGCTTGTTTGGTTGTATGCGATAGAAAATTTTTGTTTTCCATGCTACGAACCCCTACACGGAGGCGGGTACATTCCTTCGTATCCGATCGACCCCACCTGGTACTTTGACACGGGTGCCACGGAGCACATGACCAATCAGGCGGGTCAGCTCCAGGCGTAGGAGCTCTGTCGTGGCTGTGACAAGGTCGTACCGCTGATGGTTCAGGTATGCCCATTACTCATGTTGGTCAGGCTTCCCTTCTTTCTAGTTCCTCCTATCGTCTTCGCCTCCGTAATGTCCTTCGTGTCCCACTAGTCACTCGTCCATTACTGTCTGTTCGTAAGTTCACTCATGATAATGATGTGTTTTTGTGAGTTTCACCCGTTTCATTTCTTCGTTAAGGATCGAGCCACACGGGAGGTTCTACTTAGAGGTCGCATCCATCGGGGCATGTATGCGTTGGAGGTGCCATCCGTTCCGGAGGCTTTCAGTGATGTTCGCATGTCGGCATCTCATTGGCATGCATGGCTTGGTCATCCTGCGTCTCCTATAGTTAGCCATGTTCTGCATCGACATGGGCTCCCTACTGTCGTGGTATTGACCACCGCAGATGCTACAGGGTAGCTTACATAGAGGAAATGACAAGGTGACGTAGGAGAATGCGGGAGCGAGATTGGCACACGATGTACCTAGGTTCACGTTCCCTCGGTGGAGGATATCTACGTCCTGCTGTCAATCCAGTATATGATCATAGATTGGTTTACATGGGGTCGTCGTAGGCGGAGGGAGAGAGATGTATCTGTCTAATGAGATATAATAAGACGTGAGAGAGAGAGATCTCCCCCAAATAGGTGCCCCTGGTGCCTTTGTATATGTAGCCATTTAGGGTTTATAAGTGCACTAATGGCCTTTGTATTGGAGTCTCCTTCTTGGGCCTTCAGTCGACAAGACGTCTAGGTCCAATATGTGCCAGTCGTCATACTTGGTGAGTCGCGGAGTCGCCGTTCGGCCCGATTGGGACGCTCTGCTTCTTCCTGGGAAGATTGGGTCCAGTCGCCGGTTCCTGCGAGCCCACTCGCCATGGACGACTCCGTTCCGTGGTATACCCCGATTGGTATTCCCCCATCACCTACATCGTCTAGTAATAAAAATTTAGCTGTTTATGATGCTTGTCAATAGGGAAAGAGTCATCAGTTACCATTTGTGTCTTCATCTCGAGTTGTTACTACTCCATTAGAGCTTGTGTTTTCAGATGTATGGGGCCCTGCCCAAACCTCTGTCAGTGGTCATAAATATTATGTCAGTTTCATTGATTCCTATAGTCACTTATGTGGCTTTATCTTCTTAAGAGCAAAGTTGATGTGTTTAATGTGTTTTTACAATTTCAAATGCATGTTGAGAGACTCCTACTCCCTCCGTTCGGGATTATAAGTCCCGCGCGAATAACTAGGTTGTTAATTTAACCAATAAAATATAAGTTATATATTTTAAAAATTATACCATTAGAAAATATAACATCTAAAGTTTCTAATGATATAATTTTTATAATATTTTAAGAATTATACCATTAGAAAATATTATAATTTTATAATATTTTAATTGTACAGCACATTACAATCATTATGACACAGATCACACACAACAACACGGCTACCGCTGCTGCTCGGGTACGACAAATCCCTGTCCAGAAACAAAACAAATGCACATCAATCATACACAGATCCCGTGCAAAAATCACACACCAGTCAATTCGGATAAGACCCAGAGGTCCAAGAACCCACTGCTCATTAGCAAGGTGTGTGGAGAACAACAAGAGAAGAAAAACAGGAACCCCTCTCGTTCTGTTCTTACGAGTTTCATCAGCCGGCCGGCACACATCAGCAGGGACATGCCGCATGCTCAAGAAATTCAGCTCCAAATCAAAGGTACCACACTTCATCTCTTCATTTGGATCTCAGATACAGATATCTCTCTTTTATTATCTATACAAAAATGCCGTACTTTATCCTGCTTGTATCCGTACACTTGATTTTGCGTTTATGAATGGTTTACATGAATCTTGGTTGTGCAAGCATTTTTTTCGTTTCTTGATTTCTACCTGGCGGCGTGTGTGCTCAATCTCATCTTGAGAAGCTATAGTTCAGTTTGTGAACAAAAAAGATCGGACCAGAAGGATCATGCTATAGACTTCTGGTGGCTTTAAAGCCCATCTTGGCATGGCTGTAGCAATTAGCAACATTGATATGATACTATATCATCTAATCTTCTAGGAAAGCAGGAACAGTACGAACAGGAATAAGCGAAGAAACTTTCACTACATGATGCATGTAGCTTTGGTAATGAAGAAAAGAAAATCATTGGTAAGAAGTAAGATATGCACCCGGACCCGATCTCATCTTCATGTACTAGTTGAATTCACTTCAGCAGTTGGAGTGAAAGTAAAGCAGTAGCGGTACCAGTTTAGCACCAAAAAGCATGTTCTGACGTTCGTACATGAAGATGCTGGTTGATTAAGTACTTACTATAAAACAAAAGAGTCTTAGCAGAAGGCGAAACAGAAAGATTTTCACAAAAGGGAAATGATACCAATCACCAGTGACCAGTGGATCCGACGCTCCCATCGTCCGCGTTACGTCCTGGAGGAAACGGCGGTGGAGACCCACCTTATCTCTTTAGACTACCTCTTCTCCACACTTTTTTTCTCATTCATGTGGTCTCCAGGCGAGCAGGAAACCGCCATGGAGGAGCTCGGCCGGAGGCGGAACCTTGCGCTGCTAACTGGCGGACCTACGGGTATGCCGCGGCATACCCTGCGGGCTGCGGCCGAGCAACTATCCCGTGTAGTAGTTGACAAAAAACAAACGCTCATCGAGTGGGTTGCAAAACAGGGCCAACTTGATAGACGTGAGTGCGGCCTAGCAGGTGAAAACAGTACGAAAACTGAGCGGTGACGTGATATCTTTTCCACTACCGATCCAATCCCACGTCGCTGCGTGGAGCGGTGATCTACAGCTCTAGGCCGCCTCGCAGATCGCCATCGCTATGGACTAGGCCACCGAGTACGGACGCCGCTACTCCGGCACTCCGCCACGGGCCTCGCATAGGCGCACAGCCAGGTCAGGACTCGGGAGGATTCGGGCTCCAGCCCAGGCACCTGATCGCCGATCGGGACTGTCGTCTCATGTCTGGACGCCGGCACGCCGCTCGCCCTTGCTGTGGTTCGGTGTTTCCCTACTTCGCCGGCCGCTCCGAGCCTACAAAACAATGATATTTGACACCTTCAAGCTATATATCTGTGCGGAGTTAATTATCTGTAGCTGATATTGTTCAAGTTTTAGATTCACGTGTAGTTCAATGAAAATAAATTGCGAACATATATGATGATTAATGATTGTCCATATTATCTATTTATGTAAAGATATTATATCCTCGATCTTGACTATGAACTATAATTCTATCAACCCATATGAGTCTTGTTGACCTCTCAGTTAAGCTTGTTGAGACAAAGAGACACAAAGTATTGAAAGGGTGTTTTCTCTAATGATTTTTGTGGTAATAATTTGTGCCACTTTCTAAGTTAATCTTTCAACTACATATTATTTATTGTTTCTTTGCAATACAAATTGTACAGTTATTTATTTCTAGTAAATATATTTTATCAAAATTGTTGTCAAATTTTTATTGACATACCGGTCGATAAAATCCTAGCTCCGCCACAGGCGCCGCCGCTGCTGCCTTGGACCGCCGCTCGTCGCTACCTTGTGTCGCCATCCCCGCAGCCCTAGCTATGTGACTCCCCCCCCCCAACTACTATGTCTCCCCCGCAGGCCCGCACGGCGCCAGCTTCCTCGACGACCCCGTGCCGCTGCTCCGCGCTCCAGTGCAAGCTCGTGTTGCAGCAGCCTTGTCCCTTTTCTCCAGCAGCCCCCTGCCGCTCGTCGCTGCCTTGTGCCAATGCCGTTTCTACAACCGGCCATCGGCCTTGCTACTAGGGGCGGGGCGGCTTGCTGCATGCAGTGATGGAGGCTGCTACGAGCGTTGGCGGCCATTGCTACACGCGGCAACAGCGACTGGTACAAGCCGCGATGACCACTGCTACGTGCGGCGATGGCCGTTGTACAAGAGGCGACGACTGCTGCTACGGGCGGCGATGGTCGTTGCTACAGGACCCGACGGTGGCGGGTACAGGTGGCGACGGCCGTTGCTACGGGTGTTCGTGGCCGTTGCTACATGCATCGGTGGCTGCTACTAGCGGTGGAGGCTGTTGCTACAATCCGTATTTTTTCTGTATTAGCACAATTTTTTTACTATATAGTCTTCGGCGAGATCCGTCTTTTTATTTTTTCTACAATAATAAAATATTTTTGCTAGTAGCAGATTTACCCTGTTTTTGGTGAACACGTCGTGACAGGGACTCAGGATCCCAAAAGTTTTGATCCCGGGGACCGCCTAGTACCACCCTTCACAAAAGCAGTGTCATAGTGCTGCGCTCTGCATAACCAACTGAAAAGAAACGAACGTGTTTTTTTCCTGTTTAAAAAGGTGAACTTTACTGCTGCACTTGATAAATTACTGTACCTTTTCTGTCCACTAAAGGCACCCCGGAGCATGAATTCGGCCATGCCGAGAACGGCGGGGGATCAAAGGCCGCCGATCATGGAGGACGGTCGGCGGGAGGCAGCGCCCTGTGGTGGCCTATGGTGATGTTGGACATGCTCGTGATGCTCTGCGGGCAGACCATAGCCACCCTCCTCGGCCGCCTCTACTATAACTCCGGCGGCAACAGCAAGTGGATGGCCAGCCTCATGCAGTCCGGCGGCTCGCCCCTGCTCGCCATCCTCCTCCTCTTCACGCCACCCCACTCCGCCGGCGCCGGGACCCAGCCGCCGGCTTCCAAGATGGTACCCATCTACGTGGGCATCGGGATACTCATCGGCGTCGACAACCTCATGTACGCATACGCGATGCAGTACCTTCCCGTGTCCACCTTCGCGCTGGTGGCGGCCACGCAGCTCGCCTTCAACTCCATCACCTCGCGTCTCATTAACAAGCAGCGCTTCACGGCGTACATCGCCAACTCCGTCGTCGTGCTCACCTTCTCGGCCGCCCTGCTGGGCGTCGGCTCCTCCTCCGACGGCACCTCCAGCAACCTCCCTCACGGCAAGTACACGCTGGGGTTCATCCTCACGCTGGCCGCCTCCGCCATCTTGGCGCTCAACCTGTCCCTCTTTGAGGTCACCTTCGAGAAGGTGGTCCGGACGAGGACGTTCCGATGGGTGCTCAGGGTCCAGATGTACACGAACGTCGTGGCGTCGATGGTGGCGGTGTGCGGACTGTTCGCGTCCGGGGAGTGGAGGACTATCCCGGGGGAGATGGCGGCGTTCAAGGCGGGGAGGGCGAGGTACGTGGCGACGCTGGTGGGCATGGCGGTGTCGTGGCAGGCCATGGCGGTGGCGTCGATGCGGCTGATCACCAGGGTGTCGTCGCTGTTCGCCAACGTGACGGGCACGGTGGCGCTGCCGCTGGTGCCGGTGTTCGCGGTCATACTGTTCGGGGACAAGATGACGGGGATCAAGGCCATCGCCATGCTCATGGCCGTGTGGGGGTTCCTCTCTTACATGTACCAGCACTACCTCGACGAACGGCGCGCGGCCATGACGAAGGAGCGAGCTGTAGAATGTCGCGTGTGCGCGGCGCGCGCGGGAGGCGAGGCCGTTGTGCACGCTTGAGACGTTTGCCATGGCCGAGCAAATAGAAAATAGCATCCTGCTTTTTTTCTCTCTCTCTTTTGAAGTCTGATTATAGTACTACCTGTTTGTTTGGAGCACCACAGAACATGGCATTTTTTTTGCCTAAAAAGTTACAGCTCATGCTCCATCAAATTATGTGCAAAAGTTTTGGATTTCTTTTCATGACTGCTTTATGCATCTTTCGAAATCACCATGCCCGCATAAGGGAGGAGAGTGTGACTTACGACATGTACCATAGAGACGCTTGGGCTGGACGCTAGGGTCTTAATCCTTAACGTTAACGTGGGATTCCCTGTTGATCCCTAGAATTGGGCTAGCATCACCAAAAAACAAACGTTGGGGCGTTTCACATTTTTTCCTGTAAAAAATGATCTTTACAGGAAAAACCGCAACACTTTTTTTTTAGAAATAAAAAACCCGCAACACTCACCTAGCACAACATAGTCATATTTCTTTGCAGAAAAAGAAGCATTTAAGCACAGGTGAAAGAGCAGCGAGGGCTTAAATTAAAGTACTTCTCAATGATCTGGATTTTGCAGCTGTCAGACGTAAACGGGTGCCTTGATAGGAGCAGAAAATAAACTGAGAATGGGAGTTTCTTCCATCTTTCTTTACCCTATCAGGCAAAAGCTAGATCAGAGAGAATAAACCATCTTTAAGGCAAATCACTCGATTTCAGCATTAGTGAGCATGGCTAACTGATTCAAGGTGGAATAAATCTCATGGTTACGGCTAATAGACCCAAAAGTTGCTAACTACAACAAAGAAAAACAAAACCTCAGCCTGAACATTGGTAGTAGAACCACATCTAATTCCTTTTAACAACCCGAATCATCTCAAATAACCATGACACTCTTTTATATAACATGCAGCCGTAGAAATAACATTGACCTTGAATTAATATCATTGAGAACTCGACACGAACAATATGGTTATTGAAGGGCATACTCTATGTATACAGTTCGGTTATTATTGATTTGATACATATAGATAATGGTCGTCAGTTTCGCAAGATCCGAACAAAAGAAAGTTGTTCATAGATTCCAACATGAACAACTTTAGAATATTAGTACACATTTTTCTAATCCATTCATATTTTTGAACCTTGTGATTTTTGTTAATCCAAACCCCTTTTTTGAATCCATACACAATTTTTAAAACCACACGAACATTTTTTCTAATCCGTTAATCTATTTTTGTAATTAATGGACACCATTTTTTTAAAATCTCGTGATCATTTTTTTCAAAAAATCATTAAAAAATACTAATATAAAGTAAAATATAAGAAGGAGAATAAATAATTTAAATGAAATAGATAAGAAAGAGGAATTGGAAAGCAAAGATAAAAATGGAAAAGAAAAAAGAACAAAATATAGATAGTAAAGTAAACACAGAAAAATAAGAAATAGAGAAAACGAGTGAATGAAAACCAACACATAAAATTAGAACAAAATAGAAAGCTAGGAAAAACTGGAAAAAATCGCGGAGAACTGGCAACAATCAACCGAAACAGGCCAAGCCTGAATTACACGAGAAAGGTGTGCACTGTGCGGGGTAACGTTGCACGTGGCAACTGAGGGGAGAGGAGTGGGGGTGGTGTAACGGAGTGATGGGACCCGCCAAGATGGATATTTCCAGGGTGGGGCCAGCAGCAGAGCCAAGAACGTTATTGGTCGACATTGTTATTGCATTTCTCACCGGATACAGTGGCAGGTACACGAATATGCTATGCATGGCACTGCTTGTAGCATCCCAATTGTCTAACAATTGCAATGCTACTAGCCTAGTCTATTTAATGGTACTTTAGACATATAATTGTTGTATCATCATTATATCATGCTCATGTCATCATGCCACCTTGCATTTGAGCATCATATAAAACCCTTTTGATTTGGTTCTTCTCTCATATGCATTGTTAATTGTATTTGCCTCTTGATATTGTATTTGGCTGTTAATATATTGTTAAATGTCCAAGTTGAGTTGGGGGCATATCTTTTATTTAACTTCACCACCTTTCTTTCACCACCTTATAATTCCACCATCCAACTAAATGTGAGCTTTCCACTTTCTTTGGGTTTTACCTCTAGCTCATGTGGATTGGGATGGATCCAATTCTTTTCCACATGCTCTCATCTTGGCATCATGATGTTTTCACATTAGTGATATATGTGAGCCACATGGCCACCTTTGCCTGCCTTGTGAGTGGGACCTTTTCTCCTAGCTTCCATATGGATTATTATGGAATTATGCTCATGTTGGGATATTTTTGGGACTAGTAATCATCTAGTGGAACATACACACTAGCATGTACCATTTTATTTCAAACATGGCCATCTCCAACTACTCCACCTAGGGCATCCTTTCATTTCTTTTGCTTGGCTTTATTCCACCTTTGGAAATGCATAATAATAATGCCATGTAATAAAATTGTTCTCACAAGAATCAACATGGCAATAAATATTTTGCATGGGCCATGCAAGTGCCACCTTTTCTATTATTTGGTTTTTATTTGAATCTTGAGTGGATCATCATCTCTCTCTCTTTCTACCACTCCTTTTGGCTTGGTCTTAGTTGATCTTGCTTAAACCATTCCACCTCTCCCTGTTTTTGGTCTAGCTTGGTGTGATCTTGGTCTTGCTTGAGCTTGCCCAAAAGGAAAACCATCTCTCACCCCCTCATCTAATCCTAAACCCTACCACCTTATTCACCATACCCCCATCTAACCCTAACCCTCACATCCCCCTCTCACCTAAACCCTAAGTCTACCCCCCCTCTCTCTCGGTCTCTCTCTCTCTCACCTAGCTAGCCCCACCATGCCACCTAGCTACCCCACCCAAACAAACCCTAGCCCGAGCCATACCCCCTCTCCCCTCCTACCCTAGCTCTAACCCGAGGCTACTCCTCCCTCTCTCTTTTTCTCTCTATGCCATAGGGGCCCCTCCAGCCCGAGCATGTCCCTGCCTCCTTGCCCTCATGTCGACCCCACCTGGAAGCCTCCCACCTGCCCTGCCCTGGTCCAGCCCGAGCCTGCCAGCACGTGAAGGAGGAGCAAAAGCGGCCGACGCCACCTTTCCCCTCCACCACGCCAACTACCCCTCCCTTCCTCCGTTCCTATCCACCCCACCACCTCTCTGCCTCGCCCAGCTACCCCCAGATTTACCCAGGACGCTCCCCTCTCTCCCTGCCGTCCCTCACCACCGCCACACCATCGCCGGCAAAACCCTCGGCCTCCACCGCCCCTCCTTATCCAGCCGGTGGCGTGGCGCTCTAAGGTGTCGAGGAAGACCACGCAGCTCCCCTACGTCACCCTGTACACGGAGCCAGGAAGGAGAAGGCCAGGACGTTGGACACCGTCGACGCCCGAGCCCAAACCCTAGCTTCGCCGGCGTCTGCCTCGCCGCCGATCCGCTGCTCGCCGAACCGATCCAACACCGTCAACCAACTCTCGGTGAGCCCCTAAACCTCCTGGACATGCTCCGCCGCGCTGTCGTCGTCTAGGGACGCTTTGCGTTTCATCGAGCACGCTCTGTGCGCCGGCGAGCGCAGCGTCTGCTCGCTTCCGCCCCGCATAGCCTCTATCTTATTCTTGCATCATTGAGTCGCGATTGCATTAAATTGAATCCCAAGTATTGCATAGCCTTTACTTTTAAACCCCACCGAAGCTTGTTCCTCCATCCCATGAGCCCTTACTACAGGAGTTGCTTGAGCCATGCGAGTCGTAGAACAGCATGTGTAGGGTATGTGAGTGTCCGATGGATAACGAGGTACCTAAACAACTTAACCTGAGTAGTAATGGGTTAACTAATGAAAGTGGCATCGGTGAGCCATATTCGCTATTTGGTTTTTCAGGCTCACTTGTGTCCCGTAGGACCCCGAGTACTTGATTCCTGTTCCTTGAATATTCGCGCTATCCACATCCAGGAGGCTTATGAACCCCCCTGAGCCAGAGCTTGATTCATTCTTATTTCTTGGGGCCACAAACTAGTTTGAGGTTTTATTTACTATCCTGTACTTATGCCATGCTTTACTGCTTTAATTTAAATTGTGCGAGGTACTGCACACTGTACTGTTTAGGTCCGTGACCCGTGTTCGCTGTATCGACAAGCCCAGTCACACTTTCGGGTTCCCAGTTGTTTACAGCCGGCTCCACAAACCTTGAGGCCGTCTCGGAGTCAGCTAACTTCGTTGCGGGTAGCTCAATGGGGTGGCCCCCTGAAATATTTCTGAATCCTGTGATCGCTTTGTCGTGACTGCCTCGTTGGGTTTTGATTTGGTTTTTCCGAGGTTGATCGAGTGTGTGTTGCTATTTGTGCACCCCTGCAGGGTAAAACTTTCTGAAAGCCGTGTCCGCGGTTATGGATGACTTGGAGCACAGTTTCTCGATCATAGACAAGCATAACTAAAGTACCGCTTTTAATTTGACTAGACTAGGTACCTGACTAGTAAATAGTGCAACACTCACGGAATGGATAATAAAACTGCCAACGGATGGGGGTTGTTCGTCCGCTTCCTCGTCGGTAAGCGAGGAGGAGGATGGATCTGTGGATATTACCATTATAACTGTTATAACCGTTGTTATTAATTCACGGACATCCGTCTATCTCTGGTTAGGCGGATGGTTAGCGGGTATCTATAGAATTTCTAGGGTTTATCTTTTGCTGCAATTGCGTCACCCCAGGTTGTGTCCCCTTTAGCGGCATAAAGACTTGCTGAGTACCCCTAGGGTCTCACACGATAAATTATTGGTTCAGATGAACAGGTACACTCGCAAGATGGATACTGGGTGGAAGAGACGGACGATGTGGGCAACGATCATTCGGTGTAGAGATTCCGGGAACGGGGATCCGTGAGATCTGTGGGCGGGATCTGCTTATTTATGGGGCATCTTATGCCGATTTGCTTCTTATCCGTACTCGGATTTTGTCTTCCGCTTCCGCTTGATACTCTGATGTTTGATGTATGAGGAGATATCCTAAACTATTATATCTATCTAGGATATTTGGATCTTGTCGTATGGCGTTGCTATATTTCCTTTCTTTTTAGATGGAATGGCTCCGATGTACTGTTGTATGGTGGCTTGCATACATACTCATTTGTGTATGTAGTTGATCCCTTTGCTTGCCGATTACGCCGCCCGTTCTTGTCCCGATGTTTGGAAATGGTTGGAACGGCCGAAAGGTCTACCTGTGAGTGGCATTTGGGCCCCACCGTACTATTTCAACCATTTCCGTTCATCCAGGCTTGTAACTAGGAGCGTAATTCACCGAGGTAGTTACAATTGGTATCAGAGCCATCCCGCCCTTCAGGGTCTCAGCCAAATGGTCGTTGTCTGTCTAGCAAATATTTTTGGTAGTTATGTATACTAGGGAAAAACAAAACGTGAGAGTAGGACTGCTTCCACTTTTCTTCTTACCCACCCACCACCCTTTTCTGGTAAGGAAGTGTAACGTTTTCAATCCTCTTCTTAAAATTCAAACTAGGATTCACGTGTTCTGGGTTTCCGTAGTACCATAGAAAGTGTGTGTGTGTGCGTGTAATCCCTTGTCTATCTGTTGCATCCTTTTGTTATCACAATCTGCCTTTGGTTATCAACTGTTGCTACATTCCATACTGACAGGCTTCTGGAAACCGGCGCGATCTATCCGACTCCTTGTTAACCGGTGCCATCTTCTTAAGGGTGTCCTTCCTTCTAGCAACTCCACATGCTGTGCAAGCATCAGTTGCTAATCTCTACCTGATAAGTGCTTTTGTGCATCTATTGGTATTTTAATGCCGAAAAATGCGGAAATTTTTTCTTTGATACATCTGTGTTTCCACACTCCTTTTCAGTCGTGTGTGAAACATTATCTATCTCCCTTTTATCAGCATGTCCATGCTAACTCATTCTCTTGTCACCGGCGCTTAATCCTAGAGTTTCTTTTCATCTCCAATCCTCTTGGGCTAATTACATAACATGTGTCGATCCGATGCTGGTGATTGTAATTGGTTCTCGGCATAGCTATATTCCACTCATGATAAGTGTCGATTGGAATATGGAAAATGCTATCAACTTTGTCCTCCTAATGGTGACGGTTATCTCCTGTGATTTTGAGTACACCATGATCATATCGACGCATATTCAAGCATCTTTGGCAATCCGGAGTTTCCCAAGGCACTACGACGGTCTATCATCTGTCCGTCATGCTACAGCAAAATTCTCTTTGAGACGAGGGAATTGCATCTTTTCGTCTCTAGTAGTTTTGCTTGAGGTATGAGCTATCATCGTTTCTTTATCCAAGATCTCTTTATCTTTGTAACCGGTGATCCAATCGACAATGTGAACCAGGTAACATCTCTTTTTCTTCCGAAGGACCAGATAATCTATTCTTCCAGTGCCTCTTCTTCAATACGAACCCGTGCTCTTAATATTGATCTTTCTAAGAGCGTTGAGCTCAGAAAGTGTTTCGAGCATTTGTTCGTTTCTCCCGCCTCTTGAACTTGGTATTCTGGGAATATCTTGTTAATCCATGGTGGTATATGTTGATAATATGCTTGCCTATTCGATATCACTGGAAGGACATGGAAGATCATTTGTGTCTTTTCCTCTCAGCTTCGTGAGCACTGCCTGTGTGCAAAGTTCTCAAAGTGTGAACTCTGACTTTTTGAAGTCACCTATCTCGGCCACGTCTTTCTGCTAAATAGATCGCTTCAATTCTGGAATTAGCAAGTACATTGTTAATTCCATCCTCCATCTTCAACCAATCCGGAGTTGTTCCTTGTTGACAAGTTATCATCGTCGTTCCGCTAAAGTTCTTCCTCAAGACTGCTAAATCTCTCTCAATCTTTTCAAGAACAACATGGAGTTCTTTCACCTCGTTCTCGTCAAGTAATCTTTGAAACCCTCTTGTTCTATCGTCTGTGCTCAATCCACCGGAGGCCATGAAGACTTCTCAGATCTTTCGTAATCCTTATGTTCAAGTGGTGTTATCCTTTTCTTTATCTGTGGAATCTTGCAGTTGTCTCCGTAATCTTCCTTCATATCTTTCCGGTGGCTGGGTACATCAGACATGACGACAACATCATCACCCTTATCTATCTATGAATCCGGCGAATCGTTTGCATCAATCTTTGTTTTCTTACGGAGTTCCCTGACCTCTTCTTGTCACTACCTTAAGTCTGTTTCGGTAGTTGGGTTGCTTAGTTTTCTTATTCATGTGCGGAGTAATGCTTTGAGTGCGGGATGGAGTAGCTACCATACCACTACTCTTATCATTTGCTCTTGTACATTGAATTGGTGAATTAATGTGATCTCACTCATTCCACGGAAGTTAGAAGTGGCCTTTATCCCTCGATAATTTTACTTCCGTCTTTGTTTTTCCGGAGTGCTCTCTCGAAGAAAGTAATCAATAATCCCTTGTTGGTGGTCTGTCTAGTCTACATGGAGCAAAATCTTCATTATCTGGTGGAAACAAACGCAAACTCTTTTATGTCCTCGTCTTTCTACCGGTGCTCTACATCCACAAACAAGATGAAAGGAAACTATCTCTCTCTTTGTTTCATCAATTCTTTTTCGGTGGTAAAGCCAATTATGGTTGATGCCATCAGCCACAAATCTATTGCGTTAGCCTCAACGCTAAAGAAAGAAATAAGTATCTCCACAATAAATTCCAGATCCTCTATATTCTTTGCTTCTCAGGATTCCACCATGATCTAGCTTCACATCCGTCTCTGGAAGTTATATCCGCGCACCTCAATTGCGTGATCCTTTGGGTCTTAACGGCGCAAGAAGAATCTAATCCGACGATGTCTAACTAAATCTTTCTGTTGATATCAAGGGACTCTATTGTTTGAAGGCAATATTGTTTCCGTACTTCATTTCTCAAATCTGAGGGAAGGTACGATGCTATTGTCATAGTGGTTCAAAACCTTTCCAATCTAGCTCTTTTCTTCCGGCGACACAAAGATCCATCCTCTCTAGTATCGGTAAATCTTTAATCGTAACGGTGTGCCTTTCTATATTCATGATACATCATCTTGCCTTCTCTTTCACAAGTGGTTCTATTCTTTTATCATGTTTCTTGAGAAAACCGGAGCTATGTTCATCCTGTCCTTCTTGTCTCACGACAATCCTTCAACTCTTCTAACCGTTGTTTCTCTAGCAAAACGCAAGACTCGCAACAAGTCTAGCAAGTTCTGCAAGGTGTAGTGGTTGCATCATTCCGTTGTTCATCAACTTGGGAACGTGAGGGTCACCTTCGTTCGAACACCCGCCTCTCCTTGTGTGGTTTTCTTTTTCCTAGGAATCTCGGGGCGAGATTCTTGTTTAGTGGGGGAGAGTTGTAGCATCCCAATTGTCTAACAATTGCAATGCTACTAGCCTAGTCTATTTAATGGCTACTTCAAACATATAATTGTTGCATCATCATTATATCATGCTCATGTCATCATGCCACCTTGCATTTGACCATCATATAAAACCCTTTTGATTTGGTTCTTCTCTCATATGCATTGTTAATTGTATTTGCCTCTTGATATTGTATTTGGCTATTAATATATTGTTAAATGCCCAAGTTGAGTTGGGGGCATATCTTTTATTTAACTCCACCACCTTTCTTTCACCACCTTATAATTCCACCATCCAACTAAATGTGAGCTTTGCACTTTCTTTGGGTTTTACCTCTAGCTCATGTGGGTTGGGATGGATCCAATTCTTTTCCACATGCTCTCATCTTGGCATCATGATGTTTTCACATTAGTGATATATGAGAGCCACATGGCCACCTTTGCCTGCCTTGTGAGTGGGACCTTTTCTCCTAGCTTCCATATGGATTATTATGGAATTATGCTCATGTTGGGATATTTTTGGGACTAGTAATCATCTAGTGGAACATACACACTAGCATGTCCCATTTTATTTCAAACATGGCCATCTCCAACTACTCCACCTGGGGCATCCTTTCATTTCTTTTGCTTGGCTTTATTCCACCTTTGGAAATGCATAATAATAATGCCATGTAATAAAATTGTTCTCACAAGAATCAACATGGCAATAAATATTTTGCATGGGCCATGCAAGTTCCACCTTTTCTATTATTTGGTTTTTATTTGAATCTTGAGTGGATCATCATCTCTCTCTCTTTCTACCACTCCTTTTGGCTTGGTCTTAGTTGATCTTGCTTAAACCATTCCACCTCTCCCTCTTTTTGGTCTAGCTTGGTGTGATCTTGGTCTTGCTTGAGCTTGCCCAAAAGGAAAACCATCTCTCACCCCCTCATCTAATCCTAAACCCTACCACCTTATTCACCATACCCCCATCTAACCCTAACCCTCACATCCCCCTCTCACCTAAACCCTAAGACTACCCCCCTCTCTCTCGGCCTCTCTCTCTCTCACCTAGCTAGCCCCACCATGCCACCTAGCTACCCCACCCAAACAAACCCTAGCCCGAGCCATACCCCCTCTCCCCTCCTACCCTAGCTCTAACCCGAGGCTACTCCTCCCTCTCTCTTTTTCTCTCTATGCCATAGGGGCCCCTCCAGCCCGAGCCTGTCCCTGCCTCCTTGCCCTCACGTCGACCCCACCTGGAAGCCTCCCACCTGCCCTGCCCTGGTCCAGCCCGAGCCTGCCAGCACGTGAAGGAGGAGCAAAAGCGGCCGACGCCACCTTTCCCCTCCACCACGCCAACTACCCCTCCCTTCCTCCGTTCCTATCCACCCCACCACCTCTCTGCCTCGCCCAGCTACCCCCAGATCTACCCAGGACGCTCCCCTCTCTCCCTGCCGTCCCTCACCACCGCCACACCATCGCCGGCAAAACCCTCGGCCTCCACCGCCCCCTCCTTATCCAGCCAGTGGCGTGGCGCTCTAAGGTGTCGAGGAAGACCACGCAGCTCCCCTACGTCACCCTGTACACGGAGCCAGGAAGGAGAAGGCCAGGACGTTGGACACCGTCGACGGCCGAGCCCAAACCCTAGCTTCGCCGGCGTCTGCCTCGCCGCCGATCCGCTGCTCGCCGAACCGATCCAACACCGTCAACCAACTCTCGGTGAGCCCCTAAACCTCCTGGACATGATCCGCCGCGCTGTCGTCGTCTAGGGCCGCTTTGCGTTTCATCGAGCACGCTCTGTGCGCCGGCGAGCGCAGCGTCTGCTCGCTTCCGCCCCGCATAGCACCCTATCTAGGCCGCGCCGACCCTCCCTGACACCAAGCCCAGGCCAGCGCAGTGGCTCCGCCCTCCGCGCGCGAGCCCTAGGTCCCGCGTTCGATCTCCCACCCCGCTCTGCACCGCGCGCGAGCACCGATCCGTCCGCGAGGAAGATCCACAGTGCCGCGCCCTTGTTTTGCAGTTACCCCCTTGCGTCTTTTTGATGCTTAACCCGCGGTCCGCCTGGCCCACTAGTCAGCCGCCGCGGAATTCTCCCAGAAAACCCCTTGGCTTTTTGTAACCTTAACCCGCGCTCTAGCCCAGCCCCACCTGTCAGTTCCTGCCCCGCTCGGCTCTGGCGCGTGGTCCCCTGTGGCCCTGACCCCACCTGTCGGTCTCTGTGGCTGGCCTAGCTCGCGGTGACAGAATCTTTTTCTGCGCGCGTGTGTCCCAGTCAGCAGTGTCCCACTGGTCAGTGGCTGGGGCTAACCTCACCTGAGTAACAAAAGTATTTCTGTAATCTGTTTAAATCCAAATCTTTTCAAAATAAATTCAAATTCAAATTTAATTCTGTTTTTAACTAACTTTTAAAATATAAATCCAAATAATACAAATAATATATGTTTTCAAATCAGAAAAATATGAGGAATTCAATTATGCCATTCAAAATATATTTTGACACTTTAATTTTTTCAAGTTCATCTAAATTACAACAAAATGCCCTTTTACCTTAATTAATTAATAACTTTTGTTTTATAACTCCAAATTTAACAAATGATATGTCTAAAATGATTAGCTCGACGAGACCTTTCTGTTTATGCATTCCATGGTTTGATTTGAAGCATGCATCATGTAAATATAATGTATACAGCAACTAATATGAAGGTAAAATGGGGCCAAAACTAAATAAAATGGTTTATTCTTGTATTCCACACCTCACCCATGCCATGCTACTTTATTGCCATACAAATTGTGCATCATTCATCATGGCATGATTGTTTGCTTGTCGCATTTTATTCATATGCTTGCGCACTTTATTTATGTTGGCCCTTGTTTGTTTGGTTCTTCTTCGAATAGACGCTGAGCAGGGGATATACCAAGAGAACCAAGAGTACCACCCAGATCCTTCTCTCGCTTCAACTGAGCTGCCAGGCAAGCACTACCACATGCTTGCATACATATAGTACCTATTGCCTCTATCTTATTTTTGCATCATTGAGTCGCGATTGCATTAAATTGAATCCCAAGTATTGTATAGCCTTTACTTTTAAACCCGACCGAAGCTTGTTCCTCCATCCCATGAGCCCTTACTACAGGAGTTGCTTGAGCCATGCGAGTCGTAGAACAGCATGTGTAGGGTATGTGAGTGTCCGATGGATAACGAGGTACCTAAACAACTTAACCTGAGTAGTAATGGGTTAACTAATGAAAGTGGCATCGGTGAGCCATATTCGCTATTTGGGTTTTCAGGCTCACTTGTGTCCCGTAGGACCCCGAGTACTTGATTCCTGTTCCTTGAATATTCGCGCTATCCACATCCGGGAGGCTTATGAACCCCCCTGAGCCAGAGCTTGATTCATTCTTATTTCTTGGGGCCACAAACTAGTTTGAGGTTTTATTTACTATCCTGTACTTATGCCATGCTTTACTGCTTTAATTTAAATTGTGCGAGGTACTGCACACTGTACTGTTTAGGTCCGTGACCCGTTTTCGCTGTATCGACAAGCCCAGTCACACTTTCGGGTTCCCAGTCGTTTACAGCCGGCTCCACAAACCTTGAGGCCGTCTCGGAGTCAGCTAACTTCGTTGCGGGTAGCTCAATGGGGTGGCCCCCTAAAATATTTCTGAATCCTGTGATCGCTTTGTCGTGACTGCCTTGTTGGGTTTTGATTTGGTTTTTCCGAGGTTGATCGAGTGTGTGTTGCTATTTGTGCACCCCTGCAGGGTAAAACTTTCTGAAAGCCGTATCCGCGGTTATGGACGACTTGGAGCACAGTTTCTCGATCATAGACAAGCATAACTAAAGTACCGCTTTTAATTTAACTAGACTAGGTACCTGACTAGTAAATAGTGCAACACTCACGGAATGGATAATAAAACTGCCAACGGATGGGGGTTGATCGTCCGCTTCCTCGTCGGTAAGCGAGGAGGAGGATGGATCTGTGGATATTACCATTATAACTGTTATAACCGTTGTTATTAATTCACGGACATCCGTCTATCTCTGGTTAGGCGGATGGTTAGCGGGTATCTATAGAATTGCTAGGGTTTATCTTTTGCTGCAATTGCGTCACCCCAGGTTGTGTCCCCTTTAGCGGCATAAAGACTTGCTGAGTACCCCTAGGGTCTCACACGATAAATTATTGGTTCAGATGAACAGGTACACTCGCAAGATGGATACTGGGTGGAAGAGACGGACGATGTGGGCAACGATCATTCGGTGTAGAGATTCCGGGAACGGGGATCCGTGAGATCTGTGGGCGGGATCTGCTTATTTATGGGGCATCTTATGCCGATTTGCTTCTTATCCGTACTCGGATTTTGTCTTCCGCTTCCGCTTGATACTCTGATGTTTGATGTATGAGGAGATATCCTAAACTATTATATCTATCTAGGATATTTGGATCTTGCCGTATGGCGTTGCTATATTTCCTTTCTTTTTAGATCGAATGGCTCCGATGTACTGTTGTATGGTGGCTTGCATACATACTCATTTGTGTATGTAGCTGATCCCTTCGCCTGCCGATTACGCCGCCCGTTCTTGTCCCGATGTTTGGAAATGGTTGGAATGGCCGAAAGGTCTACCTGTGAGTGACATTTGGGCCCCACCGTACTATTTCAACCATTTCCGTTCATCCAGGCTTGTAACTAGGAGCGTAATTCACCGAGGTAGTTACACTGCTCCACCTCCATATCATCTTGTTGCTACTACCAAACTAGAGAAAAGTCTGTAACAAAACTTGAATTCATAGAGCTAAGCGAAATTGAACCGTGAATTCCTATTCCCTGGATTCAGCACACTAAATTACACGATCCTGGTTCAATTTGAACCCCACGTCGGATTAGGCTGGAAATCGGTGGCATGGCTAGGATATTTGTCAGTTGTGGGCCAATTGAGAGAATCACTTAACCGCACGAAGGGGTCAAACCAGTACGCGCTCACTGAGGGAAAGAGAGATTGGGGAACAAATTTAGGGTTCATCGTCGTGCGTAGGGGGATTGGCGGCGGCGGAGATTGGGGAAATGAGCATTTCGGGTGATTCTTCTGCGCCTGGCTTCCTACGAGCCACTGGAAGAAGGAGATGGGTGAATCGAGGTCTCCGGTGGTCTACCGATAGAACTCGATGGGGTACGAGCCGACGAAGTTGTGTCAGTGCAATCCGCCAAGAAAGGCTCCGCCATGGATCTCCTTGAGTCTTCACAACCCAGGAATAAGGTACTTCGCCTGCGTCAATGCAATGGTGAGTTCAATTCGTGCTAATTTATTGTTCTGGTCGCCTTGCCATGTAATGCATCTCTGATGGTAAATATGGCCAGAATGGAAGAGGGTGTGGATATGTGGAGTGGCACGATGGTCCATTACCAAGGTTCTTGAGTGATTTGATAGGTGATCTGTGTGATGAAGTGTGTAAGCTTCGTGGTGAAGGAAATGTGCTGCCTACGACTAAAGAAGCAGGCTCTATTCACGCTCATGTTCAGTCTCTAAAAGCTCATGTTCAGGCTCTGGAAGATAAGATGAGAGAGAGGAATGAGGAGCTTCTGGCCATGAAGAACAAATATGAGAATGTACTGTTTCTATGTGTTGTGTTGTAGGTTTAGTGGTAGGAAAGTTGTTGATGCAGTGATTTAAGCAAACATGTCTTGCAGGACGGTGGCTTTCATGCTCTCAATGATGGGTTCGTAGCATGGAAAATATAAAAAAATTACCGCAAGAACGAACAAAACCCAGATCTAATCTAGATAAAAGCCAAGATTTAATCTATTAGACATGTGCAACGAGATAGATCTGTACTAACCCTCGTAGATCCGAAAGCGTTACGAGATTAGGTCTCGGGGTTGATGTAGTCGATCACTTGCCGATCTCAAGATCGTGTGGACGATCCTTCCGGTGCCGCGTTCCGGCAGCGCTTCCGCAGTCGGTCACACGTGCAGAGTCGAAGCAGACCTTCCTCTCCCCGTTCCAGCAAGCAGCGGAGGTAGTAGATCTTCTCCACGGAATCCCAGCAGCACGACGGTGTGGTGGTGGTGGTGGAGTAGAGAATTCTGCAAGGCTTCGCCTAAGCCGTAGCAGAGCGAAGGAGGAGGAGAGAGGCGGCGGCTAGGGTTTGTTATGGGAGAGGTCTAGGGGGTGGCGCCCCCTCCCCTCTATTTAAAGGAGGGAGACGCCATGGGAGGGGGAGTCCTAGTAGGACTCCCCTCCCTCCTTGGTCGGCGGATTGGGAGGGGGAAAGGAATCCTCCTCCCCCACGAATCCGTGTCTTGCCCCACAAAGACTCCTTGATCCTTTCTTGGTTTTCAAGCAAACTCCAAGAAATCTTCTAGAACCTTCTAGAACATTCCGAAACCTTCTAGAATCTCCATACAAACACTCCGGAACATTTCCTAACTTAGAAAATGATCCACAATATATGAATCTTATTTTTTGGACAATTCCGGATCTCCTCATGATGTCCCGAATCCAATCCGAGACTCCGAACAACATTCGGTCTCCAACGCATATTCCATATCTACTTAAAACAACTTCGAACCTTAAGTGTGTCACCCTAGGTTCGTGAATATGCAGACATGATGAAGACACCTCTCCGATCAATAACCATCAGCGGGATCTGGAGATCCATAACGGCTCCCACATACTCAACGATGACTTCGTGATCGATAGAACCATTAACATACGAAACCAATTCCCTTTGTCACGCGATATTCTACTTATCCGAGGTTTGATCGTCGGTATCTCCATACCTAGTTCTTCCTCGTTACTGATAAGTACTCTTTACTCGTTCCATGTTATGTCATCCCCTGTGACCTAGTCACATGCTTGCAAGCTAACTAGATGACATTCCACCGAGAGGGCCCAGAGCATATCTATCCGTCATATGGATGGACAAATCCCAATCTTGGTCCATGCGCTTCAACACATACTTTCAGAATACCCAATGACACCTTTATAACCAACCAGTTATGAAGCGGTGTTTGATGTCATCAAAGTACCCATCCGATGATGGTGATTAACATAACCTCATGGTCGAAGGATTGGGTTACTATGCATTTGAAAGCTTATAGCAATACGAACTTAATGACTTGATCTTATGCTACGCTTACTATGGGTGTGTGTCCATCACATCATTCTCCTAATGATATAACCTTGTTATTAATGACATCCAATGTCCATGATCAGGAAACCATGATCATCATTTAATCAACAAGCTAGTTTAACAAGAGGCTTACTAGGGACTCTTTTATGTTTACAAAACACACAAGTATTAATGTTTCCGGTTAATACAATTATAGCATGGGATGTAAACATTTATCATAAACATAAAGATATAATAATAACCACTTTATTATTGCCTCTTGGGCATATCTCCAACAGTCTCCCACTTGCACTAGAGTCAATAATCTAGTTTAAAAATTTGTGCATTCAACACCTATGGCTTTCTGGTGTTGTATAGACACTATTGCTAGTGGTAAACATAATCTTCGGATCTGACACTTCCAGGTCCGTGTGTATTTGCATGTCCTTGCGTTTCTACGCATTACTCATTCTCTAATGAGATGGCATTGTATAAATTTGGTCCTTTGGTGAGACCTTTAGTTCCTTGGGATTAAATCATGTTGATACAATTGTCATACAATGTATCTTCATAGTATTACCCCGCTATGAACCACACCTAGTTTGATAACAAACTACTTGACGCAAATGCCCTCATTTGCTGCTACAATAACAACCATATACTTAGCCTTTTGTTGTAGTATCTGTCACAATGTTTTAACTTTGGTACTCAACCAAATCCGTTATGGAACTTCCTTTCCATTACATTGTGCCACCCATAGTTTAAATTGAGATAAACTTAATTTGTGACAAAACTAGTATCAATGTAACAATTTACAATGAACTATTTGTCACCACTATATAAGTAATATATTCTTAGTTCTTCCAAAGATCATAGGAATATCCCTACTATTGTCCAATGATCATCTTATGAGTCATTCTGGTATATGCTCATAACATTTAGAGCATAGGACATATCTGGATGTGTACATCTCAAAGAATGATTGATCAAAATATTCTTGTGATTTCACCAAGTGTCAAAACACTTGAATCTCGTGTCAACACACTTGAATTTTGATTCGGTCCTTTCCGTGCGTCAAGAACCTTTCTTGTTGTTTCCATATTGAACTCATTCAACATCTTATTTATGTACATTTGGCAATACCATATTAGCGCCTCAATCTATCCATATAGACATTGATGCCTAATTCTTGGGTTATGCCTAAGTCTTTCATCAAAATGAAATTCTTAACCTGTGTCAATAAAAAATACATCATTTCTAATCAACAACATGTCTTTCACATAATGTATTAAAAATATGTCTTAGCGCTCCCACTTAATTTCTTGCAAAATGCAAACATCTTCATCGTCTCTGATGAAATTAAACCTTTTAACGGTTTCATCACGGTGAAGATTCCAACTCCGTGATGCTCACTTCAACCATTGAAGTTTTGCATACTCTTTTAGCATCCTTTGAATTAACAAAACCCTTTGGTTGTGTCATGGACACATCCTAGGTAACCATTCTATTAGAAGAACTTGTTTTGTTTGTTCAACTACCATATACCAAAATATATGTAGTGGTTGCTACATTAATCCGTCTAGACTAAATATCGCTATGAAAGATCAAATCTTATCATAGTCAATTCCTTGAACATTGTCGTAAACTCTTTTCGACATGTCGACTATTTCATAGATGTGAAACATCCATGTCTATTTCTTTATAGATCCATATACGACTGTAAGGTCTTGCACCTTTCCAGAGGGTCTTTCAAATTCAAAGCTTGATTTCTCGTGTATGGAATTATCACGGATTTTATGGCTTCAAGCCACTTAACGAAGTCAGGGCCCATCATTGCTTCTTTGCATGTAGTCGGTTCATCATTGTCAAACAACAATGATTTAACTCTCAAATCTTAGCATTTGATTACTTACCCGACCTACTTGGTTCAATAGGAACTTAGATCTCCGTGACCACAACCTTTGAGGCACGTGATCCATGAGCACTGTTGCTGCCTCCGGGACACTTACCGATGATGCCCAACTCAGCACATATTAGCCAAGGTTCAACAACCTTGTCAAAGTTCTATTGTCCTCCCACTTAACTTTTCACCAAAATTCCTTCTCAAGAAACTCGACATTCTAAGCGAAAAACACTTTTGTCTTCGGTGTTATGGAGGAATACCCAATGGTTATTCGAAATAACCTACAAAGACATGCTCATCCGACTTTGGTTGTAAACATTTTACTTATGCCTAGCATACTAAAAATTTAAGAAAGGCCAACCTGGGTTTTATCCCAAACCATGACTTATATGGTGTCATTTCAACGGATCACGATGGAGCTCTTTTTAGTGTAAAAGCGGTAGTCACTAAAGCTTTAATCTTTAAAATATAATGGCAGTTTTATAAATGACACCTTTGATCTTACCATGTCAAACAAGGTTTCATTACATATCTTGAACACTCCATACTCCTATGGTGTTTTGGGAAATGCAAATCCATGGAACGATTCCTCAAATCTTAGGTGTTTTGCTAAACTTGTAACTCAAACATCTTTCTTTATGATCCAATCATAAACTTTTTATTTTCTTGTTACAATGATTTTCCACTTCATCTTGAGAGTCTTTGAACATTTTCAAATGTTTCATACTCCTTCCTTATTGTGTAAGTATATACATATACTCACTCAAATCTTCGGAGAAAGCATATGAAGTTGAAATCCATCGCCCACGACTACACATAATGGACTATATACATCAATATGTACAAATTCCAATCAGTTAGTCGTCCGTTCCTCTTTTGGCCTACGAACGGAGTTTTAATTATCTCCAGGAAAGATCACAAGCGTCATTTGATCAAAATCAAAGACTCCAAAAATCCATCAATATGGAGTTTCTTCATGTATCCCTAATATAATTTAAAAGGTGATGTCACTTCGCAAGTGATCTTTCAATCATTTGTCTTGCGACATTTTAGCATTAGTTTTATGGTCGTTATTTCTCCAACCAGACTTGTATATCATCCATCTATTATGGAATGCGGTAATTATTTGAACAACCTTTTGTCGTCATAATACCTGATCAAAATAACAATTAGTGAAACAAATCTTGAAGGCAAGCTTTGATGTTAATGAGCAACACAACAACCCTTTGTTTGTTTTTGATGAACATCATCACATATTCTCTTGCTAGTTACTTAGGCCATTGCAGTTCATGAATTGTGTTGTCCTGTATGACACTTCATACCAACCAATTCGGTATCCAATAACACAGAACCACATTGTTTAACAACCAAGGAATACAACCATAACATGTATATTCTATATACCTAAGTTGGACATCTCCAATCTTTTCTTTTCTGCCAAATATTTTATAGATTCTCTTTCAACAATTTCTTTTCTTTTAAAAAAATCTATCAACATCAATAGTGGTGTCATTCACATGACACATAGTACAAAGTGTGTATAGTCAAATACTAATACCTTTGGACTTGCACTTTGAAGTGGATCACCTTCATCAAATGTTTGGCATTCTTTCAAAATTCCATTCTTTAGTAATCATTTAGTGTAGTAAACATTTTACTTACATCTTCTATTCATCCTTATCATGACAACTTTCATGATCAAGCTGCTATAGCTTACAAAGGTGAATTGCGAGTATAATGTTTCTTTTCCAAAACCTTTTGGAGGATTAGGACGAATAGCGTCTCCAACCTTCACAAATTCTCATCAAATATGAGGACATATACTCTATCATGTTGTAAGCAACACATTGTTTTAGATATCGGAATACCTTTCACATATGATGGTTTCTGAAACATCGCTTTCAGCTCTTAGATAAACTTGATATTAAAAACGATCTTTTGAGTATCAAGAATCATGGAGGCAAACATGATACATTAGATACTAACATTGGAATTGTTACTCTTGATTTAATACTGTTTATTAAACTTCACAGAGTAAACGGAGTTTGCTGAAAGTTTGCAATATGACTTTTAAACTTTAGATTGACACTCAAAAACAATACGATACCAGTTCGTAAAGAAAATATCTAGAATTTCTATAGTTTTACTATCTCAACTATAACTAAGCGTAAGGTGGTGAACGGATGCCAATGACTACAACAAACTATGCAAATTCACTTTGATTGTGTTTATGATAAATTGAGTTTGATTAATCCAAATTACAAAAGAACTCCCACTCAAAACAACATCCCTTGAGTTGTTTTAGTGATTACACGAACCAAATCCACTACACCAAGTCCGATCATCACGTGAGATGATGTAGCTTTAAAGGCGAACAATCAACATGTTCATCATATCATCCATATGACTCATGCTTTACCTTTCGGTATTCCGTGTTCCAAGACCATGTTTGTACATGCTAGGCTTGTCAAGGTTAACCTTAGTATCCGCATGTGCAAATCTGGCTTGCACCCGTTGTATGCACACGTAGAATCTATCACACCCGATCATCACGAGATGCTTCGAAACGACGAGTCTTAGCAACGGTGCCTACTAAGGACAAACACTTTATTACTTGATATTTAGTGAGAGGGATCATTTTATAATGCTACCGTCGTGATCTAAGCAATACAAGATGCATAAAGGATTAACATCACAGGCAATTCATAATTAGTGTGATATGATATGGCCCTTTATTCTTATGCCTTTGATCTCCATCTACAAAGCACGGACATGATCTCCATCATCACCAGCATTGCGTCAAGGTCAGTGGCGCCGCTTCATGGTTATCCATCATTACTAGCAACTATTACAACTACTTGGAATAAAGCTATTACAAGATGAATAGACACGCAGGTCTTAACAGAATTAAAGACAACCATTAGGCTCCTACCGGTTGCCATATTACAACAAGGATCATTGCATACATCAAATATAATCACAATCACATGATGGCCATATCACATCACAAAAACCCTGCAAAAACAAGTTAGACGCCTCTAATTTTCTTTGCATGTTTTACATGGTTTGGGGCTTTCGAATAAGAACGGATCTTACCTACGAAACTGAACCAGAACGTTGATACAAGTGCTATCAAGTGCAAAGTATAGATTGGATCTATACTATGGTGAGAGAGACAGACATCCGCAAAGCCACTTGTGCAAAGCAAGTTACACGTCAAGCGTGGAGCAAGTCTCATGTGCGATGACATGTAAGGTTAGCCCGAGCCGCTTCATCCCACCATACCGCAAGATGCAAAGTACACAAAGCAAAAAGACGGCACGAGCACCAACACCCACAAAACCATTGTGTTCTACTCGTGCAACAGATCTACGCATAGACACGACTCTGATACCACTGATGGGTTCGTAGCATGGAAAATATAAAAAAATTACCGCAAGAACGAACAAAACCCAGATCTAATCTAGATAAAAGCCAAGATTTAATCTATTAGATATGTGCAACGAGATAGATCTGTACTAACCCTCGTAGATCCGAAAGCGTTACGAGATTAGGTCTCGGGGTTGATGTAGTCGATCACTTGCCGATCTCAAGATCGTGTGGACGATCCTTCCGGTGCCGCGTTCCGGCAGCGCTTCCGCAGTCGGTCACACGTGCAGAGTCGAAGCAGACCTTCCTCTCCCCGTTCCAGCAAGCAGCGGAGGTAGTAGATCTTCTCCACGGAATCCCAACAGCACGACGGTGTGGTGGTGGTGGTGGAGTAGAGAATTCTGCAGGGCTTCGCCTAAGCCGTAGCAGAGCGAAGGAGGAGGAGAGAGGCGGCGGCTAGGGTTTGTTATGGGAGAGGTCTAGGGGGTGGCGCCCCTCCCCTCTATTTAAAGGAGGGAGACGCCATGGGAGGGGGAGTCCTAGTAGGATTCCCCTCCCTCCTTGGCCGGCGGATTGGGAGGGGGAAAGGAATCCTCCTCCCCCACGAATCCGTGTCTTGCCCCACAAAGACTCCTTGATCCTTTCTTGGTTTTCAAGCAAACTCCAAGAAATCTTCTAGAACCTTCTAGAACATTCCGAAACCTTCTAGAATCTCCATACAAACACTCCGGAACATTTCCTAACTTAGAAAATGATCCACAATATATGAATCTTATTTTTTGGACAATTCCGGATCTCCTCATGATGTCCCGAATCCAATCCGAGACTCCGAACAACATTCGGTCTCCAACGCATATTCCATATCTACTTAAAACAACTTCGAACCTTAAGTGTGTCACCCTAGGTTCGTGAATATGCAGACATGATGAAGACACCTCTCCGATCAATAACCATCAGCGGGATCTGGAGATCCATAACGGCTCCCACATACTCAACAATGACTTCGTGATCGATAGAACCATTAACATACGAAACCAATTCCCTTTGTCACGCGATATTCTACTTATCCGAGGTTTGATCGTCGGTATCTCCATACCTAGTTCTTCCTCGTTACTGATAAGTACTCTTTACTCGTTCCATGTTATGTCATCCCCTGTGACCTAGTCACATGCTTGCAAGCTAACTAGATGACATTCCACCGAGAGGGCCCAGAGCATATCTATCCGTCATATGGATGGACAAATCCCAATCTTGGTCCATGCGCTTCAACACATACTTTCAGAATACCCAATGACACCTTTATAACCAACCAGTTATGAAGCGGTGTTTGATGTCATCAAAGTACCCATCCGGTGATGGTGATTAACATAACCTCATGGTCGAAGGATTGGGTTACTATGCATTTGAAAGCTTATAGCAATACGAACTTAATGACTTGATCTTATGCTACGCTTACTATGGGTGTGTGTCCATCACATCATTCTCCTAATGATATAACCTTGTTATTAATGACATCCAATGTCCATGATCAGGAAACCATGATCATCATTTAATCAACAAGCTAGTTTAACAAGAGGCTTACTAGGGACTCTTTTATGTTTACAAAACACACAAGTATTAATGTTTCCGGTTAATACAATTATAGCATGGGATGTAAACATTTATCATAAACATAAAGATATAATAATAACCACTTTATTATTGCCTCTTGGGCATATCTCCAACACTCAATTTTTCACATAGGTTTTGCCAAAATGAAGTGTTCATACCTCTATGCAATAACCTTTGCAGTCACAAGCCTATTTTCTCTATTCTGTGCACACTGATGTTCATCATTGAGTGTGATTGTTAAACAATGTTGGGTGGGAACTGGCTCAATGCATCTAGTGCGTGGCCTATCTCTTTATATATGGGTACCAAGAGGTACAATACAGACACAATTACAGAGGCTATACAGTTGTATACAAATACAGTCTAACACCCTCCCTCAATCTTAACTGTGGCCTGAAGTGTTCAGTAAGTTAAGATTGCGTCTACAGCCTATGAACAAAGGAAGAGACAACGGTTTGGTGAAGATATCGGCAAGTTGATCTTTAGAAGAGATGAACTTGATCTGCAGAAACTTCTGTGCAACATGTTCCCTCACAAAATGATAATCAACTTCGATGTGTTTCGTTCAGGCATGAAATACCGGATTCGATGAGAGGTATGTGGCACCGATGTTATCACACCAAAGGATAGGAGGTTAACCGTGAGAGATCTTAAATTCTCGAAGCAGGAACTGGACCCAAATAAGCTCAATAGTGGCATCAGCAACCGCCTTGTACTTAGCTTTAGTGCTACCGCGAAAAACTATAGCCTGTTTCCGAGCACTTCAGGCGATCAGATTAGGACCAAAGAATACTACATATCCCCCTGTGGATCGCTTGTCATCTGGGTTACCAGCCCAATCCGCATCACTAAAGCTGAGAGCACACCAGACGGCGCTGGCCGTAGATGCGGTCCATAAGTAGTAGTGGAGCGGACGTAGTGCAGAATACGCTTGACAGCAGTCAAGTGAGGCTCTCGAGGGGCATGAAGATACTGGCAGACACGGTTAACTGCATATGAAATATCAGGTCGAGTGATGGTGTGGTATTGAAGAGCCCCAACAAGACTCTGATACTCCGAAAGTAGAACCCCATTAGTAGCAGAGATAGTCTCAGTGGAGGACATGGGAGTAGTAGCAGCCTTGCACTAGAGCATGCTAGCACGTCGCAAGAGATCCTGAGAGTACTTCTGCTGAGATAGAGCAAGACCATCATGCATATAGGAGACCTCCAAGCCAAGAAAATAGTGAAGTTTTCCCAGATCCTTGACAGCAAAATCAGAACTGAGAGCCAGAACTAGACGATCAGTCGCCGCAACAGAGGAGATGAGAAGGATGATATCATCAACATAGAACAGGATGTACATAGTAGCTTCCGGTCTCTGAAGAATAAATAGTGAAGTATCAGCAGTGGAGGGCACAAAACCATGAGCACGAAGCGTAGAACCCAAACGAGCATGCCAAGCACGAGGAGCCTGTTTGAGGCCATAGAGGGCTTTCACCAAGCGACAGAGATCCTGAGGACAATTAGGGTCAACAAAACCAGGAGGCTGACGCATGTAAACCTCCTCCTCAAGAACACCATGCAGAAACGCATTCTGAACATCCAACTGATGAAGTGACCAACCTCGTGTGACAACAAGTGAAAGAAGCAGCCAAATCGTGGTTGGTTTAACAACAGGACTGAAGTTATCCTCGTAGTCAAGACCATACCGTTGCTTGAAGCCCTTAGCAACCAGCCGAGCCTTGTACTGCTCAATAGAGCCATCTGCATGCCGTTTAACCTTGAAGACCCATTTGGAATCAATGACGTTGATACCTAGGCAGGGAGAGACCAACTGCCAGGTGCCATTCTGACGAAGAGCCTGAATCTTGAGGTCCATAGCAGCACGCCACTGAGGAATACTCATCGCTGCTTGATAGTGTCGGGGTTCCGCAGTAGGATCGGACTACGCTTGAGCTAAGCAGGCAGAATCCATGCAACAATACCATCAGTGCATTCCTTGGTCCGATGAATACCACTCCGGCTGCGCATATGCGGACGGAGAACCACAGGTGCTGGAGGCGCGTCATCGGCCACCTCATCGGTAGAGGCAGGCGATGGTGCGCGAGATGGGAACCCAAGAGGGGAAGCAGCGGGCGACGGCAGCCCACTAGCCTGCGAGGCGGGCACTGGCAAGGCCGACCCAGGTGAGATGGGAAGAGGCGACGTGGCGGTGAAGGCCGTGTAGGCGACGTGGTAGGCGGGGATGACCCACTGCCAGCCAACCGCACTGGCATGCGAGACGCAAGCGACAAAGGGGCTAGGCCAGTCAGGGCCGAGCAGGAGGCCTCGGGGCGCGCGCCCACTGCATGGTCCATGCAGCGATCGACGTCGCTGTCGGTAGGAGCAGGTCCTGGCAACTCGGGTACGTGAAGGAGCTCGAGACGAGCGCTGCATCCGGTACCTGCACCGTGGTTAGGCAATAACACATGCGAATATGCAACATCCTCAAGTTGATCAGGCAAAATAATGGAGGGATTAGTGGATGATTACAACAATGAAGAAGGTGGCATATTCGAAAAAGGAAACAAATTTTCTTCAAACACGACATCACGAAAAATATACACTCTATTAGTTGGAACATGGAGACACTTGTAGCCTTTGTGAAGAGCACTATAACCAAGAAAGACACACTTTTTGGAGCAAAACTCAAGCTTGTGACTGTTGTAAGGCCGAAGATGCGGCCAACAAGCATAGGCAAAGACTTTGAAAAAAGTGTAGTCAGGGAGTTCATTAAACAACAGTTCAAGCGGTGTCTTCATATTTAATACTTGAGTTGGAGTTCGATTGATCGAGAAACAAGTAGTGGTAAAAGCGTCACTCCAAAACCGAAACGGCACGGAGGCATGAGCAAGAAGTGTAAGGACAGTTTCTACTATGTGGTGGTGCTTGCGCTCGACAACACCGTTCTGCTAATGTGTGTGTGGACATGAAACACGATGCGAGATCCCAAGCTTATTAAAGAAAGAATTGAGGTTGTAATATTCACCCCCTAATCCGACTGAACATGAATGATCTTATGTTGTAGGAGTCTCTCAACATGCATTTGAAATTGTAAAAACACATTAAACACATCAACTTTGATCTTAAGAAGATAAAGCCACATAAGTGACTATAGGAATCAATGAAACTGACATAATATTTATGACCACTGACAGAGGTTTGGGCAGGGCCCCATACATCTGAAAACACAAGCTCTAATGGAGTAGTAACAACTCGAGATGAAGACACAAATGGTAACTGATGACTCTTTCCCTATTGACAAGCATCACAAACAGCTAAATTTTTATTACTAGACGATGTAGGTGATGGGGGAATACCAATCGGGGTATACCCACGGAACGGAGTCGTCCATGGCGAGTGGGCTCGCAGGAACCGGCGACTGGACCCAATCTTTCCATAAAGAAGCAGAGCGTCCCAATCGGGCCGAACGGCGACTCCGCGACTCACCAAGTACGACGACTGGCACATATTGGACCTAGACGTCTTGTCGACTGAAGGCCCAAGAAGGAGACTCCAATACAAAGGCCATTAGTGCACTTATAAACCCTAACTGGCTACATATACAAAGGCACCAGGGGCACCTATTTGGGGGAGATCTCTCTCTCTCACGTCTTATTATATCTCATTAGACAGATACATCTCTCTCCCTCCGCCTACGGCGACCCCATGTAAACCAATCTATGATCATATACTGGATTGACAGCAGGACGTAGATATCCTCCATCGAGGGAACGTGAACCTAGGTACATCGTGTGCCAATCTTGCTCCCGCATTCTCCTACGTCACCTTGTCATTTCCTCTATGTAAGCTACCCTGTAGCATCTGCGGTGGTCAATACCACGACAGTAGGGAGCCCATGTCGATGCAGAACATGGCTAACTATAGGAGACGCAGGATGACCAAGCCATGCATGCCAATGAGATGCCTACGTGCGAACATCACTGAAAGCCTCCGGAACGGATGGCACCTCCAACGCATACATGCCCCGATGGATGCGACCTCTAAGTAGAACCTCCCATGTGGCTCGATCCTTAACGAAGAAATGAAACGGGTGAAACTCACAAAAACACATCATTATCATGAGTGAACTTACGAACAGACAGTAATGGACGAGTGACTAGTGGGACACGAAGGACATTACAGAGGCGAAGACGATAGGAGGAACTAGAAAGAAGGGAAGCCTGACCAACATGAGTAATGGGCATACCTGAACCATCAGCGGTACGACCTTGTCACAGCCGCGACAGAGCTCCTACGCCTGGAGCTGACCCGCCTGATTGGTCATGTGCTCCGTGGCACCCGTGTCAAAGTACCAGTTGGGGTCGATTGGATACGAAGGCATGTACCCGCCTCCGCCGGGGTAGCCTCAACCGACAGCACTCTGCTCAGCGATGGCGGCTCGCTTCTCGTTTTTGCGACCGTCGTTGCCGATGCCGAGGAAGTCCTTCTTAAAGCGATGGTGGCAGCGAGAGGCATAATGCCCGTGGATGCCACACATTTGGCAGTCGACGTTGGGGCGGCCGTGACTGGTCGCATGAGGACGATGTTGGTACTGTTGTGGAGGTGACGGCGACGGAGCAGGCTAGCAGCCACCTCCTCCTGTGGGCGGGCCAACAGGGGGTCGAGGTGGGCTGTAGCCACCAGGTGTAGCCCCACGATAGACAGCATGAGCATGGGGATCATTCAGCTGCATCTCAGCATGGAGGGTGTCAACACGCTGCTCGGTGGAAAGAAGGCGTGCATACAAGTCTCTGGGAGGCATCGGCGTGTCACGGCCCCTCACCGCGTCAACCAGATTGTCGTAGTCGTGGTCGAGACCCCGGAGAACAAAGTCCGTGAACTCCTTAGCACGGAGCGGCTGTCCGATGGCAGACAGCGTGTCAACAAGCGTCTTGATTTTGTTGAAGTATACGTGCGCACATGAGTCGAGATTTTTTCACTCAAGGAGCTGTTGATGAAGCGCCGATGCCCGAGTAGAGGAGTGAGCCAAGAAGTTGTCCGCTAGGGTGGAACAGACGTCGAGGGACGTCGTGGCGAACACCACCAAGCGGGCGGCGCCCTCCGTCAGGGAGGACTGCAGCGCCGACAGGATGGCCTGGTCTTGCGCGACCCAGGCGCGGTACAGGGGGTTCTCGGTGAACACCTGCGCGCTGGTGGCGGTGACCGCAGGGACCAGGCTTGGCGGGCACGAGTGACTCCCATCGACAAAGCCTTCGAGGTGCCGACTACGGAGGAGCGGCAGGATCTGCACCCACCAATACAAGTAATTGTCCTGCGTAAGGACCATGATGAGGTGGGTGAGCTGGTAAGGACCAGTGCCCGGGCCGTCAACGACCAGGGATCCAGCAGGAGCGATGACGTCGGCCGTTGTGGGAAGGAGCGGAGCGGTTGTGGCCTCACGCACGATGGGAAAGGTCAGCAGGCCGGAGAGGTTGGCGTGGCCGGGCAGAATCGACGGGGTGGAGGCCGGCATCACGCTGAACGGCACGAGTGGATCCGACACGTAGGATTGCGGCGGCAGAGGGAAGAACCCTGGGGCGAATTGCGACGATCCAAGGTACAAAGGCCACATGGTGTGAGACGCGGCCATCTGGCTCGAGTTGCTGGCGACGAGGATCGCCGCAAGCTGAGGCAGGATGAAGGGCGCCACCGTGGGTGAGGTCGCGGTGGAGCGGAAGAGTCCGAGGAAGCACCAGAGGATCTCATGGCGCTGGAGATCTTGGCGACAACGTGGCGACCGAGAGAGGCGGCAGCGGCCAAGGGCAGCAGGCGGCGGCTAGGGTTTTGCGAAACCTAGTCTGATACCATGTGAAACAACGTTTGGGTGGGAACTGGCTCAACGCATCTGGTGTGTGTCCTATCTCTTTATATATGGGTACCAAGAGGTACAATACAGACACAATTACAGAGGCTATACAGTTGTATACAAATACAGTCTAAAAGTGATGATTTGAAACCTGCTAGTTCTTGAAGTTTTCCCTGCATAAATTATCCAAGGGCAGCCATCCCAATCACACTTGGCCCTTACTCTATTTGCTTCTGATTTCATAAATGAGATACTCCTTTCTGTCATAGGACATATCTCTTAAGTGTTTTGCATAGCTGATTCTTGCTTCCGAAGACCATTGAGAGCTCAAAGTGTGGGATTTCAGTATCATTGTTGGGTCTAGGAAACTTGCTCTTCCTCCTTACTACATTATTGCATGAATGTTCATCATATGAGAAATCTTCATCAGATCTATCATAGTTCTAGTTCTTCTCCTCTTCCCCTAACCGATCTTCCATATTTGCAACAATCTCAATAAGAACAGGATCATTTATATCTCTCCCACTCCAACTTTTAGTGGCTCTCATTCATCTCTTGAACTTACTGGCATGCTTTCTTAACTCAATTTATTGTTTTTAGTTGTCCGATGTATAATCGCTCTCGTGTGTAAATGGTTCTTTAAGTAATTATAAACAGGATATGAGACAGGTCCAACCGTAATATTGAAACGATGAGACTCAAATTTTTGGCAGGTCTTATGGAAGATGTGATCCGCAGGCGAGCTTCTCGCAGAAAAATTGATTGGGTAAAAACCTCTACAAAAATCAACCACGAAACAAGTTTGCATAATATTTTGACAGAGAAGAATTGCCTCACTTCTTGTGGTTAGAACAATATCGCTGAGACATGGAACGATTTGGTTAGACAAACCCTTCATCAAAATAGCCATTTCTCAATCCTCTAGACGTATGTGGCTCTTATTTAGTCTCATATACCCCTTGAAACCATTTTGAAAACTTAGAACCCGGTAGAAGTGATAATTTGTCACGTGCGCAGATATTCTATTACTAACAAAAGACGACTTCATATAATATACTTGGTCGGGTAGAGGATTATTTCCCCTTTGATTGTCATTTCGATAGAGCTGTGTATTATCGATGTGTTATTTAACTCCACATCTCCCTAATTTTAGTACTTCATTATAGCCGAATAACCACTTTTTCTGTTAGAAATTATAATGTTTCCTTTTAGATTACAGTAACTCTTGTGTGTAGGTTATAAACTCATCTCTACAAAGCTGAGATAGTTAATTCTCCTATGTTCTTACTCATATACCGATTCATCTCTGCAAAGCTAAGATACTTAATTCTCATGTGTGTTCTTTTACTTTCCATTCAAATAATTCTTAATTACAATCAACCTTGAACTCAATGTGAAAGGGTACACTAAACGCGGTGGACCTGGAGCTATGGTTGTTGTATGTTACTCTAAATAAGGTTAGCAACTATTGCAATTATTGGGTACCTCTCATGCTAAACATAATTATTAAATTTATACTAAATATTTTCACTTACATAGATTACGCTGTTAACATAAGATCTTGATCCAAACATTTTCTATTATTCTTAGCTAAATTAGGCTAATAAGGTACCTCTAAATCATTGCATATAATGTCACATGTTACAATTATCATGTCTAACATTGTAAATACAGTTAGTCTAAATTAAAAGCATATCCGTAAGGAATGTTTATGCTAGTTTAGAACATTATTTGAGACCTTGTTAGTAGGCGATATATGCAAAGAAAAAGCGGAATCGCATTTTCATAGATTAATATGTGTTGCTTCTTGTGTTATGTAATTTTTATATGACTATCTCATTCATAGTATCTTCAAATATTTTTGTAGAAAACACCAGAGTGTATTTTGCTTAACAAATATCTTGATATAGGGTCTTAGAATGTAACATTTATAGTATCCCCCAACCCAACACACACACAAACCCGTTCCTTCTGACACTATCATAATGTAGCACCATAATTTGGATTGTTCTTGGTCTCGTGTATGATGAGCCTCCATCGAGTAGCATTTAACTTTTTAGCATTCAATGTCTGCTTGTAACCCCTTGGTAGGCCGGAAAATGCTATTGAAGCCTAGATCCATTGAGCTCTCTATTTTAAAATGATATTTTGAAGCTTCAAAAGATTCTAAAATAAACATATACTTATAGGTAATGTTGTACTAGCTCCGTTCCAAAGAATAAGGCTTATATTTTTTTTAGAAAAGTCAAACTATGTAAAGTCTAACCAAGTTTTTAGACTGAATTTATGCATTATATAATACTAGTATCATTAGAGACATCATGAAATGTATTTTCATATGATATCTATATAATATTAAACTTGTTGATAGTTTTTTTTCAATGTTTGGTCTAAATTTTCATACTTTGACTTTTCAAAAAAATATAGGCCTTATTCTTTAAAACGGAGGGAGTATACTTTAAGAATGAAGTATCTTATTAGGAATAAGTTGAATTATGGGCTAGATAAAAGGAAAAAATCTGACAAGGTTTAAAGTAGCACTATTCACCCACCTAGATCTATAATTTTGTCCTTTTTTGAATTGAGACTTCGCGCACTTAGAATATAAATAATTTCCTATATGTTCATATATATGAACATAGACTGTGTATGATTGTCGGTGATGGGTAGATTTAGGCCTATACGGCATGGAGCCTAATTCACGATCCCTGCCCATGAAGACCTCAACATTCAAGACTCGAAGGCGTGCGTCGAGATGGTCTCAACCGACCCGACCCATGGGGCTACAATACATCTCTGTGTGGGTTGACCCGACATGCATCCAAGGGAGATTGAAGATCACTTAACATGCACCACAAGATAAAGACCTGTTGTGACTAAGGGAAACTCTGACATGACCAACAACTATATATACTTCAAGACATTCATCTGAAGTGGACATGCTATAATCACCCAAGTTGTAGTCAATAGCCTTAGTCATAAACCCTAGATTCATCTACTCTCGATGGGTTTGACCCATCGAGATCATCTTGTAGCCACATTGTTCGATCTCTCGATCACCTTATTAATAGAGTCTGAGGAAATCCTCCCCATTACACACATATGTTTGTTTTTACATCAAAACCTGCTGATCCGAGACGATTACCAAATAAATAAACTCTCTTTTAATCTTTGGAAGTGAGGCTGCCGTGGGATCGTGAAAACAATCCTTTGCCAGTTGGCGTGCCAAGAAGGTGGTGCCCATGTCATGTAGATCGGATCCTTACATACCTCTTCACTAGTCTACTCTTCCACAGGGACCGACCAGAATGGTGGGGGTCGTTGGAGCGTGATAATGGGGAATGCAAAGTTTGCGCGCAGACGCCATCGCGGCTAACCCTGCGCGAAGGAGAATGGATCCACGACTGGTTACCCTCATATCTCAGGAACCAAAGCAACTAGTGTGGTCTCCATCAGATGTCGGCACACTCCCGCTCCGACTTCCATCTCAAGGTATATGAGGTCATGCATGTTGGGAGTAGCTAGGACCTAGCGGAGGATGGATCTCGGGCTCTCATTGAAATACCCCTGCTTCGCAGGCAGAACACTTGGATGGATCTGCCGACCATGTTCACTGAGGAGGGCCGACTGAGACGGGGATACACGTACACAAAGAAAGATCCAAAAGTAGCAAAATTGATTGGGGCTTCAAACATGAGAGGAAAATTCCGTGGGCTGCAAAGATTGATCTAGGAGGAAAATCTTTATGCTCATAATATACACTGCTTTGCACATAAGTTGCAATTAGTTGTTGTTATTGTTGTTGTTGCAAAGTGTTAATCGTCAGTAAGAGATTTTTTGAATACAATAGCATGGTTGTCAACATTGTTAATGCTTCATGTAAAAGACACGATCAATTGGCCCAAGAGTAGCATGATGAAAATGTGCGCTAGTTGGAGGAAGGGGCCTAGTGGAAAGGGGAAAAATCAATTAACTAACCTTGCAAGACCTAATGCTACACGGTGGGGATCACATCGTAGAACCTTATGTGAATTCTTTCAATGTGGAAACCAGTTCTGAAGGTATTAGAAAATATATTCAGTGATGCAGATAATGTTGCACAAAGAACCACAAATGGGGGGTTGATAAAGCACATGGAGACATTTGAATTTGTTCTCATATTTCATCTTATGATTAGATTATTGGGCAAGACTAACGATCTATCATATTTCTTGCAAAAGAAAAATCAGAACATTGTCTGCCGTGGGATTGATTAAAACCACATCGGAGAAAATTCAAGAGATAAGGCAGGATGGTTGGAATGAGATCCTTCAAGAGGTAACTGACTTTTGTGTAAAACAAAATATTGTAGTGCCAAATATGGAAGATACAAGAACTTCTAATTGCTGGTCAAGGTCTTGGGGTGGTCAATTGGTAACTTACTATCATTATTTCAGAAATGAAATATTCAATGTTCTCCATGATCAAATTATTGTTGAGTTAAACAACCGCTTTGCAGAAAGATCTACTCAGTTGTTAAGATGTATAGCTTGTCTTGATCCTAGGAATTCGTTTGCCAATTATAATGAAGATAAGCTAGTTGATCTTGCTAATATGTATATTGTTGACTTCTCTACATATGAAGTTACTTTTGTCCTTAGAAACCAACTAGACTCATTCATATAGGAAACAAGCACTTATCCACATTTGATGAATTGTAATTATCTTGGAAATCTTGCCATGCAGATGGTTCTAGCGGATATGCATACAACTTTCCCTTAGTTTACCGCCTTGTTAAGTTAGCATTGATTTTACCCGTTGCAACTGCAATAGTGGAAAGAGCCTATTCAACAATGAGCATTATCAAGACTAGGTTGAGAAACAAGATGGGCAATGATTGGATGAATCATAGAATGGTCTATTACATTGAGAGAGATGCATTTGTAAGTATTGAAGATTCAAATATCATAGAGAGATTTTAAAGTTATCGCAACCGCAAAGGCATTTTACCTCGTCCTAGAAGTAAGTTTTCATATTTTACATCCATTATTAACTATTTCACTTGTTTATGTACTGATCGGCATGTCAAATATGCAATTTGCGGGTTTAGGTTCTTCAACTATTGAAGATCTAGTTCTGGATGTAGTCATGGGAGACTTAGGACAACTAGATCTTTGATTTGGTACCATCTTGTTCTTTATATTAACTTTTATTATATCTTATGTTATGAGTTGAAACACCATGGAATATTGTGTTTAAATTCGTCTCTGTTATGCAACCGAGATTCCATCCTATTATGCTTTAAAACTGGGGTAATTTTTTGGGTAATTTTGAGCCCTTAGTTTTTGGCCCGGGGCGTCAACAATTCCCGGCTACGCCTCTGGCCATATACATCATTTCTTAGAAATCCTTGATACCTTTGATCCGGATTCATGGATATAGTACAATAGCTTTTTCCCTAGAAGACCTAGGTTTAATCGAACCTCGGAAAGCACTTCTAAAAGGTAATAAAAGGACACGTCTATAAGACTTTGTTTGTTTGTTTTACCTTAGTTGACCGGACCAATCTAGTTTACTTTATAACGGGTTTGAATCAATGGATGGAGATAGGCCAGGGTTGAAGATCCATCTGCAGCTGCACATCAAATGGGATAAAATATAATAATAAGCATAGTCATGTATAATGTTTGAATGTGAAGGAAATATGCCCTGAGAGGCAATAATAAAGTTGTTATTATGTATTCCTTGTATATGATAGATGTTTATTTTACATGCTATAATTGTATTGATAGGAAACATCAATACATGTGTGTTTAATAAACAAAAAGGGTTCCTAGTCATGCCTCTCTTATAGACTAGCTTGTTGATTAACAGGATGATCAAGGTTTCCTGATCATGGACATTGGATGTTGTTAATAACAAGGTCACACCATTGGTGGAATGATGTGATGAACATTCATCCGAAGTATAGCATTACGATCAAGTCATTGTGTTTATATTGCTATAACATCATACGAAGTAATCTTTATCCTTAGACCATGAGATCATGTTAATTGCTAACACCGGAAGAGTATCTTGATAACATCAAATGTCACACCGTAACAGGGTGACTATAAAGATGGGTTCAGTGCTACGAAGGTGTTATGTTGAGGCTCATGGATCAAGAGTGGAATTTGTCAATCCAGATGACGGATAGATATACTCTGGGCCCTCTCGGTGATATCACATTAGGATAGCTTGCAAGCAAGTGATGTGATCACTAGAATGTTATATCACGGGAACGAGAAAAGAGTGCATGTCGGTAACGAGATCAAACTAGGTATGGAGATACCGATGATTGAATCTCGGACATGTAATATATCGAGAGACAAAGGGATTTAGTTACAAGCGTTAAAGGTTCTCACGATCACAGGAGTCATCGTTGAATGTGTAGGAGTCAGTACGGATCTCCAGGTCCCGCTGCTGATTATTGATCGGAGAAGGGTCTCGATCATGTCTGCATTATTCGCGAACCGTAGGGTGGCACACTTAAGAGTTACCGGACACCATTTTGGAGCACATATGTTTCAGACGAAAGAATTGCAAAGCGCAGGAATTGTTTCAATAGAGACCGGAAATTGTTTCGGGTGAAATTGCAGAAGGTGGTTCTTCATGTGATATTGAAATATTGCAAGGGGCTATATGTGAATGTTTGTTAATTAAACTAATTAACAAAATTCTGAATAAATTTAATAAAAGGTTTTTATTAAATGAGAGAGCATTAAATTTGGAGAAACTTAATGCATTTAAAGTGGAGACATTAAAAGGGAATGTGAAGAGGCATTTTAATGTGGAGGAGTTACCACCACATGAATGGGGAGGTGAGGGGTCACCCCCCATGCGCCGGCCATGGAGAGAGGGGGCACCCCCCTCCTCCTATAAAAGGCCACCCATTCCCTCCTTCATCCACACACCTCCTTGTGAAGGATCTCTCTCCCCCTCTAGAATTATTCCCCATGGTCTCGGATTAGCGAGATACATGTTCCCGGTGGCATTTCGTCTGGAAGGAGTTGCTGCTTCCGCTGGATCGCTGGAGCGAGGAGGTGGAGGTTGTCCGGTGGCTTGAACGTGTGTGCGAGTGCGGATGCGCTGCTGAGTTGCGGCGCTCGGACTTCCTCACAATCTTGAGATCGGCAAGTGTACGAATACATCAACCACGAGTTCCTACTCGTTAACAAAGCTCGTTGTCTTCGAGGGTAAGTTCTCTATGGATGTATGTCCACCCGTTTTCTTTGTACCTAGTTGATAGATCTTGGCGTGTAGTTCACACTGTAGGAAATTTTTTGTTTTCTATGCTGTGGACCCAACAGTGGTATCAAAGCCTGATCTATGCGTAGGTGCTTTGCACGGGTAGTACACATATGGTTGATATGTGGGCGATGATGATCATGTTATTGCATCTTCTATGTATTTTGGATATTGGTGGCATAGTGGGATGAAGCGGCCCGGACCAACCTTACATGTCATCGTACATGAGACCGGTTCCACGACTGACATGCAACTTGTTTTGCATAAGTGGCTGGCGGGTGTCTGTCTCTCCTACTATAGTCAATATCTGATTTACAACGAGTTGCTAATAACTTGGTTATCCTCGTTGTGGTTCATGTTCATAGGTTAGACAGGTTCTATCTCCGAAAGCCCTAAGCCACGTAAAACTTGTAATTGATAAATTAGAGGCGTCTAGTTTAGATCGTTGCTGGGCTAGTGTTTTGATATGGTATTGTTGTAAGTAGATGTATGATAGATACTCTTACAACTCACTTAACGTGTAAGTTCCATAGACCTTGGCCTTACACACAAAGGAATAATAGAGATCATACCACGATGCAAATGATAGAGATCAAATGCATGGACCATATCATCTCACTTCACACATTAGATGTTAGCATCTTATACTGCTAGTTTGGCGCGTTTGATAGCATTATAAGATGATCCCTCATTTAGATATCAAGATAAAATGTGTTCTTCCTTAAGTATGCATCATTTTGTGGATCGTGGTTTGAGGCATCACGTGATGATCGGGTGTTTTCAACTCTACGCTTTCATACAACGGGTGTAAGACAGTTTTACACACGCAAATACTAAGGTTCTTACTTGACGAGCCTAGCATGTACAAATACGGCCTCGAAACACGGACCAAAAGGTTAAGCATGAGTCATATAGTTGATATGATGCCCATATAGATGCTCGCCTTTGAAGCTACACCGACTCACGTGATGATCGGACTTGGTGTAGTGGATTTGGTTCATGTAATCACCAAAAGGACACGAGGGATGTCGTTTTTGAGTGGGAGTTCATTAGTAATTTGGATTAGTTGAACTCAATCTATCATAAAATTAGTCGAAATATACTTTACGAATTCTGTTGTAGATGGCACCACCTGCTTTTAATTTCAATGTGTTCATGGAGAAAGAGAAACTTGCTGTGAATGGTAGCAACTTCACCAACTGGGCTATGAATTTGAGGATTCTCCTCACTGCTGCACAAAAGCAATATGTGCTAGATGCGCCGGTAGGCCCCCCACCAGCTCCTGATGCCCTTGACAAGGAAAAGAACGTCTATATAACTCGTCAGGAGGACCACAACTTAGTTCATTGCGGCATACTGTATGGGCTAGAGCCAGAACTTCAAAAGCGTTTCGAAAATGGCAATGCCTTTGATACCATGGGAGAATTGAAAATGATTTTCGATACCCATGCTGCTGTAGAGAGTTATAATGCTACAGAAAAGTTCTTTAGCTGCATGATGGAGGAAAACAGCTCCGTTAGTGAGCACGTACTCAAAATGTATGGGTACGCCGATAAGCTTGTGTCCTTAGGAATAACGATTCCCATTAACTTAGGCATACATCGTGTTCTCCAATCTCTGCCACCTAGCTACAAGAGCTTCGTGATGAACTATAATATGCAAGGCATGAAGAAGTCTCTTCCCGAGCTTCTGTTAATGCTTAAGACTGCAGAAGTGGAGATTAGGAAAGAACATCAAGTGTTGATGATCAATAGGACCACCGGTTTCAAGAAGGACAAGAAAGGCAAGCACAAGGGAAAGAAGGGTGGCAAGTCTGTTGCCACGCCTGAAAAGAAACCCCGAGTTGGCCCTAAGTCTGACACCGAGTGCTACTATTGCAAGGGGACTGTCCATTGGAAGCGCAACTGCCCCAAGTATTTGGCGGATAAGAAGTCCGGCAAGGCAAACAAAGGTATATGTGATATACATGTTATTGATGTGTACTTGACTAGTACTCGCAGTAGCACCTGGGTATTTGATACCGGATCAGTTGCTAATATATGTAACTCGGTTCAGGGGTTGCGGAACAAGCAACAACTAGCAAGGTATGAGGTCACGATGCGGGTCAGCAATGGATCAAGAGTTGATGTGATCGCCGTCGGAACGCTGCCTCTCCATATGCCATCGGGATTAGTTATAAACCTAAATAATTGTTATTTGGTGCCTGCACTGAGCATGAACATTGTATCCGGATCGTGTTTGATGCAAAGTGGTTATTCATTTAAGTCTGAAAACAATGGTTGTTCGATTTATATGAATAATATCTTTTATGGTCATGCACCTATGTTGAATGGTTTATTTCTGTTGGATCTCGATAGCAGTATTACGCATATTCATAATGTTGATGCTAAAAGGATTAAACTTGATAATGATATATCTACATATATCTGGCACTGCCTTCTAGGTCATATTGGCGTTAAACGCATGAAGAAGCTCCATTTTGATGGACTTTTGGAATCACTTGATTTTGAATCATTTGATACATGTGAGTCATGCCTTATGGGCAAGATGACTAGAACGTCGTTTTCCGGTTCAGTGGAACGGGCGACAGATTTATTGGAAATCTTACATACTGATGTGTGTAGACCAATGAGTGTGTCGGCGTGAGGTGGATATCGTTATTTTGTTACTTTCATAGATGATTTGAGTAGATATGGGTATATCTATTTGATGAAACACAAGTCTGAAACTTTTGAAAAGTTCAAAGAATTTCAGAATGAAGTGGAAAATCATCGTAACAGAAAGATCAAATTTCTGCGGTTCGACCGTGGAGGAGAGTATCTTAGTTACGAGTTTAGCACACATATGAAAGACTGTGGAATAGTTTCACAACTCACGCCTGCCGGAACACCACAACTTAATGGTGTGTCGGAACGTCGTAATCGTACCTTATTGGATATGGTTCGATCTATGATGTCTCTGACTGACTTACCTCTGTCATTTTGGGGTTATGCACTGGAAACAGCTGCATTCACTTTAAATTGGGCACCATCTAAATCCGTTGAAAAGACACCGTATGAATTATGGTTTGGAAACAAACCTAAGCTGTCATTACTTAAGGTTTGGGGATGCGATGTTTATGTGAAGAAACTTCAACCGGATAAACTCGAACCCAAAGCGGAAAAATGCGTCTTCATAGGATACCCTAAGGAAACAATTGGGTATACCTTCTATCACAGATCCGAGGGCAAGGTTTTTGTTGCCAAGAATGGATCCTTTCTTGAGAAGGAGTTTCTCGCGAAAGGTGTGAGTAGTCGGAAGGTAGAACTCGAAGAGGTTATTGAACCTTATCTTCATGGAATGGCGAGTGGCGCAGCACCGGAAGTTGTTTCGGAGTTGAATTCACCTGATGAAGAGAGAGCTAATGATAATGATCATGAAACTCCGAAAGAGGACACTACCGAACCTCACAGGTCAAGCAGGACACGTGCAGCTCCTGAACTGTACGGCAATCCTGTTGTGAATTTCATGGTTGATGAAATGGATGACCCTGCGACGTATGAAGAAGCGATGATGAGCCCGGATTCCAACAAATGGCTAGAAGCCATGAAATCTGAGATGGAATCCATGTACGAGAACCAAGTTTGGAACTTGGTGGACTTACCTCACGACCGAAAGGCCGTTGAGAATAAATGGATTTTCAAAAGGAAAACTGATGCTGATGGTAATGTGACCATCTATAAGGCTCGACTTGCCGCAAAGGGGTTTCGAAAAATTCAAGGAGTTGACTACGATGAGACATTCTCTCCCGTAGCGATGCTTAAGTCGGTTAGGATTATGTTAGCAATTGCTGCATATTTCGATTATGAAATATGGCAGATGGATGTCAAAACTGCGTTCCTCAATGGTAATATTGAAGAAGAGTTGTATATGATACAACCTAAGGGTTTTGTCGATCCTAAGGATGCTAATAAGGTGTGCAAACTTCAGCGATCCATCTATGGACTGAAGCAAGCATCATGAAGTTGGAATCTCTGCTTTGATGAGGTGATCAAAGAGTTTGGATTTGTCCAAACTTATGGAGAGGCTTGTATTTACAAGAAAGTGAGTGGGAGCAATGTGGCATTTCTGATATTATATGTGGATGACATATTATTGATTGGAAATGATATAGATCTTTTAAACAGTGTTAAAAGTTATCTAAACAACAAATTTTCGATGAAAGACCTTGGTGAAGCTTCATATATATTAGGCATTAAAATCTATAGATATAGATCAAGACGCCTAATTGAGCTATCACAGAGTACATACCTTGATAAGATATTAAAGAAGTTTAATATGGACAGAAGTAAGAAGGGGTTCTTACCTATGTTGCAAGGCAGGACATTGAGTAAGACTCAAAGTCTGGCTACGGCGGAAGAAAGATAGATAATGGATAAGATCCCCTATGCCTCAGCCATATGCTCTATAATGTATGCCATGCTATGTACAAGACCGGATGTGGCACATGCTATTAGTTTGACTAGTAGGTACCAATCTGATCCAGGTTCGGAACACTGGATAGCGGTAAAGAACATCCTCAAGTACTTGAGAAGAACTAAGGATATGTTTCTTATATACGGAGGTGAAGAAGAGCTAGTCGCTAAGTGTTATGTCGATGCTAGCTTTGACACTGATCCGGATGACTCTAAGTCTCAATCCGGATACGTATTTCTCTTGAACGGAGCAGCAGTTAGTTGGAGGAGCTCCAAACAACCTGTGGTGGCTGGATCAACAATAGAGGCGGAATATGTTCCTGCTTCAGAAGCAGCGCAGGAAGCGGTTTGGATGAAAGAGTTCATTACGGAACTGGGTGTGGTTCCCAGTGCGTTGGACCCGATGGTGATCTATTGTGACAACAATGGAGCCATAGCCAACGCAAAGGAACCAAGGTCTCACAAGAATTCCAAGCATATTAAGCGCCGGTTTCACTCCATCCGCGAGCATGTCAAGGATGGAGATATAAAGATTTGTAAAGTGCACACGGACCTAAATGTAGCAGATCCGTTGACTAAAGTACTCCCTAGGGCAAAACATGATCAACACCAGAACTCCATGGGTGTTAGATTTGTTGGGTTTCGTAGCATGGAAAACAAAATTTTCTACCGCATACAAACAAACAAGCCAAGATCTATCTACTAGATTGTAGCAACGAGTCGATGGAATAACTCACCCTCGTAGATTCCAAAGTGTTTAACGAGAGCGGATTCTCGTGGGTGATGTAGTCGTACTCTTTCCGATCTCATGATCGCGTAGACGATCCTTCCGGCGCTGCGTTCCGGCAGCGCTCCCGCAGTCGGTCACACGTTCGGTACTCGACGAAGACCTTCCTCTCCCTTGTTCCAGCAGGCAGCAGAGGTTGTAGCACTCTCCTCGCGATTCCGGCAGCACAACGGCGTGGTACCGGAAGTAGAGGGGAGATCTCGCAGGGCTTCGCCTTAAGCCGGAGCGAGTATGGTGGAGTATGAGAGAGCTTTGGTGATCTAGGGTTTAGACACACCAATTAGAAGGCTCTAAACCGGAGGCTAGGGCAATTAGAAGCTCTAACTTGACGGCTTGGGAGAAATCCCTAGGCTGTGGCTAGGGTTTAGGTTTAGAGGAGAGGGACTTATGTGTGCTAGGAAGGAGCCCTGCCCCTCCTTATATAGGTGGAGGGGCCGGCGGCCAAGGGGAGGGAGTGGAGTCCCTCCCCAACTCGGCTTGGGTGGTGCGCCGGCTTGGGGAGGAGGACTCCCTCCCCAACTCGGTTTCACCTCCTCCTCCTCTTTTCCACTTTCCAAATTTAGCCGTTTGACTTTTCAATTTAGCTATTTGACTTTTCAAACTAGGATTTGAATTAATCCTTGATTTGGAACAGCGATGACACTTAGTACATGATGCAATCATACCAACTTGATATAACACATTCATGTACCCCTTCCCCCCGGGGTGCCGGACATTCCGGAACCTTCTAGAATGTTCCCGATGAAAACACCAGAATCATTCCCCAACTCCAAAACGGGACTTTCCTTATATGAATCTTATTCTACGGACCATTTCGGATCTCCTCGTGATATCCCGGATCCCATCCGAGACTCCGAACAACATTCGGTCTCTTTCTCATCATTCCATAACTACTCAAACAACGTCGAATCCTTAAGTGTGTCTCCCTACGGTTCGTGAATTATGCGGACATGATCGAGACACTTCTCTGGTCAATAACCAATAGAGGAATCTGGAAATTCATATGGCTCCCACATATTTCTACGATTACTGTGCGATCGAATGAACCATTTACATACGATACCAATTTCCCTTTGTTTCACGATAGTTTACTTATCTGAGGTTATGATCGTCGGTATCTCTGCATACCTAGTTCAACCTCGTTACCGATAAGTACTCTTTTCTCGCTCCCGTGATATGTGATCCCTTGTGAGCCAGTCACATGCTTGCAAGCTAATTGGATGACATTTCACCGAGAGGGCCCAGAGTATATCTATCCGTCATATGGATGGACAAATCCCACTCTTGATCCATGTGTCTCAACCAATACTTTCCGAACACTCAATGCCACCTTTATAGCCACCCTGTTACGGTGTGGTGTTTGATGACATCAAAGCATCCATCCGGTAAAGGTGATATGCATGATCTCATGGTCGAAGGAATTAGGTTACTATGTATCAGAAAGCATATAGCAATTGAACTATTGAAATGACTTGATCTTGATGCTACGCTTATCTATAGGAGTATGTCCACCATATCATTCTCCTAATGATATGATCTTGTTGTTAATAACATCTCAATGTTCATGATAGGGAAACCACGATCATCTATTAACCAACAAGCTAGTATAATATAGAGGCTTTACTAGGGACTTTAAATTAAGTTTACAAATCACACAAGTATTAATGTTTCCTTGTTAATACTATTATAGCATGAATGTAAACATTTATCATAAACACAAAGATATAATAATAACTACTTTTATTATTGCCTCTAGGGCATATCTCCAACAAGATTTAACACTATGCGAACTAGATTATTGTCTCTAGTGCAAGTGGGAGACTGAAGGAAATATGCCCTGAGAGGCAATAATAAAGTTGTTATTATGTATTCCTTGTATATGATAGATGTTTATTTTACATGCTATAATTGTATTGATAGGAAACATCAATACATGTGTGTTTAATAAACAAAAAGGGTTCCTAGTCATGCCTCTCTTATAGACTAGCTTGTTGATTAACATGATGATCAAGGTTTCCTGATCATGGACATTGGATGTTGTTAATAACAAGGTCACACCATTGGTGGAATGATGTGATGAACATTCATCCGAAGTATAGCATTACGATCAAGTCATTGTGTTTATATTGCTATAACATCATACGAAGTAATCTTTATACTTAGACCATGAGATAATGTTAATTGCTAACACGGGAAGAGTATCTTGATAACATCAAACGTCACACCGTAACAGGGTGACTATAAAGATGGGTTCAGTGCTACGAAGGTGTTATGTTGAGGCTCATGGATCAAGAGTGGAATTTGTCAATCCAGATGATGGATAGATATACTCTGGGCCCTCTCAGTGATATCACATTAGGATAGCTTGCAAGCAAGTGATGTGATCACTAGAATGTTATATCATGGGAACGAGAAAAGAGTGCATGTCGGTAACAAGATCAAACTAGGTATGTAGATACCGATGATCGAATCTCGGACATGTAATATATCGAGAGACAAAGGGATTTAGTTACAAGCGTTAAAGGTTCTCACGATCATAGGAGTCATCGTTGAATGTGTAGGAGTCAGTACGGATCTCCAGGTCCCGCTGCTGATTATTGATTGGATAAGGGTCTCGATCATGTCTGCATTATTCGTGAACCGTAGGGTGGCACACTTAAGAGTTACCGGACACCATTTTGGAGCACATATGTTTCAGACGAAAGAATTGCAAAGCGCAGGAATTGTTTCAATAGAAACCGGAAATTGTTTGGGGTGAAATTGCAGAAGGTGGTTCTTCATGTGATATTGAAATATTGCAAGGGTCTATATGTGAATGTTTGTTAATTAAACTAATTAACAAAATTCTAAATAAATTTAATAAAAGGGTTTTATTAAATGAGAGAGCATTAAATTTGGAGAAACTTAATGCATTTAAAGTGGAGACTTTAAAAGGGAATGTGCAGAGGCATTTTAATGTGGAGGAGTTACCACCACATGATTGGGGAGGTGAGGGGTCACCCCCCATGCGCCGTCCATGGAGAGAGGGGGCACCCCCCTCCTCCTATAAAAGGCCACCCATTCCCTCCTTCATCCACACACCTCCTTGTGAAGGATCTCTCTCCCCCTCTAGAATTATTCCCCCATGGTCTCGGATTAGGGAGATACATGTTCCTGGTGGCATTTCGTCTGGAAGGAGTTGCTGCTTCCGCTGGATCGCTAGAGCGAGGAGGTGGAGGTTGTTCGGTGGCTTGAACGTGTGTGCGAGTGCGGATGCGCTGCTGAGTTGTGGCGCTCGTGTTGGAGACATGCCCAAGAGGCAATAATAAAAGTGGTTATTATTATATCTTTGTGTTTATGATGAAAGTTTGCATCCCATGCTGTAATTGTATTATAAGGAAGCACTAATACATGTGTGTTTTGTAAACATAAAAGAGACCCTAGTAAGCCTCTTGTTAAACTAGCTTGTTGATTAATTGATGATCATGGTTTCCTGATCATGGACATTGGATGTCATTAATAACAAGGTTGTATCATTAGGAGAATGATGTAATGGACACACACACCCATAGTAAGCGTAGCATAAGATCAAGTCATTAAGTTCACATTGCTATAAGCTTTCGATACATAGTAACCTAATCCTTCGACCATGAGGTTGTGTTAATCACCATCACCGGATGGGTACTTTGATGACATCAAACACCACTTCGTAACTAGGTGGTTATAAAGGTATCATTGGGTATTCTGAAAGTATGTGTTGAAGCGCATGGACCAAGATTGGGATTTGTCCATCCATATGACGGATAGATATGCTCTGGGCCCTCTCGGTGGAATGTCGTCTAGTTAGCTTGCAAGCATGTGACTAGGTCACAAGGGATGGCATAACACGAAACGAGTAAAGAGTGCTTATCAGTAACAAGGTAGAACTAGGTATGGAGATACCGATGATCAAACCTTGGATAAGTAGAGTATCGCGTGACAAAGGAAATTGGTTTCGTATGTTAATGGTTCTATCGATCACGAAGTCATCGTTGAGGATGTGGGAGCCGTTATGGATATCCAGATCCCGCTGATGGTTATTGATTGGAGAGGTGTCTTCATCATGTCCACTTATTCACGAACCGTAGGGTGACACACTTAAGGTTCGAAGTTGTTTTAAGTAGATATTGAATGTGCGTTGGAGACCGAATGTTGTTCGGAGTCTCGGATTGGATCCGGGACATCACGAGGAGATCCAAAATTGTCCAGAGAATAAGATTCATATAATGGGGATCATTTTCTAAGTTAGGAAATGTTCTAGAGTGTTTGTATGGGGATTCTAGAAGGTTTCGGAATGTTCCGGAAGGTTATAGAAGATATGTTGGAGTTTATTTGAAAACCGAGATAAGATAAGATAAGACAAGGGAGATTTAAAGGGAAACTTGGGGGGGAAGGACTCTCCCCCCAAGCCTCCCTAGTGCGCCGGCCCTAAGAGGTGGGCCTAGGGGTGGGAACCCTAGGCCACACCCCTCCATCTATATATAGAGGGGTGGAGGCGCCACCCCCCTTTGCCCCTCCCACTCCAAACCCTAGCCGCCTCTCTCTTCCTCCTTCCATCTGCTCCGGCTTAGGCGAAGCCCTGCAGAATTCTCTACTCCACCACCACCATCACGCTGTCGTGCTGCTGGGATTGCGTGGATAAGATCTACTACCTCCGCTGCTCGCTGGAACGGGGAGAGGAAGGTCTGCTTCGACTCCGCACGTGTGACTGTCTGCGGAAGCGCTGCCGGAACACGACGCCGGAAGGATCATCTACTCGATCTTGAGATCGGCAAGTGATCAACTACATCAACCACGAGATCCGATCTCGAACAAGGCTTTGGAAACTACAAGGGTTAGTACAGATCTATCTCGTTGCACTTGTCTGATAGATTAGATCTTGGCTTTTATCTAGATTAGATCTGGGTTTTGTTCGTTCTTGCGGTAGAAAATTTTGTTTTTCCATGCAACGAACCGATCAGTGGTATCAGAGCCTTGTCTATGCGTAGATCTGTTGCACGAGTAGAACACAATGGTGTTGTGGGCGTTGGTGCTCATGCCGTCTTTTGCTATGTGTACTTTGCATCTTGCGGTATGGTGGGATGAAGCGGCTCGGGCTAACATTACATGTCATCGCACATGAGACTTGCTCCACGCTTTACGTGTAACTTGCTTTGCACAAGTGGCTTTGCGGGTGTCTGTCTCTCCCATCATAGTATAGATCCAATCTACACTTTGCACTTGATAGCACTTGTATCAACGTTGTGGTTCAGTTTCGTAGGTAAGATCCGTTCTTATTCGAAAGCCCCAAACCACATAAAACTTGGAAAGAAAATTAGAGGCGTCTAACTTGTTTTTGCAGGGGTTTTGTGATGTGATATGGCCATCATGTGATTGTGATTATATTTGATGTATGCAATGATCCTTGTTGTAATATGGCAACCGACATGAGCCTAATGGTTGTCTTTAATTCTGTTAAGACTTGCGTGTCTATTCATCTTGTAATAGCTTTATTCCAAGTAGTTGTAATAGTTACTTGTGATGATGGACAACCATGAAGCAGCGCCACTGACCTTGACGCAATGCTGGTGATGATGGAGATCATGTCCGTGCTTTGGAGATGGAGATCAAAGGCACAAGAAGAAAGGGCCATATCATATCACACTAATTATGAATTGCCTGTGATGTTAATCCTTTATGCATCTTGTATTGCTTAGATCGCGACGGTAGCATTATAAGATGATCCCTCTCACTAAATATCAAGCAATAAAAGATTTCGTCCTTAGTTGGCACCGTTGCTAAGACTCGTCGTTTCGAAGCATCTCGTGATGATCGGGTGTGATAGATCCTACGTGTGCATACAACGGGTGCAAGCCAGATTTGCACATGCAGAAACTAAGGTTAATCTTGACGAGCCTAGCATGTACAGACATGGTATCGGAACACGGAATACCGAAAGGTAGAGCACGAGTCATATGAATGATACGATGAACATGAAGATTGTTCGCTGATGAAACTACATCTTCTCTCATGAAGATCGGACTTGGTGTAGTGGACTTGGTTCGTGTAATCACTAAGACAATGTGAGGGATGTTGTTTTGAGTGGGAGTTCACCTAGTTAATTTAAGAATTAAAGTTGAACTCAATTTATCATAAACTTAGTCTAAACTACTTGCAAATATGTTGTAGATTATGGCGAACCTCTCCATCAATTTCAATGCGTTCCTAGAGAAAGAAAAACTTAAGAACAATGGAAGCAACTTCACGGACTGGCTCCGTGGTCTGAAGATTGTCCTCAGGGCTGGTTAGATGACCTATGTGCTCGATGCACCGCTAGGTGACCCACCTGCAGAAGATGCCACCGATGATGTAAAAAATGTTTACGCCACTCGGAAAAATCATTACTCCACAGTTCAGTGTGCCATCCTGTACGGTCTGGAAACGGAGCTTCAGAAGCGCTTTGAGCACCACGACCCGTTCGAGATCATTAAGGAGCTCAAGCTCATTTTTGAGACTCACGCGGCCGTGGAGAGCTATGAGGCCTCCGGAAAGTTCACGTGCTCACCATGTCTGGGCACGCAAACAAGCTCCAAGAGTTGGGGATAACGATTCCTAATGAGTTAGGGATTCACTGTGTCCTCCAAAAACTGCCACCGAGTTATAAGAACTTTGTGATGAACTACAATATGCACTGCATGAACAAGACGTTGCCTGAACTATCGTCCATGCTGAAAACTGCTGAAGTGGAGATCAAGAAGGAGCACCAAGTGTTGATGGTCAATAAGACCACCAATTTCAAGAAACAGGGCAAGCCTAAGAACAAGGGCAATTTCAAGAAGGACGGCAAGAAAGCCGCCGCACCTGCTAAGAAGCCCAAGGCTGGTCCTAAGCCTGGAACTGAATGCTTCTACTGCAAGGGTGCTGGTCACTGGAAGCGTAACTGCCCCAAGTACCTGGCAGATCTGAAGAACGGCAACGTCAAGAAGAAAGGTATATTCGATATACATGTTATTGATGTGTATCTTACTAGTAATCGTAGTAGTGCCTGGGTATTTGATACTGGTTCGGTTGCTCATATTTGTAACTCGAAACAGGAGCTGCGGAATAAACGAAGACTGGCGAGAGACGAGGTGACGATGCGCGTTGGAAATGGCTCCAAGGTTGATGTGATCGCCGTCGGCACGCTCCCTGTACATCTACCTTCGGGATTAGTTTTAAATTTGAATAATTGTTATTTGGTGCCTGCGTTAAGCATGAACATTATATCTGGATCTTGTTTATTGCGAGACGGTTACTCTTTTAAGTCCGAGAATAAAGGTTGTTCGATTTATATGAGTAATATCTTTTATGGTAATGCACCTGAGATGAATGGTTTATTCTTACTGAATCTCGATAGTAGTGATACACATGTTCACAACATAGATGCTAAACAAACAAAATTGAATGATAATTCTACATACATGTGGCACTGTCGTCTTGGTCACATTGGAGTGAAGCGTATGAAGAAACTCCATTCTGATGGACTTCTTGAATCACTTGATTTTGAATCACTTGAAAGATGCGAAGCATGTCTAATGGGAAAAATGACTAAGACTCCATTCTCTGGAATAATGGAGCGAGCTACAGACTTATTGGAAATAATACATACCGATGTGTGCGGTCCAATGAGTGTAGCATCGCATGGTGGATATCGTTGTGTTGTCACTTTCACCGATGACTTAAGTAGATATGGCTATGTCTACTTTATGAAACATAAGTCCGAAACTTTCGAGAAGTTTAAGGAATTTCAAAGTGAAGTGGAAAATCATCGTAACAAGAAGATTAAGTTTCTGCGTTCTGACCGCGGAGGTGAATATCTAAGTTATGAGTTTGGCATGCATTTAAAGAAATGTGGAATACTTTCGCAGTTGACACCGCCGGGAACACCACAGCGTAATGGTGTGTCCGAACATCGTAATCGAACTCTCTTAGATATTGTTCGGCCTATGATGTCTCTTACAGATTTACCGCTACCGTTTTGGGGCTATGCATTAGAGACAGCCGCATTCACTTTAAATAAGGCACCATCTAAATCCGTTGAAACGACACCGTACGAATTGTGGTTTGGAAAGAAACCTAAGTTGTCGTTCCTTAAAGTTTGGGGTTCCGAAGCGTATGTAAAGAAGTTACAACCTGATAAGCTAGAACCCAAAGCGGAGAAATGCGTCTTCATAGGATACCCTAAAGAAACAATTGGGTATACCTTCTATCATAGATCCGAAGGCAAAGTTTTTGTTGCCAAGAATGGATCCTTTCTTGAGAAGGAGTTTCTCTCGAAAGAAGTGACAGGAAGGAAAGTAGAACTCGACGAGGTTATTGAACCTTCTCTCAGGGTTGAGAGTAGCGCAGCACCGGAAGATGTTTTCGTGCCGCCTGCACCAACTGGAGAGGAAGCTAATGATGGAGATCATGAAACTTCGAACGAAGTCACTGCTGAACCTCGCAGGTCAACGAGGGTTCGTACCACTCCTGAGTGGTATGACTCTGCCTTGAACGTCATGTTGGTGGACAACACTGATGACCCTGCGACGTATGAAGAAGCTATGGTGAGCCCAGATTCCGACAAATGGCTAGAAGCCATGAAATCCGAAATGGGATCCATGTACGAAAACCAAGTATGGACTTTGGTGGAATTACCGGATGGCCGTAAGGCTGTCGAGAACAAATGGATTTTCAAAAGAAAAACAGATGCTAATGGTAATGTTACTGTCTATAAAGCTCGACTTGTCGCGAAAGGGTTCTGACAAATTCAAGGTGTTGACTATGATGAGACTTTCTCACCAGTAGCGAAGCTAAAGTCTGTGAGGATTTTGTTAGCAATTGCTGCATATTTCGATTATGAGATATGGAAGATGGATGTCAAAACGGCGTTCCTTAATGGTGACATTGAGGAAGAGTTGTACATGGTACAACCCAAGGGTTTTGTCGATCCTAGTGATGCTGAAAAGGTATGCAAACTTCAGCGCTCCATTTATGGACTAAAGCAAGCATCCCGGAGTTGGAATCAACGTTTTGATAAAGTAATCAAAAATTTTGGATTTATACAAACTTATGGAGAAGCTTGTATTTACAAGAAAGTGAGTGGGAGCTCTGTAGCATTCCTAGTACTATATGTAGATGACATATTGTTGATTGGGAATGACATAGAACTTCTTAATAGCGTCAAAGCTATTTGAATAATAGTTTTTCAATGAAGGATCTTGGCGAAGCGACATATATTCTAGGCATCAAGATTTATAGAAATAGATCAAGATGCCTGCTAGCGCTTTCACAAAGTACATACCTGGACAAAGTTCTAAAGAAGTTTAGAATGGAAGAGAGCAGGAAAGGGTTCGTGCCCATGTTGTCAGGTAAGACCTTGAGTAAGACTCAAAGTCCAGCTACGGCAGAAGATAGAGAGAAGATGAATAATGTTCCCTATGCCTCAGCCATAGGTTCTATCATGTATGCCATGTTGTGTACAAGACCAGATATAGCACATGCTGTTAGTTTGACTAGCAGATATCAAAGTGATCCTGGAATGGAGCACTGGACAGCGGTCAAGAATATCCTTAAGTACCTAAATAGGACTAAGGATATGGTTCTTTCTTATGGAGGTGATGAACAGCTTGTTGTAAACAGTTACACTGATGCTAGTTGGAACACCGATCCAGATGACTCGAAGTCATAGTCTGGATACATATTTATTTTGAATGGTGCTGCAGTGAGCTGGAGGAGTGCCAAGCAAAGCGTTGTGGCGAAATCTTCAACTGAATCAGAATACATAGCTGCTTCGGAGGCTGCACAAGAAGCCATATGGATGAAGGAGTTCATTACTGAACTTGGCGTGGTTCCTAGTGCGTTGGACCCGATGGCCATCTACTGTGACAACACAGGTGCCATAGCTAATGCACAGGAGCCAAGGTCACATAGCAAGCTGAAGCACATCAAGCTACGTTTCCATGCTATTCACGAGTATGTCCGAGATGGTGACATAAAGATTTGCAAAGTACACACTATTCTGAATGTGGCAGATCCGTTGACTGAACCTCTCCCTAGAGCAAAGCATGACCAACACTAGAACTCCATGGGTGTTAGGTATATTACCATGTAATCTAGATTATTGACTCTAGTGCAAGTGGGAGACTGTTGGAGATATGCCCAAGAGGCAATAATAAAAGTGGTTATTATTATATCTTTGTGTTTATGATGAAAGTTTGCATCCCATGCTGTAATTGTATTATAAGGAAACACTAATACATGTGTGTTTTGTAAACATAAAAGAGACCCTAGTAAGCCTCTTGTTAAACTAGCTTGTTGATTAATTGATGATCATGGTTTCCTGATCATGGACATTGGATGTCATTAATAACAAGGTTGTATCATTAGGAGAATGATGTAATGGACACACACACCCATAGTAAGCGTAGCATAAGATCAAGTCATTAAGTTCACATTGCTATAAGCTTTCGATACATAGTAACCTAATCCTTCGACCATGAGGTTGTGTTAATCACCATCACCGGATGGGTACTTTGATGACATCAAACACCACTTCGTAACTAGGTGGTTATAAAGGTATCATTGGGTATTCTGAAAGTATGTGTTGAAGCGCATGGACCAAGATTGGGATTTGTCCATCCATATGACGGATAGATATGCTCTGGGCCCTCTCGGTGGAATGTCGTCTAGTTAGCTTGCAAGCATGTGACTAGGTCACAAGGGATGGCATAACACGAAACAAGTAAAGAGTGCTTATCAGTAACAAGGTAGAACTAGGTATGGAGATACCGATGATCAAACCTTGGATAAGTAGAGTATCGCGTGACAAAGGAAATTGGTTTCGTATGTTAATGGTTCTATCGATCACGAAGTCATCGTTGAGTATGTGGGAGCCGTTATGGATCTCCAGATCCTGCTGATGGTTATTGATCGGAGAGGTGTGTTCATCATGTCCACTTATTCACGAACCGTAGGGTGACACACTTAAGGTTCGAAGTTGTTTTAAGTAGATATTGAATGTGCGTTGGAGACCGAATGTTGTTCGGAGTCTCGGATTGGATCCGGGACATCACGAGGAGATCCGGAATTGTCCGGAGAATAAGATTCATATAATGGGGATCATTTTCTAAGTTAGGAAATGTTCCAGAGTGTTTGTATGGGGATTCTAGAAGGTTTCGGAATGTTCTGGAAGGTTCTAGAAGATATCTTGGAGTTTATTTGAAAACCGAGATAAGATAAGATAAGATAAGGGAGATTTAAAGGGAAACTTGGGGGGGAAGGACTCTCCCCCCAAGCCTCCCTAGTGCGCCGGCCCTACGGGGTGGGCCTAGGGGTGGGAACCCTAGGCCACACCCCTCCCTCTATATATAGAGGGGTGGAGGCGCCACCCCCCTTTGCCCCTCCCACTCCAAACCCTAGCCGCCTCTCTCTTCCTCCTTCCATCTGCTCCGGCTTAGGCGAAGCCCTGCAAAATTCTCTACTCCACCACCACCACCACGCCATCGTGCTGCTGGGATTGCGTGGAGAAGATCTACTACCTCCGCTGCTCGCTGGAACGGGGAGAGGAAGGTCTGCTTCGACTCCGCACGTGTGATCGTCTGCGGAAGCGCTGCCGGAACACGGCGCCAGAAGGATCATCTACTCGATCTTGAGATCGGCAAGTGATCGACTACATAAACCACGAGATCCGATCTTGAACAAGGCTTTGGAAACTACAAGGGTTAGTACAGATCTATCTCGTTGCACTTGTCTGATAGATTAGATCTTGGCTTTTATCTTGATTAGATTTGGGTTTTGTTCGTTCTTGCGGTAGAAAATTTTGTTTTTCCATGCAACGAACCCATCAGCTCGGACTTCCTCACGATCTTGAGATCGGCAAGTGTACGACTACATCAACCACGAGTTCCTACTCATTAACAAAGCTCGTTGTCTTTGAGGGTAAGTTCTCTATGGATGTATGTCCACCCGTTTGCTTTGTACCTACTAGATAGATCTTGGCGTGTAGTTCACACCGTAGGAAATTTTTTGTTTTCTATGCTGCGGACCCAACAGAATGGAGATAATCTCTTCTAAGAAACACATCCTAATATTCTAGATCTCCCATGATGCATCGGGCATAGCAATAGACTTTTAATCCAACCGAGAGTACACCGAAGCCACAGGTTACAAACGGTTATTAAGTGTAAAACACAGATCAAAGCTTTAAGTGGTGATGTTGTTGTTGACCCCAAATGGGGCTCTAAGCGAAGACCGCACTACCCTTTATGTCACTGAGGTTCCTATGATATTGCCGCTAGCCAAGTATCTTACCTCAAGCCTTTATCAATCTGTGGGATCTTGGGTACCTACAAGTCCACAGATCGAGACAAGAGACAAAAAACAAAAGATACAAATCACAATTCCAAACAAAATACAATTCTCCCATGATCTAGATGGATATAATTGCTGCGAGGTTTCTTCCCAATCCGCAGCCTGTGAGGACTACTCGCTCATAACAAATAGATCAGAGATAGAAAACATCATACAAATACTTCAATTAAAATCAAATATTCTTACAATGGTCACCAAATCACAAGGAGATCTAAAGTACAAAGCACTGGCTATGGCTAGTGGATGGATGGATGGGGGAAGTGATGAACAATGGTGTGGATCTCCTTTGATGGTATTGTGATGCAATCTGAAAATGGCAGCTATCTGGCCGGTGGCTGGAGCCTCGAAATATATAGGCGTATTTACGAAAGTTGTAGGGTTTGCCAAGACGAAGCCGTCGCCGCCTGGTACGGGCGGACCGCGCCCGTACGAGTGGTCATTAAGCGTGCTGACGCCCTGGAAAGCTTCTCCAATTACTTAGTCGTGTGTACTTCCTCAAAATCCTTCATTATGACTCCTTATTTCGCTTTAAAAGCCGTGATTTTCTGCACAACATAAATCAAAGAAGGGATTTATCATATCTTTGCAATTATTAGTCATTAGTGGCAAGAGTTGAGAGTTTCTTTGGAAATTTCTTGACCAAACACAACGTTTAAACACAGTGGAAGATAGCAAAAATCGGAGCCATCAACTTCCCCAAAGCTCAAACCTTGATCATCCTTGAGCAATAAGAACCAAAAGAACTATAAGGAATTCAGCGTTTAAACTTGAAACAACGAGAATAAGAGTTCACTTACAGTCGGTAGTCGTATGTGCTCAACACTTCATTCATTTGCGAAGCTTATCAAAGTTAGAGAGATGACAAGAATACTATACAAGCTTCGGTAAGTCAAGATAATCAAAGTAAAGTTTAATATAAGTATAAGTAACTAGAAGTGTAGCAATCAATCCAATTCCTCTATTTAACTCTCAGCTTGCCAAGGAACACTAGGATGTTTAAATAGCATGATTGAGTAAGAGAGTTTCATGTCCCAAGTAGTATAACAATGAAGTGTCTTATTTATACCCACATCCATAAATCAAGTGTATCTAAAACACTTCTAATCCAATCATTGTCTTTCAAGAAAAAATTGTAAAGTAATAATTAGACCATACCAAGGACTTGTTATGTGGATACTCATAGATTTTTTTTCAAGGATCACTGATAGTTTATTTTGCAAGTGTTTGCACAACCTTTGAGAGTACCAATATTTTTGCCCATACATTGATATGGATGCCAATCATGTCATCAAGTCATAGCCAAAATCCGGGATTATACTATAGATCGTTCAAAAGCTAGCGGAGTTGTTGGCATCCCAAAGGTGTGCATTAGAGACATAGAACAAAGTTGTCTCACTTCTTTCTCTTTCTCTTTTTTTGAGATAGTCCCGTGGTTTGATCCACAAGATTAGCTTTGGCATGCATCACAATTACCACTAGACTTTATTTCAATCAAACAACTCCTTTCATGAGTGTCGTCGAGACTATCAAAATATCTATGGGGTTAAGTATCATCAAGGGTATACTCTCAAGACAATCATTCATCAAACAAGTCGTAAATTTCAGATTTTTTCTTATTGTACTTGTTTGGCATTATTATTTCCAAGGCAAGACTCGTTTAACTAAAAGAACTATTGCAAGAGCTTCAACAACTAACCATCATACCAATAAAAAGCCTTACTCTAACCATATTAAATTACTTCCCACTAGCATGGCATCTTAACAAATCAACCAACTAAGATAAACAACTCAAATTTCATAAGTGGGAGACCTATGACATACCTCTTATAAGTAACTTCATGGTGCTCTTACTTATAGGGATGTGTTCCTTAAAAACTCAAACACGATTACTCTCAAAATGATATTAAAGAAAATAGGCAAAGTATGAATCCACGTTTACGAAAAAAGGATAAATGGAAAAATATTTTTGTATTTTTGAGGATAGGGATTAAAGAATAGAAAATAACTTGCGACCAAGCAAGGGTTTAGGAAAATAAAAACAAAGGAAAACAAAAATAAACTAAAACGAAAGCAAATTAAAACGCAAAGGAAAAAAGCAAAGTATTGGAACAAGCCAACACAAGTGTTTCAAAGCTCCCAAGGAGCTGGAGTACAACCTCATTATTACACAAATAAATTTGCCGAGGGAACACATCCCCAAGCTTAGGATTTTGCAAGCCCTTTTTTGCTCATTATGGTGGCGGTGGATAATCTCCCACGTTCCATTGGCTGCTCCAATCATGGAACTGGGTGGCGAGGCTTTGCAGTGGCATCTTGAAAGTTGATGGAGAGGTTGTTCATGTTTTGAATGTTTCCTTCGAGTGCATAGATATCTTCAAAGGCGGTGTAGTAGTTTGGTGGCTGAACATCTCGTTCGGGTCCTCCTTGTTCTACTTCTTCATCTTCTCCTCCTCCTATGGGTATTTCTTGTTGGGGTGATTAGCTTCAACCTATGCGTCATAATGTAAACGTCCATCCTCGATAGAGAATAAAACCGTTAGGCAAAGGAGTTGGGATCAAGTGATTCGCTCTAGGTATATTGAAGAAATATCTACCATGATTTTTAGAAATCATACCACATGCTCTTAGAGTAGAAAGGCCAAGACGGCTACCTCCAGTCAACGGTTCGATGTTACCTAGGTTGATGCGAAGTGCTCGTGCAAGAATGGTCACAACTCCTCCCCCACATATGGGTCCTCGAGATTGAAGAGCCTGATGCTTAAGGTAAAACACAAGAAGAGCGCCCAAATTTGGCGTTAAGTTACAATTGATAAGGGCAGCTTTTGCGAGGATCAATATGTCCTCCTCATTAACTCTAGTAAACTCACCACATGCCTGCAATGTGTTAGCAATTACATAGAATAAAGATCGAATAGCAGGATGATCAATTTGGTTCCCCTTTGGTATGTTTCCACGAATTCTCATTAAATTAAAATATTATGGATAGGAAGGATCTAAAACAAAGCTAGTTGTGCGTACATCGGTGGTGTTGTTGGCAAACCCAAAGCATTGAGCCCATTGGTTGAGTGTCAAAGTATATTCACAGTTCATAAGGCGGAATATAATTCGATTAACTCCGGGCCTTTGTTCCTCAGAACAACCATAAGGATCCACCGTGTGTGTCCAGGTGCTGAAGAACTCAAGCGTCAAGCGGCGATATGTCGCAACATCCTGAAGGACAAAATTGTACAAACCAAAATTGTTGCAAAGTAAATCAAAATCAGCACGAATCCCAAGTTGGTTCAGGATATAAGGACACGCCCACTTGGTGGACTTGTTCTCTCGAATCTTGAGACCATCGAAATGGGTTAGATGGAATTACTCGGTGAACTCGATGCCAAGTGACTCGGGGGGTTAACGTATCAACGGCTGGTGCGGAGGATTCTACAGCCATCTCATGTGTATGACTCCTCGTGTTCATCTAATAAATAAAAACAAGACAAAGTAAATAAATATTGCTAATATTTTTTTTGGTCCAATAGAAACATAGCATAAGTGATTCTCTACACTAACTACAAAAGAAACTCCTCTAAAAACAATGCTAGGCTTACTTAATGTCAAGATTGCATCAAGAACAAGACCTATGTCTAGATTGACAATGATGAATGATTGAGTGAAGCTTTCACACAAATAAGTTGGGGATCGCAGGGGAATCATACCTTAGATCGAGAGAGTGCGAATAATCAAAGAAAGATTGAGCAAATTTGAAGATCCAATGGAGTTGGTTTGAAGTTTGGAGGAAGAAGAAAGAGAAAAAAAAATGATTTGGGGATTTTTAGGTTACCTCCTCGGGGGTGTTTATGGCGGTCGTGTACATGGTACGGGCGGGCGGTACGGCTGGAGCCCGCCCGTACCGGGTGACTTACCTTGGGGGCGATGACTACTCCCAGGCAGTGCACTCGGTATGGTCGCGCGGTATGGTCGCGCGCGCCCGTAGTACTGGTCTTTAACGCTGCGACAACTTCTGCTTAAAATCTGATATATGCTCGGGGGTACGGTACAGGCACGTCCGGTGGTACTAGTGGTCGTTATCAGCACAGATACCTACGGAAAAAATCAAAATTTCTTTTTTCCTTTACCTTGAGGTGGTACGGGCACACGGTACGGTCCACTTCGGCCATACCAGTGGTCGTTATGAACAATGTGAACTACAAAACATAAGGAATTTGATTAGTAGCTCCGTGTGCCTTTGCACATCTTATCAAAGGGTTAGATAATAGCAAAAATACTAATTAATGATCCAACAATAATTCTTGGGCCATGTGTTAGTAAAATAAAATATAGAGGATTACCTTATTTTTTCACCTCTCTCCATAGGTCTTCTTGAACACTCTTTATTTAAAACAAAACAAAACAAAAACAAAACTAACACAATAAAAATATAATAGGAAATATAAAGAGAAATTTTATTTCACATGGGTTGCCTCCCATGAAGCGCTTCTAGTTAAGGTCAATTTTCTTGACCTCGATGACAATCACTTAGTTTTGTGAAGTGGAACACCCACTCCAAAGTAGTTTGCTTTTAAAGTAATTACACCATCACCATCATTAGGCTTGGCCTTCTTTTTCCTAGGGAAGTGGACTACAAAAGGATATCTAGATGGTAGCCCTATTCTCACATTCCCTTCATGTAAATTAATCAAAGCTTTAATAGTTCTTAGGAATGACCTACCTAGAATTGTAGGTGCTATGGGATCTTTAGACATGTCCACAATAACAAGATCAGTAAGAGCGAGACTACCTTTAATTTCAACAACTATATTTTATTTTATCCCAACAACTTTTTTATAAGTTGAATCGGCTAGATGGAGTCTCAATTAAGTTGTAACAAATGGCCCCAAGTTTAACTTATTGAATAGGCTTTTGGAAATTGTTGAGACGCTTGCACCAAGATCACAAAGTCCGGATATCTCATTAACTCCCAACTTAATTTTAATAGTGGGATCAAATATATCATCTATCTTAGCTGGAAGCTTATTAGCTAGTCTTTTATACTCCATCTCTAAATCACGAACCTTAGATGCTACTTGTTGTATAAATTGTTGGTACATAGCATCATTATCTTGTTCTATACCTGGATTCTTAACGGTGATCATCTTCAATAGATCTTTCACGGTATATTCCGGTGTCAGCACGTTGCTATAATCCAGATCTTCAGGTTTTTCATCATTGGTTACCACCCTCACCATTTTGAGGTCTTCTACCGGATTTGGCTCCGGTTTTCCAACAAACTTTGCTAGTATGAGAGTTTGGCTCTCGGCTACTTTACCCAGCTGAGCCTCCACTATCTTTGTTCTTTCCTGTAGGGCCTGCACATTATCTCTAATTGCAACTACCTGGTTAGATAATCTTCCTATACTACTTTCATGGTTCTCCGTAATCTTAATAAGCATATTATTTTGCTCGGTTTGAGCTTGTATAAATGTTCTAACGGTTTGCTCAAACGGGAGATTGCCATGATTTGCTCCATTAGTATTATCATAATTATTATACGGAGCTCCTGCAAGATTAGCATGATATGTTTGAACACTAGAAGCATAATTATTTTTTTCATGCAGGATTAAAAGGAGTGTGAGCTATAAAATTAACATCATTAACATCGGTAGTGATAGCATTAACTTTAACTTGGGTATCTTCCTTACCCTTTACTAAGCTAAGCGCAACTCATCTACCTTAGATGTAAGCTCCTCATTGTTTACCTCAGTAATTGAACTTACTCTCTTTGAGGTTCTTTTCACATGCCATTGGGCATGGTTATTTTGCATATCATCAAGTAACTTCTTTGCAACACTCAAATGCTTTACCATGATCGTTCCTCCCGCTGCAATATCTAGCATAAACTTAGACATTGGGTTAATACCCTTATAAAATAAATATAATATAAGCCACTCTTCCATGGGACTACCGGGCTGCGGTACCAAAGTTCGCGGGTGAGTGCACCGCGGTACCTAAGTTGCCTAAAATTGCCGCGTTTCAAAATGTTGGGCCACCAACTACCGGGAGGGGCCATTTCGATGCAAACTCCTCCCACCCCTACCAAATCCAAACATGCCGTGAAACTGCCCCGTGAAGTAGACGGTCGGGACCCTCATGTCATTAATATTTCCATGAGGCGAGCGCCAACACGGCAACCACGTAGGCGAAACAAGAGACTAAAGGATCATGGTGCGTTGACCAAATTCACAAATCCACTCCCCCTTCTTTCGCATGAACCCTAGCACCACCGGCGTCGAAATCCCCTCTCCAACCAGAATGATCTCTTTGGGCATTTGACTTCCGGTGCCAAGTTGCTGCGCCTACTCGCTGCTACCGAGCTCTAATGCCGAATGCCATGCTAGCCGTTGCGACGATCTAGCCCACCTCTACCACCGACGAGCTGAGCAGCGCGAAGGATGGCAGATCCATTTGCCGAGGAAGAAGTACTTCTGGCTAATTGCGCGTGAGCTACTCTTCTCTTTGCTATTCGCACTACCTATAACTGCTAGCTGGCTATTGGCATTACATAGATATATCGAACATAGAATTGTTTGCTAGAACGACGCTGACAAACAATTCTTATCTTTTGTCTCCAATTTTCTGTCAACTAGCATCTCCGCTGAACGCAAATACACGGTTCTGGTCACCATCTGCGGCTACCTCATTAAATTAGCACATGGGAAGAGCACGTGGAAACAAGCTCAGAATCTGAAGATGGAAGTAGCGCCTGTGAAGTTATGCACTATCCCTGGTTTGGTTGCTGCTGTGCGTGAACTTGCTGAAATGAGGCTAGAGCAGACTACACGGTTCAGCATCGGTGATGAACGAGGCTTCAATGTTCCTATAGCGTGTGATAGTCAGCTAATTGGGTTGATGAAACAACATGTTGGGATTCACGTGGTTATGCTGGTGTGTAACATACTGGATGAGGAAACTCCTGCTACCGGGATTCGCCCAGCTATTATTGGATAGGGAGGTCTAACTCGAACCCCTGCTGTTGTTGAGCAAAATGTGGTTCCTCGACCGTGACATGCTTCTGTCAGGCAACCTCCTCGTAGGAGTCCTCGTATTGCTGTTGTGGAAAACTCTGCTCTGGAATCTGCTGGTACTGGTTGTCCCCGTCCCCATGCCCGTGTTGCTGCGGCTGCTGCTCACCCAATCCATGCTGCTGTTGAGCAAACTAAGGCTTCCAGAGGCTGCCCCGCTGTTGTTGCCAAGACTGCCGCCTTGTGTGCTGCTCCTCCTCGAAACCGTCCTCAAGTTGTGCGAACCCGTGCTCTGGAATCTGCTGGTATTGGTCGTCCTCGTGTTGTTGTTGATCTGGAAGCTGTTGACCCAATCCCTGCCACTGTTGAGCAAACTAGGGCTTCTAGAGGCTGCCCCACTATTGTTGCAAAGACTGATGCCTTGTCTCCTCCTCGAACCCGTGCTCGGGTTCAGCGAGCTGCTGGTGTGGAGCCAGCTCATGGTCTGGACTCTGCTAGCACTCGAAACACTGCTGTTGTGGGAACTACTCCTGACCGTCGATGTGGCATGGCAGCAGCTGATCCTATTGTGGCTGCCGTTAGAAGGGGCCCTGCCTGTCCACCATGTAATGTAGCTCCCGCTGCTAAGGGACCTCGCCTTGCTCCTAGTCCTGGTACTTCCACCAAGGTTGATCCAGCTAACGATGACGCTGGTGATGGCGGCGGTGGCATTGGGGCTGGGGCTGATGCTGCCGCTCCATCTATCGAACCTCTCAGAGGTTTCTATCCTGAGGAACCTGATGATGGCAAAGTAATCGTCCGTATCAGTGTCGCAGATTATACTGCAAAATTAGATGATGGCACAGAAAAATTATATGACGAATTTGATGTAATCCTTGGCCGATACGACCCTGAAGTGGTAGACTTATCTGACCTGATGCCATCATTACGTGTGAAGGTGCTGTGGGGGTCCTCCGAGGAAGCACGTTTGTTATATTATGGTTACAGGAGCAAAACGGCTATCGAAGTGAAAGATACCAGGGATTTAGTCGTACCGTTTACAAGGAAACATTATAGAGGTGAAGTTTACTTCCACTTGGTAGTGCTCACGGTTGGAGAGGAATTGGAACTCGACAATAGAGATGATGGACTTTTAGAAGGCATGCGTGACCTGATCCATGACATCACTGGGGCTGGTGCGACTGAGGGTAGCTTCGAACAGAGGAGAGTCTTACAGAGGAGCGGCATAAAGAGGAGCAGGAAGAGCATCCCCAGAAAGGGCACCCCGAAGAAGAACGTCACCAAGGAGACCACGCCAGAGAAGAGGACGCCCAAGAGTCGCACGACAAAAGTCACCACGCCACAGAGTATACCCCTGAGATCCAATCAAAATGCCACACCGAACGTTAGCAGCAAAAACGCTAAGAGGGCTGATACATTGCAAATGTATCTATAATTTTTGATGTTCCATGCTTGGTTTTATCCACTTTCTTGTGTTTTGTTCCAACTTTGGAGTACTTTTCATATGATTTCTTGGACTAACCTATTAACAAGAGCCACAGTGCCAGCTGCCTGTTTTCTGCTGTTTTTGGTTCCAGGAAAGTCAGAAAATGAATATTCTCGGAATTGGACGGGACAAAAGCCAAAGTGCCTATTTTTTGGAAGGGATCAAGTGCCAGAATACGAGACGGAGAAGGGCCAGGGAGCCACCACACCACCTGCCCGCGCGGCCAGACCTAGCCCACGCCAGGGGGTGGTGTGGCCGCTCTCGGCACCCCCTCGGCCTCTCCTTCCGTCTATATATTTCCCTCGGGACGAAAACCGTAAGGACCCGATCAAAAATCCACAAAAGAGTCTGTAGCCGCTGTCATCTCCATCCCTAGATCGTGAGGGATCTGAAGCTCTTCCCGGCACCCTGCCGGAGAGGGGAATTCACCCTGGAGGCCTTCTTCATCACCATGCAAGCCTCCGGTGTGATGCGTGAATAGTTCATCCTTGGACTACGGATCCATGTAGTAGCTAGATGGCTAGTTCTCCTCCTTTGTGCTTTCATGTTTAGATCTAGTGAGATCCGTTCATGATCAAGATCATCTATTCGATACGTTTAATCCTTTGTTTTCCACAAAACACGGTGAGATTGACAACCTCATCGCAAGTTGGGGACAAAGTTCTGTGGTTGTGTTGTGCAGGTCTCCACGTTGCTACTAGCACCGGTAGTGCGCCCTGCCAAAGCTCAGCTAGTAACACCTTTGGGGTGTTTCCGTGCTCCTACTGGTTCGATTAAACCTTGGTTTCATAACTGAGGGAAAACTTACTGCTGTGCTCATCATACCTTCCTCTTGGGGTTCCCAACGAGCTCTACGTCGAACGACGAGCACATCAAGATCTTTTTTGGTGCCGTTGCCGGGGAGTCAAGGACATCTTCACAAGGGAGTCCCTCATAACCAATCTCTTTACTTTGTTGTTTTTGTTTTGCTTAGTTTCTTTTTTGCTTTGTTTGCTTGTTTTGTTCTTTCAAAAACAAAAACAAAATTAGTTTTACTAGTTTGCTTTCTTATTTTAAAACCCAAAAAATGACTACTCTTGAAACAACTAAGTTGTGTGACTTCACTAGCACCAACAACAATGATTTTATGAGCACACCTATTGCTCCACCTGTGGCTAAAAATACTTTCTTTGAGATAAAACCTGCTTTGCTCAATCTTGTTATGAGAGAACAATTTTCTGGTATTGGTAATGAAGATGCTGCTTGCCATCTAAATAACTTTGTTGAACTTTGTGAGATGCAAAAGCATAGGGATAAAGATGGTGATATTATTAAGCTGAAATTATTTCCTTTCTCTTTGAGAGGAAAAGCTAAAGAGTGGTTGAATTCCTTAACTAGGAATAGTATTGATTCTTGGACTAAGTGCAAAGATGCTTTTATTGGAAAATACTATCCTCCTGCTAAGATTATATCTATGAGAAGTGAAATAATGAAGTTTAAACAACTTGATAATGAGCATGTTGCTCAAGCTTGGGAAAGAATGAAATATTTCGTAAAGAATTGTCCCACTCATGGACTGACTGCTTGGATGATTATCCAAACTTTTTATGCAGGATTGAACTATTCTTCAAGGAACCTATTGGATTCTGCTGCTGGAGGTACCTTTACGATCATCACTTTGGGTGCTACAACAAAACTTTTGGACAATATGATGGTTAATTATTCTGAATGGCATACTGAGAGAGCTCCACAAGGTAGGAAGGTAAATTCTGTTGAGGAAACCTCCTCTTTGAGTGATAAAATTGATAGTATTATGTCTATGCTTGTTAATGGGAAAGCCCATATTGATCCAAATAATGTTCCTTTGGCTTCTTTGGTTGCTCAAGAAGAGCAAGTTGATGTGAATTCATAAGAAATAATAATTATGGTAACAATGCTTATAGGAACAATTTTGGTAACAACAATTATAAGCCATATCCTCCCAACAATGGTAATGCTTATGGAAATTCTTACAACAATAATAAGAGTGGTCCCTCTGAACTTGAAGTTATGCTTAAAGAGTTTATTAGTAAACAAACTGCTTTCAACAAAACTATTGAGGAAAAACTCTCTAATGCTGAAAGAAATATAGCATCTTTGGCTGAAACTCAATCTTCTTTGAATAAAATGGTTGCTAAACCTGAAACTAATGATAATCCCTTTGCAGCTACTAATGCCATACAAGTAATAATTGATGAAAATGTTAGACTATTAGCTGAATTACATGCTAAGTGGGAAAGAGAAGATGAAATTGCTAGAAACATTAGTGTTTCTACTATCACCACCACTAGTGTTGAGGCTAGTATTAGTTCTACTACTTTAGATGATAAAGTTGATTTTGATCTTGATGGTTGCAACATCTCTTAAGTTATTAAGTTCCTACAAAAGCTTGCTAAAAGTCCTAATGCTAGTGCTATGAACATGGCCTTTACAAAACACATTACTGATGCTCTCATAAAGATTAAAGAAGAAAAGATGAAACATAAAGCTTCTATTCCTATAAAACAAGAAGATGGTTGGGAACCCATCATTAATATGAAAGTGAATGACTTTGATTTTAAAGCTTTATGTGATCTTGATAGTAGTGTTTCTATTATGCCTAGAAGGATTTATGATATGCTTGATTTGCCTCCTCTTGAAGATTGTTATTTGAATGTCCCACTTGATGATAATGCTAAAAGAAACTCATGGGGAGTCTTAATGATGTTCTTATTATGGTTAACAATTCCTATGTCCCCGTTGATTTCTATGTTTTGGATGTTGAATACAATGCTTCTTGTCCTATTACTTTGGGAAGAGCTTTTCTTATAACTGTTGGTGCCATCTTTGATATGAAAGAAGGAACCATTAAATATCAACTCCCACTCAAGAAAGGTATAGAACACTTCCCTAAAAAGAGAGAAAAGATTTCTTTTGCTTCTCCTATGAAAACAAAATTTGGTCTTAATGCTTCTTCATTTGAGAACACTTGATTCTTTCTTTGCTTCTTATGCCTAACTTAAAGGCGTTAAAGAAAAGTACTTATTGGGAGATAACCCAAAAGTTTTAGATGAGTCTTGGAAGTTATTACCTCAGTAATAACCTCTCCTTATCCTTTTTATTTGCTTTTTGTGCCAAGAGTAACCTCTAATGAGAGTGAAGTAATGATTCGGAAAGTTGCTGTCCCGAAACAGATTTTTGTGCTTCACCGTAAAAATTCGTGAGAGCGCTCTGTATGTCGGACTGAGCTGTAATGTTTTGTGATTCTACCTCAGGTTGTTATCTAACTTTTTTTAGTTCAACACTTTTTGATTTGAGCAACATAAGGTCTTCGAAAAAATTCGTCTTTACCTGCTGGTCTATTTTGATAGATTTCTGCCATTTTCTGCATTTGCTTCTTGTGGGTTCCTTTTTGAGTTCTTTTGGGGAATTGAGCTTTTTGAGGGAATTAATACAGTAGCTAGTGTTCTAATGGAAGTTTATTTGGTGTAAGAACTGAACCTTAAGACTTATTTATCTTAAGTGCACTAATGTTGCTAATGAGATTGTGTGAAGTTTTGTATGAAGGAAAATTTTCAGGTGTATGGAAGGAATGAGTAATGAGATGAACGATGGACTAAAGCTCAAGCTTGGGGATGCCATGCATGTCACCCCAAGAAATATCCAAGAAGTACAAGCGTCAAAGCTTGGGGATGCCCAAGGCATCCCCTTCTTCATCAATAAAAATCCTAGGTTTCTTCCAAACGCTTCATTTTTATTGTTTCATGCACAGTTGTGTTGTTCTTGGAGCGTCTTCTTTTTCGTTTTCATTTTGGTTTTTCGTTTGCTTGGTTTGCTTAGTTTTATGAATAAATTGGTTGGACCCCCTCTTTCATACATTGGTTTGCAAATGGTTTGGTTTGGTTTGGAAAAGAGTAGGAAAGTTCATACTTATGTGGTAAAAAGAGCTCGTTTTTCACTGTGGCCTATGCTTTGTCATGCCATGCTTGATACTGTTTTGGCTTTATGCTTAGTATTCTTTGTTGTAGCATGACTTGTTATAAACAATTGATATTGCTTAATGTGCCTTGGATGAATCATGCGTTGTTTTAGCATATTAAAGCATAGTATAGTGGTATTCTCCTTTGATGCTTTATTTGGGTTGACTTGGCGCATTCTCACACCATGTTATGACTATCACAAGTCACCATAGCCTTTATGATCCTTTAGTTTTCAACTTGTAGTATCACTTTATGCTTTGATCAATGATGTTTTGTCGCTCTGCATGATTATGGCCATTATTGCTCTCTTAGTTTGTCGCTCACAGTCTTTTGCTAGCCTCCACAACCAAGTATGAGTTCCACTCATGCATCCAACTCCCTAAACCAAGTTATTCCAAAGAGTCCACCATACCTACCTACTAGCTTATGCTATTCCAAGTATATTCATGCTTTTTTTTACCTTCCAAATTAAACTTGTTATGAGAAAACTAGTGATTAAAGCTCTCATAAACTGGATGGCACACTTTACTTTACTTGCCCTTAATAAACTTGAACCATTGTGTCGTCTATGTTGTATATGCTTGCACTTATTTGTTGGGGATTAGCAGAACCATGCTGTCATGGGGAACACTTTCAACATTGCAGGGTACTTGTCCTAGTTGATATCATGCTCTTTTGTATATGGATGTCGTCGGTGTGAAATGAAAGGGGAGCTTGTAAGTCCATGGAGTTATGTATATGTGTTAGAGAAATGCCTGGGCCACTGGTCTAATCCATGCTGACATGGTGGAAACCTGCAGCGTAACCATAATGAGCTGTCTATGAAGCATTCTTCTTATAAAAAAGAGTCCTATATTGAGAAAAAAAGAGAAAAAAAGAGATACTATGAAAAGAGGAAAGAGAGAAAAAAGCACCATATTCCCATGGTAAATAAGAAGAATGCTGAGATGCTCGTTATCTGCTTGCCTTGTCTTTTTGATATGGGGATTCTTCCGTATCATCGGGCAAGGGGTACCCTGTTGGCGGTTCTCTATGATACACATGTACTTACGATGACAAGAACTTACCGGTTACTAAACTTGAGTAGCATGAGGAGCGACCCTCGTATACAAGGGACATGAGATTCCTAACTTATACTTCGTCAAGCATGTACACCATAGTTTGCTCACTTTAACCTTAATCACTTCAAGATGCTTATGATAGGGGCAATGAGAGCTGAAAGCTATAAGTACCATAATTTTTGGAAGCTCTTTATGAAACTTGAATCCCTACTTCCTTTTACAAAGGCCTTTCTTCCACCATTATATTGAGTCTCCACCTTCTACCTTTATGCACCTACTTTGAGAGCATAGTGGCCATTCTTAGTTCTATATGCATTGTCCCAAGACTAGTTGATTGATGCATAACGATATTGCTTGTTTTAAACTATTTGTATCTAGTCACTCTTATGTACTTTGAAGGTGTCCTATGCATTTATATTTGCTACTCTATTGAGGGACAAGCTGAATACTATTATGCTATGCTTTCTTTATGTGAAACAAACAAACGTCTTGCAAAGCATTGTTATTCATGAATCTTTTGTTTGTGCCTTTTCATGTTGCATCATAGTTTCTTTGCTTATTGCTAGAACTTTGTCTTTCATGTTATGATTGAAGTACTATGATCCCAGCTTTGAATGTTTTACAAATACTTTGATCAAGTCTTTGATGGTGCATGTCCCCTCAAAAATTATTCTTTCTTTTTATCACTTACCTACTCGAGGACGAGCAGGAGTTAAGCTTGGGGATGTTGATACATTGCAAATGTATCTATAATTTTTGATGTTCCATGCTTAGTTTTATCCACTTTCTTGTGTTTTGTTGCAACTTTGGAGTACTTTTCATATGATTTCTTGGACTAACCTATTAACAAGAGCCACAGTGCCAGCTGCCTGTTTTCTGCTGTTTTTGGTTCTAGGAAAGTCAGAAAATGAATATTCTCGGAATTGGACGGGACAAAAGCCAAAGTGCCTATTTTTCTGGAAGGGATCAAGTGCCAGAATACGAGACGGAGAAGGGCCAGGGAGCCAACACACCACCTGGCCGCACGGCCAGGCCTGGCCCGCGCCAGGGGGTGGTGTGGCCGCTCTCGGTACCCCCTTGGCCTCTCCTTCCGCCTATATATTGCCCTCGGGACGAAAACCCAAAGGACCCGATCAAAAATTCACGAAAGAGTCTGTAGCCGCCATCATATCCATCCCTAGATCGGGAGGGATCTGAAGCTCTTCCCGGCACCCTGCCGGAGAGGGGAATTCACCCTGGAGGCCTTCTTCATCACCATGCAAGCCTCCGGTGTGATGCGTGAGTAGTTCATCCTTGGACTATGGATCCATGTAGTAGCTAGATGGTTGGTTCTCCTCCTTTGTGCTTTCATGTTTAGATCTTGTGAGCTCCGTTCATGATCAAGATCATCTATTTATAATTCTGCATGTTGTGTTTGCGAGCATCCGATGGATATTGAGATACTATTTCAGATTGATTATTGATTCTATCATGTCTTTGCTATTTGTGATCTTGCATGCTTTCCGTTGTTAGTAGCTATCTTGGCCAAGTAGATGCTAGCAATTCCAAGAGTTAGTATTTATGCTCGATAGTGGGTTCATGCCTCTGGTAATCTGGGGAAGTGACAGAAATCTCTAAGGTACTATATGTGTTATTGCTACTAGGGAGAAAACAACAATCCTTTGTTCATAGACCAATCGTATTGTTTACTTTACACGCAGTTTGTAAATCAATAATCTGTTGCTTGCAACTTAATACTGGAGGGGGTTCGGATGATAACCTGAAGGTGTATTATTAGTCATAGATGCAGTTGGATGGCAGTCTATGTATTATGTTGTAATGCCCAATCAAGTCTCAAAGGAGTCAAGATGATTAGTATATGCATGTATTGCTTTCTCGGTGTTTGTCAATTGCCCCGCTGTAATTTGTTCACCCAGCATGTTATCTATCTAAGGAGAGCCACCTCTAGTGAACTATGGATCCTGGTCCTTTTTCTTTACATACAATCTACAACTGTTTACTGCTTTGTGTTTACTTTCTGCAAACTTTTACTTCTTTCCATTCGATACGTTTAATCCTTTGTTTTCCGCAAAACACGGTGAGATTGACAACCTCATCGCAAGTTGGGGACAAAGTTCTGTGGTTGTGTTGTGCAGGTCTCCACGTTGCTACTAGCACCGGTAGTGCGCCCTGCCAAAGCTCAGCTAGTAACACCTTTGGGGTGTTTCCTTGCTCCTACTGGTTCGATTAAACCTTGGTTTCATAACAGAGGGAAAACTTACTGATCTGTTCATCATACCTTCCTCTCGGGGTTCCCAACGAGCTCTACATCGAACGACGAGCACATCAAGGGCTAGCACTGTCGTGAACACTCCCAGGAGTGGTAGCAAAGAGGCGAAGATGGCCAGCACGGAGGCTACCACACCTAGTGGGAGCAGAAAAAAATACTAATTTGGAGCGGAACACGCCGCTGTCATGGAATTATGCTATCACGAAGGAGAACACGCCCAATAGTAGCAGCAAAAGGGCTAATTTGGAGCATAACACGCTGCTGAGGTCAGGCAATAATGCCAACACGAAGGAGAAGACGCCCAATAGTAGCAGCAAAAGGGCTAATTTGGAGCGGAACACGCCGCTGAGGTCAGGCAATAATGCCAGCACGAAGGAGAACACGCCCAATAGTAGCAGTAAAAGGGCTAATTCTAAGAAGAACACGCCGCAGAGGTCAGGCAATAATGCCGGCACCCTGGAGCCAACACCCGTGAGGGGAGGCAGTAAGGAGATCACACCCAAGAGCGGCAGCAAAAAGCCTAGTTCGATGGTGAATGGAATGCGGATGTCAAGCCCTACTGATACCATCAGGAAAGATTACATCAGGAAGGAGGATGTACACAGGAAGAGCAAGAGGGTTCTGTACATTCAAGATGAAATTGATTCTGACTTCTGTTTGTCCACTGAAGTACCTGGGATGCGTGCAAACGTAAGACCACCCCATGTGGTTGCATCAGAACCAGCCGAGTGTCTTGGAGAAAACAGAGTTACCGGTGAGGTGGATTGGGGCAATGTTCCGGTCCATCCGGGTGGAGACGATGGTGCAGCCCCACCCATGGGAGTCAATATGATGTGTGCAGTACTAGGCATTAGAGACGATGGCGAGGATTCTGAATCAGATGAAGAATAAGGCACTGTAGAGGATCAAGAATCTGGTAATGATGAAATAGATGAGGAACTTAACGATGAGGCTGGTATTCCAGTCGATGATTTGGGTGTTGAACTAGAAGAAATGAAACATGACCACGAGTATCCTATAATTTTGGTCGGCATCGAGTTCAGGAGCATGCATGAGTTCAGGATGTCGTTCCGGCATTTTTGTATCAAGGGGGAGTTCGACGTTTATCGACTGAAGAACACTGCCCAGAGGTATGAGGCCGTTTGCATGCTAACGTGGATGAATGGACAGGCCGAGGTACATTGTCCATGGAGGATCACAACAAGAGCCTTACCTGCGTCGAATGCAATTAGGGTACCGGGGCAATGAATGCAGCAAACCATTAGAACTCTCTCTCTTTTCACTCTATAACTACAATTGATGTGCGATATCTTTCTGGCAACTAGTCGACTCCGCTTATCTTTTAAATGAATCTGTGTTGCAGGTGAACAAAATGGGCCCTCCACACATGTGTCCGATAGGCAGCAAACTGAAATCCTCAATGGCTGATACGAAGTGGGTGGCTATGCAATCTATGTCCATACTAAAGGATAACCCTAAGGAGACCGCGAAGAATATTCAGACTAGCCTCGGTTCTAAATACAACATTGTCCTTCCGTATTACACGGTTTGGAAAGGTAAAGAGAAAGCTCTGGGGGTCTTGCACAGGGATTGGACCAATAGCTTCAGGATGCTGTACAACTTCAAGGCGGAGGTACAAGCTAGGTGTCCGGGGAGTGTTGTGGAGATTGACACCGAATCAGAAGGTGGTAAAATATATTTCAAAAGATTTTTCATGGTGCTTAAACCTTGCATCCAGGGATTCAAGGACGGCTGTAGGCCATATCTGAGTGTAGACAACACTGTCCTAACTGGCAAATGGAAAGGCTGCCTGCCATCTGCCACAGCACTTGATGGTCACAACTGGATGTTCCCAATGGCATTCGGGCTGTTTGAAACAGAAATAGAGGAAAACTGGGTCTGGTTTATGAGGCATCTTAGGAGATCAATATGCCACATGGATCCATTGGCTATATCCACAGATGCATGCAAAGGGCTGACGAATGCAGTGAAGGAGGTGTTCCCGCGAGCTGAAGGTAGAGAATGCCATGCCAATATGATGCTCAACTTGTACTCACACTATGCAGGCAGCGTATTTCGTTACATGTTTCCTGCTGCTAGAGTTTACAAACCTAGTAACAGCGAATATTTCATGAGCAAGAATTTTTCTGAAGCCCCTGAACTTCCAGAGTACTTAGCCATCCATCATTCGCAGCTATGGAAGAGGAGTCAATTCAACCCTGACATCAAAGTTGATTACATAAACAAAAACCTTGCAAAATGTCTGAATAACTAGGTGAAGGACATAAAAGTGCGTCCTGTTCATATCTTGATGGACAGCATACGTGGTATGATCATGAAGCTATTAAATATAAGGAGAGAGATCATTAGAAGACTTAGAGGACATATGCTACCGCCAGTTGTACATCAACTACACAAGAAAAGCCGAGGACTTGCTCATCTTAAGGTTCTCCCATCAACCAGTAGAAGCTGTGAGGTGGTCGATATGTCCAAGAGTGGCAAAAGGGATGTTGTGAACATCCAGCTACGAGAATGCACCTGCTTAGAGTGGCAGCATACCGGGAAACCTTGCGACCACGCCTTCGCCTTCTTGGTGAAGAAAATAACTCTACCACATTTGGATCAGTATTTGTTAGACTACTACTCTATGGAAAAGTTCAGAGCTGCGTACGCTGGATCTGTCGAGCCATGTACAGACCCATCTCAGTGGCCTCAAGTCCAACCGTCTTTCGAGCTTTGCCAGCCAGTTACAAAAAGAGGCAGAGGAAGACCCCAGGTGAATAGGTTTAAGAATTTTCTCGAGAAGAAGGGTTCGGCTTTCTGTGCTACAAAGAAGGGCAAAAACAGATGCAAGACCTGCCATCTTATAGGCCATAGAGCAGCTGGTCCCCTTAATGCTCCCAAACCTAGGTATGAGATGGTACATTCACACAAAAAATTGTTTATAGTCTGTAGAGAAAGAGGGCTAGCAGTGTAGCAGCCTAATGATGTATTGAACTTGAACCTATATATGTAGTTCGGTTAAACTCTGGAGCTGTGTGCGTGGAACTTGTCGGGCGAAACAATCTGCCTCCCGTACTCAGAGTAAAATGTATCACGACTTTAGAATTGGATACGGCCGAGGCCACTAGTTGAATCCAAAATTGTGACTGTGTCACTACTATTTGGACAATCACGATAGCTGAGCGGTTAAATCCTCTCCAAAATCGATGGGTGTTAGTGGCACAGACATGAATTATTTATAGGCGCTTAATAAATCCCTGCTATTGGCATTACACTTATGATAAGTTTCTGGGCTAAAAAACAATTCCTTAAGCTGGCCGCTACACTCCACAAAGCAGCAACTTATTTCAGCTGCTGGACAACAACATGGCAACATAAACTACAAATGCAACAGAGAATGCCCAGATAATGAGGAAATTGTTTTCACTATCTAGCCTAATCTTGAGCCCGTCTGTCTCACCACCTCCCTGCCCTTGCCTCCCCTGCACCTGGCGAAGCTCCTGGATCTCTCGCTCCATCGCACGAATCTCCTCTTTCTTGTCCCACATAGCATCACGCAGATCCTGAACAAGCTCTCTGTGAAAACCTGTCAGTGGATTTTCGATCCACACAAACTTGTCACAGCCAGTCCCTCTCCCTTCCTGCGTAGTAGATCGAAGGAAACAAAAAAAAGAATTACATTACGCTTTCCAGATCTGGGTTACCATTGTACCTACAGTAGGAACTTACCGCTCTGATGCTGCAGTTGCTAAATTTTCCTACAGTATTTTCGTCGGTCCACGAAATCCATCTCGGCATCTTCTCACCGCACAAACACAACATATCGGGGTAGTAATCATAGGGCGCCCTCCGATACGTGATGGGGGCACCCGCCTGACGGTGTTGAGCCGACCCTGATTCCGCTCGAGACGAACTGCATGAGCTGCGAGCCATGAGCGAGGGGAGCGAGGGCAGAGGAAAGAGGAGCCTTTGGATGTCAGGGTAGTGGTGAAGCGTGATTTATCCCTACTTAATAACTCGGGCAGAATCCTTGTTGGAGATATGCCCAAGAGGCAATAATAAAGTGGTTATTATCATGTCTTCACACTTATGATAAATGTTTACATACCATGCTATAATTGTATTAACCGGAAACATTAATACTTGTGTGATTTGTAAACTAAAATAAGAGTCCCTAGTAAAGCCTCTTGTTAAACTAGCTTGTTGGTTAATATATGATCATTGTTTCCTGATCATGAACATAGAGATGTTATTAACAACAGGATCATATCGTTAGGAGAATGGTGTGATGGACATACTCCTATAGATAAGCGTAGCATAAAGATCAAGTCATTTCAATAGTTCAATTGCTATATGCTTTCTGATACATAGTAACCTAATTCCTTCGACCATGAGATCATGCATATCACCTTTTCTGGATGGATGCTTTGATGTCATCAAACACCACACCGTAACAGGGTGGCTATAAAGGTGGCATTGAGTGTTCGGAAAGTATTGGTTGAAACACATGGATCAAGAGTGGGATTTGTCCATCCGCATGACGGATAGATATACTCTGGGCCCTCTCGGTGAAATGTCATCCAATTAGCTTGCAAGCATGTGACTTGGTCACAAGGGATCACATATCACGGGAACGAGAAAAGAGTACTTATCAGTAACGAGGTTGAACTAGGTATGCAGAGATACCGACGATCATAACCTTGGATAAGTAACATATCGTGAGACAAAGGGAAATTGGTATCGTATGTAAGTGGTTCATTCGATCGCAAAGTAATCGTAGAAATATGTGGGAGCCATATGAATTTCCAGATTCCTCTATTGGTTATTGTTCGGAGAAGTGTCTCGATCATGTCCGCATAATTCACGAACCGTAGGGAGACACACTTAAGGATTCGACGTTGTTTGAGTAGTTATGGTATTATGAGAAAGAGACCGAATGTTGTTCGGAGTCTCGGATGGGATCCGGGATATCACGAGGTGATCCGGAATGGTCCGGAGAATAAGATTCATATAAGGAAAGTCCCGTTTCGGAGTTCGGGAATGATTCCGGTGTTTTCATCGGGGATATTCTAGAAGGTTCCGGATTGTCCGGCACTCCGGGGGGGAAGGGGTACATGAATGTGTCATTACATATTGGAATGATTGCATCATGTACTAAGTGTTCTTGCTGTCCCAAATATAGGATTAAATTGAATCCTAAAACAGAAAAGTCAAATGTCCAGTTTGAAAGTCAAACTGCCAAAACAAGAAACTGTGGGAAACAAGCAAGAGGAGTTGGAACCAACCTGGAGGAGGAGTTGGACTCCTCCAGGCCGGCGCCCAGCCCAAGGCCGAGTTGGGGAGGGACTCCCTCCCTCCCCTGGCGCGCCAAGACCCCCCTCCCATAAAAGGAGGGGCAGGGCTCCTCCTAGACACACACAAGTTTCCTATCCTCTAAACTAAACCCTAGATCTAGACCCCGGTTTAGAGCTATTCGGTTTAGAGCCTTCTAATTGGTTTAGAGCCTTCTAATTGGTGTGTCTAATTACTAGACCACTAATAGCCTCTCTCATAAGCTCCACCATACTCGCACCGGCTTAAGGCGAAGCCCTGCGGGATCTCCCCTCTACTTCCGGTACCACGCCGTTGTGCTGCCGGAATCGCGAGGAGAGTGCTACAACCTCCGCTGCCTGCTGGAACAAGGGAGAGGAAGGTCTTCGTCGAGTACCGAACGTGTGACCGACTGCGGGAGCGCTGCGGGAACGCGGCGCTGGAAGGATCGTCTACGCGATCTTGAGATCGGAAAGAGTACGACTACATCACCCACGAGAATCTGCTCTCGTTAACCGCTTTGGAATCTTCGAGGGTGAGTTCCTCTATCGACTCGTTGCTACAATCTAGTAGATAGATCTTGGCTTGTTTGTTTGTATGCGATAGAAAATTTTGTTTTCCATGCTACGAACCCCTACAGTGGTATCAGAGCCGTGTCTATATGTAGATCTGTTGCACGAGTAGAACACAATGGTCATTGTGGGCGTTGATGCTTTTATTGTAGATTGCTTTTTGTGTACTTTGCATCTTGCGGTATGTTGGGATGAAGCGGCCCGGGCTAACCTTACATGACATCGTTCATGAGACTTGCTCCACGTTTGACATGCAACTTGTATTGCATAAGTGGCTTTGCGGGTGCCTGTTTCTCCTAGCATAGTTAAGATCCAATTTACAACGGGTAATCAACAATGCTAGTATCAATGTTGTGGTTCTTGTTCGTAAGTTAGAACGACACTTATGGAAAGCCCCAAACCACGTAAAATATGCAAAGAAAGTAGAAGCGTCTAACTTTGTTTTGCAGGGGTGTGCAGTGATGTGATATGGCCATGATTGTGATTATATTTGATGTATGCAATGTTCCTTATTGTAAGTTGGCAACCGGCAGGAGCAATATGGTTGTCTTTAATTTCTGTTAAGACCTGCGTGTCTATTCAAAATAGTTGTAATAGTTGATGCTGGTGGACGACAACCATGAAGAAGCATCATTGACCTTGATGCTATGCCGGTGATGATGGAGATCATGTTCGTGCTTGAAGATGGAGATCGAAAGCACAAAGAAGAAAGGCCATATCATATCACATATTATGAATTGCCTGTGATGTTAATCCTTTATGCATCTTGTATTGCTTAGTAGACGACGGTAGCATTATAAGATGATCCCTCATGCACATAAATTTCAAGTTCTAAAGTGTTCACCCTTAGTATGCACCGTTGCCAAAGCTTGCTGCTTCGAAGCACCACGTGATGATCGGGTGTCTTTGATTCCGCGGGTGAATACAACGTAAGCAAGCCAGATTTGCTTATGCGGAAGCTAAGGTTTGATCTTGACGAGCCTAGCATGTACAGACATGGCCTCAGGAACACGGATCACCGAAAGGTAAAGCATGAATCATATAGTAGATATGATGAACATGTCGATTGTTCGCCATTGAAACTATATTAACTCTCGTGATGATCGGTTTTGATGTGGTGGATTTGGTTCGTGTGATCACTAAAACAATGTGAGGGATATTGTTTTGAGTGGGAGTTCACCTAGATTAATTTAATTATTAATTAGAACTCAATTTATCATAAACTAAATCAAAGTGAATTTGCATAGTTGTTGTAGTCATTGGCATCCGTTTACCACCTTGCGCTTAGTTATAATTGAGATAATAGAACTATAGAATTCTGGTTAGTTACTTTACGAACTGGTATCGTATTGTTTTTTAAGTGTTAATCTAAAGTTTAAAAGTCCTATTGCAAACTTTCAGTAAGTTCCGGTTACTCCATGAAGTTTAATAATTAGTATTAAATCAAGAGTAACAATTCCAAGTGTTAGTATATAAGTATCATGTTTGTGTCCATGATTCTTGATATTCAAAGGATTCCCTTAATATCAAGGTTATCTAGGATCTGAAAGAGTTGTTTCAGAAACCATATTTGTGGAAGATATTGTGATATCTGAAACGAAGTATTGGTTACAACATGATAGAGTATAATATGGCAAAAGTCATGTTCTCATATTTGATGAGAATTTGCAAAAGGTTGGAGATACTAGTTGTCCTAATCGTCCAAAAAGATTTGGAGAGCAACATTATACTCATGATTCACCGTTATAAGATAAAAGTAGCTTAATCATGGATAAATCCATGATGAGGGTGAATATTTGATGTAGGTAAAATGTTTACTACACCAAGAGATTACTAATGAAAGGAATTTGAAAGAACACCAAACATTTGATGATGGTGATCTACTTCAAAGTGCAAGTCCAAAGACATTGGTATTTAACTATACACGCTTTGGACTATATGTCATATGTATGACTCCACTATTGATGTTGATAGATTCTTTCAAACTGAAAAGGAAATACTGAAAGAGAATCTCATAAATATATGGCAGAAAAGAAAAGACTAGAATCGTTCAGTTTAAGTATATAGATGATATACATGTTATGGCTATATTCTTTGCTTGTTAAACAATGTGGTTCTTAAGTATTTGATACTGAATTTGTTGGTGTGAATCGTCATACGAAACAACACAATTCATGAACTACAATGGCCTAAGTAACTAGCAAAAGAATATGTGATGATGTTCATCAAGAACAAAATAAAGGGTTATTGTGTTGCTTGTTAAACATCAAAGCTTGCCTTCAAAGATTTGTTTTATCAGGTATTATGAGAACAAAAGGATTGTTCAAATAATTGCCATAAAAGATGGATGATTCGCAAATCTCGTTGGAGACATCACATCCATAAAACTAGTGCTAAAAAAGTCGAAAGACAAATTGATTTAAAGATCACTTAGGAAGTGACATCGCCGTTTAAATTATATTTGAAAGAAAACATGAAGAAACTCCATGTTGATGGAATTTTGGAGTCTTCTGATTTTTGATCATATGACGCTTGTGAAACTTTCCTAGAGATAATTAAAACTTCGTTCATAGGCCAAAAGGGAACGAATGACTAGCTTATTGGAACTTGTACATATTGTTGTACGAAGTCCGTTATGTGTAGTCAAGAGCGATGGATTTCAACTTCATATGCTTTCTCCGAAAATTTGAGTGAATATATGAATATTTACTTAATAAGGATGAAGTATGAAACATTTGAAAAGTTCAAAGACTTTCAAGATGAAGTGCAAAATCATTGTAACAAGAATATAAACAGTTTATGATAAAGATCATAAAGGAAGATATTTGAGTTACAAGTTTAGCATAATACCTAAGATTTAAGGAATCGTTCCGTGGATTTGCATTTCCCGAAACACCATAAGAGTATGGAGCGTTCGAGATATGTAATTAAACCTTGTTTGACATGATAAGATCAAAGGTATAATTCATAAAACTGCCATTGTATTTTAAAGATTAAAAGCTTTAGAGATTACCGTTTTTCCACTGAAAAGAGCTTCATCATAATCCGTTGAAATGACACCATATAAAGTTATGGTTTGGGATAAAACCCAAGTTGTCCTTTCTTAAACATTGGTATGCTATGCATAAGAAAGATGTGTGCAACCAAAGTCGGATGAACCTGTCTTTGTATAAACTGTTCCTCCATAAAACACCGGAGACAAAAGTGTTTGTTGCTTAGAACGTCAAGTTTCTTTGAGAAGAAATTTTTCGTGAAAAGTTAAGTGGGAGGACAATAGAAACTTTGATAAGGTTAAAAGAACCTTAGCTATATGTGCAGAGTTGCGCAGCGCCGAAAAGTGTTCCGGAGACAGCAACAATGCTCATGGCTCACGTACCTCAAATGTTGTGGTCACAGAGATCTAAGTTCCTATTGAAACAAGTAGGTCGGATGAACAATCAAATACCAAGATTTGAGGGTTGAAACATTATTTGAGAATAATGAACCGACTACATGCAGAGAAGCGATGATGGGCCCTGACTCCGTAAAATGGCTTGAAGCCATAAAATCCGTGATAGTTCCATACACGAGAAATCAAGTTTTGAACTTGAAGGACCCTCGAGAAAGGTGTAAGACCTTACAGTTGTGTCTGGATCTATGAAAAAATAGACATGGATGTTTTACATCTATGAAATAGTCGACATGTTGGGAAAGAGTTCACAACAAGTTGTATATGACAAGATTTGATCTTTCATAACGATTTTTAGTCTAGACGGATTAATGTAGCAACCAATACATATAATTTGTTATGTGGTAGTAGAATAAACAAAACAAGTTCTTCTAATAGAATGGTTACCTAGGACGTGTGCATGACACGGTCCAAAGGGTTTTGTTAATTCAAAGGATGCTAAAAACATATGCAAACTTCAATGGTTGAAGTAAGCATAGCGGAGTTGGAATCTTCACTATGATGAAACTGTTAAAAGAGTTTAATTTCATCGGAGACAATGAAGATGCTTGCATTTGCAAGAAATTAAGTGGGAGCGCTAAGACATATTTCTAATACATTATGTGGAGGACATATTGTTGATTGGAAAAGATGTATCTTTTATTAACACATATTAAGAATTTCATCCCGATGAAAGACTTAGGCAAAACCCAAATATTTGGCATCAATAGACGCTAATATGGTTGTGCCAGAAGTACATAGACAAGATATTGAATGAGTTCAATATAGAAACTACAAGAGAAGGTTCTTGTCGCACAGAAAGGATTGAATGAGTTCAATGTTGATGATATATTCAAGTGTATTGACATTTGGTAAAGTGAAACAAATAATCAAGTATAGATTGATACTTGATGTATGAAATCACAAAGAGTATTTATATCAATCATACTGTGATATGTACAAATCCAGATATGTCCTATGCTCTAAAAGTTGTGAGCGTATACCAGAATGATTCGTAAGATGATCATTGGACAATAGTAAGGATATTCTTATGATCTTTTGGAAGAACTAAGAGTATATTATTTGTAGAAGTGACAAATAGATGGTTAGTTCATTGTAAAAGTACTACATTGATACTAGCTTTGTCACAAAGTACAAATTAAGTTTATCTCAATCTAAACTAAGGGTGGCACAATATAATGGAAAGTGAGTTCCATAATGGATTTGGATGATTTCCAAAGTTAAGACATTGTGACAGATACTACAACAAAAGGCTAAGTATATGACTGCTATTATAGCAGCAAAAGAGGGCATTTGTGTCAAGTAGTTTGTTATCAAACTAGGTGTAGTTCACAGTGGGATAATACTATGAAGATATATTGTACGACAATATTATCAACATGTTTTAACCCCAAAGAGCTAAAGGTCACACCGAAAGACCAAATTTATGCAAAGCCATCTCATTAGAGAATGAGTGATGCGTAGAGACGCAAAGACATGCAATTACACACGGACCTGGAAGTGTCAGATCCGGAGATCAGTTGACCACTAGCAATCGTGTACATACAACACCGTAAAGCCATAGGTGTTGAATACACAAAGGTTCGAAACTAGATTATTGACTCTAGTGCAAGTGGGAGACTGTTGGAGATATGCCCAAGAGGCAATAATAAAGTGGTTATTATCATGTCTTCACACTTATGATAAATGTTTACATACCATGCTATAATTGTATTAACCGGAAACATTAATACTTGTGTGATTTGTAAACTAAAATAAGAGTCCCTAGTAAAGCCTCTTGTTAAACTAGCTTGTTGGTTAATATATGATCATTGTTTCCTGATCATGAACATAGAGATGTTATTAACAACAGGATCATATCGTTAGGAGAATGGTGTGATGGACATACTCCTATAGATAAGCGTAGCATAAAGATCAAGTCATTTCAATAGTTCAATTGCTATATGCTTTCTGATACATAGTAACCTAATTCCTTCGACCATGAGATCATGCATATCACCTTTTCTGGATGGATGCTTTGATGTCATCAAACACCACACCGTAACAGGGTGGCTATAAAGGTGGCATTGAGTGTTCGGAAAGTATTGGTTGAAACACATGGATCAAGAGTGGGATTTGTCCATCCGCATGACGGATAGATATACTCTGGGCCCTCTCGGTGAAATGTCATCCAATTAGCTTGCAAGCATGTGACTTGGTCACAAGGGATCACATATCACGGGAACGAGAAAAGAGTACTTATCAGTAACGAGGTTGAACTAGGTATGCAGAGATACCGACGATCATAACCTTGGATAAGTAACATATCGTGAGACAAAGGGAAATTGGTATCGTATGTAAGTGGTTCATTCGATCGCAAAGTAATCGTAGAAATATGTGGGAGCCATATGAATTTCCAGATTCCTCTATTGGTTATTGTTCGGAGAAGTGTCTCGATCATGTCCGCATAATTCACGAACCGTAGGGAGACACACTTAAGGATTCGACGTTGTTTGAGTAGTTATGGTATTATGAGAAAGAGACCGAATGTTGTTCGGAGTCTCGGATGGGATCCGGGATATCACGAGGTGATCCGGAATGGTCCGGAGAATAAGATTCATATAAGGAAAGTCCCGTTTCGGAGTTCGGGAATGATTCCGGTGTTTTCATCGGGGATATTCTAGAAGGTTCCGGATTGTCCGGCACTCCGGGGGGGAAGGGGTACATGAATGTGTCATTACATATTGGAATGATTGCATCATGTACTAAGTGTTCTTGCTGTCCCAAATATAGGATTAAATTGAATCCTAAAACAGAAAAGTCAAATGTCCAGTTTGAAAGTCAAACTGCCAAAACAAGAAACTGTGGGAAACAAGCAAGAGGAGTTGGAACCAACCTGGAGGAGGAGTTGGACTCCTCCAGGCCGGCGCCCAGCCCAAGGCCGAGTTGGGGAGGGACTCCCTCCCTCCCCTGGCGCGCCAAGACCCCCCTCCCATAAAAGGAGGGGCAGGGCTCCTCCTAGACACACACAAGTTTCCTATCCTCTAAACTAAACCCTAGATCTAGACCCCGGTTTAGAGCTATTCGGTTTAGAGCCTTCTAATTGGTTTAGAGCCTTCTAATTGGTGTGTCTAATTACTAGACCACTAATAGCCTCTCTCATAAGCTCCACCATACTCGCACCGGCTTAAGGCGAAGCCCTGCGGGATCTCCCCTCTACTTCCGGTACCACGCCGTTGTGCTGCCGGAATCGCGAGGAGAGTGCTACAACCTCCGCTGCCTGCTGGAACAAGGGAGAGGAAGGTCTTCGTCGAGTACCGAACGTGTGACCGACTGCGGGAGCGCTGCGGGAACGCGGCGCTGGAAGGATCGTCTACGCGATCTTGAGATCGGAAAGAGTACGACTACATCACCCACGAGAATCTGCTCTCGTTAACCGCTTTGGAATCTTCGAGGGTGAGTTCCTCTATCGACTCGTTGCTACAATCTAGTAGATAGATCTTGGCTTGTTTGTTTGTATGCGATAGAAAATTTTGTTTTCCATGCTACGAACCCCTACAATCCTACCGTCCACATTCGGCTGATAGGTGGGGGACCTAGTGTGTGGACTTGTCAACCAAACCTCGCGCCTTCGTGGTTCAAAAGCCCTCTCGCGCGCATTGGACGAAATTTTTTGGCACCTTGCCCGTGTACATATATCACTAGGAGGCCTTGCTCAGGAACCAGACACACCTGGCCCACAATCTTACTCCCTCCTAGGAACTTGTCATGGCTCGCACCGGCAGATCCATCCTCTCCACCGCTTCTGGTTGGGCTCGTCGCGGCGGATCCACCCCAAGATCCTACTGTCGCAGTATCAAATGGCCATGGTTTCTTGAGAGGAGCGATGACGCTACGTATGCGATCTCGGCCCCTCCTACCTGTAGAAGGAGTGATGCGGCGTCGAGCTCAAGCAGGAGCCGCTAGGCGCGACGGTGCTCGGTCCACGCCAACCCCATCACCTTTGTCATTGTCGATTCCGGTGTGAAGGACGATGGGGATGAAGCTGTGCAGAACGCCATTGTTGCCTCCTTGGCGAAGGGCAAGCCACGGGCGGGAGTGGATGTCACTGGAAGGGCACGACGGTGTCACCAATCAAGGTGGACTCTGACGACAGTGGTGTGATGTGGGTTTATATGTTGTTTAGGATGGTTGCAATTTCGGTTGTGTTTAATTCGAGTACAATTATTGTAATGGGTTTGTCGAGCTATATTGAGAAATATGTGCCATAGCAGCGTGTGAGTGCTTCCACTTTAGAAATTGTGTCTGTGCCATTTTCATATTGCATTATCAACGTATATTACTTGTAAACAATCCAACGAAAATCAGATTACAACCATCGGACGGATGGAAGAGAAGTTGGGACATTGGCTTTGAGGGGAAGGAAGAGGAGGGGGCATGACACTGGCAGGTGAGCCCTCGGAACACGTGACACTGACATGCGGGAGCGGGAGCACACGGTATTGTCGGTCTGTCCAGAGCAAGCGGACTTTGCAACATGACAACAACAAGTTGATTGGACCAATATAATAACTCGTCGAATTATTAAGGAGTACTGAAAACTAAAACTGGGGTACATTCGCATAACACGTATGCTCTAAGCACCTGAGAAGCATCGCTTAAGTATAATAGTAACGACAACATAAGTACTACATTTCCTTGTCGGTCTTCTCGATACAAATGTAGAAATGCATCTGTCTGTTCGGTCCAGCACTGACAAGGTACTGAGATGGCACACATAGGATCGACCTTAGGTCCACATAATCCACCTCCCGCGGTGTCGGGCAGCTCGGCGCCTCGGCCATCACAAGAATGCTATCCGATGATGGCGGTTGGGCGTTCGCCCACATGCGCACCGTGTATACGGGCCAGGCGCACGAGACCGACCTGACGCATACGGCACACACGAAGGTGGGCCCGGCTCTGGTTCCCGGAACACCGGCGGTGATGGTCAGGACGAAAACAGAGCCGTCCCCCCTGGAAAATTAGCCAGCGGCGTGCCGAGTCAGTGAACGACACCTGCCCTTGGAGAAATTGGGCTTTCCCGTACGAGATCCTAATCACTTTGATCAAGGGCCCCTCTGCAAGGTGGATGACGAGCTCTTCCGGCGGGCCGGTGTAGTTGCAGCCCGGCTCCATGCAGGAGCACGCGCCGTGTGGGCACGCGAGCTCGTGGAGCGGGAGCTCGTGGTAGGAGTAACGGCGCAAGCATCCTGGGTGGGAGCACACGAGCGGGAACGTCGCTGCGAAGTTGCGCGCGAGGATCTCCAGATTCTTGGGCTATAGCATCTGCCACATCTGAAGTTCGTCGAGAAATCGGAAAAAAGATCAGCAGTTAGATTGGTGAATAGCAGGAATTGTAGGATAAGTTCAAAAGCTTGTAAAATGATTTCTTAGCAGGAAGGTAGCAACACGAGAATTGGCGGATGTCGTCGGCTTGCGGCTACGGTAGGATGGAAGTGAAGTGGGGAAAGTGGCTTCGAGGAGAAGAAAGAGAAGTACGGGGAGGAAGAGAAGTAACGGGGACGTGACACTGGGATATGGCCCACTAAACTCGTGAGTCGTGACACTCGCAACATGCCAGTTTGTCCAGACCAAGGGTGGCCAATCATGCCACAGAACAGCCTACTCGAGGATCGCTCTCACGAAGACCATCCCAATCGTCCTAGCGCCCCAATCGAACGGTATGTAACAATCGTCAAGGAGAAAATTGTGTTATGGCGTGCCTTCTAGAAGACTCGGTCTAATGGTGGATCCATTGGGGGGCTAAGGTTAGGTCTCTCCTAAAACACACATGCAATGACCACTGGTTGATCCATATGTGGTTTGTGGAAAAGAACACATATGCAATGAACACTGGTGGATCCATAAGTGGTTTGTGGAAAGAATACACATGCAAAGACACTGGTAGATCCGTGTGTGGTTTGTGGAAAGAACACACATGCAATGACACTGGTTGATCCATATGTGGTTTGTGGAAAGAACACACGTGCAATGACACCGGTTGATCCATGTGTGGTTTTTGGATAGAACACACATGCAATGACTCTAGTGGGTCCATATGTGGTTCATGTCAGGAACACACATGCAATGCCATTGTTGGATCCATGTGTGGTTGGTGGAAAGAACACACATGCAATGACTCTAGTGGGTCCATATGTGGTTTGTGAAAAGAACACACATGCAATGACCACTGGTTGATCCATATGTGGTTTGTGGAAAAGAACACACATGCAATGAACACTGGTGGATCCATAAGTGGTTTGTGGAAATAACACACACGCAGTGAACACTGGTGGATCCATATGTTATTTGTGAAAAGAACACACATGCAAGGACTCTAGTGCTGGTTTTAGTATAAGAACACACAAGCAATGACTAGTGGATCCATATGCCATTTGTGGAAAGAACACACATGCACTGACACTGGTTGATCCATGTGTGGTTTGTGGAAAGAACACACATGCAATGCCATTGGTTGATCCATGTGTGGTTTGTGGAAATAACACACATGCAATGAATATAATGGATGCATATGTGGTTTGTGGAAAAGAACACACATGCAATGACCACTGGTTAATCCATGTGTGGTTTGTGGAAAGAACACACATGCAATGACACTGGTGGATCCATGTGTGGTTTGTGAAAAGAACACACATGCAATGAGTCAAGTGATGGTTTTAGTATAAGAACACACATGCAATGACTCTAGTGGGTCCACATGTGGTTTGTGAAAATAACACACATGCAATGACCACTGGTTGATCCATAAGTGGTTTGTGGAAAAGAACACACATGCAATGAACACTGGTGGATCCATAAGTGGTTTGTGGAAAGAACACACATGCAGTGAACACTGGTGGATCCATATGTGGTATGTGAAAAGAACATACATGCAATGACTCTAGTGGGTCCATATGTTGTTCAAGTCGGGAACACACATGCAGTGAACACTGGTGGATCCATGTGTGGTTCATGTCAGGAACACATATGCAGTGAACACTGGTGGATCCATAAGTAGTTTGTGGAAAGAACACCCATGCAGTGAACACTGGTGGATCCATATGTGGTTTGTGGAAAGAACACACATGCAATGACTCTAGTGGGTCCATATGTGGTTTGTGAAAAGAACACACGTGCAATGACCACTGGTTGATCCATATGTGGTTTGTGGAAAGAACACACATGCAATGACACTGTTTGATCCATGTCTGGTTTGTGGAAAGAACACACATGCAATGACTCTAGTGCTAGGTTTAGTATAAGAACACACATGCAATGACTCTAGTGGGTCCATATGTCGTTTGTGAAAAGAACACACATGAAATGACCACTGGTGGACCCATAAGTGGTTTGTGGAAAGAACACACATGGAGTGAACACTGGTGGATCCATATGTTGTTCGTGAAAAGAACACACATGCAATGACTCTACTGCTAGTTTTAGTATAAGAACACACAAGCAATGACTCTAGTGGGTCCATATGTGATTTGTGGAAAGAACACACATGCAATGGCATTGGTTAATCCATGTGTGGTTTGTGGAAAGAACACACATGCAATGCCATTGGTTGATCCATGTGTTGTTTGTGGAAATAACACAAATGCAATGACTCTAATGGATCCATATTTGGTTTGTGGAAAAGAACACACATGCAATGACCACTGGTTGATCCATGTGTGGTTTGTGGAAAGAACACACATGCAATGACACTGGTGGATCCATGTGTGGTTTGTGAAAAGAACACACATGCAATGAGTCTAGTGCTGGTTTTACTATAAGAACACACATGCAATGACTCTAGTGGGTCCACATGTGGTTTGTGAAAAGAACACACATGCAATGACCACTGGTTGATCCATAAGTGGTTTGTGGAAAAGAACACACATGCAACGAACACTGGTGGATCCATAAATGGTTTGTGGAAAGAACACACATGCAGTGAACACTGGTGGATCCATAAGTGGTTTGTGAAAAGAACACACATGCAATGACTCTAGTGGGTCCATATGTCGTTCATGTCAGGAACACACATGCAGTGAAAACTGGTGGATGTATATGTGGTTCATGTCAGGAACACACATGCAGTGAACACCGGTGGATCCATAAGTGGTTTCTGGAAAGAACACACATGCAGTGAACACTGGTGGATCCATATGTGGTTTGTGGAAAGAACACACATGCAATGACTCTAGTGGGTCCATATGTGGTTTGTGAAAAGAACACACATGCAATGACAACTGGTTGATCCATATGTGGTTTGTGGAAAGAACACACATGCAACGACACTGGTTGATCCATGTGTTGTTTGTGGAAAGAACAGACATGCAATGAATCTAGTGCTAGTTTTAGTATAAGAACACACATGCAATGACTCTAGTGGGTCCACATGTAGTTTGTGAGAAGAACACACATGCAATGACCACTGGTTGATCCATAAGTGGTTTGTGGAAAATAACACACATGCAATGAACAGTGGTGGATCCATAAGTGGTTTGTGGAAAGAACACACATGAAGTGAACACTGGTGGATCCATATGTGGTTTGTGAACAGAACACACATGAAATGACTCTAGTGGGTCCATATGTCGTTCATGTCAGGAACACACATGCAGTGAACACTGGTGGATCCATATGTGGTTCATGTCAGGAACACACATGCAATGAACACTGGTGGATCCATAAGTGGTTTGTGGAAAGAACACACATGCAGTGAACACTGGTGGATCCATATGTGGTTTGTGGAAAGAACACACATGCAATGACTCTAGTGGGTCCATATGTGGTTTGTGAAAAGAACACACGTGCAATGACCACTGGCTTATCCATATGTGGTTTGTGGAAAGAACACACATGCAATGACACTGTTTGATCCATGTCTGGTTTGTGGAAAGAACACACATGCAATGACTCTGGTGCTAATTTTAGTATAAGAACACACATGCAATGACTCTAGTGGGTCCATATGTAGTTTGTGAAAAGAACACACATGCAATGACCACTGGTTGATCCATATGTGGTTTGTGGAAAAGAACACATAGGTAATGAACACTAGTGGATCCATAAGTGGTTTTCGGAAAGAACACACATGCAGTGAACACTGGTGGATCCATATGTTGTTTGTGAAAAGAACACACATGCAATGACTCTAGTGCTGGTTTTAGTATAAGGACACACAAGCAATGACTCTAGTGGGTCCATATGTGATTTGTGGAAAGAACACACATGCAATGACACTGGTTGATCCATATGTGGTTTGTGGAAAAAACACACATGCAATGCCATTGGTTGATCCATGTGTGGTTTGTGGAAATAACACACATGCAATGACTCTAATGGATCCATATGTGGTTTGTGGAAAAGAACACACATGCAATGACCATTGGTTGATCCATGTGTGGTTTGTGGAAAGAACATACATGCAATGACACCGGTGGATCCATGTGTGGTTTGTGAAAAGAACACACATGCAATGAGTCTAGTGCTGGTTTTAGTATAGGAACACACATGCAATGACTCTAGTGGGTCCACATGTGGTTTCTGAAAAGAACACACATGCAATACACTAGTTGATCCATAAGTGGTTTGTGGAAAAGAAAACACATGCAGTGAACACAGGTGGATCCATATGTGCTTTGTGAAAACAACACACATGCAATGACTCTAGTGGGTCCATATGTGGTTCATGTCAGGAACACACATGCAGTGAACACTAGTGGATCCATAAGTGGTTCATGTCAGGAACACACATGCAGTGAACACTAGTGGATGCATAAGTGGTTTGTGGAAAGAACACACATGCAGTGAACACTGGTGGATCCATATGTGGTTTGTGGAAAGAACACACATGCAATGACTCTAGTGCTGGTTTTAGTATAAGAACACACAAGCAATGAGTCTAGTGGGTCCATATGTGATTTGTGAAAAGAACACACATGCAATGCCACTGGTTGATCCATATGTGGTTTGTGAAAAGAACACACATGCAATGCCATTGGGTAATCCATGTGTGGTTTGTGGAAAGAACACACATGCAATGACTCTAGTGGGTCCATATGTCGTTCATGTCAGGAACACACATGCAGTGAACACTGGTGGATCCATATGTGGTTCATGTCAGGAACACACATGCAGTGAACACTGGTGGATCCATAAGTGGTTTGTGGAAAGAACACCCATGCAGTGAACACCGGTGGATCCATATGTGGTTTGTGGAAAGAACACACATGCAATGACTCTAGTGGGTCCATATGTGGTTTGTGAAAAGAACACACGTGCAATGACCACTGGCTGATCCATATGTGGTTTGTGGAAAGAACACACATGCAATGACACTGTTTGATCCATGTCTGGTTTGTGGAAAGAACACACGTGCAATGACTCTAGTTCTAGGTTTAGTATAAGAACACACATGCAATGACTCTAGTGGGTCCATATGTAGATTGTGAAAAGAACACACATGCAATGACCACTGGTGGACCCATAAGTGGTTTGTGGAAAGAACACACATGCAGTGAACACTGGTGGATCCATATGTTGTTCGTGAAAAGAACACACATGCAATGACTCTACTGCTGGTTTTAGTATAAGAACACACAAGCAATGACTCTAGTGGGTCCATATGTGATTTGTGGAAAGAACACACATGCAATGGCATTGGTTGATCCATGTGTGGTTTGTGGAAAGAACACACATGCAATGCCATTGGTTGATCCATGTGTTGTTTGTGGAAATAAAACAAATGCAATGACTCTAATGGATCCATATTTGGTTTGTGGAAAAGAACACACATGCAGTGACCACTGGTTGATCCATGCGTGGTTTGTGGAAAGAACACACATGCAATGACACTGGTGGATCCATGTGTGCTTTGTGAAAAGAACACACATGCAATGAGTCTAGTGCTGGTTTTACTATAAGAACACACATGCAATGACTCTAGTGGGTCCACATGTGGTTTGTGAAAAGAACACACATGCAATGACCACTGGTTGATCCATAAGTGGTTTGTGGAAAAGAACACACATGCAACGAACACTGGTGGATCCATAAGTGGTTTGTGGAAAGAACACACATGCAGTGAACACTGGTGGATCCATAAGTGGTTTGTGAAGAGAACACACATGCAATGACTCTAGTGGGTCCATATGTCGTTCATGTCAGGAACACACATGAAGTGAAAACTGGTGGATGTATATGTGGTTCATGTCAGGAACACACATGCAGTGAACACCGGTGGATCCATAAGTGGTTTCTGGAAAGAACACACATGTAGTAAACACTGGTGGATCCATATGTGGTTTGTGGAAAGAACACACATGCAATGACTCTAGTGGGTCCATATTTTGTTTGTGAAAAGAACACACATGCAATGACAACTAGTTGATCCATATGTGGTTTGTGGAAAGAACACACATGCAACGACACTGGTTGATTCATGTGTGGTTTGTGGAAAGAACACACATGCAATGAATCTAGTGCTAGTTTTAGTATAAGAACACACATGCAATGACTCTAGTGGGTCCACATGTAGTTTGTGAGAAGAACACACATGCAATGACCACTGGTTGATCCATAAGTGGTTTGTGGAAAATAACACACATGCAATGAACAGTGGTGGATCCATAAGTGGTTTGTGGAAAGAACACACATGAAGTGAACACTGGTGGATCCATATGTGGTTTGTGAACAGAACACACATGAAATGACTCTAGTGGGTCCATATGTCGTTCATGTCAGGAACACACATACAGTGAACACTGGTGGATCCATATGTGGTTCATGTCAAGAACACACATGCAATGAACACTGGTGGATCCATAAGTGGTTTGTGGAAAGAACACACATGAGTGAACACTGGTGGATCCATATGTGGTTTGTGGAAAGAACACACATGCAATGACTCTAGTGGGTCCATATGTGGTTTGTGAAAAGAACACACGTGCAATGACCACTGGCTTATCCATATGTGGTTTGTGGAAAGAACACACATGCAATGACACTGTTTGATCCATGTCTGGTTTGTGGAAAGAACACACATGCAATGACTCTGGTGCTAATTTTAGTATAAGAACACACATGCAATGACTCTAGTGGGTCCATATGTAGTTTGTGAAAAGAACACACATGCAATGACCACTGGTTGATCCATATGTGGTTTGTGGAAAAGAACACACAGGTAATGAACACTAGTGGATCCATAAGTGGTTTTCGGAAAGAACACACATGAAGTGAACACTGGTGGATCCATATGTTTTTTGTGAAAAGAACACACATGAATGACTCTAGTGCTGGTTTTAGTATAAGAACACACAATCAATGACTCTAGTGGGTCCATATGTGATTTGTGGAAAGAACACAATGCAATGACACTCGTTGATCCATATGTGGTTTGTGGAAAAAACACACATGTAATGCCATTGGTTGATCCATGTGTGGTTTGTGGAAATAACACACCAGCAATGACTCTAATGGATCCATATGTGGTTTGTGGAAAATAACACACATGCAATGACCATTGGTTGATCCATGTGTGGTTTATGGAAAGAACACACATGCAATGACACTGGTGGATCCATGTGTGGTTTGTGAAAAGAACACACATGCAATGAGTCTAGTCCTGGTTTTAGTATAGGAACACACATGCAATGACTCTAGTGGGTCCACATGTGGTTTGTGAAAAGAACACACATGCAATGACCACTAGTTGATCCATAAGTGGTTTGTGGAAAAGAACACACATGAAGTGAACACAGGTGGATCCATATGTGGTTTGTGAAAACAACACACATGCAATGACTCTAGTGGGTCCATATGTGGTTCATGTCAGGAACACACATGCAGTGAACACTAGTGGATCCATAAGTGGTTCATGTCAGGAACACACATGCAGTGAACACTAGTGGATCCATAAGTGGTTTGTGGAAAGAACACACATGCAGTGAACACTGGTGGATCCATATGTGGTTTGTGGAAAGAACACACATGCAATGACTCTAGTGCTGGTTTTAGTATAAGAACACACAAGCAATGAGTCTAGTGGGTCCATATGTGATTTGTGAAAAGAACACACATGCAATGCCACTAGTTGATCCATGTGTGGTTTGTGGAAAGAACACACATGAAATGACTCTAGTGGGTCCATATGTCGTTCATGTCAGGAACACACATGTAGTGAACACTGGTGGATCCATATGTGGTTCATGTCAGGAACACATATGCAGTGAACACTGGTGGATCCATAAGTGGTTTGTGGAAAGAACACCCATGCACTGAACAGTGGTGGATCCATATGTGGTTTGTGGAAAGAACACACATGCAATGACTCTATTGGGTCCATATGTGGTTTGTGAATAGAACACACGTGCAATGACCACTGGCTGATCCATATGTGGTTTGTGGAAAGACACTGTTTGATCCATGTTCGGTTTGTGGAAAGAACACACATGCAATGACTCTAGTGCTAATTTTAGTATAAGAACACACATGCAATGACTCTAGTGGGTCCATATGTAGTTTGTGAAAAGAACACACATGCAATGACCACTGGTTGATCCATATGTGGTTTGTGGAAAAGAACACACAGGCAATGAACACTAGTGGATCCATAAGTGGTTTTCGGAAAGAACACACATTCAGTGGACACTGGTGTATCCATATGTTGTTTGTGAAAAGAACACACATGCAATGACTCTAGTGCTGGTTTTAGTATAAGAACACACAAGCAATGACTCTAGTGGGTCCATATGTGATTTGTGGAAAGAACACACATGCAATGACACTGGTTGATCCATATGTGGTTTGTGGAAAAAACACACATGCAATGCCATTGGTTGATCCATGTGTGGTTTGTGGAAATAACACACATGCAATGACTCTAATGGATCCATATGTGGTTTATGGAAAAGAACACACATGCAATGAGCATTGGTTGATCCATGTGTGGTTTGTGGAAAGAACACACATGCAATGACACTGGTGGATCCATGTGTGGTTTGTGAAAAGAACACACAAGCAATGAGTCTAGTGCTGGTTTTAGTATAGGAACACAGATGCAATGACTCTAGTTGGTCCACATGTGGTTTGTGAAAAGAACACACATGCAATGACCACTAGTTGATCCATAAGTGGTTTGTGGAAAAGAACACACATGCAATGAACACTGGTGGTTCCATAAGTGGTTTGTGGAAAGAACACACATGCAGTGAACACAGGTGGATCCATATGTGGTTTGTGCAAACAACACACATACAATAACTCTAGTGGGTCCATATGTGGTTCATGTCAGGAACACACATGCAGTGAACACTGGTGGATCCATATGTGGTTCATGTCAGGAACACACATGCAGTTAACACTAGTGGATCCATAAGTGGTTTGTGGAAAGAACACACATGCAGTGAACACTGGTGGATCCATATGTGGTTTGTGGAAAGAACACACATGCAATGACTCTAGTGCTGGTTTTAGTATAAGAACACACAAGCAATGAGTCTAGTGGGTCCATATGTCATTTGTGAAAAGAACACACATGCAATGCCACGGGTTGATCCATATGTGGTTTGTGGAAAGAACACACATGCAATGCCATTGGTTAATCCATGTGTGGTTTGTGGAAAGAACACACATGCAATGACTCTAATAGATCCATATGTGGTTGTAAGATCCCCCCTTATTAAAGGAAAAGATCCCTGTGATTGCAATGCTAGTCCCTGGATCAATGCTAGCATCCACAGGTTAAGATGAAGTACACAGATACAAAGGTCGTTTATTACAGTCATTCCAGAGATAAAACATAGTCTTTTACAACTCATGGCCAAAGGCCTAATACAAGAGTTTAAGGAATAAGTAAATAAACATAAGTCTTCATCTTCATGTGCCACAGGCAAGCATTTTGAGTGTAGACTCATGACTCCTAATCATCATCAGAGTAACCTGCAACATTACAAGTTACAGCCACAGAGGGTCAATACTTTGGAATAGTATTGGCAAGTGATACCTTAGTATATTTAAGTGGACTATAATACTATATGCATTTGGATGGTGGAGCTTAGGCTTGCATTGCTCAAAATAGATTTTTCCTTAACTTTTGAAAACACTAAGTTTTTCTTTGCATAAAACACCCAAGGCATCTACCAATCAAAGACTGAAGATCCACTCAGGGCATCTACCAATCAAAGGCTGAAGATCCTTTTAACCCTTGTTCACCCACAAGTTTTATTTTGAAATTGGAGTGATGAGATTCTTGATTGCTTCCATGTCTTGATGCTCAAATTGTCCTTTACCAGGGACATGGCTAAGTACTTAGGTTTTACACTCTGCAGAGGTGGTGCACTTTCCCCACAAGACTTGGTTTCCCAAGAGAAGATCCTTCAGAAGCCTTTCCTTAGTCAAATGGACGCGCTCCAACCTATCATTCCCTCTACCACCAACTATCCAAGAGACTAAGTTCTAGCAACCTAAGATCATGGCAGAGCCCATAATGCCAAGTGGTTGCACTTGAAGCTTCTCAACATTTGACATCTCAAATCTCTTTGTTTCCTGGGTGGCCATCCACAAGTGAGATACACCAAGGTAAACCATAGACATGGGCCTTGTGAACCACTCAACCAAAACCACCAAGCAAGTCCCATTCCACCCAGGAGATTCATTAACTTAGTTGTTTTATTAATCAAAAACATAAGTCCTCAGACTTAGAGATTTTTCCATAGTGTGAAAATATAAACCACCCTTGTTTTCTAGTAGCTAGGCTAAGCATGGTAGTATTAGGAATCTTGACTTAGGTAGTTTTCACTAAGGTTTCACCTAATAGGTTTTCCCATAGCATAGTTTATACTTAGCAAAAATTCCATGCAAGACCTATACTTAGAAAATAATACTAATGCATAAATAAAATATAGGAATGGAATATTCATGATGATATCACTTGCCTTGGTAGTGTGGAGAGTAGCACTCGTCACAATCACAATCACTAGCAAAATCTACACACAAAGTTGTAGCACACAATTACACACAAATATATACAAACAAAGATATTATGAATGCATGCATGAATCTACTAAGTGGTGATTTTTTGAAAATTCTACCAAGCAAGTGCGTGTTTACAGAATCTAAACAAGTCATAAAGTAACCAAGACAAACTTAATTGATCCTAAAACAAGATACTAAACTAAATCTACACTCAAAAGGCCTCAAACAAGTTTCTGCAATTTAAGCCAAACTAATGGTTACTATTTGCTAAACAAAAAGGATAGGCAGAAAGGTCTTGTTTTTCTGAATCCAACGGTATAAAATTTGCAAAATTCCAACATGGCATTCAAAAGTTATAGGCATTTGAATTTGGATCAAAATTCTGGTTTTAAATCTATTTTCAGATCTAACCCTAGCCACGCGTCAATTTCTTATTCGTCCGTACCGGTTCACGCGGATCAGTCGCTGTGGAGCGTTAGATCTAAAGTGGATCGTGCGGTCCAGAGGACATACCTCTTCGGTGTTACGTGAACTAATCGTGAGCGCCAGATCTAGATCGAACGGTTCCTATTGACCTGGCCAGAATCTGGCGGCGGAGCGGTGGCTACCGGCGGCGGAACGGTCGGTCGACGACGGAGGCGACGCTACAGGGGGTGAGTGAGAAAGAGGAGTAGCTCACCGGGCTCAGGGGGTCACGGTGATGCTCGTCGTACTCGCGGTTGGTCAAGGGGCGCTCGGGGTTGTCCTAGATTGCTCGCCGGAGTTGCTGTGGGCGGCGGTTGGCTCTGGTTGCTGTCGAGGACGAAGCTGTAGATCACCCCAAGGCAAAACAACGACGCGGTTAGGTTCACAGTGTCAAGGCGAAGTCGTGTGCATGAACGGAAAGGCGAGGGGCGGTCTGGGCTTACCACTAGAGTTCACCGGAGTTCGTGCAGAAGACAGTGGCGGCCAGTCGACGATGTTGCCGGAGCTATGGTCCATGCGAGAGCAAACGGAGGGTGTTAAAAGAAGCGCAGAGGTTCAATGAACCAGTTTGCAAGAACGAGAGGCAGAGGGGAGCTCAGAACTCACCGGAATTCGCCGGCGCAGTCGTCGGAGACGGCGGGGCTACAGAGGGTAATGCTCGCAGCCTGGTGGCGCTCTGGGTTCGGGGTTTGAGGGAGAAGAGAGAGGGGGCAGAGGGGATTCTTATAGCCTGGTCACGAGCGAGAATTTCTCGGCCATTTAATCGAATTAACGCCGCGGATTAAACACAGAAAACGCCCGCGTTGATTTGGGGATGAACTGGTCGTGCGGGGGAGACGATGCTGACGTGGAGGAGGCCCGCTTGTCAGCGAGGTGCGCGAGGTGGTAGTGGGGTATGGCTGTCAGCGACTCAACGCTTGCGCTCGCGAGTGAGAGAAGAAAAAGGAAGGTCCCCGGGTGGGCTTGCTGGGCTCGATCCGCTGCTGGGCCAGAATCCTGGCGCTCGGCCTTTTTCATTTGAAAAATCCTTTTCTTTTTCTAATTTCATTTTCTGGAATGAATTTGATATGAATTCAAATTCTTTTGAATTCAAACAAATTTGGGACTCTTTGTAGGGTTCTTTGGTTTCAAAAACGAGTCAGATGACCATGTGGTTACTAGCAAGGGCTTGGTCAAGTTTAGGTTTTGAAATAAACAGAGTCTTTGTCTCTAGTTTGAAAATGTTTGAAATAGGGTTTTGAAAATATTTCTAAAATGGAAACTTGGGTTAATTGCTATACCTAATCATTCCAACCATGGAGACAAGCAAACAAGTTCATAGACAATCAAATCTCAAATGGTGATGGCCAATTGAGACAATTGCCCACATGAAATCATAGCCTAAGTTTATGCATCTAAATGATTTTGAGAAAAACCCTATATGAATGAAAGATGCAAGGATGATATGAATGAGTTTTGAAATATGATTTTTGGGATGTTACAAATCTAACCCCCTTAAAATGAATCTCGCCCTCGAGATTCGGATTGGCTAGCAAATAGGTGAGGGTGGTCTTTCCGAAGATCATCTTCTCTTTCCCATGTTGCTTCTTCTTCGGAATGATGGTTCCATTGTACTTTACAAAACTTGATAGTTTTTGTCCTTGTGACTCTTTCTGCGGTCTCGAGAATTTTGACAGGCTTTTCTTCATAGGTGAGATCACTTTCTAGTTGAACTTCCTCCAAAGGTATGGTATCCTTCAAAGATGATTCTTCCATTTCTGGGTGACATTTCTTAAGTTGACTCACATGAAAAACATTATGGACTGCTGACAAGGATGCTGGTAATTCTATTTCATATGCAACTTCTCCCTTGCGACTTAGAATGTTAAATGGTCCAACATATCTTGGTGCTAACTTTCCTTTGACTCCAAATCTCTTCACTCCACAAAATGGTGATACTCTAAGATAAGCCCTATCTCCAACTTCGTAGGTGACTTCTCTACGCTTAGCATCTGTGTAGCTTTTCTGTCGAGACTAGGCTATCTTCAACCTGTCCCTAACCAATTTGACTTTTTCTTCGGTGTCTTTGATAAGATCTGGTCCAAACAAACTTCTTTCTCCCACACCATTCCATAGCAATGGGGTGGTACACTTCCTTCCGTATAGAAACTCAAATGGTGCCATCCCAATACTAGATTGGTGACTGTTGTTGTAAGAGAACTCTGCGTAAGGCAGACTTTCATCCCAACTTGCTCCATAGTCTAGGGCACATGCCCTCAACATGTCTTCAAGAATTTGATTAGTCCTTTCTGTTTTTCCATCAGTTTCAGGATGAAAAGCAGTGCTGAATTCCAACCTTGTTCCTAAAGATTCATGAAGCTGTCTCCAAAAGTGAGAAGTGAACTGAGTTCCTCTATCAGATACAATGCTCTTTGGCACACCGTGAAGGCATACTATTTTGCTCATGTAGATTTTGGCTAACTTGGCACTGGTATAACTTGTCTTTACGGGTATAAAATGAGCCACTTTAGTTAGGCGATCCACTACTACCCATATGGAATCATACCTTGACCGGGTCCTTGGTAATCCGGTAATGAAATCCATACCAATATTTTCCCACTTCCATTCAGGAATAGGCATTGGTTGAAGCAAACCTGCTGGTTTCTGATGCTCCACTTTCACTCTACTACACACATCACACAAAGCAATGTGTTCGGCGATGTCTCTTTTGAGATTGTTCCACCAAAATCTTTCTTTCATATCCATGTACATTTTGGTGTTTCCCGGGTGAATAGAATATGGAGAGTTATGGGCCTCTTGTAGAATCAGTTTCCGCAATTCCGGATCTTGTGGAACACAAATACGTTTCCCGTGCCATAAAGTACCTTGTTCGTCTATATGGAAACTTTTAGCTTTCCCTTGGCTATTCCTTTCCTTAATCTCTTTGATTTCTTTATCCGTCTTTTGAGCTTCTTTAATCTTATCCAACAGAGTGGGTTGAACTTCCAAAGACATGAGATGTCCTTCAGGCACAATCTCCAACCTGAGTTCCTTGAATTGCTTACACAAGTCATCTGGCAATTTACCTTTGGTAAGACCATTTACAAACGCTTTACGACTTAGAGCATCTGCTACTACATTTGCTTTACCGCGGTGGTATTGCAAACTCAAGTCGTAATCCTTGATAAGTTCTAGCCATCTCCTTTGCCTCATATTGATTTCCTTCTGTGTGAAGATATACTTCAAACTCTTATGATCGGTGAATACTTCACATCATTTTCCCAAAAGGTAATGTCTCCATGTTTTGAGTGCATGGACAACAGCGGCTAACTCTAAATCATGAGTAGGATAGTTTACTTCATGAGTTTTGAGTTGTCTCGAGGCATAAGCCACAACTTTCCCGCCTTGCATAAGTACGGCACCTAATCCTTGATGCGAAGCATCACAATACACTTGGAAATCCTTTTCCAAATCTGGTAGGCACAGAACAGGTGCTGACACAAGTCTCTTCTTTAGTTCTTGAAAGCTGAGTTCACATCCTTCAGACCAAGCAAATTTCTTATCTTTCTTTAACAATTCTGTCATTGGTTTAGCAACCTTAGAAAATTTTTCAATGAATCTTCTGTAGTAACCTGCTAAACCAAGGAAACTACGAACCTCTTTTACGTTCTTAGGAGATTCCCATTCTGTCACAGCTGAAACTTTAGCGGGATCAACTACCACTCCATCCTTTGTCATGACATGACCAAGAAATCCAACTTCCTCTAACCAAAACTCACACTTGCTGAATTTGGCATAAAGCTTATGTTCCCTTAGTTTCTCAAGTATCAAGCGTAGATGTCTTTCATGCTCTTCCTTGCTCTTGGAGTAGACTAAGATGTCATCGATGAAAATGACAACGAACTTGTCGAGAAATTCCATGAACACATTGTTCATCATATTCATGAAGTACGCCGGTGCGTTGGTTAATCCAAAAGGCATCACAGTGTACTCATACAATCCATACCTGGTGGTGAATGCTGTTTTAGGTATGTCTTGCTCTCTTATCTTGAGTTGAAAATAGCCTGACCGAAGGTCAATCTTCGAGAACACACAAGCTCCTTCTAGCTGATCAAACAAGTCATTTATTCTTGGCAAAGGATATTTGTTCTTGATGGTTACCTTGTTGAGAGAACGGTAATCTATGCATAATCTTTGAGTTCTATCTCTCTTTTCTACGAACAAAACTGGAGCTCCCCAAGATGAAGAACTTGGCTGGATGAATCCTTTCTGCAATTGTTCTCCAAGTTGTTTCTTGAGTTCCTTAAGTTCATCAACTGACATTTTATAAGGCCTCTTTGCCCTTGGTCCAGAACCTGGTACCAAATCTATTATAAATTCCACATCTCTATCTGGTGGCATTCCCGGTAACTCTTCCGGAAACACATCCGGATACTCACACACAATTTGCACACTGTCCATGCTAACCCCCTTAAGAGAATTCAGCTTACTCCCTTTAGATTTAAAATTGGACTTAAATTTTATCCTCTTACCTTCAGGGGTTGTGAGTGAAACTGTACGATTTGCACAATCTAGTACTCCCTCATACTTAACCATCCAATCCATTCCCAAAATTACATCCAATCCTTGGGAATTCAGGATTATTAGGTTTACTGGAAACTTATGTTTTCCGATCTCTATTATTAGATCCCGGCATCCAAGACTCACTATCATATCTCCTCCCGGAGAGCTAACTTTTATCGGACACCCAATGTTTTCAGATGCAAACCCGCTTCTATCAACAAATGCTTTTGATATGAATGAATGAGATGCACCAGTATCAAAGAGTACAAATGCTGAGATGGAATTGAGTCTGAACTTACCAGCAACAACATCAGGCTCTTCATAGACCTCTTCCACATTGATGTGGTTGACCTGTCCTTTCTGGAAAGGATTTGGCTTGTTAGGTCCTTCAACGTTCTTCTCAGGGCACTCATTAGCATAATGCCCCAGCTTCTTGCATTTGAAGCATTCAACCTGACTGATGTCCCTCTTAGGCTGACTTCCACTTCCACTGTGGTGGCTCTTATGTCCACTCTTGTGATTCTTATACTTATCATTGTCATGACTGCGATGATGGTTGTTGTCATGACGGTTGTGGTTGTGGTGCTTGTTAAACTTCCCATGCTTGTGGGAACCTGAGCTGACACTATCATCATAGTGAGATCGTTTATGAGACGATCCCGAGCTGTGCTTGTCGGTGTGTTTCCTCTTCCTACTCTCGACTTGCTTCATTTTATTCTCCACAATAACAGCCTTGTCACACAGCGACTGATAAGTTGGAACATATGCCACAGACAGCTGCAGATTCAGCTCATCATTCAAGCCTTCCAGAAACTTTTCCTTCCTTTTGGCATCAGTGTCAACCTCATCCGGTGCATAGCGCGCCAGATTGTTGAATTCTTCAATATATTCAGCCACGCTATGGTGGCGCTGCTTCAGGTTGTGAAACTCTTTCTTTTTCAGGCTCATCATTCCTGGTGAGATATGAGTAGTACGAAAGACATCTTCAAAGATAGCCCAAGTCACCTCATCAATAGGTGTGGTGATCTGGAAATTGTCCCACCATGCGGCGGCTGGTCCTTCCAACAGATGTGCCGCGAACCTGACTTTTTCAGCATCTGTGCAGCCCACAGTCACTAAGTCTTTGTTCACAGAACGTAGCCAATCATTGGCCACCATGGGATCAGTCGATCCTGAAAACTTAGCTGGCATCTGACGCAGAAATCTGGTAAGCATATCAAAACCTGGAGGGTTGTTGTTGTTGTTGTTGTTGTTATTGGGGTTGTTGTTGTTATTGGGGTTGTTGTTGTTCTGGTTCTGGATGAACGTCGTCATCATTTGCATAAGTTGTGTCTGCGCATTCATCATTTGTTGCATTTCCGGGGTAATGTTGGGATTGGGGTTGGGGTTTGCGCGACGGGGAGGCATCTGTGGTTTATTCATATAGAGATAAGAATAAGATACCCTTACATGATTTATGCACAATACATTACACAAGCAGACACATAGCAAGCAACATGAGGATAAAACTCAACAACAAGATAACAAAAGTCTCAAAGTAAAAACACACAAGTGGCAAGCCATCCACATGTCGGATGGTCCAATAATAAGTTCACAAATAACAAGTGCGGTAAATAAAATAACTGAGTAGTCAAATCTACTCGTCAGCCTCAATCTCCTCCTAGACAAAGGTAAGACCTGCGTTCTCCATTGCGGTCTTGTTCTCCTCGATGGTAGTGGTCAAAGAGTCGATCTTGGCCTTGAGAGCCCTCTTCTGGGAACGATGCCTCTCAATCACTGTCTGCTGCTGCTCTAACTCGAAGTCCTTGGACTGCAGTTCCTCGGTCATATCACGAATCCTCTTGTTCCTATCCTGGACACGCTTCTCTTGACTCTTGAACTTACGGTCTTGGGCCTCGAACTTTGCCTCCATCTCCTTGACTATCTCGTCCTGCTGCGCGAAGAGCTTGTCCTTCTCGCGAAGCTGCACCTGGAGCTCGTCATTACTAAGCATGACGTTGGTCCTATCGGTATCCACGTGCCTAATAAGAGTCTCTAAGTCCTGCAGGTATAGGCGTATCGGCTCTGCTGTGACCCTCGAGTCGTCCTCAAAGTCGATGGACTCTCCGTCATCATCACGCCTTCCGAAGGCGTGGAAGTGAGTGCCTCTAACCTGTCGGGAGTGACGGCCTAACAGTCGTCCTATCAGATCCTGCATGACAACCTCCATGCCTCTCTCCCTGTCATCGTGCATGAGCTTGAAGACGATGGCCTCCGTAGTAGGCTCAGTCTGGCGTCCTGGCTGGTTCACCTTGAAGCCCCAGAGGTCCTTCCTCTCAAACTTGGTGAGTGGGTGCACCGTAATGATAGGAAGAGGGAGATCGAGTAAAGTAGTAAGCTCTACGATACGAGGACCAAAACGGGTAGCCTGGAACTCCTCAACAGTGCTGATGGCAATAGGCATCTATTTATAAGATTGAAAAAGTTAGAACAACACAATTTAAGATAATCAAGTCAACATTCACACACATTCTTGGAACACACAAATCACACAAGTCATGCATACAAGAATCCATTACATCTACCAAGGTTCAGACTTATTTAAGGTATCATTTTGGAAAATAAGGTGATAGGTGGTGGTCCAACTAACGAAGTGTGCTTACAATCCTATCTCACTGGATCTGGTGGCTAACACAATGTTCCTAGTGGCAATCACCCTATCTTGTTCACATGCTTCTATCACTAAGTCTATAATATCTCCTCTTAAGGATTGGTTGGTGACTTCCAACTCTTGGGTATGTTCCTTCTCTTTCTCTAAGTCTTTTTGGAGGTTGAGCATCCTGCACTTGACTCTAGCACTTAGTTCCTTGACAGTCTTCCAAGCTGCTTCTTTTGCTGACTCAAAGAATGTGGTGTGCATAAAAGTGTTGGTGTACATGCAGAAGCCTTTTTCTTTGTGGTTGTCTTCCTTGTTTTTGTACAAGTGAAGTTGCACCCACCAATACTCCACTCCATCCTCCATCACTGGAAAGCCCTTGTACACGGCTGCACCATGTGCTCCCATTGTCTCCATGAGATCCTTGAGAATCTTGGGAAACTCAGTCTCACACTCCAAGGTCATGGTCATGAGTGGTACTCTCTTCACGGCTTCGTTGATGGAGTTCATCTACAAATAGAGATGAGAATGAGAAGATTAGAAAAGTTTACGAGAAGAATAGACAAGTGTAGAAGAAGTAAAATTTTTCCTTAGTGGTTTCCAATCCTAGGGTCATAATCCTACAGGCAACACAGTGCTCTGATACCATCTGTAAGATCCCCCCTTATTAAAGGAAAAGATCCCTGTGATTGCAATGCTAGTCCCTGGATCAATGCTAGCATCCACAGTTTAAGATGAAGTACACAGATACAAAGGTCGTTTATTACAGTCATTCCAGAGATAAAATATAGTCTTTTACAACTCATGGCCAAAGGCCTAATACAAGAGTTTAAGGAATAAGTAAATAAACATAAGTCTTCATCTTCATGTGCCACAGGCAAGCATGTTGAGTGTAGACTCATGACTCCTAATCATCATCAGAGTAACCTGCAACATTACAAGTTACAGCCACAGAGGGTCAATACTTTGGAATAGTATTGTCAAGTGATACCTTAGTATATTTAATTGCACTATAATACTATATGCATTTGGCTGGTGGAGCTTAGGCTTGCATTGCTCAAAATAGATTTTTCCTTAACTTTTGAAAACACTAAGTTTTTCTTTGCATAAAACACCCAAGGCATCTACCAATCAAAGACTGAAGATCCACTCAGGGCATCTACCAATCAAAGGATGAAGATCCTTTTAACCCTTGTTCACCCACAAGTTTTATTTTGAAATTGGAGTGATGAGATTCTTGATTGCTTCCATGTCTTGATGCTCAAGTTGTCCTTTACCAGGGACATGGCTAAGTACTTAGGTTTTACACTCTGTAGAGGTGGTGCACTTTCCCCACAAGACTTGGTTTCCCAAGACAAGATCCTTCAGAAGCCTTTCCTTAGTCAAATGGACGCGCTCCAACCTATCATTCCCTCTACCACCAACTGTCCAAGAGACTAAGTTCTAGCAACCTAAGATCATGGCAGAGCCCATAATGCCAAGTGGTTGCACTTGAAGCTTCTCAACATTTGACATCTCAAATCTCTTTGTTTCCTGGGTGGCCATCCACAAGTGAGATACACCAAGGTAAACCATAGACATGGGCCTTGTGAACCACTCAACCAAAACCACCAAGCAAGTCCCATTCCACCCAGGAGATTCATTAACTTAGTTGTTTTATTAATCAAAAACATAAGTCCTCAGACTTAGAGATTTTTCCATAGTGTGAAAATATAAACCACCCTTGTTTTCTATTAGCTAGGCTAAGCATGGTAGTATTAGGAATCTTGACTTAGGTAGTTTTCACTAAGGTTTCACCTAATAGGTTTTCCCATAGCATAGTTTATACTTAGCAAAAATTCCATGCAAGACCTATACTTAGAAAATAATACTAATGCATAAATAAAATATAGGAATGGAATATTCATGATGATATCACTTGCCTTGGTAGTGTGGAGAGTAGCACTCGTCACAATCACAATCACTAGAAAAATCTACACACAAAGTTGTAGCACACAATTACACACAAATATATACAAACAAAGATATTATGAATGCATGCATGAATCTACTAAGTGGTGATTTTTTGAAAATTCTACCAAGCAAGTGCGTGTTTACAGAATCTAAACAAGTCATAAAGTAACCAAGACAAACTTAATTAATTCTAAAACAAGATACTAAACTAAATCTACACTCAAAAGGCCTCAAACAAGTTTCTGCAATTTAAGCCAAACTAATGGTTACTATTTGCTAAACAAAAAGGATAGGCAGAAAGGTCTTGTTTTTCTGAATCCAACGGTATAAAATTTGCAAAATTCCAACGTGGCATTCAAAAGTTATAGGCATTTGAATTTGGATCAAAATTCTGGTTTTAAATCTATTTTCAGATCTAACCCTAGCCACGCGTCAATTTCTTATTCGTCCGTACCGGTTCACGCGGATCAGTCGCTGTGGAGCGTTAGATCTAAAGTGGATCGTGCGGTCCAGAGGACATACCTCTTCGGTGTTACGTGAACTAATCGTGAGCGCCAGATCTAGATCGAACGGTTCCTATTGACCTGGCCAGAATCTGGCGGCGGAGCGGTGGCTACCGGCGGCGGAACGGTCGGTCGATGACGGAGGCGACGCTACAGGGGGTGAGTGAGAAAGAGGAGTAGCTCACCGGGCTCAGGGGGTCACGGTGATGCTCGTCGTACTCGCGGTTGGTCAAGGGGCGCTCGGGGTTGTCCTAGATTGCTCGCCGGAGTTGCTGTGGGCGGCGGTTGGCTCTGGTTGCTGTCGAGGACGAAGCTGTAGATCACCCCAAGGCAAAACAACGACGCGGTTAGGTTCACAGTGTCAAGGCGAAGTCGTGTGCATGAACGGAAAGGCGAGGGGCGGTCTGGGCTTACCACTAGAGTTCACCGGAGTTCGTGCAGAAGACGGTGGCGGCCAGTCGACGATGTTGCCGGAGCTATGGTCCATGCGAGAGCAAACGAAGGGTGTTAAAAGAAGAGCAGAGGTTCACTGAACCAGTTTGCAAGAACGAGAGGCAGAGGGGAGCTCAGAACTCACCGGAATTCGCCGGCGCAGTCGTCGGAGACGGCGGGGCTACAGAGGGTAATGCTCGCAGCCTGGTGGCGCTCTGGGTTCGGGGTTTGAGGGAGAAGAGAGAGGGGGCAGAGGGGATTCTTATAGCCTGGTCACGAGCGAGAATTTCTCGGCCATTTAATCGAATTAACGCCGCGGATTAAACACAGAAAACGCCCGCGTTGATTTGGGGATGAACTGGTCGTGCGGGGGAGACGATGCTGACGTGGAGGAGGCCCGCTTGTCAGCGAGGTGCGCGAGGTGGTAGTGGGGTATGGTTGTCAGCGACTCAACGCTTGCGCTCGCGAGTGAGAGAAGAAAAAGGAAGGTCCCCGGGTGGGCTTGCTGGGCTCGATCCGCTGCTGGGCCAGAATCCTGGCGCTCGGCCTTTTTCATTTGAAAAATCCTTTTCTTTTTCTAATTTCATTTTCTAGAATGAATTTGATATGAATTCAAATTCTTTTGAATTCAAACAAATTTGGGACTCTTTGTAGGGTTCTTTGGTTTCAAAAACGAGTCAGATGACCATGTGGTTACTAGCAAGGGCTTGGTCAAGTTTAGGTTTTGAAATAAACAAAGTCTTTGTCTCTAGTTTGAAAATGTTTGAAATAGGGTTTTGAAAATATTTCTAAAATGGAAACTTGGGTTAATTGCTATACCTAATCATTCCAACCATGGAGACAAGCAAACAAGTTCATAGACAATCAAATCTCAAATGGTGATGGCCAATTGAGACAATTGCCCACATGAAATCATAGCCTAAGTTTATGCATCTAAATGATTTTGAGAAAAACCCTATATGAATGAAAGATGCAAGGATGATATGAATGAGTTTTGAAATATGATTTTTGGGATGTTACAGTGGTTTGTGGAAAAGAACACACATGCAATGAACACTGGTAGATCTATAAGTGGTTTGTGGAAAGAACACACATCTAGTGAACACTGGTTGATCCATATGTGGTTTGTGAAAATAACACACATGCAATGCCATTGGTTGATCCATATGTGGTTTGTGTATAGAACACACATGGAATGACACTGGTTGATCCATATGTGGTTTCTGGAAAGAACACACATGCAAAGCCATTGGTTAATCCATGTGTGGTTCGTGGAAAGAACACACATGCAATGACTCTAATGGATCCATATGTGGTTTGTTTAAAAGAACACATGTGCAATGACTCTAGTGGGTCCATATGTCGTTCATGTCAGGAACACACATGCAGTGAACACTGGTGGATCCATATGTGGTTCATGTCAGGAACACACATGCAGTGAACACCGGTGGATCCATAAGTGTATTCTGGAAAGAACACACATGCAGTGAACACTGGTGGATCCATATGTGTTTTGTGGAAAGAACACACATGCAATGACTCTAGTGGGTCCATATGTGGTTTGTGAAAAGCACACACATGCAATGACCACTGGTTGATCCATATGTGGTTTGTGGAAAGAACACACATGCAATGACACTGGTGGATCCATGTGTGGTTTGTGAAAAGAACACACATGCAATGAGTCTAGTGCTGGTTTTAGTATAAGAACACACGTGCAATGAATCTAGTGCTAGTTTTAGTATAAGAACACACATGCAATGACTCTAGTGGGTCCACATGTAGTTTGTGAGAAGAATACACATGCAATGACCACTGGTTGATCCATAAGTGGTTTGTGCAAAAGAACACACATGCAATTAACACTGGTGGATCCATAAGTGATTTGTGGAAAGAACAAACATGAAGTGAACACTGGTGGATCCATATGTGGTTTGTGAAAAGAACACACATGAAATGACTCTAGTGGGTCCATATGTGGTTCATGTCAGGAACACACATGCAGTGAACACTGGTGGATCCATATGTGGTTCATGTCAGGAACACACATGCAGTGAACACCGGTGGATCCATCAGTGTATTCTGGAAAGAACACACATGCAGTGAACACTGGTGGATCCATATGTGGTTTGTGGAAAGAACACACATGCAATGACTCTAGTGGGTCCATATGTGGTTTGTGAAAAGAACACACGTGCAATGACCACTGGCTGATCCATATGTGGTTTGTGGAAAGAACACACATGCAATAACTCTAGTGCTAATTTTAGTATAAGAACACACATGCAATGACTCTAGTGGGTCCATATGTATTTTGTGAAAAGAACACACATGCAATGACCACTGGTTGATCCATATGTGGTTTGTGGAAAAGAACACACAGGCAATGAACACTAGTGGATCCATAAGTGGTTTTCGGAAAGAACACACATGCAGTGAACACTGGTGGATCCATATGTTGTTTGTGAAAAGAACACACGTGCAATGACTCTAGTGCTGGTTTTAGTATAAGAACACACAAGCAATGACTCTAGTGGGTCCATATGTGATTTGTGGAAAGAACACACATGCAATGACACTGGTTGATCCATATGTGGTTTGTGGAAAAAACACACATGCAATGCCATTGGTTGATCCATGTGTGGTTTGTGGAAATAACACACATGCAATGACTCTAATGGATCCATATGTGGTTTGTGGAAAAGAACACACATGCAATGACCATTGGTTGATCCATGTGTGGTTTGTGGAAAGAACACACATGTAATGACACTGGTGGATCCATGTGTGGTTTGTGAAAAGAACACACATGCAATGAGTCTAGTGCTGGTTTTAGTATAGAAACACACATGCAATGACTCTAGTGGGTCCACATGTGGTTTCTGAAAAGAACACACATGCAATGACCACTAGTTGATCCATAAGTGGTTTGTGGAAAAGAACATACATGCAATGAACACTGGTGGATCCATAAGTGATTTGTGGAAAGAACACACATGCAGTGAACACAGGTGGATCCATATGTGGTTTGTGAAAACAACACACATGCAATAACTCTAGTGGTTCCATATGTGGTTCATGTCAGGAACACACATGCAGTGAACACTGGTGGATCCTTATGTGGTTCATGTCAGGAACACACATGCAGTGAACACTAGTGGATCCATAAGTGGTTTGTGGAAAGAACACACATGCAGTGAACACTGGTGGATCCATATGTGGTTTGTGGAAAGAACACACATGCAATGACTCTAGTGCTGGTTTTAGTATAAGAACACACAAGCAATGAGTCTAGTGGGTCCATATGTCATTTGTGAAAAGAACACACATGCAATGCCACGGGTTGATCCATATGTGGTTTGTGGAAAGAACACACATGCAATGCCATTGGTTAATCCATGTGTGGTTTGTGGAAAGAACACACATGCAATGACTCTATAGATCCATATGTGGTTTGTGGAAAAGAACACACATGCAATGAACACTCGTAGATCTATAAGTGGTTTGTGGAAAGAACACACATCTAGTGAACACTGGTTGATCCATATGTGGTTTGTGAAAATAACACACATGCAATGCCATTGGTTGATCCATATGTGGTTTGTGTATAGAACACACATGGAATGACACTGGTTGATCCATATGTGGTTTGTGGAAAGAACACACATGCAAAGCCATTGGTTAATCCATGTGTGGTTTGTGGAAAGAACACACATGCAATGACTCTAATGGATCCATATGTGGTTTGTGGAAAAGAACACACGTGCAATGACTCTAGTGGGTCCATATGTCGTTCATGTCAGGAACACACATGCAGTGAACACTGGTGGTTCCATATGTGGTTCATGTCAGGAACACACATGCAGTGAACACCGGTGGATCCATAAGTGTATTCTGGAAAGAACACACATGCAGTGAACACTGGTGGATCCATATGTGGTTTGTGGAAAGAACACACATGCAATGACTCTAGTGGGTACATATGTGGTTTGTGAAAAGCACACACATGCAATGACCACTGGTTGATCCATATGTTGTTTTATTGGAAAGAACACACATGCAATGACACTGGTTAATCCATGTGTGGTTTGTGGAAAGAACACACATGCAATGAATCTAGTGCTAGTTTTAGTATAAGAACACACATGCAATGACTCTAGTGGGTCCACATGTAGTTTGTGAGAAGAATACACATGCAATGACCACTGGTTGATCCATAAGTGGTTTGTGCAAAAGAACACACATGCAATGAACACTGGTGGATCCATAAGTGATTTGTGGAAAGAACAAACATGAAGTGAACACTGGTGGATCCATATGTGGTTTGTGAAAAGAACACACATGAAATGACTCTAGTGGGTCCATATGTGGTTCATGTCAGGAACACACATGCAGTGAACACTGGTGGATCCATATGTGGTTCATGTCAGGAACACACATGCACTAAACACTGGTGGATCCTTAAGTGGTTTGTGGAAAGAACACCCATGCAGTGAACACTGGTGGATCCATATGTGGTTTGGGGAAAGAACACACATGCAATGACTCTAGTGGGTCCATATGTGGTTTGTGAAACGAACACACGTGCAATGACCACTAGTTGATCCATATGTGGTTTGTGGAAAGAACACACATGCAATGACACTGGTTGATCCATGTCTAGTTTGTGGAAAGAACACACATGCAATGACTCTAATGCTAATTTTAGTATAAGAACACACATGCAATGACTCTAGTGGCTCCATATGTAGTTTGTGAAAAGAACACACATGCAATGACCACTGGTTGATCCATATGTGGTTTGTGGAAAAGAACACATAGGCAATGAACACTAGTGGATCCATAAGTGGTTTTCGGAAAGAACACACATGCAGTGAACACTGGTGGATCCATATGTTGTTTGTGAAAAGAACACACATGCAATGACTCTAGTGCTGGTTTTAGTATAAGAACACACAAGCAATGACTCTAGTGGGTCGATATGTGATTTGTGGAAAGAACACACATGCAATGACACTGGTTGGTGCATATGTGGTTTGTGGAAAAAACACACATGCAATGCCATTGGTTGATCCATGTGTAGTTTGTGGAAATAACACACATGCAATGACTCTAATGGATCCATATGTGGTTTGTGGAAAAGAACACACATGCAATGACCATTGGTTGATCCATGTGTGTTTTGTGGAAAGAACACACATGCAATGACACTGGTGGATCCATGTGTGGTTTGTGAAAAGAACACACATGCAATGAGTCTAGTGCTAGTTTTAGTATAAGAACACACATGCAATGACTCTAGTGGGTCCACATGTGGTTTGTGAAAAGAACACACATGCAATGACCACTAGTTGATCCATAAGTGGTTTGTGGAAAAGAACACACATGCAATGAACACTGGCGGATCCATAAGTGGTTTGTGGAAAGAACACACATCCGGTGAACAAGGTGGATCCATATGTGGTTTGTGAAAACAACACACATGCAATGACTCTAGTGGGTCCATATGTGGTCATGTCAGGAACACACATGAAGTGAACACTGGTGGATCCATATGTGGTTCATGTCAGGAACACACATGCAGTGAACACTAGTGGATCCATAAGTGGTTTGTGGAAAGAACACACATGTAGTGAACACTGGTGGATCCATATGTGGTTTGTGGAAAGGACACACATGCAATGACTCTAGTGCTGGTTTTAGTATAAGAACACACAAGCAATGACTCTAGTGGGTCCATATGTGATTTGTGAAAAGAACACACATGCAATGCCACTGGTTGATCCATATGTGGTTTGTGGAAAGAACACACATGCAATGCGATTGCTTAATCCATGTGTGGTTTGTGGAAAGAACACACATGCAATGACTCTAATAGATCCATATGTGGTTTGTGGAAAAGAACACACATGCAATGAACACTGGTAGATCTATAAGTGGTTTGTGGAAAGAACACACATCCAGTGAACACTGGTTGATCCATATGTGGTTTGTGAAAATAACACACATGCAATGCCATTGGTTGATCCATATGTGGTTTGTGGATAGAACACACATGCAATGACACTGGTTGATCCATATGTGGTTTGTGGAAAGAACACACATGCAAAGCCATTGGTTAATCCATGTGTGGTTTGTGGAAAGAACACACATGCAATGACTCTAATGAATCCATAGGTGGTTTGTGGAAAAGAACACACATGCAATGAACACTGGTAGATCCATAAGTGGTTTGTGAAAAGAACACACATGTAGTGAACACTGGTTGATCCATATGTGGTTTGTGGAAAGAACACACATGCAATGCCATTGGTTGATCCATATGTGGTTTGTGGATAGAACACACATGCAATGACACTGGTTGATCCATGTGTGGTTTGTGGAAAGAACACACATGCAATGACTCTAGTGGGTCCATATGTGGTTCATGTCAGGAACACACATGGAATGACTCTAGTGGGTCCACATGTGGTTTGTCAAAAGAACACACATGCAATGACCACTGGTTGATCCATATGTGGTTTGTGCAAAAGAACACACATGCAATGAACACAGGTGGAACCATAAGTGGTTTGTGGAAAGAACACACATGCAAAGACACTGGTTGATCCATGTGTGGTTTGTGGAAAGAACACACATGCAATGACACTGGTTGATCCATATGTTCTTTGTGAAAAGAACACACATGCAATGACTCTAGTGCTGGTTTTAGTATAAGAACACACAAGCAATGACTAGTGGGTCCATATGTGATATGTGGAAAGAACACACATGCAATGACACTAGTCGATCCATGTGTGGTTTGTGGAAAGAACACACATGCAATGCCATTGGTTGATCCATGTGTGGTTTGTGGAAATAACACACATGCAATGACTCTAATGGATGCATATGTGGTTTGTGGAAAAGAACACACATGCAATGACCACTGGTTGATCCATGTGTGGTTTGTGGAAAGAACACACATGCAAGGACACTGGTGGATCCATGTGTGGTTTGTGAAAAGAACACACATGCAATGAGTCTAGTGCTGGTTTTAGTATAACAACACACATTCAATGACTCTAGTGGGTCCACATGTGGTTTGTGAAAATAACACACATTCAATGACCACTGGTTGATCCATAAGTGGTTTGTGGAAAAGAAGACACATGCAATGAACACTCGTGGATCCATAAGTGGTTTGTGGAAAGAACACACTGTTGGAGATATGCCTAAGAGGCAATAATAAAAGAGGTTATTATTATATCTTTGTGTTTATGATGAATGTTTACATCCCATGCTATAATTGTATTATTAGGAAGCACTAATACTTGTGTGTTTTGTAAACATAAAAGAGTCCCTAGTAAGCCTCTTGTTAAACTAGCTTGTTGATTAATTGATGATCATGGTTTCCTGATCATGGACATTGGATGTGATTAATAACAAGGTTATATCATTAGGAGAATGATGTGATGGACACACACCCATAGTAAGCGTAGCATAAGATCAGGTCATTAAGTTCGTATTGCTGTAAGCTTTGAAATACATAGTAACCTAATCCTTTGACCATGAGGTTATGTTAATCACCATCACCGGATGGGTACTTTGATGACATCAAACGCCGTTTCGTAACTGGGCGGTTATAAAGGTGTCATTGGGTATTCTGAAAGTATGTGTTGAAGCGCATAGACCAAGATTGGGATTTGTCCATCCATATGACGGATAGATATACTCTGAGCCCTCTCGGTGGAATGTCATCTAGATAACTTGCAAGCGTGTGACTAGGTCACAAGGGATGACATAACATGGAACGAGTAAAGAGTACTTATCAGTAACAAGGAAGAACTAGGTATGAAGATACCGACGATCAAACCTCGGATGAGTAGAATATCGCGAGACAAAGGGAATTGGTTTCGTATGTTAATTGGTTCAATCGATCACGAAGTAATCGTTGAGTATGTGGGAGACGTTATGGATCTCCAGATCCCGCTGATGGTTATTGATGGGAGAGGTGTCTTCATCATGTCTGCATATTCACGAACCGTAGGGTGACACACTTAAGGTTCGAAGTTGTTTGAAGTAGATATGGAATTTGCGTTGGAGACCGAATGTCGTTCGGAGTCTCAGAATGGATCCGGGAAATCACGAGGAGATCTGGAATGGTCCAGAGAATAAGATTCATATATTGGGGATCATTTTCTAAGTTAGGAAATGTTCCGGAGTATTTGTATGGAGATTCTAGAAGGTTTCGGAATGTTCTGGAAGGTTCTAGAGGATTTCTTGGAGTTTTCTTGAAAACCAAGAAAGGGATCAAGGAGACCAAGTGGGGCACTACACGGATTCGTGGGCGAGGAGGACTCCTCCCCCCAACCCGCCGGCCCAAGGAGGAGGGAGTCCTACTAGGACTCCCCCTCCCCAGGCGCGCCTCCCTCCTTTAAATAGAAGGGAGGGGGCGCCCCCTCTTGCACCTTGTCTCATAACTCCCAATCTCAGCCGCCTCTCTCCTCCACGTTTCTTCTGCACAGGCATAGGTGAAGCCCTGCAGATTTCTCATCTCCACCACCACCACCACGCCGTCGTGCTGCTGGGATTCCGTGGAGAAGATCTACTACCTCCTCTGCTCGCTGGAACGGGGAGAGGAAGGTCTGCTTCGACTCCGCACGTGTGATCGTCTGTGGAAGCGCTGCCGGAACACGGCGCCGGAAGGATCGTCCAGACGATCTTTAGATCGGCAAGTGATCAACTACATCATCCACGAGATCTAATCTCGTTAACGCTTTCGGTTCTACGAGGGTTAGTACCGATCTATCTCATTGCTCATGTCTAGTAGATTAGATCTTGGCTTTTATCTAGATTAGATCTGGGTTTTGTTCGTTCTTGTGGTAGAAATTTTTTGTTTTCCATGCTACTAACCCATCAGTGGTATCATAGCCTTGTCTATGCGTAGATCTGTTGCACGAGTAGAACACAATGAGGTTGTGGGCGTTGGTGCTCGTGCCGTCTTTGGCTATGTGTGTACTTTGCATCTTGCGGTATGGTGGGATGAAGCGGCTCGGGCTAACATTACATGTCATCGTACATGAGACTTGCTCCATGCTTGACGTGCAACTCGTATTGCACAAGTGGCTTTGCGGGTGTCTGTATCTCCCATCATAGTATAGATCAAATCTACACTTTGCACTTGATAGCATTTGTATCAATGTTGTGGTTTCGTTTCGTAGGTAAGATGCGTTCTTAGTCAAAAGCCCCAAGCCACGTAAAACTTGCAAACAAAATTAGAGGCGTCTAACTTGTTTTTGTAGGGGTTTTGTGATGTGATATGGCCTACATGTGATTGTGATTGTATTTGATGTATGCAATGATCCTTGTTGTATTATGGCAACCGGCAGGAGCCTAATGGTTGTCTTTAATTCTGTTAAGACCTGCGTGTCTATTCATCTTGTAATAGCTTTATTCCAAGTAGTAGTAATAGTTGCTAGTGAAGATGAACAACCATGAAGCGGCGCCACGGACCTTGACGCAATGCTGGTGATGATGGAGATCATGTCCGTGCTTTGGAGATGGAGATCGAAGGCATAAGAAGAAAGGGCCATATCATATCACACTAATTATGAATTGCCTGTGATGTTAATCCTTTATGCATCTTGTATTTCTTAGATCGCGACGGTAGCATTGTAAGATGATCCCTCTCACTAAATATCAAGTAATAAAGTGTTCGTCCTTGGCACCATTGCTAAGACTCGTCGTTTCGAAGCATCTTGTGATGATCGGGTGTGATAGACTCTACGTGTGCATACAACGGGTGCAAGCCAGATTTGCACATGCGGAAACTAAGGTTAATCTTGACGAGCCTAGCATGTACAGACATGGTCTCAGAACACGGAATACCGAAAGGTAGAGCATGAGTCATATGATTGATATGATGAACATGAAGATTGTTCGCCGATGAAGCTACATCATCTCACGTGATGATCGGACTTGGTGTAGTGGATTTGGTTCGTGTAATCACTAAAACAACTGCGAGGGATGTTGTATTGAGTGGGAGTTCACCTAGTTGATTTAAGAATTAAATTTGAACACTATTTATCATAAACTTAGTCTAAATTACTTGCAAATTTGTTGTAGATTATGGCGAACGTTTCCATCAATTTCAATGCGTTCCTAGAGAAAGAAAAGCTTAAGAACAATGGAAGCAATTTCACGGACTGGTTCCGTGGACTGAAGATCGTCCTCAGGGCTGGTCAGTTGACCTATGTGCTCGAAGCACCGCTAGGTGACCCACCTGCAGAAGATGCCACTGATGACGTAAAGAATGTTTACGCCACTCAGAAACATCATTACTCCACAGTTCAGTGTGCCATCCTGTACGGTTTAGAATCGGAGCTTCAAAAGAGTTTTGAGCACCATGACCCATTTGAAATCATTAAGGAGCTCAAACTCATCTTTGAGACTCGCGCGGCCAAGGAAAGCTATGAAGCTTCCGAGAAATTCTTTACCTGCAAGATGGAAGAGGGTAGCTCCGTTAGCAAGCACGTGCTCACCATGTCTGGGCACTCAAACAAACTCCGAGAGTTGGGGATACAGATTCCTAATGAATTGCGGATTCACCGTGTCCTCCAATCACTGCCACCAAGTTATAAGAACTTTGTGATGAACTACAATATGCACTGCATGAACAAGACGTTGCCTGAACTATCGTCCATGCTGAAAACTGCTGAAGTGGAGATCATGAAAGAACACCAACTGTTGATGGTCAATAAGACCACCAATTTCAAGAAACGGGGCAAGCCTAAGAACAAGGGCAACTTCAAGAAGGACGGCAGGAAAGCTGCCGCACCTGCTAAGAAGCCCAAGGCTGGTCCTAAACCTGAAACTGAGTGCTTCTACTGCTAGGGTGCTGGTCACTGGAAGCGTAACTGCCCCAAATAACTGGCGGATCTGAAGAACAGCAACATCAAGAAGAAAGGTATATTCGATATACATGTTATAGATGTGTATCTTACTAGTAATCGTAGTAGTGCCTGGGTATTTGATACTGGTTCGGTTGCTCATATTTGTAACTCGAAACAGGAGCTGCGGAATAAACGAAGACTGGCAAGAGACAAGGTGACGATGCGCGTTGGAAATGGCTCCAAGGTTGATGTGATCGCCGTCGGCACGCTCCCTCTACATCTACCATCAGGATTAGTTTTAAATTTGAATAATTGTTATTTGGTGCATGCGTTAAGCATGAACATTATATCTGGATCTTGTTTATTGCGAGACGGTTACTCTTTTAAGTCTGAGAATAAAGGTTGTTCGATTTATATGAGTAATATCTTTTATGGTTTTGCACCTGAGATGAATGGTTTATTCTTATTAAATCTCGATAGTAGTGATACACATGTTCACAACATAGATGCTAAACGAATAAAATTAAATGATAATTCTACATACATGTGGCACTGTCGTCTTGGTCACATTGGAGTGAAGCGTATGAAGAAACTCCATTCTGATGGACTTCTTGAATCACTTGATTTTGAATCACTTGAAAGATGCGAAGCATGTCTAATGGGAAAAATGACTAAGACTCCATTCTCTGGAATAATGGAGCGAGCTACAGACTTATTGGAAATAATACATACCGATGTGTGTGGTCCAATGAGTGTAGCATCGCATGGTGGATATCGTTATGTTCTCACTTTCACGGATGACTTGAGTAGATATGGGTATGTCTACTTTATGAAACATAAATCCGAAACTTTTGAGAAGTTTAAGGAATTTCAAAGTGAAGTGGAAAATCATCGTAACAAGAAGATTAAGTTTCTGCGTTCTGACCGTGGAGGTGAATATCTGAGTTATGAGTTTGGCATGCATTTAAAGAAATGTGGAATACTTTCACAGTTGACACCGCCGGAAACACCACAGCGTAATGGTGTGTCCGAACGTCGTAATCGAACTCTCTTAGATATGGTTCGGTCTATGATGTCTCTTACAGATTTACCGTTATCATTTTGGGGCTATGCATTAGAGACAGCCGCATTCACTTTAAATTGGGCACCATCTAAATCCGTTGAAACGACACCGTTCGAATTGTGGTTTGGAAAGAAACCTAAGTTGTCGTTCCTTAAAGTTTGGGGTTGCGAAGCATATGTAAAGAAGTTACAGCCTGATAAGGTTGAACCCAAAGCGGAGAAAATTCGTCTTCATAGGATACCCTAAAGAAACAATTGGGTATACCTTCTATCATAGATCCGAAGGCAAAGTTTTTGTTGCTAAGAATGGATCCTTTCTGGAGAAGGAATTTCTCTCGACAGAAGTGATTGGAAGGAAAGTAGAACTCGACGAGGTTGTTGAACCTTCTTTCGGAGTTGAGAGTAGCGCAGCACCGGAAAATGTTTCTATGCCGCCTGCACCAATTGGAGAGGAAGCTAATGATGCTGATCATAAAACTTTGAACAAAGTTACTACTGAACCTCGCAGGTTAACGAGGGTTCATACCACTCCTGAGAGGTATGACTCTTCCTTGAACGTCATGTTGGTGGACAACACTAATGACCCTGCGACGTATGAAGAAGCTATGGTGAGCCCAGATTCCGACAAATGGCTAGAAGCCATGAAATCCAAAATGGGATCCATGTAAGAAAACCAAGTATGGACTTTGGTGGACTTACCGGATGGCCGTAAGGCTGTCGAGAACAAATGGATTTTCAAAAGAAAAACAGATGCTGATGGTAATGCTACCGTCTATAAAGCTTGACTTGTCGCGAAAGGGTTCCGACAAATTCAAGGAGTTGACTACGATGACACTTTCTCACCAGTAGCGAAGCTAAATTCTGTGAGGATTATGTTAGCAATCGCTGCACATTTCGATTATGAAATTTGGCAGATGGATGTCAAAACGGCGTTCCTTAATGGTGACATTGAGGAAGAGTTGTATATGGTACAACAAAAGGGTTTTGTCAATCCTAGAGATGCTGACAAGGTATGCAAACTTCAGCGCTCCATTTATGGACTGAAGCAAGCATCCCAGAGTTGGAATCAACGTTTTGATAAAGTAATCAAAAACTTTGGATTTATACAAACTTATGGAGAAGCTTGTATTTACAAGAAAGTGAGTGGGAGCTCTGTAGTATTCCTAGTACTATATGTAGATGACATATTGTTGATTGGGAATGATATAGAACTTCTTAATAGCGTCAAAACACATTTGAATAATAGTTTTTTGATGACGGATCTTGGCGAAGCGGCATATTTTCTAGGCATCAAGATTTATAGAGATAGATCAAGACGCCTAATAGCGCTTTCACAAAGTACATACTTAGACAAAGTTCTAAAGAAGTTTAGAATGGAAGAGAGCAAGAAAGGGTTCGTGCCCATGTTGTCAGGTAAGACCTTGAGTAAAACTCAAAGTCCGGCTACGGCAGAAGATAGAGAAAAGATGAATAAAATTCCCTATGCCTCGGCCATAGGTTCTATCATGTATGCCATGTTGTGTACGAGACCGGATATAGCACATGCTGTTAGTTTGACTAGCAGATATCAAAGTGATCCTGGAATGGAACACTGGACAGCGGTCAAGAATATCCTAAAGTACCTGAATAGGACTAAGGATATGGTTCTTTCTTATGGAGGTGATGAACAGCCTGTTGTAAATGGTTACACTGATGCTAGTTGGAACACCGATCCAGATGACTCGAAGTCACAGTTTGGATACGTATTTATTTTGAATGGTGCTGCAATAAGCTGGAGGAGTGCCAAGCAGAGCGTTGTGGCGAAATCTTCAACTGAATCGGAATACATAGCTGCTTCGGAGGCTGCACAAGAAGGCATATGGATGAAGGAGTTCATTACTGAACTTAGCGTGGTTCCCAGCGCGTTAGACCCGATGGCCATCTACTGTGACAACACAGGTGCCATAGCTAATGCACAGGAGCCAAGGTCACATAGCAAGCTGGAGCACATCAAGCTACGTTTTCTAGAGCAAAGCATGACCTGAATGTAGCAGATCCGTTGACTAAACCTCTCCCTAGAGCAAAGCATGACCAACACCAGAACGCCATGGGTGTTCGGTATATTACCATGTAATCTAGATTATTGACTCTAGTGCAAGTGGGAGACTGTTGGAGATATGCCCAAGAGGCAATAATAAAAGAGGTTATTATATATCTTTGTGTTTATGATGAATGTTTACATCCCATGCTATAATTGTATTATTAGGAAACACTAATACTTGTGTGTTTTGTAAACATAAAAGAGTCCCTAGTAAGCCTCTTGTTAAACTAGCTTGTTGATTAATTGATGATCATGGTTTCCTGATCATGGACATTGGATGTGATTAATAACAAGGTTATATCATTAGGAGAATGATGTGATGGACACACACCCATAGTAAGCGTAGCATAAGATCAAGTCATTAAGTTCGTATTGCTGTAAGCTTTGAAATACATAGTAACCTAATCCTTTGACCATGAGGTTATGTTAATCACCATCACCGGATGGGTACTTTGATGACATCAAACGCCGTTTCGTAACTGGGCGGTTATAAAGGTGTCATTGGGTATTCTGAAAGTATGTGCTGAAGCGCATAGACCAAGATTGGGATTTGTCCATCCATATGACGGATAGATATACTCTGGGCCCTCTCGGTGGAATGTCATCTAGATAGCTTGCAAGCGTGTGACTAGGTCACAAGGGATGACATAACATGGAACGAGTAAAGAGTACTTATCAGTAACAAGGAAGAACTAGGTATGAAGATACCGACGATCAAACCTCGGATGAGTAGAACATCGCGAGACAAAGGGAATTGGTTTCGTATGTTAATTGGTTCAATCGATCACGAAGGAATCGTTGAGTATGTGGGAGCCGTTATGGATCTCCAGATCCCGCTGATGGTTATTGATGGGAGAGGTGTCTTCATCATGTCTGCATATTCACGAACCGTAGGGTGACACACTTAAGGTTCGAAGTTGTTTGAAGTAGATATGGAATTTGCGTTGGAGACCGAATGTTGTTCGAAGTCTCGGAATGGATCCGGGACATCACGAGGAGATCCGGAATGGTCCGGAGAATAAGATTCATATATTGGGGATCATTTTCTAAGTTAGGAAATGTTCCGGAGTATTTGTATGGAGATTCTAGAAGGTTTCGAAATGTTCTGGAAGGTTCTAGAGGATTTCTTGGAGTTTGCTTGAAAACCAAGAAAGGGATCAAGGAGACCAAGTGGGGCACTACACGGATTCGTGGGGGAGGAGGACTCCTCCCCCCAACCCGCCAGCCCAAGGAGGAGGGAGTCCTACTAGGACTCCCCCTCCCCAGGCGCGCCTCCCTCCTTTAAATAGAAGGGAGGGGGCGCCCCCTCTTGCACCTTGTCTCATAACTCCCAATCTCAGCCGCCTCTCTCCTCCACGTTTCTTCTGCACAGGCATAGGCGAAGCCCTGCAGATTTCTCATCTCCACCACCACCACCACGCTGTCGTGCTGCTGGGATTCCATGGAGAAGATCTACTACCTCCGCTGCTCGCTGGAACGGGGAGAGGAAGGTCTGCTTCGACTCCGCACGTGTGACCGTCTGCGGAAGCGCTGCCGGAACGCGGCGCCGGAAGGATCGTCCACACGATCTTGAGATCAGCAAGTGATCGACTACATCATCCACGAGATCTAATCTCATTAACGCTTTTGGTTCTATGAGGGTTAGTACTGATCTATCTCGTTGCTCATGTCTAGTAGATTAGATCTTGGCTTTTATCTAGATTAGATCTGGGTTTTGTTCGTTCTTGCGGTAGATTTTTTTTTTCCATGCTACGAACCCATCACACACATGCAGTGAACACTGGTGGATCCATATGTGGTTTGTGAAAAGAACACACATGCAATGACTCTAGTGGGTCCATATGTGGTTCATGTCGGGAACACACATGCAGTGAACACTCGTGGATCCATAGGTGGTTCATGTTAGGAACACACATGCAGTGAACACTGCTGGATCCATATGTGGTTTGTGGAAAGAACACGCATGCAATGACTCTAGTGGGTCCATATGTGGTTTGTGAAAAGAACACACGTGCAATGACCACTGGTTGATCCATATGTGGTTTGTGGAAAGAACACACATGCAATGACACTGGTTGATCCATGTGTGGTTTGTGGAAAGAACACACATGCAATGGCTCTAGTACTAGTGTTAGTATAAGAACACACATGCAATGACTCTAGTGGGTCCATATGTAGTTTGTGAAAAGAACACACATGCAATGACCACTGGTTGATCCATATGTGGTTTGTGGAAAAGAACACACGTGCAATGAACACTAGTGGATCCATAAGTGGTTTTAGGAAAGAACACACATGCAGTGAACACTGGTGGATCCATATGTTATTTGTGAAAAGAACACACATGCAATGACTCTAGTGTTGGTTTTAGTATAAGAACACACAAGCAATGACTCTAGTGGGTCCATATGTGATTTGTGGAAAGAACATACATGCAATGACACTGGTTGACCCATGTGTGGTTTGTGGAAAAAACACACATGCAATGCCATTGGTTGATCCATGTGTGGTTTGTGGAAATAACACACATGCAATGACTAATGGATCCATATCTGGTTTGTGGAAAAGAACACACATGCAATTACCACTGGTTGATCCATGTGTGGTTTGTGGAAAGAACACACATGCAATGACACTGGTGGATCCATGTGTGGTTTGTGAAAAGAACACACATGCAATGAGTCTAGTGCTGGTTTTAGTATAAGAACACACATGCAATGACTGTAGTGGGTCCACATGTGGTTTGTGAAAAGAACACACATGCAATGACCACTGGTTGATCCATAAGTGGTTTGTGGAAAAGAACACACATGCAATGAACACTGGTGGATCCATAAGTGGTTTGTGGAAAGAACACACATGCAGTGAACATAGGTGGATCCATATGTGGTTTGTGAAAACAACACACATGCAATGACTCTAGTGGGTCCATATGTGGTTCATGTCAGGGACACACATGTAGTGAACACTGGTGGATCCATATGTGGTTCATGTCAGGAACACACATGCAGTGAACACACGTGGATCCATAAGTGGTTTGTGGAAAGAACACACATGCAGTGAACACTCGTGGATCCATATGTCGTTTGTGGAAAGAACACACATGCAATGACTCTAGTGCTGGTTTTAGTATAAGAACACACAAGCAATGACTCTAGTGGGTCGATATGTGATTTGTGGAAAGAACACACATGCAATGACACTGGTTGACCCATGTGTGGTTTGTGGAAAAAACACACATGCAATGCCATTGGTTGATCCATGTGTGGTTTGTGGAAATAACACACATGCAATGACTAATGGATCCATATGTGGTTTGTGGAAAAGAACACACATGCAATTACCACTGGTTGATCCATGTGTGGTTTGTGGAAAAAACACACATGCAATGACACTGGTGGATCCATGTGTGGTTTGTGAAAAGAACACACATGCAATGAGTCTAGTGCTGGTTTTAGTATAAGAACACACATGCAATGACTCTAGTGGGTCCACATGTGGTTTGTGAAAAGAACACACATGCAATGACCACTGGTTGATCCATAAGTGGTTTGTGGAAAAGAACACATATGCAATGAACACTGGTGGATCCATAAGTGGTTTGTGGAAAGAACACACATGAAGTGAACACAGGTGGATCCATATGTGGTTTGTGAAAACAACACACATGCAATGACTAGTGGGTCCATATGTGGTTCATGTCAGGAACACACATGCAGTGAACACTGGTGGATCCATATGTGGTTCATGTCAGGAACACACATGCAGTGAACACACGTGGATCCATAAGTGGTTTGTGGAAAGAACACACATGAAGTGAACACTGGTGGATCCATATGTCGTTTGTGGAAAGAACACACATGCAATGACTTTAGTGTTGGTTTTAGTATAAGAACACACAAGCAATGACTCTAATGGGTCCATATGTGATTTGTGAAAATAACACACATGCAATGTCACTGGTTGATCCATATGTGGTTTGTGGAAAGAACACACATGCAATGCCATTGGTTAATCCATGTGTGGTTTGTGAAAAGAACACACATGCAATGAGTCTAGTGCTGGTTTTAGTATAAGAACAGACATGCAATGACTCTAGTGGGTCCACATGTGGTTTGTGAAAAGAATACACATGCAATGACCACTGGTTGATCCATAAGTGGTTTGTGGAAAAGAACACACATGCAATGAACACTGGTGGATCCATAAGTGGTTTGTGGAAAGACCACACATGCAGTGAACACTGGTGGATCCATATGTGGTTTGTGAAAAGAACACACATGCAATGACTCTAGTGGGTCCATATGTGGTTCATGTCAGGAACACAAATGACGTGAACACTGGTGGATCCATATGTGGTTCACTCTACCGTTGAAGTTTGCATACCTTGTTAGCATCTTTAGGATCGACAAAACCTTTGGGTTGTACCATATACAATTCTTCCTCAATGTCACCATTAAGGAACGCCGTTTTGACATCCATCTGCCAAATCTCATAATCGAAATATGCAGCAATTGCTAACAAAATCCTCACAGACTTTAGCTTCGCTACTGGTGAGAAAGTCTCATCGTAGTCAACTCCTTGAATTTGTCGGAACCGTTTCGCGACAAGTCGAGCTTTATAGACATTAACATTACCATTAGCATATGTTTTTTCTTTTGAAAATCCATTTGTTCTCGACAGCCTTACGGCCATCCGGTAAGTCCACCAAAGTCCATACTTGGTTTTCGTACATGGATCCCATTTCGGATTTCATGGCTTCTAGCCATTTGTCGGAATCTGGGCTCACCATAGCTTCTTCATACGTCGCAGGGTCATCAGTGTTGTCCACCAACATGACGTTCAAGGCAGATTCATACCAATCAGGAGTGGTACGAACCCTCGTTGACCTGCGAGGTTCAAAAGTAACTTCGTTCGAAGTTTCATGATCACCATCATTAGCTTCCTCTCCAATTGGTGCAGGCGGCACAAAAACATCTTCCGGTGCTACGCTACTCTCAACTCCGAGAGAAGGTTCAATAACCTCGTCGAGTTCTACTTTCCTTCCAGTCACTTCCTTCGAGAGAAACTCCTTCTCAAGAAAGGATCCATGCTTGGCAATGAAAACTTTGCCTTCGGATCTATGATAGAAGGTATACCCAATTGTTTCTTTAGGGTATCCTATGAAGACGCATTTCTCCGCTTTGGGTTCAAGCTTATCAGGTTGTAACTTCTTTACATACGCTTCGCAACCCCAAACTTTAAGGAACGACAACTTAGGTTTCTTACCAAACAACAATTCGTACGGTGTCGGTTCAACGGATTTAGATGGTGCCCTATTTAAAGTGAATGCGGATGTCTCTAATGCATAGCCCCAAAATGATAGCGGTAAATCTGTAAGAGACATCATAGACCGAACCATATCTAAGAGAGTTCGATTAAGATGTTCGGACACACCATTACGCTGTGGTGTTCCCGGCGGTGTCAACTGCGAAAGTATTCCACATTTCTTTAAATGCATGCCAAACTCATAACTTACATATTCACCTCCACGGTCAGAACGCAGAAACTTAATCTTCTTGTTACGATGATTTTCCACTTCACTTTGAAATTCCTTAAACTTCTCGAAAGTTTTGGACTTATGTTTCATAAAGTAGACATACCCATATCTACTTAAATCATCCGTGAAAGTGAGAACATAACGATATCCACCACGGGATGCTACACTCATTGGACCGCACACATCGGTATGTATTATTTCCAACAAGTCTGTAGCTCGCTCCATTATTCCAGATAATGGAGTCTTAGTCATTTTTCCCATTAGACATGCTTCGCATCTTTCAAGTGATTCAAGAAGTCCATCAGAATGGAGTTTCTTCATACGCTTCACTCCAATGTGACCAAGACGACAGTGCCACATGTATGTAGAATTATCATTCAATTTTATTCGTTTAGCATCTATGTTGTGAACATGTGTATCACTACTATCGAGATTCAATAAGAATAAACCATTCATCTCAGGTGCATTACCATAAAAGATATTACTCATATAAATCAAACAACCTTTATTCTCAGACTTAAAAGAGTAACCGTCTCGCAATAAACAAGATCTAGATATAATGTTCATGCTTAACGCAGGCACCAAATAACAATTATTTAGATTTAAAACTAATCCTGAAGGTAGATGTAGAGGTAGCGTGCCGACGGCGATCACATCAACCTTGGAGCCATTTCCAACGCGCATCGTCACCTCGTCTCTTGTCAGTCTTAGTTTATTCCGCAGCTCCTGTTTCGAGTTACAAATATGAGCAACCGAACCAGTATCAAATACCCAGGCACTACTACGATTACTAGTAAGATACACATCAATAACATGTATATCGAATATACCTTTCTTCTTGATGTTGCCGTTCTTCAGATCCGCCAGGTACTTGGGGTAGTTACGCTTCCAGTGACCAGCACCCTTGCAATAGAAGCATTCAGTTTCAAGCTTAGGACCAGCGTTGGGCTTCTTAGCTGGTGAGGCAGCTTTCTTGCCGTCCTTCTTGAAGTTGCCCTTTTTCTTAGGCTTGCCCTGTTTCTTGAAATTGGTGGTCTTATTGACCATCAACACTTGGTGCTCCTTCTTGATATCCACTTCAGCAGTTTTCAGCATGGACGATAGTTCAGGCAACGTCTTGTTCATGCAGTGCATATTGTAGTTCATCACAAAGTTCTTATAACTCGGTGGCAGCGATTGGAGGACACGGTGAATCCCTAACTCATTAGGAATCGTTATCCCCAACTCTTGGAGCTTGTTTGCATGCCCAGACATGGTGAGCACGTGCTCGCTAACGGAGCTTCCCTCTTCATCTTACAGTTAAAGAACTTTTTGGAGGCCTCATAGCTCTCCACGGCCGCGTGAGTCTCAAAAATGAGCTTGAGCTCCTTAATGATCTCGAACGGGTCGTGGTGCTCAAAACGCTTCTAGAGCTCCGTTTCTAAACCGTACAGGATGGCACACTGAACTGTGGAGTAATGATTTTTCTGAGTGGTGTAAACATTCTTTACGTCATCGGTGGCATCATCTGCAGGTGGGTCACCTAGCGGTGCTTCGAGCACATAGGTCATCTGACCAGCCCTGAGGACAGTCTTCAGACCACGGAGCCAGTCCGTGAAGTTGCTTCCATTGTTCTTAAGCTTTTCTTTCTCTAGGAACGCATTGAAATTGATGGAGAGGTTCGCCATAATCTACAACAAATTTGCAAGTAGTTTAGACTAAGTTTATGATAAATTGAGTTCAATTTTAATTCTTAAATTAACTAGGTGAACTCCCACTCAAAACAACATCCCTCACATTGTCTTAGTGATTACACGAACCAAGTCCACTACACCAAGTCCGATCTACACGAGAGAAGATGTAGTTTCATCGGCGAACAATCTTCATGTTCATCATATCACTCATGTGATTCATGCTCTACCTTTCGGTATTCCGTGTTTCGAGACCATGTCTGTACATGCTAGGCTCGTCAAGATTAACCTTAGTTTCCGCATGTGCAAATCTGGCTTGCACCCGTTGTATGCACACGTAGAATCTATCACATCCGATCATCACGAGATGCTTTGAGACGACGAGTCTTAGCAACGGTGCCAACTAAGGATGAACACTTTATTACTTGAAATTTAGTGAGAGGGATCATCTTATAATGCTACCGTCGTGATCTAAGCAATACAAGATGCATAAAGGATTAACATCACAGGCAATTCATAATTAGTGTGATATGATATGGCCCTTTCTTCTTATGCCTTTGATCTCCATCTCCAAAGCACGGACATGATCTCCATCATCACCAGCATTGCGTCAAGGTCAGTGGCGCCGCTTAATGGTTGTCCATCATCACTAGCAACTATTACAACTACTTGGAATAAAGCTATTACAAGATGAATAGACACGCAGGTCTTAACAAAATTAAAGACAACTATTAGGCTCCTGCCGGTTGCCATATTACAACAAGGATCATTGCATACATCAAATATAATCACAATCACATGATGGCCATATCACATCACAAAACCCCTGCAAAAAAAAGTTAGACGCCTCTAATTTTCTTTGCATGTTTTACGTGGTTTGGGGCTTTCGAATAAGAATGGATCTTACCTACGAAACTGAACCACAACGTTGATACAAGTGCTATCAAGTGCAAAGTGTAAATTGGATCTATACTATGATGGGAGAGACAGACACCCGCAAAGCCACTTGTGCAAAGCAAGTTACACGTCAAGCGTGGAGCAAGTCTCATGTGCGATGGCATGTAAGGTTAGCCCGAGCCGCTTCATCCCACCATACCGCAAGATGCAAAGTACACAAAGCAAAAGACGGCACGAGCACCAACGCCCACAAAATCATTATGTTCTACTCGTGCAACAGATCTACGCATAGACAAGGCTCTGATACCACTGATGGGTTCGTAGCATGGAAAACAAAAAATTTCTACCACAAGAACGTACAAAACCCAGATCTAATCTAGATAAAAGCCAAGATCTAATCTATTAGACATGTGCAACGAGATAGATCTGTACTAACCCTCGTAGATCCGAAAGCGTTATGAGATTGGATCTCGGGGTTGATGTAGTCGATCACTTGCCGATCTCAAGATCGTGTGGACGATCCTTCCGGCGCCGCGTTCCGGCAGCGCTTCTGCAGTCGGTCACACGTGCGGAGTCGAAGCAGACCTTCCTCTCCCTGTTCCAGCGAGCAACGGAGGTAGTAGATCTTCTCCACGGAATCCCAGCAGCACGACGGTGTGGTGGTGGTGGTGGTGGAGTAGAGAATTCTGCAGGGCTTCGCCTAAGCCTGAGCAGAGGGAAGGAGGAGGAGAGAGGCGGCGGCTAGGGTATGAAGTGGAGGGGGCCAGGGGTGGCGCCCCCACCCCTCTATTTAAAGGAGGGAGGCGCCATGGGAGGGGGAGTCCTAGTAGGACTCCCCTCCCTTCCTTGGCCGGTGGATTGGGAGGGGGGAGGAGTCCTCCTCCCCCACGACTCCTTGTCTTGCCCCACAAGGACTCCTTTATCCTTTCTTGGTTTTCAAGCAAACTCCAAGAAATCTCCTAGAACCTTCTAGAACATTCCGAAACCTTCTAGAATCCCTATACAAATACTCCAGAACATTTCCTAACTTAGAAAATGATCCCCAATATATGAATCTCATTCTCCGGACAATTCCGGATCTCCTCGTGATGTCCCGGATCCAATCCAAGACTCCGAACAACATTCGGTCTCCAACGCATATTCCATATCTACTTAAAACAACTTCGAACCTTAAGTGTGTCACCCTACGGTTCGTGAATATGCAGACATGATGAAGACACATCTCCGATCAATAACCATCAGCGGGATCTGGAGATCCATAACGGCTCCCACATACTCAACGATGACTTCGTGATCGATAGAACCATTAACATACGAAACTAATTCCCTTTGTCACGTGATATTCTACTTATCCGAGGTTTGATCGTCGGTATCTCCATACCTAGTTCTACCTCGTTACTGATAAGTACTCTTTACTCGTTCCATGTTATGTCATCCCTTGTGACCTAGTCACATGCTTGTAAGCTAACTAGATGACATTCCACCGAGAGGGCCCAAAGCATATCTATCTGTCATATGGATCACGCATGCAGTGAACACTGGTGGATCCATATGTGGTTTGTGAAAAGAACACACATGCAATGACTCTAGGGTCCATATGTGGTTCATGTCAGGAACACACATGACGTGAACACTGGTGGATCCATATGTGGTTCATGTCAGGAACACACATGCAGTGAACACTGGTGGATCCATAAGTGGTTTGTGGAAAGAACACACATGCAATGAACACTAGTGGATCCATATGTGGTTTGTGGAAAGAACACACATGCAATGACTCTAGTGCTGGTTTTAGTATAAGAACACACAAGCAATGACTCTAGTGGGTCCATATGTGATTTGTGAAAAGAACACACATGCAATGCCATTGGTTAATCCATGTGTGGTTTGTGGAAAGAACACACATGCAATGACTCTAATGGATCCATAAGTGGTTTGTGGAAAAGAACACACATGCAATGAACACTGGTAGATCCATAAGTGGTTTGTGGAAATAACACACATGTAGTGAACACTGGTTGATCCATATGTGGTTTGTGAAAAGAACACACATGCAATGCCATTGTTTGATCCATATGTGGTTCGTGGATAGAACACACATGCAATGACACTGGTTGATCCATGTGTGGTTTGTGGAAAAACACACATGCAATGCCATTGGTTGATCCATGTGTGGTTTGTGGAAATAACACACATGCAATGACTCTAATGGAACCATATGTGGTTTGTGGAAAAGAACACACATGCAATGACCACTGGTTGATCCATGTGTGGTTTGTGGAAAGAACACACATTCAATGACACTTGTGGATCCATGTGTGGTTTGTGAAAAGAACACACATGCAATGAGTCTAGTGCTGGTTTTAGTATAAGAACACACATGCAATGACTCTAGTGGGTCCACATGTGCTTTGTGAAAAGAATACACATGCAATGACCACTGGCTGATCCATAAGTGGTTCGTTGAAAAGAACACACATGCAATGAACACTAGTGGATCCATAAGTGGTTTGTGGAAATACCACACATGCAGTGAACACTGGTGGATCCATATGTGGTTTGTGAAAAGAACACACATGCAATGACTCTAGTGGGTCCATATGTGGTTCATGTCAGGAACACACATGACGTGAACACTGGTGGATCCATATGTGGTTCATGTCAGGAACACACATGTAGTGAACACTGGTGGATCCATAAGTGGTTTGTGGAAAGAACACACATGTAGTGAACACTCGTGGATCCATATGTGGCTTGTGGAAAGAACACACATGCAATGACTCTAGTGCTAGTTTTAGTATAAGAACACACAAGCAATGACTCTAGTGGGTCCATATGTGATTTGTGAAAAGAACACACATGCAATGACACTGGTTGATCCATATGTGGTTTGTGGAAAGAACACACATGCAATGCCATTGGTTAATCCATGTATGGTTTGTGGAAAGAACACACATGCAATGACTCTAATGATTCCATATGTGGTTTGTGGAAAAAAACACACATGCAATGAACACTGGTAGATCCATAAGTGGTTTGTGGAAAGAACACACATGCAGTTAACACTGGTTGATCCATATGTGGTTTGTGAAAAGAACACACATGCAATGCCATTGGTTGATCCATATGTGGTTTGTGGAAAGAATACACATGCAATGACACTGGTTGATCCATGTGTGGTTTGTGGAAAGAACACACATGCATTGACACTAGTGGGTCCATATGTGGTTCATGTCAGGAACACACATGCAATGACTCTAGTGGGTCCACATGTGGTTTGTGAAAAGAACACACATGCAATGACCACTGGTTGATCCATATATGGTTTGTGGAAAAGAACACACATGCAATGAACACTGGTGGATCCATAAGTGGTTTGTGGAAAGAACACACATGCAAAGACACTGGTTGATCCATGTGTGGTTTGTGGAAAGAACACACATGCAATGACACGGGTTGATCCATATGTGGTTTGTGCAAAGAACAGACGTGCAATGACACCGGTTGATCCATGTGTGGTTTGTGGATAGAACACACATGCAATGACTGTAGTGGGTCCATATGTGGTTCATGTCAGGAACACACATGCAATGCCATTGGTGGATCCATGTGTGGTTTGTGGAAAGAACACACATGCAATGACTCTAGTGGGTCCATATGTGGTTTGTGAAAAGAACACACATGCAATGACCACTGGTTGATCCATATGTGGTTTGTGGAAAGAACACACATGCAATGACACTACTTGATCTTAGTGTGGTTTGTGGAAAGAACACACATGCAATGACTCTAGTGCTAGTTTTAGTATAAGAACACACATGCAATGACTCTAATGGATCCATATGTGGTTTGTGGAAAAGAACACACACACAATGACCACTGGTTGATCCATGTGTGGTTTGTGGAAAGAACACACATGCAATGACACTGGTGGATCCCTGTGTGGTTTGTGAAAAGAACACACATGCAATGAGTCTAGTGCTGGTTTTAGTATAAGAACACACGTGCAATGACTCTAGTGGGTACACATGTGGTTTGTGAAAATAACACACATGCAATGACTCTAGTGGGTCCATATGTGGTTCATGTCAGGAACACACATGACGTGAACACTGGTGGATCCATATGTGGTTCATGTCAGGAACACACATGCAGTGAACACTGGTGGATCCATAAGTGGTTTGTGGAAAGAACACACATGCAGTGAACACTCGTGGATCCATATGTGGTTTGTGGAAAGAACACACATGCAATGACTCTAGTGCTAGTTTTAGTATAAGAACACACAAGCAATGACTCTAGTGGGTCCATATGTGATTTGTGAAAAGAACACACATGGAATGCCACTGGTTGATCCATATGTGGTTTGTGGAAAGAACACACATGCAATGCCATTGGTTAATCCATGTGTGGTTTGTGGAAAGAACACACATGCAATGACTCTAATGGATCCATATGTGGTTTGTGGAAAAGAACACACATGTAATGAACACTGGTAGATCCATAAGTGGTTTGTGGAAAGAACACACATGCAGTGAACACTGGTTTATCCATATGTGGTTTGTGAAAATAACACACATGCAATGCCATTGGTTGATCCATATGTGGTTTGTGGAAAGAATACACATGCAATGACACTGGTTGATCCATGTGTGGTTTGTGGAAAGAACACACATGCATTGACACTAGTGGGTCCATATGTGGTTCATGTCAGGAACACACATGCAATGACTCTAGTGGGTCCACATGTGGTTTGTGAAAAGAACACACATGCAATGACCACTGGTTGATCCATATATGGCTTGTGGAAAAGAACACACATGCAATGAACACTGGTGGATCCATAAGTGGTTTGTGGAAAGAACACACATGCAAAGACACTGGTTGATCCATGTGTGGTTTGTGGAAAGAACACACATGCAATGACACGGGTTGATCCATATGTATTTTGTGGAAAGAACACGCGTGCAATGACACCGGTTGATCCATGTGTGGTTTGTGGATAGAACACACATGCAATGACTATAGTGGGTCCATATGTGGTTCATGTCAGGAACACACATGCAATGCCAATGGTGGATCCATGTATGGTTTGTGGAAAGAACACACATGCAATGACTCTAGTGGGTCCATATGTGGTTTGTGAAAAGAACACACATGTAATGACCACTGGTTGATCCATATGTGGTTTGTGGAAAGAACACACATGCAATGACACTACTTGATCTTAGTGTGGTTTGTGGAAAGAACACACATGCAATGACTCTAGTGCTAGTTTTAGTATAAGAACACACATGCAATGACTCTAATGGATCCATATGTGGTTTGTGGAAAAGAACACACATGCAATGACCACTGGTTGATCCATGTGTGGTTTGTGGAAAGAACACACATGCAATGACACTGGTGGATCCATGTGTGGTTTGTGAAAAGAACACACATGCAATGAGTCTAGTGCTGGTTTTAGTATAAGAACACACGTGCAATGACTCTAGTGGGTACACATGTGGTTTGTGAAAAGAACACACATGCAATGAGTCTAGTGCTGGTTTTAGTATAAGAACACACATGCAATGACTCTAGTGGGTCCACATGTGGTTTGTGAAAATAATACACATGCAATGACCACTGGTTGATCCATAAGTGGTTTGTGGAAAAGAACACACATGCAATGAACTCTGGTAGATCCATAAGTGGTTTGTGGAAAGAACACACATGTAGTGAACACTAGTTGATTCATATGTGGTTTGTGAAAAGAACACACATGCAATGCCATTATTTGATCCATATGTGGTTTGTGGATAGAACACACATGCAATGACACTAGTTGATCCATGTGTGGTTTGTGGAAAAACACACATGCAATGCCATTGGTTGATCCATGTGTGGTTTGTGGAAATAACACACATGCAATGACTCTAATGGAACCATATGTGGTTTGTGGAAAAGAACACACATGCAATGACCACTGGTTGATCCATGTGTGGTTTGTGGAAAGAACACACATGCAATGACACTGGTGGATCCATGTGTGGTTTGTGAAAAGAACACACATGCAATGAGTCTAGTGTTGGTTTTAGTATAAGAACACACATGCAATTACTCTAGTGGGTCCACATGTGGTTTGTGAAAAGAAAACACATGCAATGACCACTGGCTGATCCATAAGTGGTTTGTGGAAAAGAACACACATGCAATGAACACTGGTGGATCCATAAGTGGTTTGTGGAAATACCACACATGCAGTGAACACTGGTGGATCCATATGTGGTTTGTGAAAAGAACACACATGCAATGACTCTAGTGGGTCCATATGTGGTCCATGTCAGGAACACACATGACGTGAACACTGGTGGATCCATATGTGGTTCATGTCAGGAACTCACATGCAGTGAACACTGGTGGATCCATAAGTGGTTTGTGGAAAGAACACACATGCAGTGAACACTCGTGGATCCATATGTGGTTTGTGGAAAGAACACACATGCAATGACTCTAGTGCTAGTTTTAGTATAAGAACACACAAGCAATGACTCTAGTGGGTCCATATGTGATTTGTGAAAAGAACACACATGCAATGCCACTGGTTGATCCATATGTGGTTTGTGGAAAGAACACACATGCAATGCCATTGGTTAATCCATGTGTGGTTTGTGGAAAGAACACACATGCAATGACTCTAATGGATCCATATGTGGTTTGTGGAAAAGAACACACATGCAATGAACACTGGTAGATCCATAAGTGGTTTGTGGAAAGAACACACATGCAGTGAACACTGGTTGATCTATATGTGGTTTGTGAAAAGAACACACATGCAATGCCATTGGTTGATCCATATGTGGTTTGTGGAAAGAATACACATGGAATGACACTGGTTGATCCATGTGTGGTTTGTGGAAAGAACACACATGCATTGACACTAGTGGGTCCATATGTGGTTCATGTCAGGAACACACATGCAATGACTCTAGTGGGTCCACATGTGGTTTGTGAAAAGAACACACATGCAATGACCACTGGTTGATCCATATATGGTTTGTGGAAAAGAACACACATGCAATGAACACTGGTGGATCCATAAGTGGTTTGTGGAAAGAACACACATGCAAAGACACTGGTTGATCCATGTATGGTTTGTGGAAAGAACATACATGCAATGACACGGGTTGATCCATATGTGGTTTGTGCAAAGAACAGACGTGCAATGACACCGGTTGATCCATGTGTGGTTTGTGGATAGAACACACATGCAATGACTGTAGTGGGTCCATATGTGGTTCATGTCAGGAACACACATGCAATGACCACTGGTTGATCCATGTGTGGTTTGTGGAAAGAACACACATGCAATGACACTGGTGGATCCATGTGTGGTTTGTGAAAAGAACACACATGCAATGAGTCTAGTGCTGGTTTTAGTATAAGAACACACGTGCAATGACTCTAGTGGGTACACATGTGGTTTGTGAAAAGAACACACATGCAATGAGTCTAGTGCTGGTTTTAGTATAAGAACACACATGCAATGACTCTAGTGGGTCCACATGTGGTTTGTGAAAAGAATACACATGCAATGACCACTGGTTGATCCATAAGTGGTTTGTGGAAAAGAACACACATGCAATGAACACTGGTAGATCCATAAGTGGTTTGTGGAAAGAACACACATGTAGTGAACACTAGTTGATCCATATGTGGTTTGTGAAAAGAACACACATACAATGCCATTGTTTGATCCATATGTGGTTTGTGGATAGAACACACATGCAATGACACTAGTTGATCCATGTGTGGTTTGTGGAAAAACACACATGCAATGCCATTGGTTGATCCATGTGTGGTTTGTGGAAATAACACACATGCAATGACTCTAATGGAACCATATGTGGTTTGTGGAAAAGAACACACATGCAATGACCACTGGTTGATCCATGTGTGGTTTGTGGAAAGAACACACATGCAATGACACTGGTGGATCCACCTGTGGTTTGTGAAAAGAACACACATGCAATGAGTCTAGTGCTGGTTTTAGTATAAGAACACACATGCAATGACTCTAGTGGGTCCACATGTGGTTTGTGAAAAGAAAACACATGCAATGACCACTGGCTGATCCATAAGTGGTTTGTGGAAATGAACACACATGCAATGAACACTGGTGGATCCATAAGTGGTTTGTGGAAATACCACACATGCAGTGAACACTGGTGGATCCATATGTGGTTTGTGAAAAGAACACACATGCAATGACTCTAGTGGGTCCATATGTGGTTCATGTCAGGAACACACATGACGTGAACACTGGTGGATCCATATGTGGTTCATGTCAGGAACACACATGCAGTGAACACTGGTGGATCCATAAGTGGTTTGTGGAAAGAACACACATGCAGTGAACACTCGTGGATCCATATGTGGTTTGTGGAAAGAACACACATGCAATGACTCTAGTGCTAGTTTTAGTATAAGAACACACAAGCAATGACTCTAGTGGGTCCATATGTGATTTGTGAAAAGAACACACATGAAATGCCACTGGTTGATCCATATGTGGTTTGTGGAAAGAACACACATGCAATGCCATTGGTTAATCCATGTGTGGTTTGTGGAAAGAACACACATGCAATGACTCTAATGGATCCATATGTGGTTTGTGGAAAAGAACACACATGCAATGAACACTGGTAGATCCATAAGTGGTTTGTGGAAAGAACACACATGCAGTGAACACTGGTTGATCTATATGTGGTTTGTGAAAAGAACACACATGCAATGCCATTGGTTGATCCATATGTGGTTTGTGGAAAGAATACACATGGAATGACACTGGTTGATCCATGTGTGGTTTGTGGAAAGAACACACATGCATTGACACTAGTGGGTCCATATGTGGTTCATGTCAGGAACACACATGCAATGACTCTAGTGGGTCCACATGTGGTTTGTGAAAAGAACACACATGCAATGACCACTGGTTGATCCATATATGGTTTGTGGAAAAGAACACACATGCAATGAACACTGGTGGATCCATAAGTGGTTTGTGGAAAGAACACACATGCAAAGACACTGGTTGATCCATGTATGGTTTGTGGAAAGAACATACATGCAATGACAAGGGTTGATCCATATGTGGTTTGTGCAAAGAACAGACGTGCAATGACACCGGTTGATCCATGTGTGGTTTGTGGATAGAACACACATGCAATGACTGTAGTGGGTCCATATGTGGTTCATGTCAGGAACACACATGCAATGCCATTGGTAGATCCATGTGTGGTTTGTGGAAAGAACACACATGCAATGACTCTAGTGGGTCCATATGTGGTTTGTGAAAAGAACACACATGCAATGACCACAGGTTGATCCATATGTGGTTTGTGGAAAGAACACACATGCAATGACACTACTTGATCTTAGTGTGGTTTGTGGAAAGAACACACATGCAATGACTCTAGTGCTAGTTTTAGTATAAGAACACACATGCAATGACTCTAATGGATCCATATGTGGTATGTGGAAAAGAACACACACGCAATGACCACTGGTTGATCCATGTGTGGTTTGTGGAAAGAACACACATGCAATGACACTGGTGGATCCATGTGTGGTTTGTGAAAAGAACACACATGCAATGAGTCTAGTGCTGGTTTTAGTATAAGAACACACGTGAAATGACTCTAGTGGGTACACATGTGGTTTGTGAAAAGAACACACATGCAATGACCACTTGTTGATCCATATGTAGTTTTTGGACAATAACACACATGCAATGAACACTTGTGGATCCATATGTGGTTTGTGGAAAGAATACACATGCATTGAACACTGGTGGATCCATATGTGGTTTGTGGAAAGAACACACATGCAATGACTCTAGTGGGTCCATATGTGGTTTGTGAAAAGAACACACATGCAATGACCACTGGTTGATCCATATGTGGTTTTTGGAAAGAACACACATGCAATGACACTGGTTGATCCATGTGTGGTTTGTGGAAAGAACACACATACAATGACTCTAGTGCTAGTTTTAGTATAAGAACACACATGCAATGACTCTAGTGGGTCCATATGTAGTTTGTGAAAAGAACACACTTGCAATGACCACTGGTTGATCCATATGTGGTTTGTGGAAATGAACACACATGCAATGAATACTGGTGGATCCATAAGTGGTTTGTGGAAAGAACACACATGCAGTGAACACTGGTGGATCCATATGTTGTTTGTGAAAAGAACACACATACAATGACTCTAGTGCTGGTTTTAGTATAAGAACACACAAGCAATGACTCTAGTGGGTGGTGCTTCACGCGGCAGATCTGGAGGAGCATCACGCGGCACAAGGCGAGGAGGACGTGCAGTTCAACCCCTTGGGGGACCATGTGCTCACCGGTGCTGATGACTTAGGAGGCGCCGATGAGGGCGTGGAGTTCGACGGACACGCTCCGCTTGTGTACCCGGAGGTACATCTATTTCTACATGTTTCATATTTTCTGCTCGAGCTTAATCTATCCTGGCGTCATAAAAAAATCTAGTCCTAATGATTAGATGCAACGTCGAACTGGTACATGGAGAGATCTAGTTTGTTCTGAATGAATCCACATTATTTATTTATTAATAAGTTACCAAGAACACAAACCACATTAATTTAGGAGCGAGCTGGGGAGACGGCCGTAATGAGCTGCTGAACCTGTATAGACATGTTATTGCATCGAAAGTAACTTGGAATGGTGGAAGGAATATATATTTATTATTTTTCTCATTTCGGTTTGTATTCCATACATTACAGGTGTATTCAAGTGATATGGACTCTAACAAGGAGACCAGGGACAACAAGAGCCGCCATGTCATGAAGAAGCTCAAGAGCGGGATAATCCCTTTCCGCACTCGACTTGGGGAGCTCAAGTGCCCTTTCTATAAGAAAGGAGTCAACCAGAGGATTGCCAGCTTGATTTCGCATGTGGTTGGCATCGGTAAAAGCCCGGCTAGTAAACACAAGTCAGCGACCAAGGCTAAGCACGCTGCTTATGGAAAATTCTGGAGGGAGTATGTCAAGACCGTCCTAGTGTCCCCTTACTTAGGAATCAACAACTTCTAGCCGACCAACCCCATCACTGTGCTGGCCTGGCCACTAATAATATTTAATTCTCTTACCGTATCTAGACCCTTAAACTTTGGGGATTTCTATTTTCATACCCTTCAAAATATATTCATGTTGATCTGTTTATGGAGTTAAAGTTCCGGTGGCATACTCGTTATTTTGCATGGATAGAGGGGTGCCCCCGACAGATATAAGGGTTATCCTGTCCGCTAGATCATAGAGGATCAATGGTTAGTGGAAAAAACTGAGTACAACTGAATCGCCAGGGTTAGACACGAGGGGAAAAAACGTGACTCACGGTACGCTTGTACGGTGCACGGGGCGGTAGTGGACACGTGTGACCATGCACGGTGCATTAGCGTACGCGCTGCACGGTAGTGCAACGAAACATTGCTTCCCTTCTCCTTTAATAGAGGCCTCCCCACTCCCACTCATCACGCACACGCTCACTCAACCGTCTCCACTGTCCCATCACCTTCTGCAAATGGCCAACAAAACTCCAACCATGCCGGCGATGGAGAAGAACGGTGCGGTGGCCATCGGCGCCTCCAAGACCGCCGGCGAGGAGCCTCCTGTCCCCATCCCCGCATCCGCCGTAGCCGCCGGTGAGGAGGCCCCCGCCGGTCTCGGACAGATCCCGCTCGGCTGGGAACCCTACGAGGAGGTTATCTACATAAGGCCGGAGAACCCCTACAACACCAGCATCACTGACCCATGGTATGAGGTAACCAGGGTTTTCTCCCCTTCCCTTGTTTTCCCCTGTTCCCGTCATTGGATGCTAGATCGTATGTTATTAGGGCTCAGCTGTTCGTAGTATTTAAGTAGCTAATCCTCTTGTGTTAGATCTCGATTTTCGATGAATCCCCTTGTTCGTAGTTGGGATCAGTATTCGATTTGGTTTGAGATTTGGGGAATAATCGGGAGATCTCATTCGGTTAATTTATGCAAAAAATCAATCCCGATAATCAAATATCTCAATCATGTCCTTATTTCACTCTACTGTTTTTTTCCAACAGGAGGATAGCAGCGACCTCCGCAGCGATGACGAGTCCAAGGACACCAAGACTCGTCATGTGCTGAGGAGGCTAAAGTCCTGTCAGTACAACAACTTCTTCGCCAGCGACGTGTATAGGTGCCCCTTCTGCCCCACCAGGAGGCTTCGCGCCACGGACTTCAACTCCCTCGTCAAGCATGCCGAGGATGTGAGGACCTGCGGTGAGTCCGTGAACATCCACGGCTTCAGAGCCAAGCACCAGGCACTCGGTCTTCACCTCCGCAACCTCCAGAAGGTGGCTATCGAGGAGGGTCGCATGCCCCCGATCGGACCCAAGGCGCCCAAGGTCAAGGGGCTGGGAAGCAAGAAGTGGAGGAGGCGCTAGAGGGAGGAGGCGGATGCCCTCCTGGCAGAGGCCATGAGGGGCCACTGATCAGCTGCTGCTACTGTTGTAAAGCAGCTTATTTTGTCTTGTCTGTGTTGAACCTGTCAGCTGTTGCTGCTGAGCAGCCTAATTGTCAAACCTTGTTAAGTACCGTACTATATAACCTATATTAGCTGCTTTATCTACATCTTCTCTGTTTACTGAATTTATTTATGGTGCTGGTTTGTTTTGCTTCTCTAGATTTTCTACCAGATTGGGGAAAAACGATCGCAAAAGGAACAATGAATGAAGAGAGAAGCTGCTCTAGATTCCCTACATTTTTGGGCAAAAAAAAACACAACTATTAGAGAGAGATGGAAAAATGCACTCTTAAAAAGGCCAAATAACAAAAAAACTTCCACTTTAGGCGTCATGGCGCACGTAATGGCCAAGCCTTTGACAAGAAAACACCCCCCTCTGAGTGCATGTGAGGGCTTCGAAATATCGGGAGGGCAAAAGTGAGGGCAAACGAGACACAATGTTGCTATAGCTAAATCTGACAAAAAGCTGAATTTGGATTTACCATGCAATTTGGCTAGAGCTCCACAATGTAGCTATTCTAAATCCCTAAACTAATGCTTTTCCATCGACACGTGTGTTGCAAAGTTGCTTGATCGTGTATGCTTGCACAAGTGGCCTACAGAGAAACTTATAGAAGCATGGGCAAACGAGCTTCATTTTGGCAAATTCTGGACAAGCTTTGTGCAATCGGCAGGCCTGATCGGCTGGGTGGCTGCCCCGGGGTGCAGGGATGCTAGGTCCATGTCTATGCTTACACTTCTTAAACTTGTTAGGAATTAAACGTTACGTCGTGTCAGCACCGCGCACCCGCTGTGGATCGGCAACAAGATGGTGGTCTACGTGACCGGTCTCTGCCACGCCAAAGCCACATCGCACACCCGTCCCATCGCCTACCAGGACGGACGCCGAATTTAATCGCTAGGATTGGAAACCAACGGTGCTCGCCCGATCAAACTTGCTTCTGCATGGGTATGACCGGAATATTGGTAAACGGAATTTAAGCATCACCTTCCATCTCCTCAGCACATCACTGTGCAACAATCCCCAACTCATTCCTTCCGCCGCCGCCGCCACCGCAAGAACCATCGACACTGCCACAGGCACCGCCTCCGCCTGGCCATACCACCACAATAGATCATTCCACCGCCACGCCCACTCCCTTGTACCTCTACCAACCCTAGGCCACCACCGCCGCATTAGCTGCTACCATGGACGCATAGTATGACGTGTTCGGCGACAAGAGCGACTACACCGACGAGTACACCGTCACCGCCCATGGCACCACCAAGCCGACGGTCGTCCACACAAATGCGTCAGCGGAGGTCGCCAAGGTCATCGCAATGTACAAGCGGTGGCTACAGGAGCCGATGGACAGGTACAAGATCGTCGGCCTTGACCTCAAGTATACCGGAGATAGGAAGAGGACGGCGCTTTTGGAGCTCTCCATGCGTAACCGCTGCCTCCTATATCACATATGTAGGGCCAAATCTGTATGCTCGGAGCTTCACGAGTTCCTACACAGGAGGGAGATCTACTTCGCCAGCGTCGACATCAAGAACGACACTCCGAAGCTAGAACAGGATCTCCTCGTTCATGTCGTCAATCACGTCGATCTCCAACGTTTGCGGAGGTACCCGGATGGCGGTACGGGGAAAGACGGCATGGCTAGACTTGCTTCTGACATAATCGACCACGAGTACGCCGGCATGAAAGTCGAGTTCCCGAAGCACCTGCATGAGCGATGGGAGTGGAGGCACCTGGATTACGATGCGATCAAGTATGCAGCCAGGGACTCGTATGTCTGCTATGAGATGCTCAACAGGATCTGGCGGGTGGGTGAGTGTGCTGTTTACCACTACTAGTTTCGCATTTCGTTCCTAGTTTTCTCTCGCCTGTATTTTATCTCGCGTGCATTTTCTAAGCATTCTGTGTGTAAGAACCAAGCTCATATGATCCCTGTGTTATTAGCTACTTAACCTGTATGAATTACATTCCCCCTTTTGTATGCTCAACATTCATTCTTACAAATTCTGTCTATGCCATTTGCATGCGGCAGAATCCAGGACTGACATGCATAAGGTGTGATACATTCATAAGTCATAACCAAACCCAGATTATAGCGAAGGATACAGTCATAACCAAACCCAGATTATAGTTTGACAAAGGTAATACATAGCAGTTCGTAATTTCTCACATAGTGTACTTCTGAAATAACATGTTTTCATAAACACAACAATCATGCACTAATAGTCTACATCCTAGCCTGTTGGAGAAGGCAACCGATCCCAGGATGCCTTCGGTCGCTTTCCCCGGCTTGTAGATTCATCTACACTCCGGCATCTGCGGCAAACAACCTGCCTTGGTGGTGGTTCCATGATGCGATGCCTGGAACGAGATTTTACAATCTGGCGGTACAGCTCGTGGCTAACATACCCGTCAATTGCAGCATACTTCAGATTAGGTTCAGCAAGTGGCTTATCCTCCTAGTAATCGTGCCCTAAACGCCTCCACGAACATCTCATGTCATCGTACCACGGGTCGATGAGTTCGAAGGCAAGAGCGGCCATCCCGGTCTTGCCGCCCTTCGTCCCTGGGATCCAGTAAATTTCCTGGATGTCCACTCTGCACTCCTTTGGGATTCTAATGTTGGCAGTCGGGATTTCAAGCAGTTTAGTGTCATTCGTGATGTCAACACTAGTAAATGTTATGTGCTGGTTCACGAGAAAGTCATGAAACAGATCCCTAATGCTTTCGCCCCACCTGCATGAAAATAAATTCAGACAAATAATATAGCAATAACTTTTGCAAACAGACGGTTCCGGAACAAAAAGATAGCAAAGTCAACCAGATCCCGTCAGCCCCCTTCTCGCAAAAAGGCTGGTATACGAGGACGTGCCCCTTCATGGAGAGTTGCACCACGGCGATCCTACGGTGATCGTGGCTGTACTCGAGGTCAAGACCTACGAACCTGTTTTCTTCGAACTGCAGCCAACTCGTGTAATTATTCAGAGTGTTCCTCACCGTCCAAGGGCCGGTGGTGTAGACGACATCGATCTTCGTCCTGCCATGTTCTTTGATGTCGAAGTGCGTAGTTTCTTGCCTGCCGTCGTTTTGGATGTCCGGAGCATCCATGACTATAGGAAAGAGGGAAAGGATACGGAGGAAGAGGGTGATGTGGTGGTGGAGGAAATGGATGAGGCCGTGGAGGAGAAAGGCGATGAGGTCGTGGAGGAGTAAATGAGACGGAGAAGTGAAAGATTGAAACCGCCATTACCAATATCTGGAATGGTGCACGACCGTTCGTACTAGGGTGAAGGTGGAGAAAAACGGCGGTTTTACACGTCGACGCTAGCGCTTCCTAAAATTTGTTATGCGCCACTTGCATGCGGTGGAATCGAGGTCTACCATGCACGATCCAAGTCAAACGTAGGCACGTTTGCGCGTGCCGACCTTCACTCACTGATAGGCGGGCCGCACATTTTCTCTGACGATTTATTTTTTCACTTCTTCTAGACGGTTCCGGTGCCCGCCCTCAATAATTATGCCCCCTTCTTATCTTCCACGCGGACGAGAACCGGCAGCAGCGGCGGTTCCTTGGAGATTCACTCCCCACTCGAACAACTGCCCTGTCCCTGATTCCATCCCCTCTCGAATCCATCCGCCTCCTTATCACAATGCCTCCATTAATCTACCGAATTCCAGACTCCATTTGCCGCTATGGGTAGAGCTTGGGGTAGCAGCAGGCTGAAGCGAAAGGCTTGCGATGACGACGCGGATGGCCAGGGCGACCGCTACCGCGAGGATTGGGGATGGACGAACCTCAGCGCCGTGAAAGTGCACAGGATCGCCTCGGGGTTGGACATCATCTCAGTCGGCCGCCTCGCTCGCTGCATCCCTGGCTACCGCTTCACAATGCAGAACATGGACGAACAACCGTTCGGCATGCCACGCCTTCTTTACCTCAATAACACCAAATGGCCAAACGGCCGCGATGGCCACGCAAGTTCCAGTATCTAGCTTATTCGTTCAGTCATATCATTGATTCATATGTGCTGAACTCTCATCGGAATCCTATGTTCCTTTCGTCGAAAGTGTTGTGTGCACGCGCGGTTTGAACAAATCGAACCATTTAAGACTATTCTGTACAGTGGAAGCTCTGCTCGTACCTTATATTCTGGTATTTTCGTAGTGACACAGTCTTACTTTAGGTGATAGACGAGTTGTCAATTTTGATTTTGCAATGGAATGCCTGCTAGGTGATATTATGTTTCCTAAAATAGACGATTTAAGGCTGTTATGCCCCGAGCTGTTTATGATCATCGTCAGGAGTTTGTTCTGGGGGCTCTACTACTACTCCATATATTGAGTATCTTCATAGTGACACAGGCACAATTTAGGCGATATCTGAGGAGACACTCGTATTTAGGCGATATTTTGTGTACTTTAATCTGAAGGTCCAGTTGTCAAATTGTATTTGCAATGGAATCCATGCTAGGTGATTGTACCAACTGACAACAAACTCTGCAGAATATTCATGCAATACTGATGCTGCTGGATAAGTGGTCCGAATCAGTAGTGGTGAATATCAAGGAAGAAGAAGAGACGGAAATGGAAGATGACCAGAACTGGGTGGGTGGCAACGGCGAGTGGCTGGTCCTTTTATCATAGGATGGCAGTACTTGGACTCTAAAAAATGGCTACAGATCGGTGAGACTTGCATTGCCATCTTTGGAGGGTGTCGGCATTACTGCATTCAACAACAGGTGGTCGCCGCCCATTTCTGAATTCGCTTACAGGTTCAACATGGCAGAACTTGACCTCATGAAGGTACAGCTCCCACATAGGTCGTGGGAAGGGGCGTGGAAGAACTGGGATTACGACCTCTTAGCGGTGTTCGACAAGGCAATCACATTCATTAGATGCCCAGAAGACAATGAATGGTCAGTCTTGCATGACGACTTCCTGCGGCCGGAGAAGTATGTTGATGCCGTCTTCACCTACGGCTACTCTTCATACAGACCGCTACGCATTTATGCGGTCACTGAACCTAGCGGCGACGTGCGTGTTTGGGAGCCGTCCATTTGGGGTGAGTCATGGTGTCATATAGCATGTAAAATCCCATTCAAAATTCTGCTTACTAACTGTAAGTAACACGCAGGTACCCACGCAGCCCCGCACATCATTCTAGCTCCGGTCATCGAAGATGAAGTAGCAGATGCTGAACTTGGGACACGCGGCTGGTTCCTAGCACCTCTCGGAGACAACACGGAACAGGATGATGAACTCATGTGGATTCATATCAGGGGAGCACTAAACAGCGTTGGTGATACAATAGAACATATGGGGACACAACTTTCTTCATACCCATCGCTGCGGTGTCACATTTTCTCGAGGTCGGCATGCCCATCCAAAGACCTAGTAGAGCAAGTATGTAGCAGAGTCAACAATCTGAAGGGACAATCTGTGTTTCTTGGGATCAACTACCCTTTCTTTGTCGGAGCCCCTGGAGCTGTTGAACCTGTAATTGCTCAGGCAGCCCTGGCCCCTGATGATGTTGTTGCTGCTGTTGCTGGTGGTGGTGGTGGTGGTGGTGTTGGTGGTGGTGGAGCTGACGAAGAACTAGCTGCTGCTGCTCCTGGTGAAGCTGACGAAATACTTGGTGATGCTGCTGCTGGTGAAGCTGACGAAATACTTGCTAATGCTGCTGCTGGTGAAGCTGACGAAATACCTGCTGGGGCTGCTGCTGGTGAAGCTGACGAAATACTGATACATTGCAAACGTATCTATAATTTTTGATGTTCCATGCTTGGTTTATCTACTTTCTTGTGTTTTGTTCCAACTTTGGAGTACTTTTCATATGATTTCTGGGACTAACCTATTAACAAGATGCCACAGTGCCAGTTGCCTGTTTTCTGCTGTTTTTGGTTCCAAGAAGTCAGAAAATGAATATTCTTGGAATTGGACGGGACAAAAGCCAAAGTTACTATTTTCTTGGAAGACTCACGGATCCAGAAGGAGAGTCGGAGAGGGCCCCCCTTGGCGCGGGCCAGCCCAGGACGCGCCAGGGCATGGTGTGGGCCACCTGGCCGGCCACCGACGTTGCCTCCTTCGCCTATAAGAGTCTCCCGATACCAAAACTCTAGATGGTAAATCACAAATCCATGAAAAGTTCCGCAGCGCCGCCGCCACCGAAGGGGAGATTCGGGGGACAGAAATTCTCTGTTCTGACACCTTGCTGGGACGAGGAAGTGCCCCCGGAGCCATCTCCATCGATCTCCACCACCATCTCCATCACCATTGCCAATTCCCATGATGAGGAGGGAGTAGTTCTCTCTCGAGGCTAAGGGTTCTACCGGTAGCTATGTGTTCATCTCTCTCTATGCATGATCTTATTGTGATCATGAGCTTGTAGTCTATAGATCTACCTTGCTACTCAAGTGCTTTAATAGATCTCTGCTCTCCCCATGTGTGTGAAAGTGACAGCATGCACACCATGGTGGCACTTAGGCTAGAGATTACAAATACTTGTTATGAGTTATATTTGGAGTTGGATGTCTTTATGAAATTGTGGTGTTTGTTGGACTCATCTAGTACTCAAGGTGATAGTGTGGGGTTTCTAGATGGGAAAGATGAACTTTGAGGTGTGCTGTTATAGCCCTACCATCGATTAGAGTGTCCAACCAGAGAGTAGTTCAGCGTAGTATCATAAAGAAGAATATATTTATATGAGAGTGTTCACTAGTGAAAGTATGATCCCTAGGCCTTGTTTCTAAGCATTGAAACACCGTTTGCAACTAGATCTATTACATGTTTGCTTGCTTCCATCTTTATTTCAGTTTGCCTTTAGTCTCTTCCACGCCATCAAGCTCTTTTCTATCACCGTTACCACTTATAATTACCCATACCACTTGTATTTCACTATCTCTTCGCCGAACTAATGCACCTATACACTTGACAAGTGTATTGGGTGTGATGGGGACACAAGAGACTTCTTGTATCTTGATTGCAGGGTTGCTTGAGAGGGGTTACCTTTGAACACTTCCTCCCTAAGTTCGATAAACCTTGGGTGATCCACTTAAGGAAAAACTTGCTGTTGTTCTACAAACCTCTGCACTTGGAGGCCCAACAACTGTCTACAAGAATAGAAGTGTGTAGACATCAAATACCTGCTGAGGCTGCTACCGGAGTCCAGGAAGAACATGCTAGTGTTGTTGCCGAGGTGCCAGCACTTCTAGTGTTGATAGCAGATTGTGTGTTTGCTGCACACTCATGCGCCTATCATGTTGACACTCCAGATCTGACCTAGAGCCAAATCCACGTTGGGGGGAGGGGGCTACAATTGGCTCATCAGTGGGGTCGTACGATTTGAAGGAGAATGACAGACGGCCAAACGAAGCATTCTGGTTCGTTCCGACGATACCAGCTCCAGGGACCTAGTGCTCATACTGGCAGATCCGATGAACCATTTGTCTTTATCTTTATCATTAGTTACGCTTATGTGTGTAAAGACTAAGCTGTGCTTATTTGTGTAAGACTAAGTTAGGCCTAACTGCATAATATTCAGTGAAGCCCAACTTTTCTTTCCATGCCCTATTGATGATTGATGACATGGATCTAGCTTTTCTGCACGTATTTGCATTGAATCGCTCATTGATTTGTTCAAATATTTTTTGGCAATGGCTGATAAACTCCACTCTCTTGGTAACTTGCTTTATCAACGAGCACTTGTTGATGCAATGCAAAGTACAGAACATGGTCATCATCGTCATTCCATTTAGGTTCTCTATGTTTCGTCATCACGGAGCTACTAATTTCAAATGAAAATCTAGTAAACAATATATGTGTACATTGTTAGAGTATGCTACGGCCACGGTACATACATGTTTTTCTACAATCACAAGAAGAAAAACTTGATGCATTTTCACCTTGTTGGCATTGTGCCGAACTAGGTGGATGTGGCTTTGGGGTTCGAAGAGGAAGGCGTCGTGGCTGGTGCGTGTGCGACCATGGCGACGCCGAGATCGGATTCTGGAGGAGGCCAACAAGACCGAGCATGTTCGGCATGGTGACAGATCTCACCCGGGAATGAATTCCCGTCCCCACGCCGTGCCAATGGTGCGGTCATGGTGAGGGCAAGCTCCGATTCGGGATGGGGAGGAGAACGGGCCGAGCAGGTTCGTCCAAGTCCTAGCTCTGCGCCATGGCCGCGGCCACAGATTGTCGCCTCGGAGGAAGAAGAAGACGCATAAAGGATGCATGCGCCCACGCTGCAAGCCTACATGGCAGCGACGACGGCAGCGACATAACGGTGAAAGCTGACATGGGGGCCCAACTTGACGGCCGTTAGCCTGATTTTTTTGTATTGAAACGTAAAGTTGAATTCTTGCCGAAAAAGACACTCTGAGTATTTGGCACGCCAACTGTAGTCATCGCGGCTGATTTCAGGGAACTCGGGTACCACGTTGCCTGGCCACCCCAACTTTCGGGCTGCAAAATGATATTCTCCTCTTCCATCCCATGATTAGGACAGTTCATTACGGCTTCTTTCATCCTTTCCCACGCAAGTGCTAGTGGCTCACGGTCTTCTTGTCTAAAACTTGTAATGTTGGATCTTAGCTGCATAGTCTTAGTTGGGGGAAAACTTTAGTCATAAACAAATTAGTACATTCCTCCCAAGATTTAATAGTGCCCTTTTGTAGAGATAGCAACCAATCCTTAGACTTTCCTCTAAGAGAGAAAGGAAACAATCTTAGCTTAACAACATTTGGATCTACATCCTTAATACACATCTTGTCACAAATTTCAGTAAAAGTATTTAAGTGCAATTCCGAATCTTCAGTGGGTGAACCCCTAAATTGGTTTTGTTGAACTAAACTTAAAAGGTTAGGCTTTATCTCATATGTTTCCGCATCAACTGCGTGCTGAGTGATGGTGCGCGAATAAAATCATCAGTGGGAGTAGCACACTCCCCTAATCTCTTTTGAGCCATGGCTCTTAACTTTTGGGTAATTTTTAAATAATGAAAACGAATAACAAGTAACTATTTTTTTGGGTTTTCAAATAGATAAGAAGAAAGTAAACTAATAACAAGAATTAAATTACAACTAATAGTAAAATTGAAAACAAGGTCTCTAGTGACCTCACCAGGATAGCGAAATTGCCTCCCGGCAACGGCGCCAAAGAAGGGTTGATTACCTCCGATCCGAATTCACGGATGTAGTATAATAGATTTTTTCCTAGAAGACCTAGGTTTAATCGAACCTCGGAAAGCACTGCTAAAAGGTAATAAAAAAAGACACGTCTACAAGACTTTGTTTGTTTGTTTTACCTTAGTTGACCAGACCAATCTAGTTTACATTATAATGGGTTTGAATCAATGGATGGAGATAGACCAACACTACTGCAAAAAGGCTTAGAACCTCTAGGTGACTAGTGACAGGCTGAATTGTGCCTGTCACTAGTAAGTATTACCAGCGACAGGCAAAGATAAGCCTGTCAGTAGTACAAAACACTAGTGACAGGTATACAAACATGACTGTCACTAGTATTTTTTGTTGAGCCCGACGAAAAGAAAAAATTACTTAGTGACAGACATCTATAAATGTATGTCACAATTAGCGTTATGATTAGTGACGGACCCAAAATATATCAGACATTAGTAATTTTCGTGGAGGCGGCTGAGGGCAAATATCTTCGACGAATCATGTTCCGCCGAGCGGGCGAAAATTTCCACCTCATGTGCCGTCCGACCGAGGAAATAGGAGAAAGTAACTCCCTGGCATGATACAGATCACGATCTTCTCTCAAAAAAGAAAAAAAGATATAGATCACGATCGCCCCCATGACCCATGCTTCCACCATGACGCCCAATTCCTGGCTACTTTCTCTCCTCGCTATGTCCCTTGCTACGCCGCTGCCGGATCACCCAATCTGGCAGTTCCACGCCATGCCGCATGACTCGCGCCGCTAGTCGTGCTGCGTCAAGCGCCGCCTTGACGAATGATCGCGGCGAGGAGGAACCATGGCCTTCTCTATGGCATCCTCTGTAAGGTTTCTAAATTCTGGGAGGATCAGCGACAGGGGTTGGGATATACAAAGTGGCTCTCGAAGACTCTGGAGTGACGACGGAAGGGCAACCGGCAGAGGTGGAGAGGTGCGCAACGACCTGGAAGAGATCCCATTTCCATTATGTAAGTTGGTATTTTTTCGTCTGTGCTCTATAGTGGCTGAAGAATCCGCCGGTTGTTTGTACTGAAATACAAATCATGAAGTATGATATGGTGTGCTCTTGCAGATGGTGCCGATCACTAGGCGTGCAAAAGAAATAGAAATTTCAGGTCCAGCACTATCAACATCTAACTACCTCTGGTGTTGCCTCACGTGCTCCCTATCTAAGGAAATCACCAAGGTCTGGTTATCCATTCGACCGAGTATCACATTCATGTCTCCTTTAGTTTCTATGCATGATATCTCTTTGTCGCTTCTCAGTCTTCAACAGTATTTGGGTACTGCACTGTTCGTTTTTGTGTTAGTACATCAAAGAACTTGCTCTTTTTAACAACTGGAATATGTATTTAATTAATTTGAAGGCAATGGTCTTCAACTGGTAGGCATTGTCCTCCGAATGTATGGAATTATCATTCATATAAACCATTTTGCAAAAAAATCACCACGGTCTGACACTTATTGTTTTTTATCTTGCTGCTAAAGTGTGGGTCTCTAATATGCTATCATTCTTAAGATGAGAAAATATCCGAATGTTTTTGGAATATTGTTGAGAGGTAATTAATTTCATCATTTTTACATATTTTTCTACAGGTATTTTCTTTGATAAACTATACGTTCTCTTGCTCTGGCAGGTCTCTGTACCAACATAGCTTGTCCCTATATGCATGTGAAAGTGAACTCTGGCAAGTCCCCGTAAAGATTTTCTAAAGGGATATTGTACGGATGGTGATGAGGTATTTAATGATATTATTAGAGACTTATCGATCTTTCAAGTATTACATATCTAGGATGGAATTTAGCATATTATTTGAAACTTTGATATACATAGTTTTATTACAACCAAAAATATTTGTATTTAGCGGTACCATGTACATGCAGAACATGTATAATCATATTCCTACAACAACTAATCAGCTAAGACAGACCGAAGTTACTCACGAGCTCTATCAGCCAGTGTTATGGCAATGCTTATATGTTTAGTTGATTTCTTATTTTAGTTCGTGGACAAAGTGGAGATTAGTTGATTTGATGGGCTGATGCAAAATCATTTTTCTTATTTTGCCTGATTTTTCGTAGGCCAATGAGTTCTGACGCAGAATAAAGAGGATGCCCAACAATTGTACTGCGGCTGAGCTCGACTCAGGAATTCCAAGATTTTGGTTAAGCTGATTCAATCCTGGATGGACATTTTCTTAGCGGTCTACTCGAGGGTACTAAAATATGCCATATATGTTTCGTACTTTTTATGTGTCGTGTGGCTCTAATATAATGTACCGTGGTGATGTTGTTCTTTGGAGTTCAAAGGCGAGGAAACAGGCTTAGCCAAATTTGTGTCGATGATAGATTGCAAGTTCTTATGTGATTGTGTTATCTGTGCAAATATTATGTCATATTCGGTTATGTGAAATATCATTGGTACGACATCTTATTGTTCTATCTGAAATATTCATGCAAAATGCATTTTCTATAGCATCTTATTGTGCTATATATGAAATATACATTAGAATGGTTTTTTAATTACTAAAATTCAAATCAGTGACGGCAAGATAATGGGCATGTCACTACAAACCGATGAGGTTGTGGCCTTTGATAGAAACCAGTGACATGCATCTCGTTTGCCTGTCACTAGTATACACATACTAGCGACAGGCACACATAATTGCCTGTCACTGGTATACATACTAGTGACAGGCACTTGCCTGTCACTAATAACCTCTTACCAGTGACTAGTTATCAGTGACAGACGCTTTGCCTGTCACTAATGGGCCTTTTGAGCCAGTCACTGATAGCCTATTCTGCAGTAGTGCAAGGTTGAAGATGCACCTGCAGCTGCACATCAAATGGGATAAAAGATAAATAAGCATAGTCATGTATAATTTTTGAATGGAGATAATCTCTTGTGAGCAACACATCCTAATATTTTAGAGACCCCATGAGGCAGCAGACATAGTAATAGACTTTTAATCCAACCGAGAGTACACCAAAGCCACGGGTTATAAATGATTATTAAGTGCAAAACATAGATCAAAGCTTTAAGTGGTAATGTTGTTGTTGATCCCGAATGGGGCGCTAAGCGAAGATCGTACTACCCTTTCTGTGACTGAGGTTCCTATGAGATCGCCGCTAGCCAAGTATCTTACCTCAAGCCTTTATCAATCTATGAGATCTTGGGTACCTACAAGTCCACAGATCGAGACAAGAGACGAAGAAACAAAAGATACAAATCACAATTCCAAACAAAATACAATTCTCTCATGATCTAGATGCACATAATTGCTGCAAGGTTTCTCCCCAACCCGTAGCCTGTGAGAACTACTCACTCATAACAAATAGATCGGAGATAGAAAACATCATACAAATACTTCAATTGAAATCAAATATTCATACAATGGTCGCCAAATCACAAGGAGATCTAAAGTACAAAGCAATAGCTATGGCTAGTGGATGGATTGAAGGGGGAAGTGATGAACAATGGATGAACAATGGTGTGGATCTCCTTTGGTGGTGTTGTGATGTAATCTGAGAATGGCGGCTCTCTGGACGGCTGCTGGAGCCTCGAAATATATAGGCGTCTTCACGAAAGTTTTAGGGTTTGACGAGACGAAGCCGTCGCCACCTGGTATGGGCGGACGGCGCCCGTACCAGTGGTCGTTAAGTGTGCTGACGCCCTGAAAAGCTTCTCCAATTACTTGGCCATGTGTACTTCCTCAAAATCATTTATTATGACTCCTTATTTCGCTTTAAAAACCGAGATTTTCTGCACACCATAAATGAAAGAAGGGATTTACGTATCTTTGCAATTATTAGTCATTAGTGGCAAGAAGTTGAGTGTTTCTTTAGAAATTGCTTGACTAAAAACAATGTTTAAACGCGGTGGAAGATAGCAAAAATCGGAGCCATCAAGCCTCTATACAGTCATCCTCACTAGTAGAAAAAGGGTCTTTGGTCCAGCACCCAAATGTCATTGGTCCCGATTCGGTTCCGCAATCGGGACTAATGCCAAGCACCGGTCCCGGTTCATGCCGCCTCGGCATAAGTCCCGGTTCATCTCTAAGCTATGGTCCCAGTTCGTTGCATGAACCGGGACCAATGCCCCCGCGACACACATGTAGCGCTTTACGGAGCATTGGTCCCGGTTCATGCCATGAACCAGGACCAAAAACCCCTCGACGGTCCCAATCTGGGACAGAGATCTAAATTAAATCGAGGCAGAAATTGAATTGATCTAGTATTTTTGAAAAATTCTTCCACAAATTAATCGAGACAGAGATCTAAGTCGAGGCATTTCATTAATTCAACCACAAATTCTTCCTAAACAAAGGTGCGATTTCACAAATTCTTTCTAGTCAACAATTTCACTTGCGTTGCCACTGTCCTCTGAGCCGTCGGCTTCCTCGTCGTCGTCGGACGGAATCTCCATGATTTCTGCATTGTTCGCGAGACGGAGCACCTCTTCGCGGCGAGCGGCATCGATGACGGTGTACTTGGTCCGTCCAAAGACCGACCAGAACCTCTCATGCCCTTCTCGGTTCTGGAGATCCTGGTGCACCACGCGGCCGTAAACGATGCGGTTGCCAATCTTGGCCTTCCGCTCCTTCTTGAACAGCGTCGGCCAGTACGGGCTGGCCGCCGTGCACCGGGGCAGCGCCCTCTTCCACGCGGGCATCTGGCGGCGATGCGCCGCGATTTCGCTCTCCATCTCGACTTCGTCGGGGACGAGGAGCGGAGCCACCAGCACACCCGCATAGCTGATGCGCCACCCGTGGGGCACCGTCACGCCCGGCGGCACGAGGATGTCGAAGTGCACGAACATCACCGCCTCGTAGAAGTTCAGCACGGGCATCTCCATGGTGGAGCGGCGGAGATTGGAGAGGGAGGGGAGGCTGGACGACGAAGCGACAGCACAGTGGAGAGATTGAAGAGGGCGAGGCGATGGCGAATCCACGCACTGTGGCCTCCTATTTGTACACGAGGATGACGAAGCGACGGTGCTGGGCATTGGTCCCGGTTCATGCCATGAACCGGGACCAAAGACCCTCCCCGCGGCACGTGGCGGCCCAGCAACGCCCCCACCTTGGTCATTGGTCCCGGTTCATGCCATCAATCGGGACCAATGACCTGGGTGGTTTTTTTTGGATGGCCCTCCCTGCGACACACACGTGGAGCTCTACGAAGCATTGGTCCCGGTCCATGCCAAGAACCGGGACCAAAAACCCTCCTCTGGCTATAAATAAGCCCCACACATCCACTTATTTTTTCTGGAATTTTGTGTGGGAGGTGGATGCTAGGTTGTTTCTGGGGCCCCCAAATTAATCCTCCGAGAATCCATGTTATGCATACAACCACGATCCCATGATCAGTTAGTCGTGGCACATAACCGACAAGTATCAAAGTAAACATCCGAAACATAACAAATACATGTCATACCTTATTTGCCAATATGGCTACATCGATCAACATTAGCAGACTTCATTAAGCGTAGAGCCCGAGCCATGCCTTCACCTACAGGCAACTGACTGGGAGAACATCCTAGCTCCCATAGTCGTCAACGTTACCATCTTCTTGATATCTGACCAAGTTAATAGCCAGGGACAATGCCAGTGAGTACTTTGATTATACTCGCAAACCACCTTAAGATAACAATAATAACAAGAGGGTATGCAGTATGGCTGTGGTAGTAGGAGGGCTCCAAGAGGGGTTCTTTTCTCAATTAGTTTCTCTTGTAGATATAGCATCTACATATCTTTGTTGAGAACTTTTGTAAAACATTTTGGAAACCTTTTTGAAAAGTGTTGGAAAACACTAGGATTGGGTCACCCATTTGTTCCTTCTTTTCGGTCATCCCATGACCAAACTCCTTTCATTTCTTTCTAACCATCCCATGGTCAAAAGAGGTATCCTTTCCGACCATCCCATGGTCAAAACATTTCAAAGCCATTGCTTTTCCGAAATCCTTTTTGAAAACAAAACCAGCACCGCTCTACAGCAACCTTCCCAAACATCCATGACCGTGGACACAGCTATTCGAATAGATTTACACTCTGCAGAGGGTGTACACTTTACCCACACCATCCGGGTACACTACCCTGATCTTCACCGATCGTGGGTCAAGTAACCGATCAAGACTCTCCGGATGCCCACTCCAATATAAGTGCCTACCCAATGAGTGTTATTCCCCTCAAAACCGGGACGTCGGGTACCGAGGACCAACCGGAGTGCCTTTTACACTTTAGACAGTGGGCGCTTTCAATGAGGGGCTCATAGTAACGCGTGGAGGTCTATAGGCCCTTCGTTCCTTCCCGGTCGATGTCCCAAATGGACCGTTTGTCTAGAGAAGGCCCACCCTCCAGGGAGTTTCATCCCCTGTAGTAGTTGCGAGGCAGCTTATACAAGAATAGACAAACATCAAATCTAGCCCTGTCCCATTCCAGAGTAATGTGGTTGCACGGGTTAATTGTTCTAGCAAAACTGCAAAGATCCGGGTGCGTTTTTGTAAACCGTTTTCCTCCATCTTTCCTTCAGAATTTTGTAAAACAAAACCTTTTTCTTTCTCAACCACTCCTTGGAGGTCCCACCTCACCAAGGTTTTATCATAAAACAGTTGGTAAAACTTTTCCGGGGTCTTCCAATCCTATAACTTTGCTTCGGCTAAATCGGGGTCTCCAAAGGGGTATGGTGTATTACACCATCTACCATACTAGGGACAAGTAGGTATCATCGAGAGGGTTGTACTTAGTAGTACCCTTGAGTAATGGTTTGGAGGAGCCAAACCACTACTAGATATACAACATCATATAGTGAAACAATGTAGTTTTCATAGAACAGTAAGTAAAACATGCATAATTAAAACAGTATGACGAGGCTTATGAGCAAGAAGGTGGCTTGCCTGAGATTAGCAATATGGCATAATGTCCCTGGAATTCTTCTTTATATAACCAAGAATACCAATACCAATAATAAGATCTCTTCTTCTCGGCGTCAATACAAGCGCAACTATCGTCGCCATCGAGTATACATGCAAACAAATGAGTCCACAATCAAACAAGGCATTCAAGCATCGATACAATACAGCAAACCATTGAACAATACAAGTTTAAGATTCAGCAGGTTTTGAGAGGATTGGATTTAGAAGATTGAGATGGCCTTGGAGAAGGGAATGAACACCCATAAGGGTTTATTGTCGAGGAACTACCTAAGAGGGGGTTTTGGGGCCAAGGACATATTATGTATGGTAACATTGTATAAAAATGATACCTATAGGTAGATGTTGATAAAATGAAACCAACAAAAGTGGTTTCACTAATTTATCACTTTTCTTTAAATAGTTATGATTTTCCTAGTGAATTAACTTCTAGTTTTAGGGGATAAATCACCAGAAAAGTTGTGGAGCTCCAAAAATTATTTCCTTTGATGGGTAGGTAGAGATTGATGTACTTGATCACTGAGAGTTGGAATCAGGTCAAAATATTTACCAGAATGCCCTTAGAAACTTCGCAAAGACTGTTTTGTAGACAACTTGTCTTTTTCACCAGATTAAATATATAGAGACTTTTTATATGAGACAAGGGGCAATGGGTAGGTATTGAAAATAACTTCCAGTACCAATTGGAAATACTAATTTTGGATTTGCAGAGCTACTATAGTGATTTATCTAGTGAAACTACCATATTAAGAAGGCTTTAATTTATTAAAATTACTCAGAAGCTTAATAATTCTTGATCTCCTGGAATTTGGTAGTATTTAGTGTACCATACCAAGGGGAGGTTGATTTAGGTCAATACCCATGTTGGTTTGACCTCAGGAATTTTCTAAAGTCATAATAGGTATGTTTTTGTTATTTTTGTTACAGGAGTTTACTGGTTCCACTTGGAGGGAGGCCAAGGTCATGAGGTAGGCACAGGCAATACCTACCAGGGGCACTTGGGTTTGCCCTATTTGGAGTTGTATAACTCCCAGAAACAATTTAATGGTAAACAGGAAACCTTTGGGCACATGATTTATGGCAGAAAAGCTAATTACTAATTTGTTACAATTTTGATACTGAATAATAGACAAAACCCTAAGGTATCCTAGGAAATTTGTATTAGATCATTTGGAGGTATTTAACCTTTTCAAATCGATTTAACCTGATGGCCAAATTTTCTGGATCTGGGCAAAATAATAAAAGGGCCAGGGCTGGGCGGGCCAGATCCTGAGGAGAACTGGGCCGCAGCGGGGGATTCGGCCCACCAGGGCTGCACCACGTGCGGGAAGCGACGCCGTTGAACCTGACAGGTGGGGCCCTGCGGTCAGTGGGAGCGGGCGGCTGAACAGATATCGGCGATCCTGGGCCGTTGGATCTAGTCGCAATCGACGATGCAGGGTCATCTCCCTCGCTGAGACACCGCCGGTGACGGGGGAAACCCTTCAGGCGGCGACGAGGAGCTCACCTGGGGGCTCGTCGGTGTCGGGAAGGCGGCGGAGGCGATGCGGCGCACGACGGCGAGCAGATCGAGGGGCAGCATCAGTGTTCTCCATGCTGGGATCTGGCGTGCGCGACGACGCCCGGAGCAAGCTCGCTGGAGCTCAGCTGCGGCGCCATTAGGGAGGGTCCCGGAGAAAGTGGATGGTAGGGTTAGATGCAGAAGTTCTAGAGGGTTATCCCAAGGTGACATGTAGAAGGAGAAAGGAGGGAAGGAAGGATCCTAGCTCGAAAAGAGGGAGGAGGCCAAAGCTTCACTTTTTCCTTCTCTCGGGCAGTACTACATAGTAGGGAGGGAGAGGAGGCTTGGGTGAGGTAAGAGGAGGGGAGAGGGGGCAAATGAGGAGCAGAGAGGGGGAGGTTGTGGCCTCTAGCTTATTTAAACCGGGGAGGGAGAGCTTGATGTATAATGTTCATTTTGGACATTAGGAGAGGTGGTGGCTAGGGGTTGGTCCTTTTGGGCGGTGGAGGGTTGCTGGTTAGCTCCATTTCATGGTCTAAAGTGACCAAGAGAGGGAGTGGGGTAGGTTCTTGGAATTGGTGGCCAAGGTGGGGATCTTGATGCTCATTGGGGGTATCCCCATGGATGGGTGCATGGTTTTAGAGCTGGGCTGGTTCTGGGTGGTGTGTGGGACCATTACTTGACCAGAGAGGGTGGGGAGGTGTCATTGTATTGGGAACGAAATGTACCTAAGAAGGTTAGATAGAGGTGTGGGGACTAGCAAGGAAGCTATCGATGGCGTCCGCAGGCGGGATTAGATACAAGCAAGTGTAGCTGGACGCAGGAAGTACTCAGGTTCGGAGCCCTCGTGGTGAGGTAAAATTCCTACTGCTGCCGATCTGACTATGAGCGATATACGAGCTACAAGTGCTCCTCAGGCTGTATTCTCTAGCCACTGTCTTAAATGCACTAAGACCAACCCTTTCTACTGAGGCCTTGCCTCTCCTTATATAGGCAGAGAGGCAACGGTCTCACTAGCCAATCCGACAGGTGGGCCCCAGCCGGCTGGTCATCTACAGTATCTGGTACAACCATGTCCCATCAGAGTACGAGCGGTATGGCTATCGTGGGCATAGTGAACGCCGTGCGAGCCTGTCGTCAGCACCGGGCCACTGTTCCCCCATCATCCCCGCAACGTCTTCGGTATGGCCGAGTAGTTGCCAGTCTTGTCGTCGTACAGGGCGTACCGCGCACTGTTCCGCACGTCGCCCTGTCTCCTTGATTGGTTCCGGTTACGCTGTTGTAGCCGGCTGCTTCTCGCCGTTTCGGCTACCTTTCGATAGCCGGCTTGACTTGCCCTGTCCGTCTGTGCTTAACCAGCCGGACGCGATCCGACTGCCATATTTCTTGTCTGGTTAGGGTATTCGGAGCTGATCCCCCGACACTAGCCCCCGAGCGCGTGTAGATTTCGCCCTTAGGTGAAATGTGCACGCGCTCCTTCTTTGTTTGAATTTCTGACTGGCTACGCTTGGTGGTTGCGCTACCCGTGACGTCAGTGCTGACGCCGGCCACGCGCGCACGCGCGATCATTGCTCTGCGGCGGGCAGTGGAATGTCCTGTTGCACGTCGCCTCGGGAAACTGCCGCCCGACGCTTCTGTTCTCGCTCCGGGATCTTCTGCGCACCCCGTGTCTGCACACGGGATCTGGGGCGGCGGTTGGGGTGGGGATCGTCTCGATGTATGCCATGTGGCGCCGCAGACGGTTGCCCTTCCGGGCCTTTAAAGGGGCGTCTGGGAGGAGGGCAGTTCCTCTCCTTCACTTCCCCTGCTCCCAGTTGCCTTCCTTTCTCCTCTGCGCTCCTGCCTTTCGCACCTCGTCGCCATTGCAGTTGTATCCTGTCGTGCCGCCCGTTTTTCGTCGGCGGCGGTACGGGCCACAGCCACTCATCCGCCGCCACGTCTCCCTACAAGTCGGAAATGGCAGCCAAGTGCGGAGCCTGGTGTGGCTCCTCCATCACGAAGGACCACATCCAAAAGTACCATGCCACCCGCGTCCTTCCGTCGGAGGAGGAAGTAGAGGTACGGCTCGCGCCGACGGGGGAGGTGTTTCTGTATTCGGAGGAGGGAGAACGGTTGATCTTACTCTCGCACCTGGCGCGCGGGTTCGCGTTTCCGGTGCACCCGTTCTTCCTCACCTTCCTCGCCTTCCTCGACCTCCACCTCCACCATCTCGGCACCAATGCAATCGGCACGCTAGCGCACTTCATAGCTTTCTGCGAGAGCTACCTCGGGATCCAGCTGGATCTCGGGCTCTTTTTCCGACTCTTCCGAGTCCGGCCGCAGGTGCAGTTTACGAAGGGGCTGTTGGTCGTCTGCGGCGGCGCCTCCATCTACTCTCGTGCACAGACCGGCTACCCGAAGTTCCGGCTGCACGACACGGTACGACTGTGGCAGCAGTTGTACTTCTATGTCCGGAACCGCACCAACATGGACCGGGTCAACCTTCTGGCATTCCAGGACATGGAGTCCAGCTGGTAGCACTAGGACTTGAAGATCTACGGCAAGAAGGCGGAGTCAGATGCAATGCTGCAACGCATGCGCTCCCTCGTCACCTGCCGGCTAACCGGCCTGGACATCACTCTCACCTGGATGTCCCGGCTGATGATGCCGTTGCAGCAGCGAGCGCACAAGATGTGCTTCTACTCCGGCCGGCTGGACCCGACTCGGCTGTCGCGCCGCGATCCCCTCTACCACAACCTGAAGGAGTGGGTGTGGACGATCACCAAGGAGCGGTTGCCGGAAGGCTGGTCCTTCGGGTTGGCCCCTTACAGCCGTGACAACCGCGCGCCTCGGGTAGGTCCTCCTAGCCGGAAATTTCTTTTGTATCTCTTGCCCTCTTTTTTATTTTATCCGACTAATCTTTTGTATTCGGCAGATCTTCCGTTGCATCCTTCGTGAGGAGGGCGACGCCCCACTTGAGACGTTCGCGCCTGACTTGCCCGAGCCGCGCGCTCGGCGGTCTGGCGAGGAGTCAGACAGCGACGGGGACGCCTTTCCTAGCCGGAACGACGAGCCGGCCGCCGATCCCCACACGGAGATTGACGAGGAGGAGGAGGCCGCGCCGGCCCCCGATCTGGCACAGCGCCTTGTGACGGACGGTGACTCCAGCCAGTCTGGCGCTAGCGGGAGTGGCTCCAGCCAGTCTAGCACCAGCCGGCCTGCTACGGAGGAGCCGGCCCCCAAGAGGAGCCAGACCGGTTCCCTTCCACCGAGTCGTCTTGGCCGGAAGAAAGGGCCGCCCGCGGTGGTACAGGGGTACGTCTTTCTTTGGGTTCCTTTACCATCTTCTGTTTCTTTTGTTTTCTCCCTTTTTGCCTTTGGCTTATTTGCTTCTTTTTCCTTCTTCTCTTCTTCTGTCTTTTCAGCACGCTGGTCTCCTTTGGGGCCGCGAGCCCGGCGCGAGCGCTGACTGGGTCGCCACCCCACACGTCGACCACGTCTGCCTCCGCCCCTCCTTCCTCCGAGGCACCGCCTCCGCCGCCGCCTCGAGCTGAACTGGCTACCTCGGCCGGAGCGGGGGGTCCTCAGCCGGACATGGTGGTCCAGCCGGAAACGGTTGAGAACACCTCGCAGGACGGGGATGGCTCTTCTGCGGGAACACGGAGGGCGGCAACCGGCAAGGAGCTCGTGGTTGTTGGCGATGACAACTCTGAGAACGAGCTGGGGGAGGAGTGGAGGATAGCGGTGGTCGCAGCGAAGGAGTCCCTGGCCGCCAATGCCGTGGATGACGACGCCTCCTCCGTCGCCTCGCTGACGAATCTCGCTGCCACCCTCGAACTGGCAGTGAAGGAGATCCGGCTACTCGAGGCCGCAGCCGGCGGGAATCGGTCCTTGGAGCAGAAGCTTGCTGCTGCCAACGGAACCTCCTAGAGTAAGTTTCCTTCATCCGGAATCATCCTTTTTTGATGATAGTCGGTTTTGTTGCAGCCATCCTTGTGTGCGCTCAGCGCGAGATCGGTCGCCTGAAGAAGGCGAACGACCGGCTGAGCAAGTCCAACTCCACGCTACGGCTGCAGAACAAGGATTGGCACGCAAAGGTGGATGGTCTGGAGGCCACTGTCAAGGAGCGCGATGCCTCGCTCGCCAGCCGGATCGACGCCATCAACCTTCTCGAGGCACAGAACAAGAACCAAGAGAAGGAAATCAAGCGGCCGGCGACAAAGGAGAAGGCCTTGGTGGAAGAGCTGATGCAAGTCGGGCATACGGCTAAGGGTAAGCTCCCTTTTCTGTCTCATTTGTCTTTCCGGATCCGGTAGCCGGATCTGACTATCTTTTTTCTGACAGCATTTTATCTCGGCATAGACCTGCTGGCGTACAACCGGCTGCAGGAGAACTGGCCGGGAGCGCAGCCGACGGCCCAGGAGCTCGTCGTCCTTCTTGGTGAGGAAGCCGCCAAGCTCCATCAGGCGGCACAAGCCATCTTCTCCTTTCTATGGCCGGACGCCTTGGTCCTGGAGACGATGGTGCAGCTAGCCACGAAGGTGGGGGAGGTGCCGGCTGCCGTGGACCGGCTAGGAGACTTGGCGGCATGAGCCGGGGCTGAGATGGCCTTGGCCCTCATGCTGTTGTCGTACAAGGATGCCCGCGTCAAGAAGATTGACGGGGGTTTCCGCGCGGGCGCTAACCTTGCCGCCGTCCGCTAGGCCCATCCAGAGCTCCAGGCCTCCGCCATCAATATCGTGGACTACGTGGATCCCGACGAGGTGCTCACCGACTCGGAGTTCGTTAGCACTCCGGATGTGGAAGCCTCGACGCGGCCGGCTAATGGCGATGCCGGAACCGGGTCGACCGCTGCGCCTCCTCTGCCGCCTGAGACTGCTGCTAGCCAGGGCGCTCCGCATGGCAAGGGCCCCGCGGTTTAGCTATCACCCCGGGATGCCGGGTGTATTTGTTTTGTTTTATCTTGTTTAAAACTTGTCTGTCTGTACCGGCTGCTTCTGGCACCGGGTAAACTCATGGGAGCTCCGTCTCCCCTTTCCTTTTAATGTCAATCTAGACGAATTTGGTTTGCCTTCAACTTGTGTTTTTTGCATGGTCTTTCAGTATTTGCCGGCTGACTTTGTCTGGCTGACTTCGCTCGGCTGAACGCCTTTAGCCGAGGGAACTGCAATTCCAGTGGGGGCGCGTCAGCGCACCCACTGGGTGTAGCCCCCGAGATTCGGAGTAGCTGGCATAGCTAGGTACTTCGAATCTTCTTTATTTTCTTAAGTCCTCTAGCTTCATCTGACTAGACGCCTCTTAGTCGGTTGCTTCCGTTGGCTAAACGCCTGCAGCCGAGGGAACTACCCACTGGGTGTAGCCCCCGAGATTCGGAGTAGCTGGCGTAGCCAGGTACTTCGAATCTTTTTCTTCTCTTGCTCCTGCCCTTACCCTCACCTGGGATCCAAATATCCGGCTAAACGCCCTTAGCTGGTCGGGAGACTACAAGATTCCACTGGGGGCACGCGAACGCACCCAGTGGGTGTAGCCCCCGAGATTCGGAGCGCTTGATGAAGGCAAGGACTTCGAATCTTCTTCTTCTTTTCTTCCTGAATTCAGACTCGAAGTAGTCGTACAAAAATATATACGTACATATACATTCTCACCCGTTAATAGGTTAGTCTGCTAAACTGTAGCCGGAAGGCGGATTTGTTTTTCGAAAACTAGCTTGTGCCTTTCTGGACACTTAGTCGTTTTCCCGTGTGTTCTGCTGTGTTCGCTGCGTCCTTGTCGGGCAGCCGGGTTGCGGTCTGCGGCCGAAATCAAAGGGAGCTGACAGTACATTGCGCACGGTACTAACGGCTTAGCAGCCGGATTGTCTTAAGCTAGTTGCGAGGTCGGGACGCCCGATCTATCGCATCTCCTCCCTGTTTTTGATGTGGGATGCCTCGGGCTTTTGCTCTTGCTAGCCGGACAGCCGGGTTGCGGTCTATAGCTGAGACGAAGAGTGGGCCTCTGACATCGTCGCACACTATTCAGCCGGTTTGTTGACTTAGCAGGTCGGGCTAGCCGGCAAGCCCCGGGGTAGGGGTTGCCGGAGCCAGAAAATCTGAACCGGAAAACAGATGCATACACATTTCTAGCAAGGATCCCCCGAGCATCTCGTAGGGGTCCGCATTTTCATTCATAGGGTTTGCAGGATACATACACTGTCTGGTGACTAGGTGTAAAATGGGCATAGCAAGGCCGCGTTCTAGGAACGCTCGGTCTCTTCATCCGACTTGTCCATCTTGTTCTTGCACGGCTGCTGCGTGTTGATGAGGTAGTAGGAGTCGTTGGGCAACGCCCGACTGACGATGAAGGGGCCCTCCCAGGGTGGCGACAACTTGTGCATGCCCTTCGGGTCCTGCACCAGCCGAAGGACCGGGTTGCCCTCGCGGAACGCGACTGGGCGGATCCGGCCTGAATGGCAGTGGTGTAGTCATTGCTGGTACAGGGCCGATCTGGAAAATGCCAGCTCGGCGTCCTCGAGGACAGTGGGCCAATAGAAACCATGGCGAAACACCTTGGCGACTATCGCCCTTGACGAAGCGTGATGCCCGCACTCACCCAGGTGGATGTCTTTGAGTATCCGGTAGCCTGTGTCCACGTCGACACACCTTTGGAAGATGCCGGATACGCTGCGCTTATACAGCTCTTTGTTGATGATGGTGTACGTGTGCGCGTGGCGCCGGATTTGCCTGGCTTCTACCTCGTCATCCGGAAGCTCCCCGTTGGCGATGTAGTTCATGAAGGGCTGTGCCCAGGATGGTATTTCCCGGATGGCGAGGATGCTTCCGCTTTCTGGTTGACGGTCGTTGGGGGGTCGTCCGGATGAGGTACCCAGGGCAGCAGCCCCCGAGCCACTTGATGAGTCCGTAGCCCCCGGGTCTTGCGAGCCGGAGGGTACTGACTTGCCGGAGTTGGCGTGGGACTTCTTCTTTGGAGGTTCTGCCAATTCTGCATCTGCTGCCCCGTCAACCGGAGCGCTCCCTGCCCATATAATGGAATCCGACTCAGGGGACGGGTTGATGGAGGGCTTGCGCAGGTGCTCCAAGGAGACCCCGGGTGGGATCGCCTGCCTGGTGGATCCGATTCGTGTGAGCGAATCGGCTGCCTCGTTGTTGGCGCGAGGGACATGATGGAATTCACACCCGTCGAAGCAAGCGTTGAGCTTCTGTATGTGGAACCGGTAGAGAGCCATGTTTGCATCGTGGGTGTCCCACTCTCCGGATACCTGCTGCACCACCAGATCTGAATCGCCGAAGCAGAGGATCCGGTTGACACCAATCTCCCTGGCTAGCCGGAGGCCATGCGCCGGTGCCTCGTATTCGGCTATGTTGTTGGAGGCCTTGAAGTGGATCTGCAGGACGTACTCCAGCCGGTGTCCCTTGGGCGAGGTGAGCACGATGCCGGCTCCCAAGCCCCCGAGCATCTTCGACCCGTCGAAGTGCATCTTCTAGTGGTCCGAATCTGGAACCGGTGGGAGGTACTGAGTCTCGGCCCAGTCGACGAGGAAGTCCGCCAGTGCCTGCGACTTGATCGTGAGTCGGGGCTCGTACTGGATGGAGTAGGCAGCGAGCTCGATGGCCCACTTGGCGACTCGGCCAGTGGCGTCTTTGTTGCAGATGATTTTTCAAAGGGGTGCAGTGCACACGACCTTGATCGGATGCTCCTCGAGGTAGTGCTTGAGCTTCTTGCATGCCAGGTACATGCCATAACACATCTTCTGGTAGTGGGGGTAGTTCTGCTTAGAGAGGGAGAGGACCTCGCTGAGGTAGTAGACGGGCCTTTGCACCGGCTGAGCCTTGCCTTCCTCGGGGCGCTCCACCACCAGGATGACGCTGGCAACCCGGCTTATGGCTGCTATATAGAGCAACATCAGCTCCTTGCTAGCCGACGTGGCTAGAACCGACGCTGTGGACAGCATGCGCTTGAGGTCATGAAAGGCGGCGTCGGCTTGCGAGGTCCAGGAGAACTTGTCCGTATTTTTCATCAGCTGGTACAACGGGAGTACCTTCTCCCCTAGCCGGCTGATGAAACAACTGAGCGAGGCCAGGCATCCGGTGAATTTCTGGACTCCAAGCAGGCTCTTGGGCAGCTGCATGCTCTCGATGGCCGCGATCTTCTCCAGATTCGCCTCGATCCCTCGTTGCAATACGAGGAAACCAAGTAGCTGGCCGGATGGGACTCCGAAGACGCATTTCTCCGGGTTCAGCTTCATCTGGTACTGCTGGAGGTTGCCGAATGTCTCTCCCAGGTCTTCGAGGAGGGTGCGCTTCTCCTTGGTCTTGATGACCACATCGTCCACATAGGCGTGCATGTTTTGGCCTATCTGTGAGTGCAAGCACTTCTGTATGCAGCGCTGATAGGTAGCTGATACATTGCAAATGTATCTATAATTTTTGATGTTCCATGCTTGGTTTTATCCACTTTCTTGTGTTTTGTTCCAACTTTGGAGTACTTTTCATATGATTTCTTGGACTAACCTATTAACAAGAGCCACAGTGCCAGCTGCCTGTTTTCTGCTATTTTTGGTTCAAGGAAAGTCAGAAAATGAATATTCTCGGAATTGGACGGGACAAAAGCCAAAGTGCCTATTTTTCTGGAAGGGATCAAGTGCCAGAATACGAGACGGAGAGGGGCCAGGGGGCCACCACACCACCTGGCCGCGCGGCCTAGCCTGGCCCGCGCTAGGGGGTGGTGAGGCCAGCCCTAGCACCCCCTCAGCCTCCCCTTCCGACTATAAGATGCCCTCGGGAAGTAAACCCTAAGTACCCGATCAAAAATCCACGAAAGAGTCTGTAGCCACCGTCATCTCCATCCCTAGATCGGGAGGGATCTGAAGCTCTTCCCGGCACCCTGCCGGAGAGGGGAATTCACCCTGGAGGCCTTCTTCATCACCATGCAAGCCTCCGGTGTGATGCGTGAGTAGTTCATGCTTGGACTACGGATCCATGTAGTAGCTAGATGGCTGGTTTCTCCTCCTTTGTGCTTTCATTTTTAGATCTTGTGAGCTCCGTTCATGATCAAGATCATCTTTTTGTAATCCATACATGTTGTGTTTGCGGGGATCCGATGGATATTGAGATGCTATTTCATATTTATTATTGATTCTATCATGTCTTTGTTATTTGTGATCTTGCGTGCTTTCCGTTGTTAGTAGCTATCTTGGCCAAGTAGATGCTAGCAACTCCAAGAGTTAGTATTTATACTCGATAGTGGGTTCATGTCTCTGGTAATCTGTGGAAGTGACAGAAATCTCTAAGGTACTAGATGTGTTGTTGTTACTAGGGAGAAAACAACAATCCTTTGTTCATAGACCAATCGTATTGTTTACTTTACACGCAGTTCGTAAAGCAATAATCTGTTGCTTGCAACTTAATACTGGAGGGGGTTCAGATGATAACCTGAAGGTGGGTTATTAGTCATAGATGCAGTTGGATGGCGGTCTATGTATTATGTTGTAATCCCAATCAAATCTCAAAGGAGTCAAGATGATTAGTATATGCATGTATTGCTTTCTCGGTGTTTGTCAATTTCCCCGCTATAATTTGTTCACCCAGCATGTTATCTATCTAAGGAGAGACACCTCTAGTGAACTATGGATCCTGGTCCTTTTTCTTTACATACAATCTACAACTGTTTACTGCTTTGTGTTTACTTTCTGCAAACTTTTACTTCTTTCCATTCGATACGTTTAATCCTTTGTTTTCCGCAAAACACGGTGAGATTGACAACCTCATCGCAAGTTGGGGACAAAGTTCTGTGGTTGTGTTGTGCAGGTCTCCACATTGCTACTAGCACCGGTAGTGCGCCCTGCGAAAGCTCAGCTAGTAACACCTTTGGGGTGTTTCCTTGTTCCTACTGGTTCGATTAAACCTTGGTTTCAAAACTGAGGGAAACTTGTTGTTGTGCTCATCATACCTTCCTCTTGGGGTTCCCAACGAGCTCTACATCAACACCGCCAACAAGCATTTTTTTGGGCGCCGTGCATTGAGCCATCAAGCATTTTTCTGGCGCCGTTGTCGGGGAGTCAAGGACATCTTCACAAGGGGAGTCCCTCATAACCAATCTCTTTGCTTTGTTGTTTTTGTTTTGCTTAGTTTCTTTTTGCTTTGTTTGCTTGTTTGGTCTTTCAAAAACACACAAAAAATTAGTTTTACTTGTTTGCTTTCCTATTTCCAAAACACACAAAAATTAGTTCCTTTCTTAAGTTGCCTTTATGACTAGCTCTGCTCCAATCACTATTTCATTATGGATAGCTCACTCAGTTTCCTATTTGGGAACAGTATTATGACTGCCAAGGTAATAGATGAACCACCGCCTGCTAGAACCTCCATGGAAGAAGAAATTGCTGAACCTGAAAGCTCATTAGATGAAAAAGAGGAGGAGAGTGATGGACAAAAGGAGGAAGAATGGATCTACCCATGCCTACCTTCTAATGAGAGTAACTCTTTATCCCTTACATTATTTGATTGTCCCCCATGCTTATCAAAGGAGGGTGAAAGTTATGTTCCCGAGGATTCTTTTGAAAAGGTTTATAATAAAGCTCTAGTGCTTGTAGATCATGAAAAGCATGCCTTATGTGATAGTTATATTGTTGAGTTTATTCATGAGGCTACTTAAAATTATTATGAGAGAGGAAAAGTTTTTATGGTAATGAAACACCTCTCTATGTGCTGAAAGTTTTGAAGTTGCTCTTGTTTTATCTACCCATTCTTGATATTATGTGCTTCTTTGATTTATTTTCTTACAAGATCCCTATGCATAGGAAGTGGATTAGACTTAAATGTATTTTGAATTTGCTTCTTGATGCTCTCTTTTACTTCAACTCATATTTCTTATGTGAGCATCTTCTCAAATTATCATGCCTAACTTAAAGGCGTTAAAGAAAAGTACTTGTTGGGAGATAACCCAAGAGTTTTAGATGAGTCTTGGAAGATATTACCTCTGTAATAACCTCTCCTTATCCTTTTTATTTGCTTTTTTGTGCCAAGAGTAACCTCTAATGAGAGTGAAGTAATGATTGGGAAACTTGCTGTCCTGAAACAGATTTTTGTGCTTTACCGTAAAATTCCTGAGAGAGCTCTGTATGTCGGATTGAGCTGTAATTTGTTTTGCTTATGGCCCAGGTTCTAACTTTCGTTAGTTCAACACTTTTTGATTTGAGCAACAGAAGGTCTTCGAAAAAATTCATCTTTACCTGTTGGTCTGTTTTGACAGATTTCTGCCATTTTCTGCATTTGCTTCTTGTTGGTTCCTTCTTGAGTTCTTTTGGGGAATTGAGCTTTTTGAGGGAAGTGCTACAGTAGATAGTGTTCTAATGGAAGTTTATTTGGTGTTAGAACTGAACCTTGATACTTATTTATCTTAAGTGCACTAATGTTGCTAATAAAGATTGTGTGAAGTTTTGTATGAAGGAAAAATTTCAGGTGTATGGAAGGAATGAGTAATGAGATGAAGGATGGACTAAAGCTCAAGCTTGGGGATGCCACGCGTGTCACCCTAAGAAATATCCAAGAGTTACAAGCGTCAAAGCTTGGGGATGCCCAAGGCATCCCCTTCTTCATCAATAAAAATCCCAGGTTTCTTCCAAACGCTTCATTTTTATTGTTTCATGCACAGTTGTGTTGTTCTTGGAGCGTCTCCTTTTTCGTTTTCGTTTTGGTTTTTAGTTTGCTTGGTTTGATTAGTTTTCTGAATAAATTGGTTGGACCCACTCTTTCATACATTGGTTTGGTTTGGTTTGGAAAAGAGTAGGAAAGCTCATGCTTATGTGGTAAAAAGAGCTCGTTTTTTACTGTGGCCTATGCTTTGTTATGCCATGCTTGATACTGTTTTGGCTTTATGCTTAGTATTATTTTCTGTAGCATGAATTGTTATAAACAATTGAGATTGCTTAATGTACCTTGGATGAATCATGTGTTGTTTTAGCATATTAAAGCATAGTATAGTGGTATTCTCCTTTGATGCTTTATTTGGGTTTACTTGGCACATGCTCACACCATGTTTTGACTGTCACAAGTCACCATAGCCTTTATGATCCTTTAGTTTTCAACTTGTAATATCACTTTATGCTTTGATCAATGATGTTTTGTCGCTCTGCATGATTATGGCCATTATTGCTCTCTTAGTTTGTCGCTCCCAGTCTTTTGCTAGCCTCCACAACAAGGTATGAGTTCCACTCATGCATCCAACTCTCTAAACCAAGTTATTCCAAAGAGTCCACCATACCTACCTACTAGCTTATGCTATTCCAAGTATATTCATGCTTTTGTTTACCTTCCACTTGTTATGAGAAAACTAGTGATTAAAGCTCTCACGAACTTGATGGCACACTTTACTTTTTTGCCTCTAATAAACTTGAACCATTGGGTCCTTCTTTGTTGCGTATATTCTTGCGCTTTATAAGTTGAAATTAGCAGAACCATGTACCATGGGGAACGCTTTCAACATTGCACTTGTACTTTGTACCCCGTTGATATCATGTTCTTTTGCTTACGGATCCCGGCGGTGTGAAATAAAAGTGGATCTTGTAAGATCATGGAGTTTTATGTGTGTTAGAGAAACGCCTGGGCCACTAGCCTAATCCATGCCTAATCATGGTGGAAACTTGCAGCATCACCATAATGAGCACTCTATGAAGCATCCTCAATAAAGAACTAGGAAAATAGCAAATAAAAAGATCACTGAGATGCTCATTGTCTGCTTGCCTTGTCATTTTGATTATGGGAAAGCTCCCGTATCATGTGCAAGGGGTACCCCGTTGGCGGTTCTTAATGATACACATATACTTACAATGACAAGAGCTTACTCGTGACTGAAGTTGAGTAGCATGAGGATCGGTCTTCGTATGTAAGGGGCATGAGATTTCGGTTTATAACTTGTCAAGCATATCCTCTTAGTTGTGTCACTTTGACCTTAATCACCTTCAAGATGCTTATGATAGGGGCAATGAGAGCTGAAAGCTACAAGTACCATAATTTTTGGAAGCTCTTTATGAGACTTGAATCCCTACTTCCTTTTACAAAGGCCTTTCTTCCACCATTATATTGAGTCTCCACCTTCTATCTTTATGCACCTACTTTGAGAGCATAGTGGCCATTCTTAGTTCTATGTGCATTGTCCCAAGACTAGTTGATTGATGCATACTTTGATATTGCTTGTTTTAAATTATTGTATCTAGTCACTCTTATGAACTTTGAAGTTGTCCTATGCATTTATATTTGCTACTCTATTGAGGGACAAGCTTAATACTATTATGCTATGTTTTGTTTATGTGAAACAAACAAACGTCTTGCAAAGCATGTTATTCATGATTCTTTTGTTTGTGCCTTTTCATGTTGCATCATAGTTTCTTTGCTTATTGCTAGAACTTTGTCTTTCATGTTATGATTGAAGTACTATGATCCCAGCTTTGAGTGTTTTGCAAATACTTTGATCAAGTCTTTGATGGTGCATGTCACCTCAAAAATTATTCTTTCTTTTTATCACTTACCTACTCAAGGACGAGCAGGAGTTAAGCTTGGGGATGTTGATACATTGCAAATGTATCTATAATTTTTGATGTTCCATGCTTGGTTTTATCCACTTTCTTGTGTTTTGTTCCAACTTTGGAGTACTTTTCATATGATTTCTTGGACTAACCTATTAACAAGAGACACAGTGCCAGTTGCCTATTTTCTGCTGTTTTTGGTTCCAGGAAAGTCAGAAAATGAATATTCTCGGAATTGGACGGGACAAAAGCCAAAGTGCCTATTTTTCCGGAAGGGATCAAGTGCCAGAATACGAGACGGAGAGGGGGCCGGGGGCCACCACACCACCTGGTCGCGCGGCCTAGCCTGGCCCACGCCAGGGGGTGGTGAGGCCAGCCCTAGCACACCCTCGGCCTCCCCTTGCGACTATAAGATGCCCTCGGGACGTAAACCCTAAGTACCCGATCAAAAATCCACGAAAGATTCTATAGCCACCGTCATCTCCATCCCTAGATCGGGAGGGATCTGAAGCTCTTCCTGGCACCCTGCCGAAGAGGGGAATTCACCCTGGAGGCCTTCTTCATCACCATGCAAGCCTCCGGTGTGATGCGTGAGTAGTTCAACCTTGGACTATGAATCCATGTGGTAGCTAGATGGCTGGTTTCTCCTCCTTTGTGCTTTCATGTTTAGATCTTATGAGCTCCGTTCATGATCAAGATCATCTTTTTGTAATCCATACATGTTGTGTTTGCGGGGATCCGATGGATATTGAGATGCTATTTCATATTGATTATTGATTCTATCATGTCTTTGTTATTTGTGATCTTGCATGTTTTCCGTTGTTAGTAGCTATCTTGGCCAAGTAGATGCTAGCAACTCCAAGAGTTAGTATTTATGCTCGATAGTGGGTTCATGCCTCTGGTAATCTGCGGAAGTGACAGAAATCTCTAAGGTACTAGATGTGCTGTTGCTACTAGGGAGAAAACAACAATCCTTTGTTCATAGAACAATCGTATTGTTTACTTTACACGCAGTTCGTAAAGCAATAATCTGTTGCTTGCAACTTAATACTGGAGGGGGTTCGGATGATAACCTGAAGGTGGATTATTAGTCATAGATGCAGTTGGATGGCGGTCTATGTATTATGTTGTAATGCCCAATCAAGTCTCAAAGGAGTCAAGATGATTAGTATATGCATGTATTGCTTTCTCGGTGTTTGTCAATTGCCCCGCTGTAATTTGTTCACCCAGCATGTTATCTATCTAAGGAGAGCCACCTCTAGTGAACTATGGATCCTGGTCCTTGTCTTTTACATACAATCTACAATCTTTTACTTCTTTGTGTTTACTTTCTGCAAACTTTTACTTCTTTCCATTCGATACATTTAATCCTTTGTTTTCCGCAAAACACGGTGAGATTGATAACCTCATCGCAAGTTGGGGACAAAGTTCTGTGGTTGTGTTGTGCAGGTCTCCACGTTACTACTAGCACCGGTAGTGTGCCCTGCCGCCAAAGCTCAGCTAGTAACACCTTTGGGGTGTTTCCTTGCTCCTACTGGTTTGATTAAACCTTGGTTTCATTACTGAGGTTAACTTGTTGTTGTGCTCATCTTACCTTCCACTTGGCGTTCCCAACGAGCTCTACATCAACACCGCCAACAAGCATTTTTCTGGGTGCCATGCATTGAGCCATCAGTAGCGCATGCATTCTTCAGACCGAATGGCATGGTTATATAGCAGAAAGCCCCGTAGGGGGTGATAAATGATGTCTTAATCTGGTCAGCCGGGTTTAACTGGATCTGATTGTAACCAGAATAGAAATCTAAAAAAGACAACAAATCGCAGCCGGCCGTGGAATCGATGACTTGATCGATACGGGGCAATGCGAATGGATCTTTCGGGCACGCCTTGTTCAGGCTGGTGTAGTCGATACACATGCGCCAGGTCTTGTTCTTCTTCAACACCAGGACTGGGTTCGCCAGCCAGTCCGGGTGGTACACTTCCATGATGAACTCGGCTGCAAGGAGCCGGGTGATCTCGTCACCGATAATCTTCCTCTTCTCCTCTGTGAACCGGCACAGAGGTTGCTTAACCTGCTTGGCATCCGGCCGCACATGAAGTGAGTGCTCGGCGAACTCCCTCCGTACACCTGGCATGTCCTTGGGTGACCATGAAAAGATGTCCCGATTCTCACGGAGGAATTCGACGAGCGCGCCTTCCTATTTGCTGTCCAAGTTGGCACCAATGGTGACGAACTTGGTCGGGTCGGAGGGGTGGAGCAGGATCCTCTTTGTCACCTTTGCCGGCTGGAAAGCTCCTTCTCCAGCCGGCTTGCTGCTAGCTGGTATGTCTTGCTGGGCCATGGCCACGTTGCGCATGATCACGCGCTTCTCCTCGGCTATGATGAGGTCCTCTGCCAGTTTGGAACCGGCTAACGCGCACTCCATTGACCGCCTGAAGAAGCCGGCAACGGTGATCACGCTGTTGGGTCCCGGCATCTTCGTCTTGAGGTATGCGTAGTGGGGGACGGCCATGAATTTGGCGAGGACAGGGCGCGCGAGGAGAGCATGGTAGGAGCTCGTCAGGTTTACCACCTCGAACCAGATCGGCTCGCGGTGGAAGTTCTCCTCGGTCCCGAAGATGATGTCCAGCTGGATTTTACCCAGCGGGGCGCAAGCCAGCCCCGGCAGTACACCGTGGAACATAGTGGTAGTCGGGCGCAGGTCGCATTCGCGAATGCCCAGCTTCTCCAGCGAAGACCGGTAGAGGAGGTTGAGGCTGCTGCCTCCGTCGATGAGGACGCATGAGAAACGGCAGGTGCGCTTGTTGGAGACGATGAGGGGGTCAAGTACCATGGCGTAGCCCCTGGGAGTCGACAGATGCTCCGGCTGGTCTTCTCGGCTCCAGGTGATGGGGGTTTTCGACCAGTTCAGGTACTGGGGGACCGGAGAGACGATGGCGTTGACCTCTTTGGAGCGTCGCATGCGGCTGTGCTTGTAGTCCATCTCCGTCTCGAAGATGTGGTAGGCGGCGTGCGGCTAGGGGTAGCCGTTGTTGTTGTTGCCGCTGTTTCCGCCGTTACCATCATTTCCGGCTCCCCTAGTTGGTGGTGGTGGTCCACCAGGAGGGGGTGGGGGGAGACGTGGCTGGCCGCCCTGGTCTTTTAGCTGGCGAGTCCAGCTGCAATTCCGGGTCGTGTGCATAGCCGGTTTGAAGGGACTGCTGTGCCATTTGCACGGTCCGTCAAACATCTGGTCAAAGGTGAGTCGTGGCTTCTGCCTCCTTGCATCGTTAGCCGGTGCGTCAGGCGCACCCTCCACAGCATTGACCTGCCGCGCGTGGTAGCGGGGCTTCTGCTGTCCGGCCAGGCGGTCCCCATGGAACCAGTTATCGTTGTCGTGGCGCCTGGAGGATTCGGCTTCTCCAGCATGATTGCTCAGACGGTCGCGAGCCGGCTCCATAGGAGTCGGACGCCCGTCAGCATTTACTCGAAGGGGCTTCTTCATGGCGGCATCCGCCGTGGCGTACTGGTCTGCTACCGTCATGAGCTCCGCCATGGTTTTCGGCTCATCACATAGTAGCCGGTGGCGAAGCATGGTGCCTTCTCGGCATCCCTCGATGAAGAAGCTGATGGCCTGGCTCTCCAATATGCCCTCGCAAGTGTTGCGCGGCTCCGTCCACTTGGCGAGGTACTCGCGGTCGGTCTCGCGGTCACCCTGGACGCACAAGGCCAGGTCGCGTGGGCATCCCAGACGCTTGTACGTGCCATTGAAGTTGCGGACAAACACCTTCTCGAAGTCTGGCCAGGCGTTGATGCTGTTGGGCGCAAGGCTGTTAAGCCATGTCCTTGCTGACCCGGTTAGCATAAGGGGGACATAGCGCACAGCTGTGCGCTTGTTCCCATGGACGATGCCGACTGCCGTAGCATAGTCGGTCAGCCAATCTTCCGGCTTCATACTGCTGTCGTACTTGGGGGTGTCCCTAGGCAGGGTGAACTTATCCGAAAACGGCTCGTTCTGGATGCAGGGTCCGAAACAAACCGGTCCGGTGGAGTCTTCTTCCTCCATGACGCGCGCTTGAGCGAGGAGCTCGATGCCGTCACGGGCATCCGGAGGATCCGGGTTGGGCGCTCCCACCCAGCCCGAGAGACGGGAACCGGCGGGTCTTGGTGCTCCGGTTGGTGGAGGGGGAGGCGGTGGGTTGCTGTTCACCGTTTGCTCCTGGCGTGGTTGGTCCTTGTTTCCAGAGCTACGGTGCTTGCTGCGGGCCTTAGCCGGCTGAGGGGAGGATGCCTGTTGGGTGTCGCGAGGCGCGCCCTTGCTGTTGACAGGCGGCTTGCACCCCTTGGAGTAGCTGGGGTTCTCCTGCATCTGCCGGTTGGCGTAAGCCTGCTTGTCCGCAATCCGGAGGAGCTCCTCTACGCGAGCATGCTGGCGGGCTCGCTCCTCGCCCTCCAGGTTGGGCAGTTCGTCTGCTGCGGCTCGCGCCACGCATAGATTCTTGATGGGCGTGTTGTAGGTGGGCCGGATGAGGGCGGGCGTGGGATTCGGCTCCCCATCCTTCCGCCTAGCTCGCCGCCCCGGCACCACACCTGGCCACGCCGGCTCGGCTCCGCGGTAGCTGGAGTGAAGCCGTGCGCGCGGTCGTACTAGCGCCTGGTGATCTCGAGTTGCTTGCGGGTTGCCGCCAGCTCCATGGACTCCTAGAGGAGAATCTGTCTCTCCATGGCGAAGTTGGCTTCCCCCTCCTCCGGGTTGTCCCCGAGGTTAACCGGCGTCAGGAGACGATCAATGGCTTCCTCTACCGGATTCCAAGGCTGCGGAGGCATGGAGGTTCCGCCCTCATCCGCGCCCCGCTCCCGCGGCTGGCGGGGGTGAGAGCTAGAGCCGGCCATCATGACCTCAACGCCACAGGAAGCGACGGAGGCGCTGCCGCCCGGATGCGGTAGCTCCGCGACAGAGACGATCTCCCTAGGGAAACGCTCTGGAACGGTGGTGACGTAGACGGGGAGGTCGCCGAAAAGCAGGATGGAGCCGTTCACCGGGAAGGTGGTTCCGGCGAAACAGGAAGCGTTGTCGATGACATAGTCGAACTTCCCGAGCATGAGCACGAGGCCGGAGGCCACGCGCTCACCGGCTGAAGTGCGGGGTCCCGTGTGGAACGTGACTCCGGTCGAAGCCATCTAGCCCCATGGTGGGTGCCAACTGTCGTTGTATTGGGAACGGTAGTACCTAAGAAGGTTAGATAGAGGTGTGGGGACTAGCAGGGAAGCTATCGACGGCGTCCGCAGGCGGGATTGGATACAAGCAAGCGTAGCTGGACGCAGGAAGTACTCAGGTTCGGAACCCTCGTGGTGAGGTAAAACTCCTTCTCCTGCCGATTTGACTATGAGTGATATACGAGCTACAAGTGCTCCTCGAGCTGTATTCTCTAGCTACTGTCTTAAATGCACTAAGACCAACGCTTTCTACTAAGGCCTTGCCTCTCCTTATATAGGCAGAGAGGCAATGGTCTCACTGGACAATCCGACTGGTGGGCCCCACAGGTGGGCCCCAGCCGGCTGGTCATCTACAGTATCCGGTACAACCATGTCCCATCAGAGTACGAGCGGTATGGCTGTCGTGGGCATAGTGAACGTCGTGCGAGCCTGTCGTCAGCACCGGGCCACTGTTCCCACATCATCCGTGCAAAGTGTTCGGTATGGCCGAGTAGTTGCTAGTCTTGTCGTCGTACAGGGCGTACTGTGCACTGTTCCGCATGTCGCCCTTTCTCCTTGATTGGTTTTGGCTACACTGCTATAGCCGACTGCTTCTCGCTATTCCGGCTGGCTTTTGGTAGCCGGCTTGACTTGCCCTGTCCGGCTGTGCTTAACTAGCCGAACACGATCCGACTGCCATATTTCCTGTCTGGTTAGGGTATCTGGAGGTCATCCCCTTGACAGGAGGCGTGCTGCGGTTGTGTCCTTCAAGATAAAGAGATCTTGCAAGATATGGGTGTCTCTCTCCTTATTTTGCTTTTAAGCATAAAAGGACAAAAGGTGAGAGAAGCTACAGTGGTGCTACAGTGGGGTCGACCAGGAGGGTCATGGTGGCTGGATAGGAGTGCTTGACAAGTGGTGGTGATCGTTTGATCTTGATTTAGCTCAATGCTAGCTAGGTTTGCTAAATTGACTAAATAGGTGATTGTGAAAGAAGTTCAAAATTTTGTATAAGACAAGGTGGGAGTATGTTACTGGTAGATAAATGAGGTCAAGTTAGATATCCAGGAATTATTTGCAATTTTTCTGAAGATTTTAATTCCACTTACAATTATTTATTCAAAAAGTACAGAAGTAGTTTCTAGAAGATCATTTGATAATTTTACACTGGTCAAGGTTGGTTTTTGGTTGGAGATGGTCCCAAATGTGAATACACACTTAGGGGAATTTTCCCAAGATTTATTGAGGCTTAAAAGTATTTAAAATTATTATTATTCCATTTCTGCCATTTAAGAAAATAGGCAATAAGAAATAATAGAGCTCTTCAAAAATATTTATTTTTTAAGTGGGATGATAGGGTATGATATATGGGCCTCAAAAGTGCTTAGATTTGGGGAAGTGTTTTGGCAAAAACCAAACTTTACTTTGGGAAAGGAGTTTTGGAGATTTTGACTTAAAGGGATTAAATTGATTTGGAGCCAAAATAATTATGGGTAATATTTGATAAATCCTGATGATCAAGGTAGATGATGTAGACAAGGTGTAGAAAGCATTTTCAACCTTGGGATTGGAGAATCCAAGTTGGTTTTGGTGGAATACCCTAGATTAAGGATCTAGGGTGATGTTAATTTCATACTATCAAGACATGGTTGTATCTTGGAGATCAGATCTCCCCTTGGGGCATGGGATATATGGATGGATAGACTAAGTGATTTTTATTGCAATGGTGTAGGGTTTTGAGCTTGATCCTGCTTGAGCTCACCAAGACAGGCTTTCCAACTTTGAATAAAATAAGCCTGCCAAAGCAGATTATCAACTAGCCTTCAAAACCTTGTGGGTTTAAGAAGCACAAAGATCCACTTGGAACAAGTGAAGTAGATATTGATAGAACTATATGAGTAGAACACAACCATGCAAAGAGTTGGTCCATAGAAGGTTGGATGGTGGTGTGAGCTTCTATCAAAGTAGGCATGTTGACTAGATTTGCAGGAATAGTTATTTTCGTGCCTGCAAAACCATCAAGAACAAGTGGGTTGGAGGATGATCTAACCGAGGGAAAGATTGGTCCTGGGTAGTCCTTAGTATGGTTACAATATGGTTCAGATGCATTTTCAAAAATGCGCAAGGGTTGAGAAAGGGAAGCATTCAAAAAGGTGATGTTGGAAATAGTTTTCTAGACTTAGCCAAATTTGGCAGATTTAGGGTTTTTGGCTAGAGCATGAGAGGGGATGTTTTTGATGGGTTGCAAGGTACCAGAGCATCATCAAGTGGATGATGTTGAATAGTAGATTGAGTAGAAGGGACCCATGCTTGATATTGGTCTTCATTTACTTGGAAACTTCTAGAAGGGATCACTTCAAAGTTGATCTGGTTAAGGGTTTTAGATGATCACCTAGTAGTTAGAGATCAGATCTAGCTTTGTATTCTTGCTTAGGGTGTGATGATTTGGAAACATCTTGATCCTAGTGATGAGCTCCTAGAGTAGCTCATACTACTTCTAAGCAATCAAGTCAAACATCAGATCAAGGCAACCCATCTTACAAACAAATCAACTACTACTAGGGTTACCACCAAGCTTAGCTTGAGGTATGGATGGGCAATTTTGAAGGGTTGGAGTTTGAGTAAGGTAAGCGTCCTTGGTATCCCTACCAAGATTAGAATTAAAAGGTTTTATATAGGGTTTTGAGAATCCTAGAGGTAAGAGTAGTTGAAGGTTCTGTCTTTAAAACATAAGGAGATTAGGTTATATATCTCTCCATAGTTTTGTCAATGGAAGCTACTAAAATAGTTGGTTTGCAAAGGCTTCTTGGCTCAGGTTTTGAAATGCCAGAACATTTGAGAATATATAAAATGAGCCAGGATAGTTTTATTAAATAGCTTTTGTCAACTAATGGTGAGGTAAGGTGTATCATATGGTATACACTCGCATGCACAAGCACAAACAAACAACAAGCAAACACTGTAACACTTAACAAGAAAAAGTTTTTGTTCCGCCTGATTTTTGCATTCTGGACAACTAATCAGGGTTGCTGAAATTGGGATGTTACATTGTTTTTCTTCACACTGCACACAAGGTGTTCGACGAAATGTCCGAGCCACACTTAAGTTCGCACAACACGGTATCCTCGGCCGAGGTTAGCTACCTTATCTTCTTTATCTGTAACTGATACGAAAATATTGCATGTGTCCATGTAGGGTGGTCATTTCACTATTCACGATGTCATTGTCATGGTTAATTATTATGCCGCAGATCAATGCGCAGATGCGATGGATGTACGGCGACCGACGCTATTCCGATTTTATTGCAGGCCTGCATAAATTTATCGATTTGGCTAAGGCAAACAAAGTGGATAATTTTATGCCTTGTCCCTGCGTCGACTGTCGGAACGTGGCAAAGCACTCTGCCCCGAGAATCCTTCAAAGCCATCTGCTTCGGAGAGGTTTCATGCCCGGATATTATTGTTGGGCCATGCACGGAGAAAGAGGGGTTAGGCTGGAAGAAAATGAAGAAGAGGATGATGATGACAGCTATCCTATGTCCCCTGAAGAATACGGTGATACTGCAATGGAAGATAATAAAGAAGAGGGAGGCGGCAATGAAGAAGAACAACAGGCATCGGATGAGCTTGCTGATGGTCTTGGTTGGGTCATTTCTGATGCAAAGCAACAATTCGATACAGAAAGGGAGAAGCTTAAGTTGGAGGCCATGCAAAAGGATGACAAAAAGTTGTTGTACCAAAATTGCAAAGATGGCAGCACAAAGCTCGGTACAACACTTGAACTGCTGAAATGGAAGGCATAGACTGGCTTATCTGACAAGGGATTTGAGAAGTTACTGAAAATAAGGAAGCCGAAGCTTCCAAAGGATAACGAGGTACCCGAGACAACGTATGAAGCAAAGAAGACTATCTGCCCTCTAGGATTAGATGTGGAGAAGATACATGCATGGATTAATGACTGCATCCTGTACCGCGGTGAGAAGTACGAGAATATGGATAAATGCCCGGTATGCACTGCATGTCGATACAAGATCAGACAAGATGACCCTAGTGATGTTGAGGGCGATGACGAGCCCCCCAGGAAGAGGGTTCCTGCTAAGGTTATGTGGTATGCTCCTATAATACCACAGTTGAAACGTCTGTTCAGAAACAAAGAGCATGCCAGGTTGTTGCGATGGCACAAAGAAGAGCGTAAGAAAGACGGGAAACTGAGACACCCCGCCAATGGGTCGCAGTGGAGAAACATTGAGAGAAAGTACTCAAACTTTGCAGGTGACGCGAGGAACTTATGGTTTGGTCTAAGTACAGACGGCATGAATCCTTTTGGGGAGCAGAGCTGCAGTCACAGCACCTGGCTAGTGACTCTATGTATCTACAACCTTCCTCCTTGGTTGTGCATGAAGTGGAAGTTCATTATGATTCCAGTGCTCATCCAAGGACCGAAGCAACCCGGCAACAACATTGATGTGTACCTAAGGCCATTAGTCGATGAACTTTTGCAGTTGTGGGCAGAACCAGTTGTAAATGTGTGGGATGAGCACAAACAGGAGACATTTGACCTACGAGCATTATTGTTCGTAACCATCAATGATTGTCCTACTCTTAGTAACATTTTAGGACAGTCAAACAAGGGATACAATGCATGCACGCACTGTTTAGATAAGACTAAAGGTACATATTTGGATAAATGTAAGAAGGTTGTGTACCTAGGGTGTCGTAAATTTCTTCCGACCAATCATCAAGTAAGAAAGAAAGGCAAGCATTTCAACAGTGAGGTAGATTACCGGAAGAAGCCTAAGCTCCCTAAAGGTGCTGATGTATTTGGTGTGGTGAAGGACCTAGAAGTAATCTTTGGAAAGGGTCCTGGCGGTCAATCTGTTCCAAAAGACCCCATTACCGGGCACACGGCCATGTGGAAGAAGAAATCTATATTTTGGGATCTTGAGTATTGGAAAGACCTAGAGGCCCGTTCTTCAATCGACGTGATGCACGTGACGAAGAATCTTTGCGTGAACCTGCTAGGCTTCCTGGGCGTGTATGGGAAGAAAAAAGATACACCAGAAGCACGGGAGGACCAGCAACGTATCAAAGACACATACAACAAGCATACTAATAAAGGCCGTGAATACTTAAGCAGCTATGCTCTTACCAAAGCAGAGAAGAAAATCTTTTTTGAAGTCCTTTACAATATCAAGGTCCCGGCTGGCTTCTCGTCAAATATAAAGGGAATAATAAATATGGAAGATAAAAATTATAGAACATGAAGTCTCATGATTGCCACGTGATTATGACGCAGTTGCTTCCGGTTGCATTGAGCGCTTCTACTGGAAAATGTTCGAGTAGCCATTGTGAAGCTATGTGCATTCCTCAATGCAATATCTCAGAAGGTAATCGATTGAGAAAGTCTGGAAAGGTTACAGAAGGATGTGGTCCAATGTCTTGTCAGTTTTGAGTTGGTGTTCCCCCCGTCCTTCTTCAATTTTATGACGCATCTCTTAGTTCACCTAGTCGAAGAGATTTCCATTCTCGGTCCTGTATTTCTGCACAATATGTTCCGCTTCGAGAGGTTCATGGGAGTCTTAAAGAAATATGTTTGTAACCGTGCAAGGCCAGAAGGAAGCATCTCCAAGGTCTATGGAACAGAGGAGGTCATTGGGTTATGTGTGGACTTTCTTCCTGACCTTAAGCCGATTGGTGTTCCTGAATCACGGTATGAGGGGAGACTGAGTGGAAAAGGCACGCTAGGAAAGAAAGAAATGATATTTAGGGACGGGCATTCTTTGAATCAAGCACACTACACAGTTCTACAAAGTTCTACCTTCGTGGCTTGAAAGAACATTTCATGTTTTCCTATGTTTTGCGTGTTAGATAACAATACCGTGGAGATTATTCATGTGCGCTAAGTGTGCAGGAAGCTTTGAGGGGGGGCGGATTATCTGCCCCACCAAGGGCCGGATAATCCGGCCTACCTCATTGCTCAAAAGGAGCCAAGGCGCGTCGCTCGGTATCCGGTCGGATTTTCTCACGGAAAATCCGAACTGGGGTGGTTTTTCCTTCCCAGGCCGGATAATCCGGCAGTCGCATGGGCTGGATAATCCGGCCTCCAGTTTTTGAGAAAAAGGAGCCAAGGCACGTTGCTCGGTATCCGGTCGGATTTTCTCCCGGAAAATCCGAACTAGGGCGGTTTTTCCTCCCAGGCCGGATAATTCGGCCTTCACATAGGACCGGATAATCCGGCCCCCAGAAGTTGATCAAGGGCAAGATCGGCGCGACGCTCTAATAGGGGGCGGATTATCTGCCGGATATTCCGAGTCTGGGGTGGAGTTTTCCCCAGGCCGGATAATCCGGCCCTCACTTCGGCCGGATAATCCGGCCCCCAAAGTGTCCATCGGCTGGTTTCTAAAGGGGGTATAAATACCCCTTCTTCCCCAACGTTCAGAACTCTTGATTCATTCGAAATTGTCCAGACATTTCGCAAGAGCTCTCATTCTCGATCTCCCACTTCAACCACCCGAAGGCCTTGATCTTTGGGGGAATTGAAGGAGGAGAAGATCATCATCATCATCACGAATCAAGGGCATCAACTCCTCTCCATTCACTTGGAGAAATCCCTGATCTAGTATTTTTGTCAATACCTAGATCTTGTTCATTGTATTTGATAACTTTGTTCTTGTGGCAGCTTGTTGTCATTTCGGGAGCCTCCAAGTTGATTGTGGAGTTGTTGCCCCGCTAGTTGTGTAAATGCATTGGTGCCTGCCTTGAAGGGTACCTATAGTGGAAAGGTGGATCAGGCCTTTGGTGGCGGGATCCATCGGAGAACAGGGTGAGGCCTATTGTGGCGTGGTGGTCTTAGTATCGCCCACCCCTCCAACGCAGACGTACTTCCCTTAACAAGGAAGGAACTGCAGTCAAACAAATCCTGTGTCTCCGCGTGCTTCACTACGGTTTACCCATTCCTCTTCCACTCGCTCTTTACTCGCTAGTAGATTGGTTTGCATATAGGGAAATTCCACCTAATAGTTTATTTATAAAATTTACCCTTTGTGTTAAGCCTAAAATTGAAAAAGTATTAAAATTTGGTGTAGCACCTATTCACCCCCCCCCTCTAGGTGCCCATACGATCCATTTCAATTGGTATCAGAGCCCCGGCTCTTATTTCGGGCTTAACCGCCTAAGAGTAGTATGGGTACCAAGGATGATGGGAATGAGGCTGTGGATAAGGTCACAATGGATGATCTCAAGTCATTAGAAACAACCTCGTTGAAATCCTTTGAGGCCAAGATGGAGGAGATGAATCAAATGATTGCTCGCCTCACATCATCCATAGCCCCATCTTCATCCTCCTCTGAGGCTGCCACACCATCATCTAAGGAAAAGGGTAACACTGGATCCAAGGATGATGATGCGGAAGGTGAAAAACTTAATGGTTCCACCTCCAAGAAGGGAAGTGGTAAGGAGGAATATATTGAGGTTCACCACGTATATTCCCCCGACCCACCTATCCCTCATCCTCATATAAACAATAGTGGTGATCCACCCAAGCTAACTGCATCCTCTTTCAACCAATGGCAATTCTTAATGAAATCTCATGTTTGCAGCTCCTCTATTGAACTTTGGAGGATCATTGAAGAGGGTCTTCATATTGGAGATCAAACCAACCTAACAAGAAGAGAAGTTGTGGATAGACAGTTGAATGCCACCGCTCTCCACATGATACAGCTGGGTGTGGGTCCCAAGGACATGCCACACATTGAACATCTCAACACAGCTAAAGAAGCTTGGGATGCTCTTACGGATCTCTTTGTTGGGAATGAAAGCATGAGAAGGAACATGTATGATGCCCTTAGTAATGAAGTTGAGGGATTCTACATCTTGGATGGTGAAAACCATGAGGACATGTATAGAAGACTCAAGGGCATCGCAACAACATTTAGAAAGCATGGGGCCACTCACATTGATGATGCATGGATAAAAAGGAAATATGTGAGTGCCTTAATGCCTTTCGAGCCAACGGACTTGAAGAGCCTGCAAGGTAGACATAACTACCATCAAATGACATCCAATGAAGTCATGCAAGAAATGGCATCATTCAAAGTGGAAGTAAAGAATGTTGAAGATGCCCGCGCTCGGGCTATTGGAATGCAAAAGGGTGTCAATGTTGCTCTTAGAGCCAATGTTGTTGAGCAAGAGGAAGATGAAAGAGCATTTGAGGGGGCCTCCATGGACTGCCCCGATGAAGTCAAACGTGCTCATGGTGAGTACATGGCGTTTTATGCACGGAACTTTTGGAAGGATCCTGCCAAGGCCAAGTTGGAACTCGAGCGCAAGAACGGGTCAAATGGAAGAAGAGAGAGTGGCCCAAGACTGAGAACTTGCTACAACTGTGGAGATAGAATGCACCTTGTAGCCGAGTGTCCGTATAAAAATAGAGAAGACAATGGTGGCAGGATCATTCTTAAAGAAAAATCCAAAGCACCTAAGAAGAAGCCATTTATTAAGAAGAATGGCCCCTTCAAGAAGCAACCTAAGATCGTCTTAGTAGCACAAGAAGAATACTCCTCTGCAAGTGAAGATGAAGAGGATGATGATAGTTCTCGCGAGGTGGCTGCTATAGCCACCACATCAACTCCTTCATCTCTCTTCGACTCACCAAACGAGAACATCATCAACAATAGCGCTACTTGCCTAATGGCAAGAGGGTCCGAGGTATCAACTTCTAGCTCATCATTTCCTAAGACTAACATAATTTTGGATATGGATGATCATGACAGTCTTAAAATGAAAGAAGAAGTTATTGCTTTGGATACTATTTTCACTAACCTGCAAGGTGAGCACAAACTCCATTTTGATGCTCTTATGAGTCAACTTGCTCAAGCCGAAGATCTTCTTGAAGAAAAGGGCAGAATTGAAAGAGAAGATGCCTTGGAGATAGCTTCTTTGAAGAATGCCTTGGAAGAGGAAGATGAAGCTCGAGTATCTTTGGAAGAGAGACTCGAATCCATTGAGGAGTCACAGGGAGAAGCTGTGGCTCAGCTCATCAAAGAACGTGACCATGCTCTTGCCAAGGTAAAGAAACTAAAGAAAGAAAAGATTGACTTTGGGGTTGTTCATGCTAGACTTTTGAAGAAGTTTGATAATCTTGAAAGTGCTCACAAGGCATTGAAGAGTGATCATTCTACTTTAAATGAGTCTCATGACCAGCTCCAAACTCAATTGAAACGGTATGATGTGCCAAGTACCTCCACTTCATCCTATGGAAAACAAGACCTTGCAAGAGGTTCTCAACACAAAGGTAAAGAAGTTATTGATGAGATACTGAGCAAGCAAAGGACAAACAATAGTAAAGAAGGTCTTGGTTACATTCCCAATACAAAGAGCAAGAAAAACAAGAAGAAGAAGAAGAAGAAGAAGAGCAAGACTGCTCAACGAAAGACTAGCAACATTACCAATGACAAGATTAACTATGATGGTTTTGCAGGGGTCAACAATCCTAACTTTGAATTATATTGCGATTATTATGGTGATGTTTATGCTAGTAATGTAGGCCCTTATGGTTGTTACATTCCTTGGTCTATTTGGGTTCCCAAGACCCTTGTCACTAACATGAGAGGACCCATTGAAAAATGGGTACCTAAAACCAAGAAGTAATTTTCTTGCAGGGTTATGCTTCCGGTGGATCTAAATGGGTACTAGATAGCGGTTGCATGAGTCATATGACCGGAAGCAAGGAGATCATCACGGATATGCGGCCAAACCTTGATCACATAACCGTCTCCTATGGTGACAAGTCAAAATCTGAGGTATTGGGTCTCGGCAAAGTTGTGGTGGCTCACGACATCTCTCGTGGACGTCATGCTCTTGAGACCCTCGGGTACAACTTACTTTCGGTTCGCGCCCTTGGTAAGATGGGCTTTGCAGTTTATATTGATGCTGATTTGGTGGTACTCTTGTGGAGAAAGTCTCTAAAAGTCGCTTTTGTGGGATATGTCGAAAATGACCTGTACGTGGTGGACTTTTCGGGGAAAACCACTACAGGCCCGATGTGTCTTTTCGGAAGGCTGATGCGGGTTGGCTATGGCATCGCCGACTAGCCCACGTCAATATGAGAACTTTGCAAAGTCTCCACAAGGGTGGCCACATCCTTGGACTAAAAGAAAATGTCTCATTTGCCAAAGATCGTGTTTGCAGGGCGTGTGTTGAAGGAAAAATGCATGACTCTCCTCATCGAAGGAAAACTATTATCTCGTCAAAAAGGATCTTAGAGCTCCTTCATGTGGACCTCTTCGGACCTCCATCTCATGCAAGCCTCGGTGGGAAGAAGTATTGTCTAGTGATTGTTGATGATTACTCAAGATACACTTGGGTTTATTTCTTCAAGTTGAAGAGTGAAACTCAACAAACTATCATCGACTTCGCCAACGAGGTTCAACGTCAACACAACGTCCCCATTCTGGCTATAAGAAGTGATAACGGCTCTGAGTTCAAGAACTACACCTTAAATGAGTTCCTAAGTGAAGAGGGGATAAGACATCAATATTCCGCTGCGTACACCCGTCAACAAAATGGTGTAGCCGAGAGGAAGAATCGAACTGTAATGGATATGGCAAGATCAATGTTAGCCAAATTTAAATCTCCATATAACTTCTGGGCTGAAGCAATCTCTACTTCTTGTCACTCATCCAACCGATTATATCTCCGCAAGATCTTGGACAAGACTCCGTATGAAATACTTACCGGTAACAAGCCAAACATCTCATACTTTTGGGTATTCGATTGTAAGTGTTTCTTTCTTATCAAGGGAGTTCGTTTATCTAAGTTTGAATCTAAGGCTCTAGAAGGTATTTTTGTTGGTTATGGTGCCGAATCCCACACTTATAGAGTCTACAATAAGCTCTCCGGAACTGTTGTAGAATCTTGTAGTGTGGTGTTCGAGCAAAATGACGGTTCCCGTGTGGAGCAAGTTGGTGTTTGTGATGCAGATGTTGAAATACCCCAAGATGCCATAAGAAGAATGGGCGTGGGATTTTTCCGCCCCATTGAGTGTAAGATCCCCCCTTATTAAAGGAAAAGATCCCTGTGATTGCAATGCTAGTCCCTGGATCAATGCTAGCATCCACAGTTTAAGATGAAGTACACAGATACAAAGGTCGTTTATTACAGTCATTCCAGAGATAAAACATAGTCTTTTACAACTCATGGCCAAAGGCCTAATACAAGAGTTTAAGGAATAAGTAAATAAACATAAGTCTTCATCTTCATGTGCCACAGGCAAGCATGTTGAGTGTAGACTCATGACTCCTAATCATCATCAGAGTAACCTGCAACATTACAAGTTACAGCCACAGAGGGTCAATACTTTGGAATAGTATTGGCAAGTGATACCTTAGTATATTTAAGTGGACTATAATACTATATGCATTTGGCTGGTGGAGCTTAGGCTTGCATTGCTCAAAATAGATTTTTCCTTAACTTTTGAAAACACTAAGTTTTTTTTTGCATAAAACACCCAAGGCATCTACCAATCAAAGACTGAAGATCCACTCAGGGCATCTACCAATCAAAGGCTGAAGATCCTTTTAACCCTTGTTCACCCACAAGTTTTATTTTGAAATTGGAGTGATGAGATTCTTGATTGCTTCCATGTCTTGATGCTCAAATTGTCCTTTACCAGGGACATGGCTAAGTACTTAGGTTTTACACTCTGTAGAGGTGGTGCACTTTCCCCACAAGACTTGGTTTCCCAAGACAAGATCCTTCAGAAGCCTTTCCTTAGTCAAATGGACGTGCTCCAACCTATCATTCCCTCTACCACCAACTGTCCAAGAGACTAAGTTCTAGCAACCTAAGATCATGGCAGAGCCCATAATGCCAAGTGGTTGCACTTGAAGCTTCTCAACATTTGACATCTCAAATCTCTTTGTTTCCTGGGTGGCCATCCACAAGTGAGATACACCAAGGTAAACCATAGACATGGGCCTTGTGAACCACTCAACCAAAACCACCAAGCAAGTCCCATTCCACCCAGGAGATTCATTAACTTAGTTGTTTTATTAATCAAAAACATAAGTCCTCAGACTTAGAGATTTTTCCATAGTGTGAAAATATAAACCACCCTTGTTTTCTAGTAGCTAGGCTAAGCATTGTAGTATTAGGAATCTTGACTTAGGTAGTTTTCACTAAGGTTTCACCTAATAGGTTTTCCCATAGCATAGTTTATACTTAGCAAAAATTCCATGCAAGACCTATACTTAGAAAATAATACTAATGCATAAATAAAATATAGGAATGGAATATTCATGATGATATCACTTGCCTTGGTAGTGTGGAGAGTAGCACTCGTCACAATCACAATCACTAGCAAAATCTACACACAAAGTTGTAGCACACAATTACACACAAATATATACAAACAAAGATATTATGAATGCATGCATGAATCTACTAAGTGGTGATTTTTTGAAAATTCTACCAAGCAAGTGCATGTTTACAGAATCTAAACAAGTCATAAAGTAACCAAGACAAACTTAATTAATCCTAAAACAAGATACTAAACTAAATCTACACTCAAAAGGCCTCAAACAAGTTTCTGCAATTTAAGCCAAACTAATGGTTACTATTTGCTAAACAAAAAGGATAGGCAGAAAGGTCTTGTTTTTCTGAATCCAACGGTATAAAATTTGCAAAATTCCAATGTGGCATTCAAAAGTTATAGGCATTTGAATTTGGATCAAAATTCTGGTTTTAAATCTATTTTCAGATCTAACCCTAGCCACGCGTCAATTTCTTATTCGTCCGTACCGGTTCACGCGGATCAGTCGCTGTGGAGCGTTAGATCTAAAGTGGATCGTGCGGTCCAGAGGACATACCTCTTCGGTGTTACGTGAACTAATCGTGAGCGCCAGATCTAGATCGAACGGTTCCTATTGACCTGGCCAGAAACTGGCGGCGGAGCGGTGGCTACCGGCGGCGGAACGGTCGGTCGACGACGGAGGCGACACTACAGGGGGTGAGTGAGAAAGAGGAGTAGCTCACCGGGCTCAGGGGGTCACGGTGATGCTCGTCGTACTCGCGGTTGGTCAAGGGGCGCTCGGGGTTGTCCTAGATTGCTCGCCGGAGTTGCTGTGGGCGGCGGTTGGCTCTGGTTGCTGTCGAGGACGAAGCTGTAGATCACCCCAAGGCAAAACAACGACGTGGTTAAGTTCACAGTGTCAAGGCGAAGTCGTGTGCATGAACGGAAAGGCGAGGGGCGGTCTGGGCTTGCCACTAGAGTTCACCGGAGTTCGTGCAGAAGACGGTGGCGGCTAGTCGACGATGTTGCCGGAGCTATGGTCCATGCGAGAGCAAACGAAGGGTGTTAAAAGAAGCGCAGAGGTTCACTGAACCAGTTTGCAAGAACGAGAGGCAGAGGGGAGCTCAGAACTCACTGGAATTCGCCGGCGCAGTCGTCGGAGACGGCGGGGCTACAGAGGGTAATGCTCGCAGCCTGGTGGCGCTCTGGGTTCGGGGTTTCAGGGAGAAGAGAGAGGGGGCAGAGGGGATTCTTATAGCCTGGTCACGGGCGAGAATTTCTCGGCCATTTAATCGAATTAACGCCGCGGATTAAACACAGAAAACGCCTGCGTTGATTTGGGGATGAACTGGTCGTGCGGGGGAGACGATGCTGACGTGGAGGAGGCCCGCTTGTCAGCGAGGTGCGCGAGGTGGTAGTGGGGTCTGGCTGTCAGCGACTCAACGCTTGCGCTCGTGAGTGAGAGAAGAAAAAGGAAGGTCCCCGGGTGGGCTTGCTGGGCTCGATCCGCTGCTGGGCCAGAATCCTGGCGCTCGGCCTTTTTCATTTGAAAAATCCTTTTCTTTTTCTAATTTCATTTTCTGGAATGAATTTGATATGAATTCAAATTCTTTTGAATTCAAACAAATTTGGGACTCTTTGTAGGGTTCTTTGGTTTCAAAAACGAGTCAGATGACCATGTGGTTACTAGCAAGGGCTTGGTCAAGTTTAGGTTTTGAAATAAACAGAGTCTTTGTCTCTAGTTTGAAAATGTTTGAAATAGGGTTTTGAAAATATTTCTAAAATGGAAACTTGGGTTAATTTCTATACCTAATCATTCCAACCATGGAGACAAGCAAACAAGTTCATAGACAATCAAATCTCAAATGGTGATGGCCAATTGAGACAATTGCCCACATGAAATCATAGCCTAAGTTTATGCATCTAAATGATTTTGAGAAAAACCCTATATGAATGAAAGATGCAAGGATGATATGAATGATTTTTGAAATATGATTTTTGGGATGTTACAAATCTAACCCCCTTAAAATGAATCTCGCCCTCGAGATTCGGATTGGCTAGCAAATAGGTGAGGGTGGTCTTTCTGAAGATCATCTTCTCTTTCCCATGTTGCTTCTTCTTCGGAATGATGGTTCCATTGTACTTTACAAAACTTGATAGTTTTTGTCCTTGTGACTCTTTCTGCGGTCTCGAGAATTTTGACAGGCTTTTCTTCATAGGTGAGATCACTTTCTAGTTGAACTTCCTCCAAAGGTATGGTATCCTTCAAAGATGATTCTTCCATTTCTGGGTGACATTTCTTAAGTTGACTCACATGAAAAACATTATGGACTGCTGACAAGGATGCAGGTAATTCTATTTCATATGCAACTTCTCCCTTGCGACTTAGAATGTTAAATGGTCCAACATATCTTGGTGCTAACTTTCCTTTGACTCCAAATCTCTTCACTCCACGAAGTGGTGATACTCTAAGATAAGCCCTATCTCCAACTTCGTAGGTGACTTCTCTACGCTTAGCATCTGCGTAGCTTTTCTGTCGAGACTAGGCTATCTTCAACCTGTCCCTAACCAATTTGACTTTTTCTTCGGCGTCTTTGATAAGATCTGGTCCAAACAAACTTCTTTCTCCCACACCATTCCATAGCAATGGGGTGGTACACTTCCTTCCGTATAGAAACTCAAATGGTGCCATCCCAATACTAGATTGGTGACTGTTGTTGTAAGAGAACTCTGCGTAAGGCAGACTTTCATCCCAACTTGCTCCATAGTCTAGGGCACATGCCCTCAACATGTCTTCAAGAATTTGATTAGTCCTTTCTGTTTGTCCATCAGTTTCAGGATGAAAAGCAGTGCTGAATTCCAACCTTGTTCCTAAAGATTCATGAAGCTGTCTCCAAAAGTGAGAAGTGAACTGAGTTCCTCTATCAGATACAATGCTCTTTGGCACACCGTGAAGGCATACTATTCTGCTCATGTAGATTTTGGCTAACTTGGCACTGGTATAAGTTGTCTTTACGGGTATAAAATGAGCCACTTTAGTTAGGCGATCCACTACTACCCATATGGAATCATACCCTGACCGGGTCCTTGGTAATCCGGTAATGAAATCCATACCAATATTTTCCCACTTCCATTCAGGAATAGGCATTGGTTGAAGCAAACCTGCTGGTTTCTGATGCTCCGCTTTCACTCTACTACACACATCACACAAAGCAATGTGTTCGGCGATGTCTCTTTTGAGATTGTTCCACCAAAATCTTTCTTTCATATCCATGTACATTTTGGTGTTTCCCGGGTGAATAGAATATGGAGAGTTATGGGCCTCTTGTAGAATCAGTTTCCGCAATTCCGGATCTTGTGGAACACAAATACGTTTCCCGTGCCATAAAGTACCTTGTTCGTCTATATGGAAACTTTTAGCTTTCCCTTGGCTATTCCTTTCCTTAATCTCTTCGATTTCTTTATCCGTCTTTTGAGCTTCTTTAATCTTATCCAACAGAGTGGGTTGAACTTCCAAAGACATGAGATGTCCTTCAGGCACAATCTCCAACCTGAGTTCCTTGAATTGCTTACACAAGTCATCTGGCAATTTACCTTTGGTAAGACCATTTACAAACGCTTTACGACTTAGAGCATCTGCTACTACATTTGCTTTACCGGGGTGGTATTGCAAACTCAAGTCGTAATCCTTGATAAGTTCTAGCCATCTCCTTTGCCTCATATTGATTTCCTTCTGGGTGAAGATATACTTCAAACTCTTATGATCGGTGAATACTTCACATCGTTTTCCCAAAAGGTAATGTCTCCATGTTTTGAGTGCATGGACAACAGCGGCTAACTCTAAATCATGAGTAGGATAGTTTACTTCATGAGTTTTGAGTTGTCTCGAGGCATAAGCCACAACTTTCCTGCCTTGCATAAGTACGGCACCTAATCCTTGATGCGAAGCATCACAATACACTTGGAAATCCTTTTCCAAATCTGGTAGGCACAGAACAGGTGCTGACACAAGTCTCTTCTTTAGTTCTTGAAAGCTGAGTTCACATCCTTCAGACCAAGCAAATTTCTTATCTTTCTTTAACAATTCTGTCATTGGTTTAGCGACCTTAGAAAAAATTTCAATGAATCTTCTGTAGTAACCTGCTAAACCAAGGAAACTACGAACCTCTTTTACGTTCTTAGGAGATTCCCATTCTGTCACAGCTGAAACTTTAGCGGGATCAACTGCCACTCCATCATTTGTCATGACATGACCAAGAAATCCAACTTCCTCTAACCAAAACTCACACTTGCTGAATTTGGCATAAAGCTTATGTTCCCTTAGTTTCTCAAGTATCAAGCGTAGATGTCTTTCATGCTCTTCCTTGCTCTTGGAGTAGACTAAGATGTCATCGATGAAAACGACAACGAACTTGTCGAGAAATTCCATGAACACCTTGTTCATCATATTCATGAAGTACGCCGGTGCGTTGGTTAATCCAAAAGGCATCACAGTGTACTCATACAATCCATACCTGGTGGTGAATGCTGTTTTAGGTATGTCTTGCTCTCTTATCTTGAGTTGAAAATAGCCTGACCGAAGGTCAATCTTCGAGAACACACAAGCTCCTTCTAGCTGATCAAACAAGTCATTTATTCTTGGCAAAGGATATTTGTTCTTGATGGTTACCTCGTTGAGAGAACGGTAATCTATGCATAATCTTTGAGTTCTATCTCTCTTTTCTACGAACAAAACTGGAGCTCCCCAAGATGAAGAACTTGGCTGGATGAATCCTTTCTGCAATTGTTCTCCAAGTTGTTTCTTGAGTTCCTTAAGTTCATCAACTGACATTTTATAAGGCCTCTTTGCCCTTGGTCCAGAACCTGGTACCAAATCTATTATAAATTCCACATCTCTATCTGGTGGCATTCCCGGTAACTCTTCCGGAAACACATCCGGATACTCACACACAATTGGCACACTGTCCATGCTAACCCCCTTAAGAGAATTCAGCTTACTCCCTTTAGATTTAAAATTGGACTTAAATTTTATCCTCTTACCTTCAGGGGTTGTGAGTGAAACTGTACGATTTGCACAATCTAGTACTCCCTCATACTTAACCATCCAATCCATTCCCAAAATTACATCCAATCCTTGGGAATTCAGGATTATTAGGTTTACTGGAAACTTATGTTTTCCGATCTCTATTATTAGATCCCGGCATCCAAGACTCACTATCATATCTCCTCCCGGAGAGCTAACTTTTATCGGACACCCAATGTTTTCAGATGCAAACCCGCTTCTATCAACAAATGTTTTGATATGAATGAATGAGATGCACCAGTATCAAAGAGTACAAATGCTGAGATGGAATTGAGTCTGAACTTACCAGCAACAGCATCAGGCTCTTCATAGACCTCTTCCACATTGATGTGGTTGACCTGTCCTTTCTGGAAAGGATTTGGCTTGTTAGGTCCTTCAACGTTCTTCTCAGGGCACTCATTAGCATAATGCCCCAGCTTCTTGCATTTGAAGCATTCAACCTGACTGATGTCCCTCTTAGGCTGACTTCCACTTCCACTTCCACTGTGGTGGCTCTTATGTCCACTCTTGTGATTCTTATACTTATCATTGTCATGACTGCGATGATGCTTGTTGTCATGACGGTTGTGGTTGTGGTGCTTGTTAAACTTCCCATGCTTGTGGGAACCTGAGCTGACACTATCATCATAGTGAGATCGTTTATGAGACGATCCCGAGCTGTGCTTGTCGGTGTGTTTCCTCTTCCTACTCTCGACTTGCTTCATTTTATTCTCCACAATAACAGCCTTGTCACACAGCGACTGATAAGTTGGAACATATGCCACAGACAGCTGCAGATTCAGCTCATCATTCAAGCCTTCCAGAAACTTTTCCTTCCTTTTGGCATCAGTGTCAACCTCATCCGGTGCATAGCGCGCCAGATTGTTGAATTCTTCAATATATTCAGCCACGCTATGGTGGCGCTGCTTCAGGTTGTGAAACTCTTTCTTTTTCAGGCTCATCATTCCTGGTGAGATATGAGTAGTACGAAAGCCATCTTCAAAGATAGCCCAAGTCACCTCATCAATAGGTGTGGTGATCTGGAAATTGTCCCACCATGCGGCGGCTGGTCCTTCCAACAGATGTGCCGCGAACCTGACTTTTTTAGCATCTGTGCAGCCCACAGTCACTAAGTCTTTGTTCACAGAACGTAGCCAATCATTGGCCACCATGGGATCAGTCGATCCTGAAAACTTAGCTGGCCTCAGACGCAGAAATCTGGTAAGCATATCAAAACCTGGAGGGTTGTTGTTGTTGTTGTTATTGGGGTTGTTGTTGTTATTGGGGTTGTTGTTGTTCTAGTTCTGGATGAACGTCGTCATCATTTGCATAAGCTGTGTCTGCGCATTCATCATTTGTTGCATTTCCGGGGTAATGTTGGGATTGGGGTTGGGGTTTGCGCGACGGGGAGGCATCTGTGGTTTATTCATATAGAGATAAGAATAAGATACCCTTACATGATTTATGCACAATACATTACACAAGCAGACACATAGCAAGCAACATGAGGATAAAACTCAACAACAAGATAACAAAAGTCTCAAAGTAAAAACACACAAGTGGCAAGCCATCCACATGTCGGATGGTCCAATAATAAGTTCACAAATAACAAGTGCGGTAAATAAAATAACTGAGTAGTCAAATCTACTCGTCAGCCTCAATCTCCTCCTCGACAAAGGTAAGACCTGCGTTCTCCATTGCGGTCTTGTTCTCCTCGATGGTAGTGGTCAAAGAGTCGATCTTGGCCTTGAGAGCCCTCTTCTGGGAACGAAGCCTCTCAATCACTGTCTGCTGCTGCTCTAACTCGAAGTCCTTGGACTGCAGTTCCTCGGTCATATCACGAATCCTCTTGTTCCTATCCTGGACACGCTTCTCTTGACTCTTGAACTTACGGTCTTGGGCCTCGAACTTTGCCTCCATCTCCTTGACTATCTCGTCCTGCTGCGCGAAGAGCTTGTCCTTCTCGCGAAGCTGCACCTGGAGCTCGTCATTACTAAGCATGACGTTGGTCCTATCGGTATCCACGTGCCTAATAAGAGTCTCTAAGTCCTGCAGGTACAGGCGTATCGGCTCTGCTGTGACCCTCGAGTCGTCCTCAAAGTCGATGGACTCTCCGTCATCATCACGCCTTTCGAAGGCGTGGAAGTGAGTGCCTCTAACCTGTCGGGAGTGACGGCCTAACAGTCGTCCTATCAGATCCTGCATGACAACCTCCATGCCTCTCTCCCTGTCATCGTGCATGATCTTGAAGATGATGGCCTCCGTAGTAGGCTCAGTCTGGCGTCCTGGCTGGTTCACCTTGAAGCCCCAGAGGTCCTTCCTCTCAAACTTGGTGAGTGGGTGCACCGTAATGATAGGAAGAGGGAGATCGAGTAAAGTAGTAAGCTCTACGATACGAGGACCAAAACGGGTAGCCTGGAACTCCTCAACAGTGCTGATGGCAATAGGCATCTATTTATAAGATTGAAAAAGTTAGAACAACACAATTTAAGATAATCAAGTCAACATTCACACACATTCTTGGAACACACAAATCACACAAGTCATGCATACAAGAATCCATTACATCTACCAAGGTTCAGACTTATTTAAGGTATCATTTTGGAAAATAAGGTGATAGGTGGTGGTCCAAGTAACGAAGTGCGCTTACAATCCTATCTCACTGGATCTGGTGGCTAACACAATGTTCCTAGTGGCAATCACCCTATCTTGTTCACATGCTTCTATCACTAAGTCTATAATATCTCCTCTTAAGGATTGGTTGGTGACTTCCAACTCTTGGGTATGTTCCTTCTCTTTCTCTAAGTCTTTTTGGAGGTTGAGCATCCTGCACTTGACTCTAGCACTTAGTTCCTTGACAGTCTTCCAAGCTGCTTCTTTTGCTGACTCAAAGAATGTGGTGTGCATAAAAGTGTTGGTGTACATGCAGAAGCCTTTTTCTTTGTGGTTGTCTTCCTTGTTTTTGTACAAGTGAAGTTGCACCCACCAATACTCCACTCCATCCTCCATCACTGGAAAGCCCTTGTACACGGCTGCACCATGTGCTCCCATTGTCTCCATGAGATCCTTGAGAATCTTGGGAAACTCAGTCTCACACTCCAAGGTCATGGTCATGAGTGGTCCTCTCTTCACGGCTTCGTTGATGGAGTTCATCTACAAATAGAGATGAGAATGAGAAGATTAGAAAAGTTTACGAGAAGAATAGACAAGTGTAGAAGAAGTAAAAAAATTTCCTTAGTGGTTTCCAATCCTAGGGTCATAATCCTACAGGCAACACAGTGCTCTGATACCATCTGTAAGATCCCCCCTTATTAAAGGAAAAGATCCCTGTGATTGCAATGCTAGTCCCTGGATCAATGCTAGCATCCACAGTTTAAGATGAAGTACACAGATACAAAGGTCGTTTATTACAGTCATTCCAGAGATAAAACATAGTCTTTTACAACTCATGGCCAAAGGCCTAATACAAGAGTTTAAGGAATAAGTAAATAAACATAAGTCTTCATCTTCATGTGCCACAGGCAAGCATGTTGAGTGTAGACTCATGACTCCTAATCATCATCAGAGTAACCTGCAACATTACAAGTTACAGCCACAGAGGGTCAATACTTTGGAATAGTATTGGCAAGTGATACCTTAGTATATTTAAGTGGACTATAATACTATATGCATTTGGCTGGTGGAGCTTAGGCTTGCATTGCTCAAAATAGATTTTTCCTTAACTTTTGAAAACACTAAGTTTTTCTTTGCATAAAACACCCAAGGCATCTACCAATCAAAGACTGAAGATCCACTCAGGGCATCTACCAATCAAAGGCTGAAGATCCTTTTAACCCTTGTTCACCCACAAGTTTTATTTTGAAATTGGAGTGATGAGATTCTTGATTGCTTCCATGTCTTGATGCTCAAATTGTCCTTTACCAGGGACATGGCTAAGTACTTAGGTTTTACACTCTGCAGAGGTGGTGCACTTTCCCCACAAGACTTGGTTTCCCAAGACAAGATCCTTCAGAAGCCTTTCCTTAGTCAAATGGACGCGCTCCAACCTATCATTCCCTCTACCACCAACTGTCCAAGAGACTAAGTTCTAGCAACCTAAGATCATGGCAGAGCCCATAATGCCAAGTGGTTGCACTTGAAGCTTCTCAACATTTGACATCTCAAATCTCTTTGTTTCCTGGGTGGCCATCCACAAGTGAGATACACCAAGGTAAACCATAGACATGGGCCTTGTGAACCACTCAACCAAAACCACCAAGCAAGTCCCATTCCACCCAGGAGATTCATTAACTTAGTTGTTTTATTAATCAAAAACATAAGTCCTCAGACTTAGAGATTTTTCCATAGTGTGAAAATATAAACCACCCTTGTTTTCTAGTAGCTAGGCTAAGCATGGTAGTATTAGGAATCTTGACTTAGGTAGTTTTCACTAAGGTTTCACCTAATAGGTTTTCCCATAGCATAGTTTATACTTAGCAAAAATTCCATGCAAGACCTATACTTAGAAAATAATACTAATGCATAAATAAAATATAGGAATGGAATATTCATGATGATATCACTTGCCTTGGTAGTGTGGAGAGTAGCACTCGTCACAATCACAATCACTAGCAAAATCTACACACAAAGTTGTAGCACACAATTACACACAAATATATACAAACAAAGATATTATGAATGCATGCATGAATCTACTAAGTGGTGATTTTTTGAAAATTCTACCAAGCAAGTGCATGTTTACAGAATCTAAACAAGTCATAAAGTAACCAAGACAAACTTAATTAATCCTAAAACAAGATACTAAACTAAATCTACACTCAAAAGGCCTCAAACAAGTTTCTGCAATTTAAGCCAAACTAATGGTTACTATTTGCTAAACAAAAAGGATAGGCAGAAAGGTCTTGTTTTTCTGAATCCAACGGTATAAAATTTGCAAAATTCCAATGTGGCATTCAAAAGTTATAGGCATTTGAATTTGGATCAAAATTCTGGTTTTAAATCTATTTTCAGATTTAACCCTAGCCACGCGTCAATTTCTTATTCGTCCGTACCGGTTCACGCGGATCAGTCGCTGTGGAGCGTTAGATCTAAAGTGGATCGTGCGGTCCAGAGGACATACCTCTTCGGTGTTACGTGAACTAATCGTGAGCGCCAGATCTAGATCGAACGGTTCCTATTGACCTGGCCAGAAACTGGCGGCGGAGCGGTGGCTACCGGCGGCGGAACGGTCAGTCGACGACGGAGGCGACACTACAGGGGGTGAGTGAGAAAGAGGAGTAGCTCACCGGGCTCAGGGGGTCACGGTGATGCTCGTCGTACTCGCGGTTGGTCAAGGGGCGCTCGGGGTTGTCCTAGATTGCTCGCCGGAGTTGCTGTGGGCGGCGGTTGGCTCTGGTTGCTGTCGAGGACGAAGCTGTAGATCACCCCAAGGCAAAACAACGGCGCGGTTAGGTTCACAGTGTCAAGGCGAAGTCGTGTGCATGAACGGAAAGGCGAGGGGCGGTCTGGGCTTACCACTAGAGTTCACCGGAGTTCGTGCAGAAGACGGTGGCGGCCAGTCGACGATGTTGCCGGAGCTATGGTCCATGCGAGAGCAAACGAAGGGTGTTAAAAGAAGCGGAGAGGTTCACTGAACCAGTTTGCAAGAACGAGAGGCAGAGGGGAGCTCAGAACTCACCGGAATTCGCCGGCGCAGTCGTCGGAGACGGCGGGGCTACAGAGGGTAATGCTCGCAGCCTGGTGGCGCTCTGGGTTCGGGGTTTGAGGGAGAAGAGAGAGGGGGCAGAGGGGATTCTTATAGCCTGGTCACGAGCGAGAATTTCTCGGCCATTTAATCGAATTAACGCCGTGGATTAAACACAGAAAACGCCCGCGTTGATTTGGGGATGAACTGGTCGTGCGGGGGAGACGATGCTGACGTGGAGGAGGCCCGCTTGTCAGCGAGGTGCGCGAGGTGGTAGTGGGGTCTGGCTGTCAGCGACTCAACGCTTGCGCTCGCGAGTGAGAGAAGAAAAAGGAAGGTCCCCGGGTGGGCTTGCTGGGCTCGATCCGCTGCTGGGCCAGAATCCTGGAGCTCGGCCTTTTTCATTTGAAAAATCCTTTTCTTTTTCTAATTTCATTTTCTAGAATGAATTTGATATGAATTCAAATTCTTTTGAATTCAAACAAATTTGGGACTCTTTGTAGGGTTCTTTGGTTTCAAAAACGAGTCAGATGACCATGTGGTTACTAGCAAGGGCTTGGTCAAGTTTAGGTTTTGAAATAAACAGAGTCTTTGTCTCTAGTTTGAAAATGTTTGAAATAGGGTTTTGAAAATATTTCTAAAATGGAAACTTGGGTTAATTGCTATACCTAATCATTCCAACCATGGAGATAAGCAAACAAGTTCATAGACAATCAAATCTCAAATGGTGATGGCCAATTGAGACAATTGCCCACATGAAATCATAGCCTAAGTTTATGCATCTAAATGATTTTGAGAAAAACCCTATATGAATGAAAGATGCAAGGATGATATGAATGAGTTTTGAAATATGATTTTTGGGATGTTACAGTGGTTTGTGGAAAAGAACACACATGCAATGAACACTGGTAGATCTATAAGTGGTTTGTGGAAAGAACACACATCTAGTGAACACTGGTTGATCCATATGTGGTTTGTGAAAATAACACACATGCAATGCCATTGGTTGATCCTTATGTGGTTTGTGTATATAACACACATGGAATGACACTGGTTGATCCATATGTGGTTTGTGGAAAGAACACACATGCAATGACTCTAATGGATCCATATGTGGTTTGTTTAAAAGAACACATGTGCAATGACTCTAGTGGGTCCATATGTCGTTCATGTCAGGAACACACATGCAGTGAACACTGGTGGATCCATATGTGGTTCATGTCAGGAACACACATGCAGTAAACACCGGTGGATCCATAAGTGTATTCTGGAAAGAACACACATGCAGTGAACACTAGTGGATCCATATGTGTTTTGTGAAAAGAACACACATGCAATGACTCTAGTGGGTCCATATGTGGTTTGTGAAAAGCACACACATGCAATGACCACTGGTTGATCCATATGTGGTTTGTGGAAAGAACACACATGCAATGACACTGGTTAATCCATGTGTGGTTTGTGGAAAGAACACACATGCAATGAATCTAGTGCTAGTTTTAGTATAAGAACACACATGCAATGACTCTAGTGGGTCCACATGTAGTTTGTGAGAAGAATACACATGCAATGACCACTGGTTGATCCATAAGTGGTTTGTGCAAAAGAACACACATGCAATGAACACTGGTGGATCCATAAGTGATTTGTGGAAAGAACAAACATGAAGTGAACACTGGTGGATCCATATGTGGTTTGTGAAAAGAACACACATGAAATGACTCTAGTGGGTCCATATGTGGTTCATGTCAGGAACACACATGCAGTGAACACTGGTGGATCCATATGTGGTTCATGTCAGGAACACACATGCAGTGAACACCGGTGGATCCATCAGTGTATTCTGGAAAGAACACACATGCAGTGAACACTGGTGGATCCATATGTGGTTTGTGGAAAGAACACACATGCAATGACTCTAGTGGGTCCATATGTGGTTTGTGAAAAGAACACACATGCAATGACCACTGGTTGATCCATATGTGGTTTTTGGAAAGAACACACATGCAATGACACTGGTTGATCCATGTGTGGTTTGTGGAAAGAACACACATGCAATGACTCTAGTGCTAGTTTTAGTATAAGAACACACATGCAATGACTCTAGTGGGTCCATATGTATTTTGTGAAAAGAACACACATGCAATGACCACTGGTTGATCCATATGTGGTTTGTGGAAAAGAACACACAGGCAATGAACACTAGTGGATCCATAAGTGGTTTTCGGAAAGAACACACATGCAGTGAACACTGGTGGATCCATATGTTGTTTGTGAAAAGAACACACATGCAATGACTCTAGTGCTGGTTTTAGTATAAGAACACACAAGCAATGACTCTAGTGGGTCCATATGGATTTGTGGAAAGAACACACATGCAATGACACTGGTTGATCCATATGTGGTTTGTGGAAAAAACACACATGCAATGCCATTGGTTGATCCATGTGTGGTTTGTGGAAATAACACACATGCAATGACTCTAATGGATCCATATGTGGTTTGTGGAAAAGAACACACATGCAATGACCATTGGTTGATCCATGTGTGGTTTGTGGAAAGAACACACATGCAATGACACTGGTGGATCCATGTGTGGTTTGTGAAAAGAACACACATGCAATGAGTCTAGTGCTGGTTTTAGTATAGAAACACACATGCAATGACTCTAGTGGGTCCACATGTGGTTTCTGAAAAGAACACACATGCAATGACCACTAGTTGATCCATAAGTGGTTTGTGGAAAAGAACATACATGCAATGAACACTGGTGGATCCATAAGTGATTTGTGGAAAGAACACACATGCAGTGAACACAGGTGGATCCATATTTGGTTTGTGAAAACAACACACATGCAATAACTCTAGTGGGTCCATATGTGGTTCATGTCAGGAACACACATGCAGTGAACACTGGTGGATCCTTATGTGGTTCATGTCAGGAACACACATGCAGTGAACACTAGTGGATCCATAAGTGGTTTGTGGAAAGAACACACATGCAGTGAACACTGGTGGATCCATATGTGGTTTGTGGAAAGAACACAAATGCAATGACTCTAGTGCTGGTTTTAGTATAAGAACACACAAGCAATGAGTCTAGTGGGTCCATATGTCATTTGTGAAAAGAACACACATGCAATGCCACGGGTTGATCCATATGTGGTTTGTGGAAAGAACACACATGCAATGCCATTGGTTAATCCATGTGTGGTTTGTGGAAAGAACACACATGCAATGACTCTAATAGATCCATATGTGGTTTGTGGAAAATAACACACATGCAATGAACACTCGTAGATCTATAAGTGGTTTGTGGAAAGAACACACATCTACTGAACACTGGTTGATCCATATGTGGTTTGTGAAAATAACACACATGCAATGCCATTGGTTGATCCATATGTGGTTTGTGTATAGAACACACATGGAATGACACTGGTTGATCCATATGTGGTTTGTGGAAAGAACACACATGCAAAGCCATTGGTTAATCCATGTGTGGTTTGTGGAAATAACACACATGCAATGACTCTAATGGATCCATATGTGGTTTGTGGAAAAGAACACACGTCCAATGACTCTAGTGGGTCCATATGTCGTTCATGTCAGGAACACACATGCAGTGAACACTGGTGGATCCATATGTGGTTCATGTCAGGAACACACATGCAGTGAACACCGGTGGATCCATAAGTGTATTCTGGAAAGAACACACATGCAGTGAACACTGGTGGATCCATATGTGGTTTGTGGAAAGAACACACATGCAATGACTCTAGTGGGTACATATGTGGTTTGTGAAAAGCACACACATGCAATGACCACTGGTTGATCCATATGTGGTTTGTGGAAAGAACACACATGCAATGACACTGGTTAATCCATGTGTGGTTTGTGGAAAGAACACACATGCAATGAATCTAGTGCTAGTTTTAGTATAAGAACACACATGCAATGACTCTAGTGGGTCCACATGTAGTTTGTGAGAAGAATACACATGCAATGACCACTGGTTGATCCATAAGTGGTTTGTGCAAAAGAACACACATGCAATGAACACTGGTGGATCCATAAGTGATTTGTGGAAAGAACAAACATGAAGTGAACACTGGTGGATCCATATGTGGTTTGTGAAAAGAACACACATGAAATGACTCTAGTGGGTCCATATGTGGTTCATGTCAGGAACACACATGCAGTGAACACTGGTGGATCCATATGTGGTTCATGTCAGGAACACACATGCACTAAACACTGGTGGATCCTTAAGTGGTTTGTGGAAAGAACACCCATGCAGTGAACACTGGTGGATCCATGTGTGGTTTGGGGAAAGAACACACATGCAATGACTCTAGTGGGTCCATATGTGGTTTGTGAAACGAACACACGTCCAATGACCACTAGTTGATCCATATGTGGTTTGTGGAAAGAACACACATGCAATGACACTGGTTGATCCATGTCTAGTTTGTGGAAAGAACACACATGCAATGACTCTAATGCTAATTTTAGTATAAGAACACACATGCAATGACTCTAGTGGGTCCATATGTAGTTTGTGAAAAGAACACACATGCAATGACCACTGGTTGATCCATATGTGGTTTGTGGAAAAGAACACATAGGCAATGAACACTAGTGGATCCATAAGTGGTTTTCGGAAAGAACACACATGCAGTCAACACTGGTGGATCCATATGTTGTTTGTGAAAAGAACACACATGCAATGACTCTAGTGCTGGTTTTAGTATAAGAACACACAAGCAATGACTCTAGTGGGTCCATATGTGATTTGTGGAAAGAACACACATGCAATGACACAGGTTGATCCATATGTGGTTTGTGGAAAAAACACACATGCAATGCCATTGGTTGATCCATGTGTAGTTTGTGGAAATAACACACATGCAATGACTCTAATGGATCCATATGTGGTTTGTGGAAAAGAACACACATGCAATGACCATTGGTTGATCCATGTGTGGTTTGTGGAAAGAACACACATGCAATGACACTGGTGGATCCATGTGTGGTTTGTGAAAAGAACACACATGCAATGAGTCTAGTGCTAGTTTTAGTATAAGAACACACATGCAATGACTCTAGTGGGTCCACATGTGGTTTGTGAAAAGAACACACATGCAATGACCAGTAGTTGATCCATAAGTGGTTTGTGGAAAAGAACACACATGCAATGAACACTGGTGGATCCATAAGTGGTTTGTGGAAAGAACACACATGCAGTGAACAAGGTGGATCCATATGTGGTTTGTGAAAACAACACACATGCAATGACTCTAGTGGGTCCATATGTGGTCATGTCAGGAACACACATGAAGTGAACACTGGTGGATCCAAATGTGGTTCATGTCAGGAACACACATGCAGTGAACACTAGTGGATCCATAAGTGGTTTGTGGAAAGAACACACATGCAGTGAACACTGGTGGATCCATATGTGGTATGTGGAAAGAACACACATGCAATGACTCTAGTGCTAGTTTTAGTATAAGAACACACAAGCAATGACTCTAGTGGGTCCATATGTGATTTGTGAAAAGAACACACATGCAATGCCACTGGTTGATCCATATGTGGTTTGTGGAAAGAACACACATGCAATGCGATTGGTTAATCCATGTGTGGTTTGTGGAAAGAACACACATGCAATGACTCTAATAGATCCATATGTGGTTTGTGGAAAAGAACACACATGCAATGAACACTGGTAGATCTATAAGTGGTTTGTGGAAAGAACACACATCCAGTGAACACTGGTTGATCCATATGTGGTTTGTGAAAATAACACACATGGAATGCCATTGGTTGATCCATATGTGGTTTGTGGATAGAACACACATGCAATGACACTGGTTGATCCATATGTGGTTTGTGGAAAGAACACACATGCAAAGCCATTGGTTAATCCATGTGTGGTTTGTGGAAAGAACACACATGCAATGACTCTAATGAATCCATAGGTGGTTTGTGGAAAAGAACACACATGCAATGACCACTAGTAGATCTATAAGTGGTTTGTGAAAAGAACACACATGAAGTGAACACTGGTTGATCCATATGTGGTTTGTGAAAAGAACACACATGCAATGCCATTGGTTGATCCATATGTGGTTTGTGGATAGAACACACATGCAATGACACTGGTTGATCCATGTGTGGTTTGTGGAAAGAACACACATCCAATGACTCTAGTGGGTCCATATGTGGTTCATGTCAGGAACACACATGGAATGACTCTAGTGGGTCCACATGTGGTTTGTGAAAAGAACACACATGCAATGACCACTGGTTGATCCATATGTGGTTTGTGCAAAAGAACACACATGCAATGAACACAGGTGGAACCATAAGTGGTTTGTGGAGAGAACACACATGCAAAGACACTGGTTGATCCATGTGTGGTTTGTGGAAAGAACACACATGCAATGACACTGGTTGATCCATATGTTCTTTGTGAAAAGAACACACATGCAATGACTCTAGTGCTGGTTTTAGTATAAGAACACACAAGCAATGACTAGTGGGTCCATATGTGATATGTGGAAAGAACACACATGCAATGACACTGGTCGATCCATGTGTGGTTTGTGGAAAGAACACACATGCAATGCCATTGGTTGATCCATGTGTGGTTTGTGGAAATAACACACATGCAATGACTCTAATGGATGCATATGTGGTTTGTGGAAAAGAACACACATGCAATGACCACTGGTTGATCCATGTGTGGTTTGTGGAAAGAACACACATGCAAGGACACTGGTGGATCCATGTGTGGTTTGTGAAAAGAACACACATGCAATGAGTCTAGTGCTGGTTTTAGTATAACAACACACATGCAATGACTCTAGTGGGTCCACATGTGGTTTGTGAAAATAACACACATTCAATGACCACTGGTTGATCCATAAGTGGTTTGTGGAAAAGAGAACACATGCAATGAACACTCGTGGATCCATAAGTGGTTTGTGGAAAGAACACACTGTTGGAGATATGCCCAAGAGGCAATAATAAAAGAGGTTATTATTATATCTTTGTGTTTATGATGAATGTTTACATCCCATGCTATAATTGTATTATTAGGAAGCACTAATACTTGTGTGTTTTGTAAACATAAAAGAGTCCCTAGTAAGCCTCTTGTTAAACTAGCTTGTTGATTAATTGATGATCATGGTTTCCTGATCATGGACATTGGATGTGATTAATAACAAGGTTATATCATTAGGAGAATGATGTGATGGACACACACCCATAGTAAGCGTAGCATAAGATCAAGTCATTAAGTTCGTATTGCTGTAAGCTTTGAAATACATAGTAACCTAATCCTTTGACCATGAGGTTATGTTAATCACCATCACCGGATGGGTACTTAGATGACATCAAACGCCGTTTCGTAACTGGGCGGTTATAAAGGTGTCATTGGGTATTCTGAAAGTATGTGTTGAAGCGCATAGACCAAGATTGGGATTTGTCCATCCATATGACGGATAGATATACTCTGAGCCCTCTCGGTGGAATGTCATCTAGATAACTTGCAAGCGTGTGACTAGGTCACAAGGGATGACATAACATGGAACGAGTAAATAGTACTTATCAGTAACAAGGAAGATCTAGGTATGAAGATACCGACGATCAAACCTCGGATGAGTAGAATATCGCGAGACAAAGGGAATTGGTTTCGTATGTTAATTGGTTCAATCGATCACGAAGTAATCATTGAGTATGTGGGAGACGTTATGGATCTCCAGATCCCGCTGATGGTTATTGATGGGAGAGGTGTCTTCATCATGTCTGCATATTCACGAACCGTAGGGTGACACACTTAAGGTTCGAAGTTGTTTGAAGTAGATATGGAATTTGCGTTGGAGACCGAATGTCGTTCGGAGTCTCAGAATGGATCCGGGAAATCACGAGGAGATCTGGAATGGTCCAGAGAATAAGATTCATATATTGGGGATCATTTTCTAAGTTAGGAAATGTTCCGGAGTATTTGTATGGAGATTCTAGAAGGTTTCGGAATGTTCTGGAAGGTTCTAGAGGATTTCTTGGAGTTTTCTTGAAAACCAAGAAAGGGATCAAGGAGACCAAGTGGGGCACTACACGGATTCGTGGGGGAGGAGGACTCCTCCCCCGACCCGCCGGCCCAAGGAGGAGGGAGTCCTACTAGGACTCCCCCTCCCCAGGCGCGCCTCCCTCCTTTAAATAGAAGGGAGGGGGCGCCCCCTCTTGCACCTTGTATCATAACTCCCAATCTCAGCCGCCTCTCTCCTCCACGTTTCTTCTGCACAGGCATAGGCGAAGCCCTGTAGATTTCTCATCTCCACCACCACCACCACGCCGTCGTGCTGCTGGGATTCCGTGGAGAAGATCTACTACCTCCGCTGCTCGCTGGAATGGGGAGAGGAAGGTCTGCTTCGACTCCGCACGTGTGATCGTCTGTGGAAGCGCTGCCGGAACACGGCGCCGGAAGGATCGTCCACACGATCTTTAGATCGGCAAGTGATCGACTACATCATCCACGAGATCTAATCTCGTTAACGCTTTCGGTTCTACGAGGGTTAGTACCGATCTATCTCATTGCTCATGTCTAGTAGATTAGATCTTGGCTTTTATCTAGATAAGATCTGGGTTTTGTTCGCTCTTGTGGTAGAAATTTTTTGTTTTCTATGCTACTAACCCATCAGTGGTATCAGAGCCTTGTCTATGCGTAGATCTGTTGCACGAGTAGAACACAATGAGGTTGTGGGCGTTGGTGCTCGTGCCGTCTTTGGCTATGTGTGTACTTTGCATCTTGCGGTATGGTGGGATGAAGCGGCTCGGGCTAACATTACATGTCATCGTACATGAGACTTGCTCCACGCTTGACGTGCAACTCGTATTGCACAAGTGGCTTTGCGGGTGTCTGTATCTCCCATCATAGTATAGATCAAATCTACACTTTGCACTTGATAGCATTTGTATCAATGTTGTGGTTTAGTTTCGTAGGTAAGATGCGTTCTTAGTCAAAAGCCCCAAGCCACGTAAAACTTGCAAAGAAAATTGGAGGCGTCTAACTTGTTTTTGTAGGGGTTTTGTGATGTGATATGGCCTACATGTGATTGTGATTGTATTTGATGTATGCAATGATCCTTGTTGTATTATGGCAACCGGAAGGAGCCTAATGGTTGTCTTTAATTCTGTTAAGACCTGCGTGTCTATTCATCTTGTAATAGCTTTATTCCAAGTAGTAGTAATAGTTGCTAGTGAAGATGAACAACCATGAAGCGGCACCACGGACCTTGACGCAATGCTGGTGATGATGGAGATCATGTTCGTGCATTGGAGATGGAGATCGAAGGCATAAGAAGAAAGGGCCATATCATATCACACTAATTATGAATTGCCTGTGATGTTAATCCTTTATGCATCTTGTATTTCTTAGATCGCGACGGTAGCATTGTAAGATGATCCCTCTCACTAAATATCAAGTAATAAAGTGTTCGTCCTTGGCACCATTGCTAAGACTCGTCGTTTCGAAGCATCTTGTGATGATCGGGTGTGATAGACTCTACGTGTGCATACAACGGGTGCAAGCCAGATTTGCACATGCGGAAACTAAGGTTAATCTTGACGAGCCTAGCATGTACAGACATGGTCTCAGAACACGGAATACCGAAAGGTAGAGCATGAGTCATATGATTGATATGATGAACATGAAGATTGTTCGCCGATGAAGCTACATCATCTCACGTGATGATCGGACTTGGTGTAGTGGATTTGGTTCGTGTAATCACTAAAACAACTGCGAGGGATGTTGTATTGAGTGGGAGTTCACCTAGTAGATTTAAGAGTTAAATTTGAACACTATTTATCATAAACTTAGTCTAAATTACTTGCAAATTTGTTGTAGATTATGGCGAACGTTTCCATCAATTTCAATGCGTTCCTAGAGAAAGAAAAGCTTAAGAACAATGGAAGCAATTTCACGGACTGGTTCCGTGGACTGAAGATCGTCCTCAGGGCTGGTCAGTTGACCTATGTGCTCGAAGCACCGCTAGGTGACCCACCTGCAGAAGATGCCACTGATGACGTAAAGAATGTTTACGCCACTCAGAAACATCATTACTCCACAGTTCAGTGTGCCATCCTGTACGGTTTAGAATCGGAGCTTCAAAAGCGTTTTGAGCACCATGACCCATTTGAAATCATTAAGGAGCTCAAACTCATCTTTGAGACTCGCGCGGCGAAGGAAAGCTATGAAGCTTCCGAGAAATTCTTTACCTGCAAGATGGAAGAGGGTAGCTCCGTTAGCGAGCACGTGCTCACCATGTCTGGGCACGCAAACAAACTCCGAGAGTTGGGGATACAGATTCCTAATGAATTGGGGATTCACCGTGTCCTCCAATCACTGCCACCAAGTTATAAGAACTTTGTGATGAACTACAATATGCACTGCATGAACAAGACGTTGCCTGAACTATCGTCCATGCTGAAAACTGCTGAAGTGGAGATCATGAAAGAACACCAAGTGTTGATGGTCAATAAGACCACCAATTTCAAGAAACGGGGCAAGCCTAAGAACAAGGGCAACTTCAAGAAGGACGGCAGGAAAGCTGCCGCACCTGCTAAGAAGCCCAAGGCTGGTCCTAAACCTGAAACTGAGTGCTTCTACTGCTAGGGTGCTGGTCACTGGAAGCGTAACTGCCCCAAATAACTGGCGGATCTGAAGAACGGCAACATCAAGAAGAAAGGTATATTCGATATACATGTTATAGATGTGTATCTTACTAGTAATCGTAGTAGTGCCTGGGTATTTGATACTGGTTCGGTTGCTCATATTTGTAACTCGAAACAGGAGCTGTGGAATAAACGAAGACTGGCAAGAGACGAGGTGATGATGCGCGTTGGAAATGGCTCCAAGGTTTATGTGATCGCCGTCGGCACGCTCCCTCTACATCTACCATCAGGATTGGTTTTAAATTTGAATAATTGTTATTTGGTGCCTGCGTTAAGCATGAACATTATATCTGGATCTTGTTTATTGCGAGACGGTTACTCTTTTAAGTCTGAGAATAAAGGTTGTTCGATTTATATGAGTAATATCTTTTATGGTTTTGCACCTGAGATGAATGGTTTATTATTATTAAATCTCGATAGTAGTGATACACATGTTCACAACATAGATGCTAAACGAATAAAATTAAATGATAATTCTACATACATGTGGCACTGTCGTCTTGGTCACATTGGAGTGAAGCGTATGAAGAAACTCCATTCTGATGGACTTCTTGAATCACTTGATTTTGAATCACTTGAAAGATGCGAAGCATGTCTAATGGGAAAAATGACTAAGACTCCATTCTCTGGAATAATGGAGCGAGCTACAGACTTATTGGAAATAATACATACCGATGTGTGTGGTCCAATGAGTGTAGCATCGCATGGTGGATATCGTTATGTTCTCACTTTCACGGATGACTTGAGTAGATATGGGTATGTCTACTTTATGAAACATAAATCCGAAACTTTTGAGAAGTTTAAGGAATTTCAAAGTGAAGTGGAAAATCATCGTAACAAGAAGATTAAGTTTCTGCGTTCTGACCGTGGAGGTGAATATCTGAGTTATGAGTTTGGCATGCATTTAAAGAAATGTGGAATACTTTCACAGTTGACACCGCCGGAAACACCACAGCGTAATGGTGTGTCCGAACGTCGTAATCGAACTCTCTTAGATATGGTTCGGTCTATGATGTCTCTTACAGATTTACCGTTATCATTTTGGGGCTATGCATTAGAGACATCCGCATTCACTTTAAATTGGGCACCATCTAAATCCGTTGAAACGACACCGTTCGAATTGTGGTTTGGAAAGAAACCTAAGTTGTCGTTCCTTAAAGTTTGGGGTTGCGAAGCATATGTAAAGAAGTTACAGCCTGATAAGCTTGAACCCAAAGCGGAGAAAATTCGTCTTCATAGGATACCCTAAAGAAACAATTGGGTATACCTTCTATCATAGATCCGAAGGCAAAGTTTTCGTTGCTAAGAATGGATCCTTTCTGGAGAAGGAATTTCTCTCGACAGAAGTGATTGGAAGGAAAGTAGAACTCGACGAGGTTCTTGAACCTTCTTTCGGATTTGAGAGTAGCGCAGCACCGGAAGATGTTTCTCTGCCGCCTGCACCAACTGGAGAGGAAGCTAATGATGCTGATCATAAAACTTTGAACGAAGTTACTACTGAACCTCGCAGGTTAACGAGGGTTCATACCACTCCTGAGAGGTATGACTCTTCCTTGAACGTCATGTTGGTGGACAACACTAATGACCCTGCGACGTACGAAGAAGCTATGGTGAGCCCAGATTCCGACAAATGGCTAGAAGCCATGAAATCCAAAATGGGATCCATGTAAGAAAACCAAGTATGGACTTTGGTGGACTTACCGGATGGCCGTAAGGCTGTCGAGAACAAATGGATTTTCAAAAGAAAAACAGATGCTGATGGTAATGCTACCGTCTATAAAGCTCGACTTGTCGCGAAAGGGTTCCGACAAATTCAAGGAGTTGACTACGATGACACTTTCTCACCAGTAGCGAAGCTAAATTCTGTGAGGATTATGTTAGCAATCGCTGCACATTTCGATTATGAAATTTGGCAGATGGATGTCAAAACGGCGTTCCTTAATGGTGACATTGAGGAAGAGTTGTATATGGTACAACAAAAGGGTTTTGTCAATCCTAGAGATGCTGCCAAGGTATGCAAACTTCAGCGCTCCATTTATGGACTGAAGCAAGCATCCCAGAGTTGGAATCAACGTTTTGATAAAGTAATCAAAAACTTTGGATTTATACAAACTTATGGAGAAGCTTGTATTTACAAGAAAGTGAGTGGGAGCTCTATAGTATTCCTAGTACTATATGTAGATGACATATTGTTGATCGGGAATGATATAGAACTTCTTAATAGCGTCAAAACATATTTGAATAATAGTTTTTTGATGAAGGATCTTGGCGAAGCGGCATATTTTCTAGGCATCAAGATTTATAGAGATAGATCAAGACGCCTAATAGCGCTTTCACAAAGTACATACTTAGACAAAGTTCTAAAGAAGTTTAGAATGGAAGAGAGCAAGAAAGGGTTCGTGCCCATGTTGTCAGGTAAGACCTTGAGTAAAACTCAAAGTCCGGCTACGGCAGAAGATAGAGAAAAGATGAATAAAATTCCCTATGCCTCGGCCATAGGTTCTATCATGTATGCCATGCTGTGTATGAGACCGGATATAGCACATGCTGTTAGTTTGACTAGCAGATATCAAAGTGATGCTGGAATGGAACACTGGACAGCGGTCAAGAATATCCTAAAGTACCTGAATAGGACTAAGGATATGGTTCTTTCTTATGGAGGTGATGAACAACCTGTTGTAAATGGTTACACTGATGCTAGTTGGAAGACCGATCCAGATGACTCGAAGTCACAGTTTGGATACGTATTTATTTTGAATGGTGCTGCAATAAGCTGGAGGAGTGCCAAGCAGAGCGTTGTGGTGAAATCTTCAACTGAATCGGAATACATAGCTGCTTCGGAGGCTGCACAAGAAGGCATATGGATGAAGGAGTTCATTACTGAACTTGGCATGGTTCCCAGCGCGTTAGACCCGATGGCCATCTACTGTGACAACACAGGTGCCATAGCTAATGCACAGGAGGCAAGGTCACATAGCAAGCTGGAGCACATCAAGCTACGTTTTCATGCTATTCGCGAGTATGTCCAAGATGGTGACATAAAGATTTGCAAAGTACACACTGATCTGAATGTAGCAGATCCGTTGACTAAACCTCTCCCTAGAGCAAAGCATGACCAACACCAGAACGCCATGGGTGTTCGGTATATTACCATGTAATCTAGATTATTGACTCTAGTGCAAGTGGGAGACTGTTGGAGATATGCCCAAGAGGCAATAATAAAAGAGGTTATTATATATCTTTGTGTTTATGATGAATGTTTACATCCCATGCTATAATTGTATTATTAGGAAACACTAATACTTGTGTGTTTTGTAAACATAAAAGAGTCCCTAGTAAGCCTCTTGTTAAACTAGCTTGTTGATTAATTGATGATCATGGTTTCCTGATCATGGACATTGGATGTGATTAATAACAAGGTTATATCATTAGGAGAATGATGTGATGGACACACACCCATAGTAAGCGTAGCATAAGATCAAGTCATTAAGTTCGTATTGCTGTAAGCTTTGAAATACATAGTAACCTAATCCTTTGACCATGAGGTTATGTTAATCACCATCACCGGATGGGTACTTTGATGACATCAAACGCTGTTTCGTAACTGGGCGGTTATAAAGGTGTCATTGGGTATTCTGAAAATATGTGTTGAAGCGCATAGACCAAGATTGGGATTTGTCCATCCATATGACGGATAGATATACTCTGGGCCCTCTCGGTGGAATGTCATCTAGATAGCTTGCAAGCGTGTGACTAGGTCACAAGGGATGACATAACATGGAACGAGTAAAGAGTACTTATCAGTAACAAGGAAGAACTAGGTATGAAGATACCGACGATCAAACCTCGGATGAGTAGAACATCGCGAGACAAAGGGAATTGGTTTTGTATGTTAATTGGTTCAATCGATCACGAAGGAATCGTTGAGTATGTGGGAGCCGTTATGGATCTCCAGATCCCGCTGATGGTTATTGATGGGAGAGGTGTCTTCATCATGTCTGCATATTCACGAACCGTAGGGTGACACACTTAAGGTTCGAAGTTGTTTGAAGTAGATATGGAATTTGCGTTGGAGACCGAATGTTGTTCGAAGTCTCGGAATGGATCCAGGACATCACGAGGAGATCCGGAATGGTCCGGAGAATAAGATTCATATATTGGGGATCATTTTCTAAGTTAGGAAATGTTCCGGAGTATTTGTATGGAGATTCTAGAAGGTTTCGAAATGTTCTGGAAGGTTCTAGAGGATTTCTTGGAGTTTGCTTGAAAACCAAGAAAGGGATCAAGGAGACCAAGTGGGGCACTACACGGATTCGTGGGGGAGGAGGACTCCTCCCCCCAACCCGCCAGCCCAAGGAGGAGGGAGTCCTACTAGGACTCCCCCTCCCCAGGCGCGCCTCCCTCCTTTAAATAGAAGGGAGGGGGCGCCCCCTCTTGCACCTTGTCTCATAACTCCCAATCTCAGCCGCCTCTCTCCTCCACGTTTCTTCTGCACAGGCATAGGCGAAGCCCTGCAGATTTCTCATCTCCACCACCACCACCACGCTGTCGTGCTGCTGGGATTCCATGGAGAAGATCTACTACCTCCGCTGCTCGCTGGAACGGGGAGAGGAAGGTCTGCTTCGACTCCGCACGTGTGACCGTCTGCGGAAGCGCTGCCGGAACGCGGCGCCGGAAGGATCGTCCACACGATCTTGAGATCAGCAAGTGATCGACTACATCATCCACGAGATCTAATCTCATTAACGCTTTTGGTTCTACGAGGGTTAGTACTGATCTATCTCGTTGCTCATGTCTAGTAGATTAGATCTTGGCTTTTATCTAGATTAGATCTGGGTTGTGTTCGTTCTTGCGGTAGAAATTTTTTGTTTTCCATGCTACGAACCCATCACACACATGCAGTGAACACTGGTGGATCCATATGTGGTTTGTGAAAAGAACACACATGCAATGACTCTAGTGGGTCCATATGTGGTTCATGTCGGGAACACACATGCAGTGAACACTGGTGGATCCATAGGTGGTTCATGTCAGGAACACACATGCAGTGAACACTGGTGGATCCATATGTGGTTTGTGGAAAGAACACGCATGCAATGACTCTAGTGGGTCCATATGTGGTTTGTGAAAAGAACACACGTGCAATGACCACTGGTTGATCCATATGTGGTTTGTGGAAAGAACACACATGCAATGACACTGGTTGATCCATGTGTGGTTTGTGGAAAGAACACACATGCAATGGCTCTAGTACTAGTGTTAGTATAAGAACACACATGCAATGAATCTAGTGGGTCCATATGTAGTTTGTGAAAAGAACACACATGCAATGACCACTGGTTGATCCATATGTGGTTTGTGGAAAAGAACACACGTGCAATGAACACTAGTGGATCCATAAGTGGTTTTAGGAAAGAACACACATGCAGTGAACACTGGTGGATCCATATGTTATTTGTGAAAAGAACACACATGCAATGACTCTAGTGTTGGTTTTAGTATAAGAACACACAAGCAATGACTCTAGTGGGTCCATATGTGATCTGTGGAAAGAACATACATGCAATGACACTGGTTGACCCATGTGTGGTTTGTGGAAAAAACACACATGCAATGCCATTGGTTGATCCATGTGTGGTTTGTGGAAATAACACACATGCAATGACTAATGGATCCATATCTGGTTTGTGGAAAAGAACACACATGCAATTACCACTGGTTGATCCATGTGTGGTTTGTGGAAAGAACACACATGCAATGACACTGGTGGATCCATGTGTGGTTTGTGAAAAGAACACACATGCAATGAGTCTAGTGCTGGTTTTAGTATAAGAACACACATGCAATGACTGTAGTGGGTCCACATGTGGTTTGTGAAAAGAACACACATGCAATGACCACTGGTTGATCCATAAGTGGTTTGTGGAAAAGAACACACATGCAATGAACACTAGTGGATCTATAAGTGGTTTGTGGAAAGAACACACATGAAGTGAACATAGGTGGATCCATATGTGGTTTGTGAAAACAACACACATGCAATGACTCTAGTGGGTCCATATGTGGTTCATGTCAGGAACACACATGTAGTGAACACTGGTGGATCCATATGTGGTTCATGTCAGGAACACACATGCAGTGAACACACGTGGATCCATAAGTGGTTTGTGGAAAGAACACACATGCAGTGAACACTCGTGGATCCATATGTCGTTTGTGGAAAGAACACACATGCAATGACTCTAGTGCTGGTTTTAGTATAAGAACACACAAGCAATGACTCTAGTGGGTCGATATGTGATTTGTGGAAAGAACACACATGCAATGACACTGGTTGACCCATGTGTGGTTTGTGGAAAAAACACACATGCAATGCCATTGGTTGATCCATGTGTGGTTTGTGGAAATAACACACATGCAATGACTCTAATGGATCCATATGTGGTTTGTGGAAAAGAACACACATGCAATTACCACTGGTTGATCCATGTGTGGTTTGTGGAAAAAACACACATGCAATGACACTGGTGGATCCATGTGTGGTTTGTGAAAAGAACACACATGCAATGAGTCTAGTGCTGGTTTTAGTATAAGAACACACATGCAATGACTCTAGTGGGTCCACATGTGGTTTGTGAAAAGAACACACCTGCAATGACCACTGGTTGATCCATAAGTGGTTTGTGGAAAAGAACACACATGCAATGAACACTGGTGGATCCATAAGTGGTTTGTGGAAAGAACACACATGCAGTGAACACAGGTGGATCCATATGTGGTTTGTGAAAACAACACACATGCAATGACTAGTGGGTCCATATGTGGTTCATGTCAGGAACACACATGCGGTGAACACTGGTGGATCCATATGTGGTTCATGTCAGGAACACACATGCAGTAAACACACGTGGATCCATAAGTTGTTTGTGGAAAGAACACACATGCAGTGAACACTGGTGGATCCATATGTCGTTTGTGGAAAGAACACACATGCAATGACTCTAGTGTTGGTTTTAGTATAAGAACACACAAGCAATGACTCTAATGGGTCCATATGTGATTTGTGAAAATAACACACATGCAATGTCACTGGTTGATCCATATGTGGTTTGTGGAAAGAACACACATGCAATGTCATTGGTTAATCCATGTGTGGTTTGTGGAAAGAACACACATGCAATGACTCTAGTGCTAGTTTTAGTATAAGAACACACATGCAATGACTCTAGTGGGTCCATATGTGGTTTGTGGAAAAGAACACACATGCAATGACCACTGGTTGATCCATGTGTGGTTTGTGGAAAGAACACACATGCAATGACACTGATGGATCCATGTGTGGTTTGCGAAAACAACACACATGCAATGAGTCTAGTGCTGGTTTTGGTATAAGAACTCACATGCAATGACTCTAGTGGGTCCACATGTGGTTTGTGAAAAGAATACACATGCAATGACCACTAGTTGATCCATAAGTGGTTTGTGGAAAAGAACACACATGCAATGAACACTGGTGGATCCATAAGTGGTTTGTGGAAAGACCACACATGTAGTGAACACTGGTGGATCCATATGTGGTTTGTGAAAAGAACACACATGCAATGACTCTAGGGTCCATATGTGGTTCATGTCAGGAACACACATGACGTGAACACTGGTGGATCCATATGTGGTTCATGTCAGGAACACACATGCAGTGAACACTGGTGGATCCATAAGTGGTTTGTGGAAAGAACACAAATGCAATGAACACTAGTGGATCCATATGTGGTTTGTGGAAAGAACACACATGCAATGACTCTAGTGCTGGTTTTAGTATAAGAACACACAAGCAATGACTCTAGTGGGTCCATATGTGATTTGTGAAAAGAACACACATGCAATGCCATTGGTTAATCCATGTGTGGTTTGTGGAAATAACACACATGCAATGACTCTAATGGATCCATAAGTGGTTTGTGGAAAAGAACACACATGCAATGAACACTGGTAGATCCATAAGTGGTTTGTGGAAAGAACACACATGTAGTGAACACTGGTTGATCCATATGTGGTTTGTGAAAAGAACACACATGCAATGCCATTGTTTGATCCATATGTGGTTCGTGGATAGAACACACATGCAATGACACTGGTTGATCCATGTGTGGTTTGTGGAAAAACACACATGCAATGCCATTGGTTGATCCATGTGTGGTTTGTGGAAATAACACACATGCAATGAATCTAATGGAACCATATGTGGTTTGTGGAAAAGAACACACATGCAATGACCACTGGTTGATCCATGTGTGGTTTGTGGAAAGAACACACATGCAATGACACTTGTGGATCCATGTGTGGTTTGTGAAAAGAACACACATGCAATGAGTCTAGTGCTGGTTTTAGTATAAGAACACACATGCAATGACTCTAGTGGGTCCACATGTGCTTTGTGAAAAGAATACACATGCAATGACCACTGGCTGATCCATAAGTGGTTCGTTGAAAAGAACACACATGCAATGAACACTGGTGGATCCATAAGTGGTTTGTGGAAATACCACACATGAAGTGAACACTGGTGGATCCATATGTGGTTTGTGAAAAGAACACACATGCAATGACTCTAGTGGGTCCATATGTGGTTCATGTCAGGAACACACATGACGTGAACACTGGTGGATCCATATGTGGTTCATGTCAGGAACACACATGTAGTGAACACTGGTGGATCCATAAGTGGTTTGTGGAAAGAACACACATGCAGTGAACACTGGTGGATCCATATGTTATTTGTGAAAAGAACACACATGCAATGACTCTAGTGTTGGTTTTAGTATAAGAACACACAAGCAATGACTCTAGTGGGTCCATATGTGATCTGTGGAAAGAACATACATGCAATGACACTGGTTGACCCATGTGTGGTTTGTGGAAAAAACACACATGCAATGCCATTGGTTGATCCATGTGTGGTTTGTTGAAATAACACACATGCAATGACTAATGGATCCATATCTGGTTTGTGGAAAAGAACACACATGCAATTACCACTGGTTGATCCATGTGTGGTTTGTGGAAAGAACACACATGCAATGACACTGGTGGATCCATGTGTGGTTTGTGAAAAGAACACACATGCAATGAGTCTAGTGCTGGTTTTAGTATAAGAACACACATGCAATGACTGTAGTGGGTCCACATGTGGTTTGTGAAAAGAACACACATGCAATGATAACTGGTTGATCCATAAGTGGTTTGTGGAAAAGAACACACATGCAATGAACACTGGTGGATCTATAAGTGGTTTGTGGAAAGAACACACATGCAGTGAACATAGGTGGATCCATATGTGGTTTGTGAAAACAACACACATGCAATGACTCTAGTGGGTCCATATGTGGTTCATGTCAGGAACACACATGTAGTGAACACTGGTGGATCCATATGTGGTTCATGTCAGGAACACACATGCAGTGAACACACGTGGATCCATAAGTGGTTTGTGGAAAGAACAGACATGCAGTGAACACTCGTGGATCCATATGTCGTTTGTGGAAAGAACACACATGCAATGACTCTAGTGCTGGTTTTAGTATAAGAACACACAAGCAATGACTCTAGTGGGTCGATATGTGATTTGTGGAAAGAACACACATGCAATGACACTGGTTGACCCATGTGTGGTTTGTGGAAAAAACACACATGCAATGCCATTGGTTGATCCATGTGTGGTTTGTGGAAATAACACACATGCAATGACTCTAATGGATCCATATGTGGTTTGTGGAAAAGAACACACATGCAATTACCACTGGTTGATCCATGTGTGGTTTGTGGAAAAAACACACATGCAATGACACTGGTGGATCCATGTGTGGTTTGTGAAAAGAACACACATGCAATGAGTCTAGTGCTGGTTTTAGTATAAGAACACACATGCAATGACTCTAGTGGGTCCACATGTGGTTTGTGAAAAGAACACACATGCAATGACCACTGGTTGATCCATAAGTGGTTTGTGGAAAAGAACACACATGCAATGAACACTGGTGGATCCATAAGTGGTTTGTGGAAAGAACACACATGCAGTGAACACAGGTGGATCCATATGTGGTTTGTGAAAACAACACACATGCAATGACTAGTGGGTCCATATGTGGTTCATGTCAGGAACACACATGCAGTGAACACTGGTGGATCCATATGTGGTTCATGTCAGGAACACACATGCAGTGAACACACGTGGATCCATAAGTTGTTTGTGGAAAGAACACACATGCAGTGAACACTGGTGGATCCATATGTCGTTTGTGGAAAGAACACACATGCAATGACTCTAGTGTTGGTTTTAGTATAAGAACACACAAGCAATGACTCTAATGGGTCCATATGTGATTTGTGAAAATAACACACATGCAATGTCACTGGTTGATCCATATGTGGTTTGTGGAAAGAACACACATGCAATGCCATTGGTTAATCCATGTGTGGTTTGTGGAAAGAACACACATGCAATGACTCTAGTGCTAGTTTTAGTATAAGAACACACATGCAATGACTCTAGTGGGTCCATATGTGGTTTGTGGAAAAGAACACACATGCAATGACCACTGGTTGATCCATGTGTGGTTTGTGGAAAGAACACACATGCAATGACACTGATGGATCCATGTGTGGTTTGCGAAAACAACACACATGCAATGAGTCTAGTGCTGGTTTTAGTATAAGAACTCACATGCAATGACTCTAGTGGGTCCACATGTGGTTTGTGAAAAGAATACACATGCAATGACCACTAGTTGATCCATAAGTGGTTTGTGGAAAAGAACACACATGCAATGAACACTGGTGGATCCATAAGTGGTTTGTGGAAAGACCACACATGCAGTGAACACTGGTGGATCCATATGTGGTTTGTGAAAAGAACACACATGCAATGACTCTAGGGTCCATATGTGGTTCATGTCAGGAACACACATGACGTGAACACTGGTGGATCCATATGTGGTTCATGTCAGGAACACACATGCAGTGAACACTGGTGGATCCATAAGTGGTTTGTGGAAAGAACACACATGCAATGAACACTAGTGGATCCATATGTAGTTTGTGGAAAGAACACACATGCAATGACTCTAGTGCTGGTTTTAGTATAAGAACACACAAGCAATGACTCTAGTGGGTCCATATGTGATTTGTGAAAAGAACACACATGCAATGCCATTGGTTAATCCATGTGTGGTTTGTGGAAAGAACACACATGCAATGACTCTAATGGATCCATAAGTGGTTTGTGGAAAAGAACACACATGCAATGAACACTGGTAGATCCATAAGTGGTTTGTGGAAAGAACACACATGTAGTGAACACTGGTTGATCCATATGTGGTTTGTGAAAAGAACACACATGCAATGCCATTGTTTGATCCATATGTGGTTCGTGGATAGAACACACATGCAATGACACTGGTTGATCCATGTGTGGTTTGTGGAAAAACACACATGCAATGCCATTGGTTGATCCATGTGTGGTTTGTGGAAATAACACACATGCAATGAATCTAATGGAACCATATGTGGTTTGTGGAAAAGAACACACATGCAATGACCACTGGTTGATCCATGTGTGGTTTGTGGAAAGAACACACATGCAATGACACTTGTGGATCCATGTGTGGTTTGTGAAAAGAACACACATGCAATGAGTCTAGTGCTGGTTTTAGTATAAGAACACACATGCAATGACTCTAGTGGGTCCACATGTGCTTTGTGAAAAGAATACACATGCAATGACCACTGGCTGATCCATAAGTGGTTCGTTGAAAAGAACACACATGCAATGAACACTGGTGGATCCATAAGTGGTTTGTGGAAATACCACACATGCAGTGAACACTGGTGGATCCATATGTGGTTTGTGAAAAGAACACACATGCAATGACTCTAGTGGGTCCATATGTGGTTCATGTCAGGAACACACATGACGTGAACACTGGTGGATCCATATGTGGTTCATGTCAGGAACACACATGTAGTGAACACTGGTGGATCCATAAGTGGTTTGTGGAAAGAACACACATGTAGTGAACACTCGTGGATCCATATGTGGCTTGTGGAAAGAACACACATGCAATGACTCTAGTGCTAGTTTTAGTATAAGAACACACAAGCAATGACTCTAGTGGGTCCATATGTGATTTGTGAAAAGAACACACATGCAATGACACTGGTTGATCCATATGTGGTTTGTGGAAAGAACACACATGCAATGCCATTGGTTAATCCATGTGTGGTTTGTGGAAAGAACACACATGCAATGACTCTAATGATTCCATATGTGGTTTGTGGAAAAAAACACACATGCAATGAACACTGGTAGATCCATAAGTGGTTTGTGGAAAGAACACACATGCAGTGAACACTGGTTGATCCATATGTGGTTTGTGAAAAGAACACACATGCAATGCCATTGGTTGATCCATATGTGGTTTGTGGAAAGAATACACATGCAATGACACTGGTTGATCCATGTGTGGTTTGTGGAAAGAACACACATGCATTGACACTAGTGGGTCCATATGTGGTTCATGTCAGGAACACACATGCATTGACTCTAGTGGGTCCACATGTGGTTTGTGAAAAGAACACACATGCAATGACCACTGGTTGATCCATATATGGTTTGTGGAAAAGAACACACATGCAATGAACACTGGTGGATCCATAAGTGGTTTGTGGAAAGAACACACATGCAAAGACACTGGTTGATCCATGTGTGGTTTGTGGAAAGAACACACATGCAATGACACGGGTTGATCCATATGTGGTTTGTGCAAAGAACAGACGTGCAATGACACCGGTTGATCCATGTGTGGTTTGTGGATAGAACACACATGCAATGACTGTAGTGGGTCCATATGTGGTTCATGTCAGGAACACACATGCAATGCCATTGGTGGATCCATGTGTGGTTTGTGGAAAGAACACACATGCAATGACTCTAGTGGGTCCATATGTGGTTTGTGAAAATAACACACATGCAATGACCACTGGTTGATCCATATGTGGTTTGTGGAAAGAACACACATGCAATGACACTACTTGATCTTAGTGTGGTTTGTGGAAAGAACACACATGCAATGACTCTAGTGCTAGTTTTAGTATAAGAACACACATGCAATGACTCTAATGGATCCATATGTGGTTTGTGGAAAAGAACACACACGCAATGACCACTGGTTGATCCATGTGTGGTTTGTGGAAAGAACACACATGCAATGACACTGGTGGATCCCTGTGTGGTTTGTGAAAAGAACACACATGCAATGAGTCTAGTGCTGGTTTTAGTATAAGAACACACGTGCAATGACTCTAGTGGGTACACATGTGGTTTGTGAAAAGAACACACATGCAATGACTCTAGTGGGTCCATATGTGGTTCATGTCAGGAACACACATGACGTGAACACTGGTGGATCCATATGTGGTTCATGTCAGGAACACACATGCAGTGAACACTGGTGGATCCATAAGTGGTTTGTGGAAAGAACACACATGTAGTGAACACTCGTGGATCCATATATGGTTTGTGGAAAGAACACACATGCAATGACTCTAGTGCTAGTTTTAGTATAAGAACACACAAGCAATGACTCTAGTGGGTCCATATGTGATTTGTGTAAAGAACACACATGGAATGCCACTAGTTGATCCATATGTAGTTTGTGGAAAGAACACACATGCAATGCCATTGGTTAATCCATGTGTGGTTTGTGGAAAGAACACACATGCAATGACTCTAATGGATCCATATGTGGTTTGTGGAAAAGAACACACATGTAATGAACACTGGTAGATCCATAAGTGGTTTGTGGAAAGAACACACATGCAGTGAACACTGGTTGATCCATATGTGGTTTGTGAAAAGAACACACATGCAATGCCATTGGTTGATCCATATGTGGTTTGTGGAAAGAATACACATGCAATGACACTGGTTGATCCATGTGTGGTTTGTGGAAAGAACACACATGCATTGACACTAGTGGGTCCATATGTGGTTCATGTCAGGAACACACATGCAATGACTCTAGTGGGTCCACATGTGGTTTGTGAAAAGAACACACATGCAATGACCACTGGTTGATCCATATATGGTTTGTGGAAAAGAACACACATGCAATGAACACTGGTGGATCCATAAGTGGTTTGTGGAAAGAACACACATGCAAAGACACTGGTTGATCCATGTGTGGTTTGTGGAAAGAACACACATGCAATGACACGGGTTGATCCATATGTATTTTGTGGAAAGAACACGCGTGCAATGACACCGGTTGATCCATGTGTGGTTTGTGGATAGAACACACATGCAATGACTATAGTGGGTCCATATGTGGTTCATGTCAGGAACACACATGCAATGCCAATGGTGGATCCATGTATGGTTTGTGGAAAGAACACACATGCAATGACTCTAGTGGGTCCATATGTGGTTTGTGAAAAGAACACACATGTAATGACCACTGGTTGATCCATATGTGGTTTGTGGAAAGAACACACATGCAATGACACTACTTGATCTTAGTGTGGTTTGTGGAAAGAACACACATGCAATGACTCTAGTGCTAGTTTTAGAATAAGAACACACATGCAATGACTCTAATGGATCCATATGTGGTTTGTGGAAAAGAACACACATGCAATGACCACTGGTTGATCCATGTGTTGTTTGTGGAAAGAACACACATGCAATGACACTGGTGGATCCATGTGTGGTTTGTGAAAAGAACACCCATGCAATGAGTCTAGTGCTGGTTTTAGTATAAGAACACACGTGCAATGACTCTAGTGGGTACACATGTGGTTTGTGAAAAGAACACACATGCAATGAGTCTAGTGCTGGTTTTAGTATAAGAACACACATGCAATGACTCTAGTGGGTCCACATGTGGTTTGTGAAAAGAATACACATGCAATGACCACTGGTTGATCCATAAGTGGTTTGTGGAAAAGAACACACATGCAATGAACTCTGGTAGATCCATAAGTGGTTTGTGGAAAGAACACACATGTAGTGAACACTAGTTGATCCATATGTGGTTTGTGAAAAGAACACACATGCAATGCCATTGTTTGATCCATATGTGGTTTGTGGATAGAACACACATGCAATGACACTAGTTGATCCATGTGTGGTTTGTGGAAAAACACACATGCAATGCCATTGGTTGATCCATGTGTGGTTTGTGGAAATAACACACATGCAATGACTCTAATGGAACCATATGTGGTTTCTGGAAAAGAACACACATGCAATGACCACTGGTTGATCCACGTGTGGTTTGTGGAAAGAACACACATGCAATGACACTGGTGGATCCATGTGTGGTTTGTGAAAAGAACACACATGCAATGAGTCTAGTGTTGGTTTTAGTATAAGAACACACATGCAATTACTCTAGTGGGTCCACATGTGGTTTGTGAAAAGAAAACACATGCAATGACCACTGGCTGATCCATAAGTGGTTTGTGGAAAAGAACACACATGCAATGAACACTGGTGGATCCATAAGTGGTTTGTGGAAATACCACACATGCAGTGAACACTGGTGGATCCATATGTGGTTTGTGAAAAGAACACACATGCAATGACTCTAGTGGGTCCATATGTGGTCCATGTCAGGAACACACATGACGTGAACACTGGTGGATCCATATGTGGTTCATGTCAGGAACACACATGCAGTGAACACTGGTGGATCCATAAGTGGTTTGTGGAAAGAACACACATGCAGTGAACACTCGTGGATCCATATGTGGTTTGTGGAAAGAACACACATGCAATGACTCTAGTGCTAGTTTTAGTATAAGAACACACAAGCAATGACTCTAGTGGGTCCATATGTGATTTGTGAAAAGAACACACATGCAATGCCACTGGTTGATCCATATGTGGTTTGTGGAAAGAACACACATGCAATGCCATTGGTTAATCCATGTGTGGTTTGTGGAAAGAACACACATGCAATGACTCTAATGGATCCATATGTGGTTTGTGGAAAAGAACACACATGCAATGAACACTGGTAGATCCATAAGTGGTTTGTGGAAAGAACACACATGTAGTGAACACTGGTTGATCTATATGTGGTTTGTGAAAAGAACACACATGCAATGCCATTGGTTGATCCATATGTGGTTTGTGGAAAGAATACACATGGAATGACACTGGTTGATCCATGTGTGGTTTGTGGAAAGAACACACATGCATTGACACTAGTGGGTCCATATGTGGTTCATGTCAGGAACACACATGCAATGACTCTAGTGGGTCCACATGTGGTTTGTGAAAAGAACACACATGCAATGACCACTGGTTGATCCATATATGGTTTGTGGAAAAGAACACACATGCAATGAACACTGGTGGATCCATAAGTGGTTTGTGGAAAGAACACACATGCAAAGACATTGGTTGATCCATGTATGGTTTGTGGAAAGAACACACATGCAATGACACGGGTTGATCCATATGTGGTTTGTGCAAAGAACAGACGTGCAATGACACCGGTTGATCCATGTGTGGTTTGTGGATAGAACACACATGCAATGACTGTAGTGGGTCCATATGTGGTTCATGTCAGGAACACACATGCAATGCCATTGGTGGATCCATGTGTGGTTTCTGGAAAGAACACACATGCAATGACTCTAGTGGGTCCATATGTGGTTTGTGAAAAGAACACACATGCAATGACCACTGGTTGATCCATATGTGGTTTGTGGAAAGAACACACATGCAATGACACTACTTGATCTTAGTGTGGTTTGTGGAAAGAACACACATGCAATGACTCTAGTGCTAGTTTTAGTATAAGAACACACATGCAATGACTCTAATGGATCCATATGTGGTTTGTGGAAAAGAACACACACGCAATGACCACTGGTTGATCCATGTGTGGTTTGTGGAAAGAACACACGTGCAATGACACTGGTGGATCCATGTGTGGTTTGTGAAAAGAACACACATGCAATGAGTCTAGTGCTGGTTTTAGTATAAGAACACACGTGAAATGACTCTAGTGGGTACACATGTGGTTTGTGAAAAGAACACACATGCAATGACCACTGGTTGATCCATATGTAGTTTTTGGAAAATAACACACATGCAATGAACACTTGTGGATCCATATGTGGTTTGTGGAAAGAATACACATGCATTGAACACTAGTGGATCCATATGTGGTTTGTGGAAAGAACACACATGCAATGACTCTAGTGGGTCCATATGTGGTTTGTGAAAAGAACACACATGCAATGACCACTGGTTGATCCATATGTGGTTTGTGGAAAGAACACACATGCAATGACACTGGTTGATCCATGTGTGGTTTGTGGAAAGAACACACATGCAATGACTCTAGTGCTAGTTTTAGTATAAGAACACACATGCAATGACTCTAGTGGGTCCATATGTAGTTTGTGAAAAGAACACACTTGCAATGACCACTGGTTGATCCATATGTGGTTTGTGGAAATGAACACACATGCAATGAATACTGTTGGATCCATAAGTGGTTTGTGGAAAGAACACACATGCAGTGAACACTGGTGGATCCATATGTTGTTTGTGAAAAGAACACACATACAATGACTCTAGTGCTGGTTTTAGTATAAGAACACACAAGCAATGACTCTAGTGGGTGGTGCTTCACGCGGCAGATCTGGAGGAGCATCACGCGGCACAAGGCGAGGAGTACGTGCAGTTCAACCCCTTGGGGGACCATGTGCTCACCGGTGCTGATGACTTAGGAGGCGCCGATGAGGGCGTGGAGTTCGACGGACACGCTCCGCTTGTGTACCCGGAGGTACATCTATTTCTACATGTTTCATATTTTCTGCTCGAGCTTAATCTATCCTGGCGTCATAAAAAAATCTAGTCCTAATGATTAGATGCAACGTCGAACTGGTACATGGAGAGATCTAGTTTGTTCTGAATGAATCCACATTATTTATTTATTAATAAGTTACCAAGAACACAAACCACATTAATTTAGGAGCGAGCTGGGGAGACGGCCGTAATGAGCTGCTGAACCTGTATAGACATGTTATTGCATCAAAAGTAACTTGGAATGGTGGAAGGAATATATATTTATTATTTTTCTCATTTCGGTTTGTATTCCATACATTACAGGTGTATTCAAGTGATATGGACTCTAACAAGGAGACCAGGGACAACAAGAGCCGCCATGTCATGAAGAAGCTCAAGAGCGGGATAATCCCTTTCCGCACTCGACTTGGGGAGCTCAAGTGCCCTTTCTATAAGAAAGGAGTCAACCAGAGGATTGCCAGCTTGATTTCGCATGTGGTTGGCATCAGTAAAAGCCCGGCTAGTAAACACAAGTCAGCGACCAAGGCTAAGCACGCTGCTTATGGCAAATTCCGGAGGGAGTATGTCAAGACCGGCCTAGTGTCCCCTTACTTAGGAATCAACAACTTCTAGCCGACCAACCCCATCACTGTGCTGGCCTGGCCACTAATAATATTTACTTCTCTTATCGTATCTAGACCCTTAAACTTTGGGGATTTCTATTTTCATACCCTTCAAAATATATTCATGTTGATCTGTTTATGGAGTTAAAGTTCCGGTGGCATACTCGTTATTTTGCATGGATAGAGGGGTGCCCCCGACAGATATAAGGGTTATCCTGTCCGCTAGATCATAGAGGATCAATGGTTAGTGGGAAAAACTGAGTACAACTGAATCGCCAGGGTTAGACACGAGGGGAAAAAACGTGACTCACGGTACGCTTGTACGGTGCACGGGGCGGTAGTGGACACGTGTGACCGTGCACGGTGCATTAGAGTACGCGCTGCACGGTAGTGCAACGAAACGTTGCTTCCCTTCTCCTTTAATAGAGGCCTCCCCACTCCCACTCATCACGCACACGCTCACTCAACCGTCTCCACTGTCCCATCACCTTCTGCAAATGCCCAACAAAACTCCAACCATGCCGGCGATGGAGAAGAACGGTGCGGTGGCCACCGGCGCCTCCAAGACCGCCGGCGAGGAGCCTCCTGTCCCCATCCCCGCATCCGCCGTAGCCGCCGGTGAGGAGGCCCCCGCCGGTCTCGGACAGATCCCGCTCGGCTGGGAACCCTACGAGGAGGTTATCTACATAAGGCCGGAGAACCCCTACAACACCAGCATCACTGACCCATGGTATGAGGTAACCAGGGTTTTCTCCCCTTCCCTTGTTTTCCCCTGTTCCTGTCATTGGATGCTAGATCGTATGTTCGTAGTTTTTAAGTAGCTAATCCTCTTGTGTTAGATCTCGATTTTCGATGAATCCCCCTGTTCGTAGTTGGGATCAGTATTCGATTTGGTTTGAGATTTGGGGAATAATCGGGAGATCTCATTCGGTTAATTTATGCAAAAAATCAATCCCGATAATCAAATATCTCAATCATGTCCTTATTTCACTCTACTGTTTTTTTCCAACAGGAGGATAGCAGCGACCTCCGCAGCGATGACGAGTCCAAGGACACCAAGACTCGTCATGTGCTGAGGAGGCTAAAGTCCTGTCAGTACAACAACTTCTTCGCCAGCGACGTGTATAGGTGCCCCTTCTGCCCCACCAGGAGGCTTCGCGCCACGGACTTCAACTCCCTCGTCAAGCATGCCGAGGACGTGAGGACCTGCGGCGAGTCCGTGAACATCCACGGCTTCAGAGCCAAGCACCAGGCACTCGGTCTTCACCTCCGCAACCTCCAGAAGGTGGCTATCGAGGAGGGTCGCATGCCCCCGATCGGACCCAAGGCGCCCAAGGTCAAGGGGCTAGGAAGCAAGAAGTGGAGGAGGCGCTAGAGGGAGGAGGCGGATGCCCTCCTGGAAGAGGCCATGAGGGGCCACTGATCAGCTGCTGCTACTGTTGTAAAGCAGATTCTTTTGTCTTGTCTGTGTTGAACCTGTCAGCTGCTGCTGCTGAGCAGCCTAATTGTCAAACCTTGTTAAGTACCGTACTATATAACCTATATTAGCTGCTTTATCTACATCTTCTATGTTTACTGAATTTATTTATGGTGCTGGTTTGTTTTGCTTCTCTAGATTTTCTACCAGATTGGGGAAAAACGATCGCAAAAGGAACAATGAATGAAGAGAGAAGCTGCTCTAGATTCCCTACCTTTTTGGGCAAAAAAAACACAACTATTAGAGAGAGATGGAAAAATGCACTCTTAAAAAGGCCAAATAACAAAAAAACTTCCACTTTAGGCGTCATGGCGCACGTAATGGCCAAGCCTTTGACCAGACAACACCCCCCTCTGAGCGCATGTGAGGGCTTCGAAATATCGGGAGGGCAAAAGTGAGGGCAAACGAGACACAATGTTGCTATAGCTAAATCTGACAAAAAGCTGAATTTGGATTTACCATGCAATTTGGCTAGAGCTCCACAATGTAGCTATTCTAAATCCCTAAACTAATGCTTTTCCGCCGACACGTGTGTTGCAAAGTTGCTTGATCGTGTATGCTTACACAAGTGGCCTACAGAGAAACTTATAGAAGCATGGGCAAACGAGCTTCATTTTGGCAAATTCTGGACAAGCTTTGTGCAATCGGCTGGGTGGCTGCCCCGGGGTGCAGGGATGCTAGGTCCATGTCTATGCTTACACTTCTTAAACTTGTTAGTAATTAAACGTTATGTCGTGTCAGCGCCGCGCACCCGCTGTGGATCGGCAACAGGATGGTGGTCTACGTGACCGGTCTCTGCCACGCCAAAGCCACATCGCACACCCGTCCCATCGCCTACCGGGACGGACGCCGAATTTAATCGCTAGGATTGGAAACCAACGGTGCTCGCCCGATCAAACTTGCTTCTGCATGGGTATGACCGGAATATTGGTAAACGGAATTTAAGCATCACCTTCCATCTCCTCAGCACATCACTGTGCAACAATCCCCAACTCATTCCTTCCGCCGCCGCCACCGCAAGAACCATCGACACTGCCACAGGCACCGCCTCCGCCTGGCCATACCACCACAACAGATCACTCCACCGCCACACCCAGTCCCTTGTACCTCTACCAACCCTAGGCCACCACCGCCGCATTAGCTGCTACCATGGACGCATAGTATGACGTGTTCGGCGACAGGAGCGACTACACCGACGAGTACACCGTCACCGCCCATGGCACCACCAAGCCGACGGTCGTCCACACAAATGCGTCAGCGGAGGTCGCCAAGGTCATCGCAATGTACAAGCGGTGGCTACAGGAGCCGATGGACAGGTACAAGATCGTCGGCCTTGACCTCAAGTATACCGGAGATAGGAAGAGGACGGCGCTTTTGCAGCTCTCCATGCGCAACCGCTGCCTCCTATATCACATATGTAGGGCCAAATCTGTATGCTCGGAGCTTCACGAGTTCCTACACAGGAGGGAGATCTACTTCGCCAGCGTCGACATCAAGAACGACACTCCGAAGCTAGAACGGGATCTCCTCGTTCATGTCGTCAATCACGTCGATCTCCAACGTTTGCGGAGGTACCCGGATGGCGGTACGGGGAAAGACGGCATGGCTAGACTTGCTTCTGACATAATCGACCACGAGTACGCCGGCATGAAAGTCGAGTTCCCGAAGCACCTGCACGAGCGATGGGAGTGGAGGCACCTGGATTACGATGCGATCAAGTATGCAGCCAGGGACGCGTATGTCTGCTATGAGATGCTCAACAGGATCTGGCGGGTGGGTGAGTGTGCTGTTTACCACTACTAGTTTCGCATTTCGTTCCTAGTTTTCTCTCGCCTGTATTTTATCTCGCGTGCATTTTCTAAGCATTCTGTGTGTAAGAACCAAGCTCATATGATCCCTGTGTTATTAGCTACTTAACCTGTATGAATTACATTCCCCCTTTTGTATGCTCAACATTCATTCTTACAAATTCTGTCTATGCCATTTGCATGCGGCAGAATCCAGGACTGACATGCATAAGGTGTGATACATTCATAAGTCATAACCAAACCCAGATTATAGCGAAGGATACAGTCATAACCAAACCCAGATTATAGTTTGACAAAGGTAATACATAGCAGTTCGTAATTTCTCACATAGTGTACTTCTGAAATAACATGTTTTCATAAACACAACAATCATGCACTAATAGTCTACATCCCAGCCTGTTGGAGAAGGCAACCGATCCCAGGATGCCTTCGGTCGCTTTCCCCGGCTTGTAGATTCATCTACACTCCGGCATCTGGGGCAAACAACCTGCCTTGGTGGTGGTTCAATGATGCGATGCCTGGAACGAGATTTTACAATCTGGCGGTACAGCTCGTGGCTAACATACCCGTCAATTGCAGCATACTTCAGATTAGGTTCAGCAAGTGGCTTATCCTCCTAGTAATCGTGCCCTAAATGCCTCCACGAACATCTCGGCAATCTGTCCTTCATGTCATCGTACCATGGGTCCATGAGTTCGGAGGCAAGAGCGGCCATCCCGGTCTTGCCGCCCTTCGTCCCTGGGATCCAGTAAATTTCCTGGATGTCCACTCTGCACTCCTTTGGGATTATAATGTTGGCAGTCGGGATTTCAAGCAGTTTAGTGTCATTCGTGATGTCAACACTAGTAAATGTTATGTGCTGGTTCACGAGAAAGTCATGAAACAGATCCCTAATGCTTTCGCCCCACCTGCATGAAAATAAATTCAGACAAATAATATAGCAATAACTTTTGCAAACAGACGGTTCAGGAACAAAAAGATAGCAAAGTCAACCAGATCCCGTCAGCCCCCTTCTCGCAAAAAGGCTGGTATACGAGGACGTGCCCCTTCATGGAGAGTTGCACCACGGCGATCCTACGGTGATCGTGGCTGTACTCGAGGTCAAGACCTACGAACCTGTTTTCTTCGAACTGCAGCCAACTCGTGTAATTATTCAGAGTGTTCCTCACCGTCCAAGGGCCGGTGGTGTAGACGACATCGATCTTCGTCCTGCCATGTTCTTTGATGTCGAAGTCCGTAGTTTCTTGCCTGTCGTCGTTTTGGATGTCCGGAGCATCTATGACTATAGGAAAGAGGGAAAGGATACGGAGGAAGAGGGTGATGTGGTGGTGGAGGAAATGGATGAGGCCGTGGAGGAGAAAGGCGATGAGGCCATGGAGGAGTAAATGAGACGGAGAAGTGAAAGATTGAAACCGCCATTACCAATATCTGGAATGGTGCACGACCGTTCGTACTAGGGTGAAGGTGGAGAAAAACGGCGGTTTTACACGTCGACGCTAGCGCTTCCTAAAATTTGTTATGCGCCACTTGCATGCGGTGGAATCGAGGTCTGCCATGCACGATCCAAGTCAAACGTAGGCACGTTTGCGCGTGCCGACCTTCACTCACTGATAGGTGGGCCGCACATTTTCTCTGACGATTTATTTTTTCACTTCTTCTAGACGGTTCCGGTGCCCGCCCTCAATAATTATGCCCCCTTCTTATCTTCCACGCGGACGAGAACCGGCAGCAGCGGCGGTTCCTTGGAGATTCACTCCCCACTCGAACAACTGCCCCGTCCCTGATTCCATCCCCTCTCGAATCCATCCGCCTCCTTATCACAATGCCTCCATTAATCTACCGAATTCCAGACTCCATTTGCCGCTATGGGTAGAGCTTGGGGTAGCAGCAGGCTGAAGCGAAAGGCTTGCGACGACGACGCGGATGGCAGGGCGACCGCTACCGTGAGGATTGGGGATGGACGAACCTCAGCACCGTGAAAGTGCACAGGATCGCCTCGGGGTTGGACATCATCTCAGTCGGCCGCCTCGCTCGCTCCATCCCTGGCTACCGCTTCACAATGCAGAACATGGACGAACAACCGTTCGGCATGCCACGCCTTCTTTACCTCAATAACACCAAATGGCCAAACGACCGCGATGGCCACGCAAGTTCCAGTATCTAGCTTATTCGTTCAGTCATATCATTGATTCATATGTGCTGAACTCTCATCGGAATCCTATGTTCCTTTCGTCGAAAGTGTTGTGTGCACGCGCGGTTTGAACAAATCGAACCATTTAAGACTATTCTGTATAGTGGAAGCTCTGCTCGTACCTGATATTCTGGTATTTTCGTAGTGACACAGTCTTACTTTAGGTGATAGACGAGTTGTCAATTTTGATTTTGCAATGGAATGCCTGCTAGGTGATATTATGTTTCCTAAAATAAAAACAAACAGATTAGACGATTTAAGGCTGTTATGCCCCGAGCTGTTTATGATCATCGTCAGGAGTTTGTTCTGGGGGCTCTACTACTCCATATATTGAGTATCTTCGTAGTGACACAGGCACAATTTAGGCGATATCTGAGGAGACACTCATATTTAGGCGATATTTTGTGTACTTTAATCTGAAGGTCCAGTTGTCAAATTGTATTTGCAATGGAATCCATGCTAGGTGATTGTACCAACTGACAACAAACTCTGCAGAATATTCATGCAATACTGATGCTGCTGGATAAGTGGTCCGAATCAGTAGTGGTGAATATCAAGGAAGAAGAAGAGACGGAAATGGAAGATGACCAGAACTGGGTGGGTGGCAACGGCGAGTGGCTGGTCCTTTTATCATAGGATGGCAGTACTTGGACTCTAAAAAATGGCTACAGATCGGTGAGACTTGCATTGCCATCTTTGGAGGGTGTCGGCATTACTGCATTCAACAACAGGTGGTCGCCGCTCATTTCTGAATTGGCTTACAGGTTCAACATGGCAGAACTTGACCTCATGAAGGTACAGCTCCAACATAGGTCGTGGGAGGGGGCGTGGAAGAACTGGGATTACGACCTCTTAGCGGTGTTCGACAAGGCAATCACATTCATTAGATGCCCAGAAGACAATGAATGGTCAGTCTTGCATGACGACTTCCTGCGGCCGGAGAAGTATGTTGATGCCGTCTTCACCTACGGCTACTCTTCATACAGACCGCTACGCATTTATGCGGTCACTGAACCTAGCGGCGACGTGCGTGTTTGGGAGCCGTCCATTTGGGGTGAGTCATGGTGTCATATAGCATGTAAAATCCCATTCAAAATTCTGCTTACTAACTGTAAGTAACACGCAGGTACCCACGCAGCCCCGCACATCATTCTAGCTCCGGTCATCGAAGATGAAGTAGCAGATGCTGAACTTGGGACACGCGGCTGGTTCCTAGCACCTCTCGGAGACAACACGGAACAGGATGATGAACTCATGTGGATTCATATCAGGGGAGCACTAAACAGCGTTGGTGATACAATAGAACATATGGGGACACAACTTTCTTCATACCCATCGCTGCGGTGTCACATTTTCTCGAGGTCCGCATGCCCATCCAAAGACCTAGTAGAGCAAGTATGTAGCAGAGTCAACAATCTGAAGAGACAATCTGTGTTTCTTGGGATCAACTACCCTTTCTTTGTCGGAGCCCCTGGAGCTGTTGAACCTGTAATTGCTCAGGCAGCCCTGGCCCCTGATGATGCTGTTGCTGCTGTTGCTGCTGGTGGTGGTGGTGGTGTTGGTGGTGGTGGAGCTGACGAAGAACTAGCTGCTGCTGCTCCTGGTGAAGCTGACGAAATACTTGGTGATGCTGCTGCTGGTGAAGCTGACGAAATACTTGCTAATGCTGCTGCTGGTGAAGCTGACGAAATACCTGCTGGGGCTGCTGCTGGTGAAGCTGACGAAATACTGATACATTGCAAACGTATCTATAATTTTTGATGTTCCATGCTTGGTTTATCTACTTTCTTGTGTTTTGTTCCAACTTTGGAGTACTTTTCATATGATTTCTGGGACTAACCTATTAACAAGATGCCATAGTGCCAGTTGCCTGTTTTCTGCTGTTTTTGGTTCCAAGAAGTCAGAAAATGAATATTCTTGGAATTGGACGGGACAAAAGCCAAAGTTACTATTTTCTTGGAAGACTCACGGATCCAGAAGGAGAGTCGGAGAGGGCCCCCCTTGGCGCGGGCCAGCCCAGGACGCGCCAGGGCATGGTGTGGGCCACCTGGCCGGCCACCAACGTTGCCTCCTTCGCCTATAAGAGTCTCCCGATACCAAAACTCTAGATGGTAAATCACAAATCCATGAAAAGTTCCGCAGCGCCGCCGCCACCGAAGGGGAGATTCGGGGGACAGAAATTCTCTGTTTCGGCACCTTGCTGGGACGAGGAAGTGCCCCCGGAGCCATCTCCATCGATCTCCACCACCATCTCCATCATCATTGCCAATTCCCATGATGAGGAGGGAGTAGTTCTCTCTCGAGGCTAAGGGTTCTACCGGTAGCTATGTGTTCATCTCTCTCTATGCATGATCTTATTGTGATCATGAGCTTGTAGTCTATAGATCTACCTTGCTACTCAAGTGCTTTAATAGATCTCTGCTCTCCCCATGTGTGTGAAAGTGACAGCATGCACACCATGGTGGCACTTAGGCTAGAGATTACAAATACTTGTTATGAGTTATATTTGGAGTTGGATGTCTTTATGAAATTGTGGTGTTTGTTGGACTCATCTAGTACTCAAGGTGATAGTGTGGGGTTTCTAGATGGGAAAGATGAACTTTGAGGTGTGCTGTTATAGCCCTACCATCGATTAGAGTGTCCAACCAGAGAGTAGTTCAGCGTAGTATCATAAAGAAGAATATATTTATATGAGAGTGTTCACTAGTGAAAGTATGATCCCTAGGCCTTGTTTCTAAGCATTGAAACACCGTTTGCAACTAGATCTGTTACATGTTTGCTTGCTTCCATCTTTATTTCAGTTTGCCTTTAGTCTCTTCCACGCCATCAAGCTCTTTTCTATCACCGTTACCACTTATAATTACCCATACCACTTGTATTTCACTATCTCTTCGCCGAACTAGTGCACCTATACACTTGACAAGTGTATTGGGTGTGATGGGGACACAAGAGACTTCTTGTATCTTGATTGCAGGGTTGCTTGAGAGGGGTTACCTTTGAACACTTCCTCCCTAAGTTCGATAAACCTTGGGTGATCCACTTAAGGAAAAACTTGCTGTTGTTCTACAAACCTCTGCACTTGAGGCCCAACAACTGTCTACAAGAATAGAAGTGTGTAGACATCAAATACCTGCTAAGGCTGCTACCGGAGTCCAGGAAGAACATGCTAGTGTTGTTGCTGAGGTGCCAGCACTTCTAGTGTTGATAGCAGACTGTGTGTTTGCTGCACACTCATGCGCCTATCATGTTGACACTCCAGATCTGACCTAGAGCCAAATCCACATTGGGGGGAGGGGGGCTACAATTGGCTCATTAGTGGGGTCGTACGATTTGAAGGAGAATGACAGACGGCCAAACGCAGCATTCTGGTTCGTTCCGACGATACCAGCTCCAGGGACCTAGTGCTCATACTGGCAGATCCGATGAACCATTTGTCTTTATCTTTATCATTAGTTACGCTTATGTGTGTAAAGACTAAGCTGTGCTTATTTGTGTAAGACTAAGTTAGGCCTAACTGCATAATATTCAGTGAAGCCCAACTTTTCTTTCCATGCCCTATTGATGATTGATGACATGGATCTAGCTTTTCTGCACGTATTTGCATTGAATCGCTCATTGATTTGTTCACATATTTTTTGGCAATGGCTGATAAACTCCACTCTCTTGGTAACTTGCTTTATCAACGAGCACTTGTTGATGCAATACAAAGTACAGAACATGGTCGTCATCGTCATTCCATTTAGGTTCTCTATGTTTCGTCATCACGGAGCTACTAATTTCAAATGAAAATCTAGTAAACAATATATGTGTACATTGTTAGAGTATGCTACGGCCACGGTACATACATGTTTTTCTACAATCACAAGAAGAAAAACTTGATGCATTTTCACCTTGTTGGCATTGTGCCGAACTAGGTGGATGTGGCTTTGGGGTTCGAAGAGGAAGGCGCCGTAGCTGGTGCGTGTGCGACCATGGCGACGCCGAGCTCGGATTCTGGAGGAGGCCAACAAGACCGAGCATGTTCGGCATGGTGACAGATCTCACCCGGGAATGAATTCCCGTCCCCACGCCGTGCCAATGGTGCGGTCATGGTGAGGGCGAGCTCCGATTCGGGATGGGGAGGAGAACGGGCCGAGCAGGTTCGTCCAAGTCCTAGCTCTGCGCCGTGGCCGCGGCCACAGATTGTCGCCTCGGAGGAAGAATAAGACGCATAAAGGATGCATGCGCCACGCTGCAAGCCTACATGGCAGCGACGACGGCAGCGACATAACGGTGAAAGCTGACAGGGGGGCCCAACTTGACGACCATTAGCCTGATTTTTTGTATTGAAACGTAAAGTTGAATTCGTGCCGAAAAAGACACTCTGAGTATTTGGCACGCCAACTGTAGTCATCGCGGCTGATTTCAGGGAACTCGGTTACCACGTTGCCTGGCCACCCCAACTTTCGGGCTGCAAAATGATATTCTCCTCTTCCATCCCATGATTAGGACAGTTCATTACGGCTTCTTTCATCCTTTCCCACGCAAGTGCTAGTGGCTCACGGTCTTCTTGTCTAAAACTTGTAATGTTGGATCTTAGCTGCATAGTCTTAGTTGGGGGAAAACTTTAGTCATAAACAAATTAGTACATTCCTCCCAAGATTTAATAGTGCCCTTTTGTAGAGATAGCAACCAATCCTTAGCCTTTCCTCTAAGAGAGAAAGGAAACAATCTTAGCTTAACAACATTTGGATCTACATCCTTAATACACATCTTGTCACAAATTTCAGTAAAAGTATTTAAGTGCAATTCCGAATCTTCAGTGGGTGAACCCCTAAATTGGTTTTGTTGAACTAAACTTAAAAGGTTAGGCTTTATCTCATATGTTTCCGCATCAACTGCGTGCTGAGTGATGGTGCGCGAATAAAATCATCAGTGGGAGTAGCACACTCCCCTAATCTCTTTTGAGCCATGGCTCTTATCTTTTGGGTAATTTTTAAATAATGAAAACGAATAACAAGTAACTATTTTTTTGGGTTTTCAAATAGATAAGAAGAAAGTAAACTAATAACAAGAATTAAATTACAACTAATAGTAAAATTGAAAACAAGGTCTCTAGTGACCTCACCAGGATAGCAAAATTGCCTCCCGGCAACGGCGCCAAAGAAGGGTTGATTACCTCCGATCCGGATTCACGGATGTAGTATAATAGATTTTTTTTAGAAGACCTAGGTTTAATCGAACCTCGGAAAGCACTGCTAAAAGGTAATAAAAAAAGACACGTCTATAAGACTTTGTTTGTTTGTTTTACCTTAGTTGACCAGACCAATCTAGTTTACGTTATAATGGGTTTGAATCAATGGATGGAGATAGACCAACACTACTGCAAAAAGGCTTACAACCTCTAGGTGACTAGTGACAGGCTGAACTGTGCCTGTCACTAGTAAGTATTACCAGCGACAGGCAAAGATAAGCCTGTCAGTAGTACAAAACACTAGTGACAGGTATACAAACATGACTGTCACTAGTATTTTTTGTTGAGCCCGACGAAAAGAAAAAATTACTTAGTGACAGACATCTATAAATGTATGTCACAATTAGCGTTATGATTAGTGACGGACCCAAAATATATCAGACATTAGTAATTTTCGTGGAGGCGGCTGAGGGCAAATATCTTCGACGAATCATGTTCCGCCGAGCGGGCGAAAATTTCCACCTCATGTGCGGTCCGACCGAGGAAATAGGAGAAAGTAACTCCCTGGCATGATACAGATCACGATCTTCTCTCAAAAAAGAAAAAAAGATATAGATCACGATCGCCCCCATGACCCATGCTTCGACCATGACGCCCAATTCCTGGCTACTTTCTCTCCTCGCTATGTCCCTTGCTACGCCGCTGCCGGATCACCCAATCTGGCAGTTCCACGCCATGCCGCATGACTCGCGCCGCTAGTCGTGCTGCGTCAAGCGCCGCCTTGACGAATGATCGCGGCGAGGAGGAACCATGGCCTTCTCTATGGCATCCTCTATAAGGTTTCTAAATTCTGGGAGGATCAGCGACAGGGGTTGGGATATACAAAGTGGCTCTCGAAGACTCTGGAGTGACGACGGAAGGGCAACCGGCAGAGGTGGAGAGGTGCGCAACGACCTGGAAGAGATCCCATTTCCATTATGTAAGTTGGTATTTTTTGGTCTGTGCTCTATAGTGGCTGAAGAATCCGCCGGTTGTTTGTACTGAAATACAAATCCTGAAGTATGATATGGTGTGCTCTTGCAGATGGTGCCGATCACTAGGCGTGCAAAAGAAATAGAAATTTCAGGTCCAGCACTATCAACATCTAACTACCTCTGGTGTTGCCTCACGTGCTCCCTATCTAAGGAAATCACCAAGGTCTGGTTATCCATTCGACCGAGTATCACATTCATGTCTCCTTTAGTTTCTATGCATGATATCTCTTTGTCGCTTCTCAGTCTTCAACAGTATTTGGGTACTGCACTGTTCGTGTTTGTGTTAGTACATCAAAGAACTTGCTCTTTTTAACAACTGGAATATGTATTTAATTAATTTGAAGGCAATGGTCTTCAACTGGTAGGCATTGTCCTCCGGATGTATGGAATTATCATTCATATAAACCATTTTGCAAAAAAATCACCACGGTCTGACACTTATTGTTTTTTATCTTGCTGCTACAGTGTGGGTCTCTAATATGCTATCATTCTTAAGATGAGAAAATATCCGAATGTTTTTGGAATATTGTTGAGAGGTAATTAATTTCATCATTTTTACATATTTTTCTACAGGTATTTTCTTTGATAAACTATACGTTCTCTTGCTCTGGCAGGTCTCTGTACCAACATAGCTTGTCCCTAGTGAAAGTGAACTCTGGCAAGTCCCCGTAAAGATTTTCTAAAGAGATATTGTACGGATGGTGATGAGGTATTTAATGATATTATTAGAGACTTATCGATCTTTCAAGTATTACATATCTAGGATGGAATTTAGCATATTATTTGAAACTTTGATATACATAGTTTTATTACAACCAAAAATATTTGTATTTAGCGGTACCATGTACATGCAGAACATGTATAATCATATTCCTACAACAACTAATCAGCTAAGACAGACCGAAGTTACTCACGAGCTCTATCAGCCAGTGTTATGGCAATGCTTATATGTTTAGTTGATTTCTTATTTTAGTTTGTGGACAAAGTGGAGATTAGTTGATTTGATGGGCTGATGCAAAATCATTTTTCTTATTTTGCCTGATTTTTCGTAGGCCAATGAGTTCTGACGCAGAATAAAGAGGATGCCCAACAATTGTACTGCGGCTGAGCTCGACTCAGGAATTCCAAGATTTTGGTTAAGCTGATTCAATCCTGGATGGACATTTTATTAGCGGTCTACTCGAGGGTACTAAAATATGCCATATATGTTTCGTACTTTTTATGTGTCGTGTGGCTCTAATATAATGTACCGTGGTGATGTTGTTCTTTGGAGTTCAAAGGCGAGGAAACAGGTTTAGCCAAATTTGTGTCGATGATAGATTGCAAGTTCTTATGTGATTGTGTTATCTGTGCAAATATTATGTCATATTCGGTTATGTGAACATATCATTGGTACGACATCTTATTGTTCTATCTGAAATATTCATGCAAAATGCATTTTCTATAGCATCTTATTGTGCTATATATGAAATATACATTAAAATGGTTTTTTAATTACTAAAATTCAAATCAGTGACGGCAAGATAATGGGCATGTCACTACAAACCGATGAGGTTGTGGCCTTTGATAGAAACCAGTGACATGCATCTCGTTTGCCTGTCACTAGTATACACATACTAGCGACAGGCACACATAATTGCCTGTCACTGGTATACATACTAGTGACAGGCACTTGCCTGTCACTAATAACCTCTTACCAGTGACTAGTTATCACTGACAGACGCTTTGCCTGTCACTAATGGGCCTTTTGAGCCAGTCACTGATAGCCTATTCTGCAGTAGTGCAAGGTTGAAGATGCACCTGCAGCTGCACATCAAATGGGATAAAAGATAAATAAGCATAGTCATGTATAATTTTTGAATGGAGATAATCTCTTGTGAGCAACACATCCTAATATTTTAGAGACCCCATGAGGCAGCAGACATAGTAATAGACTTTTAATCCAACCGAGAGTACACCGAAGCCACGGGTTATAAATGATTATTAAGTGCAAAACATAGATCAAAGCTTTAAGTGGTAATGTTGTTGTTGATCCCGAATGGGGCGCTAAGCGAAGATCGTACTACCCTTTCTGTGACTGAGGTTCCTATGAGATCGCCGCTAGCCAAGTATCTTACCTCAAGCCTTTATCAATCTATGAGATCTTGGGTACCTACAAGTCCACAGATCGAGACAAGAGACGAAGAAACAAAAGATACAAATCACAATTCCAAACAAAATACAATTCTCTCATGATCTAGATGCACATAATTGCTGCAAGGTTTCTCCCCAACCTGTAGCCTGTGAGAACTACTCACTCATAACAAATAGATCGGAGATAGAAAACATCATACAAATACTTCAATTGAAATCAAATATTCATACAATGGTCGCCAAATCACAAGGAGATCTAAAGTACAAAGCAATAGCTATGGCTAGTGGATGGATTGAAGGGGGAAGTGATGAACAATGGATGAACAATGGTGTGGATCTCCTTTGGTGGTGTTGTGATGTAATCTGAGAATGGCGGCTCTCTGGACGGCTGCTGGAGCCTCGAAATATATAGGCGTCTTCACGAAAGTTTTAGGGTTTGACGAGACGAAGCCGTCGCCACCTGGTATGGGCGGACCGCGCCCGTACCAGTGGTCGTTAAGTGTGCTGACACCCTGAAAAGCTTCTCCAATTACTTGGCCATGTGTACTTCCTCAAAATCATTTATTATGACTCCTTATTTCGCTTTAAAAACCGAGATTTTCCGCACAACATAAATGAAAGAAGGGATTTACGTATCTTTGCAATTATTAGTCATTAGTGGCAAGAAGTTGAGTGTTTCTTTAGAAATTGCTTGACTAAAAACAATGTTTAAACGCGGTGGAAGATAGCAAAAATCGGAGCCATCAAGCCTCTATACAGTCATCCTCACTAGTAGAAAAAGGGTCTTTGGTCCAGCACCCAAATGTCATTGGTCCCGATTCGGTTCCGCAATCGGGACTAATGCCAAGCACCGGTCCCGGTTCATGCCGCCTGGGCATAAGTCCCGGTTCATCTCTAAGCTATGGTCCCGGTTCGTTGCATGAACCGGGACCAATGCCCCTGCGACACACATGTAGCGCTTTACGGAGCATTGGTCCCGGTTCATGCCATGAACCAGGACCAAAAACCCCTCGACGGTCCCAATCTGGGACAGAGATCTAAATTAAATCAAGGCAGAAATTGAATTGATCTAGTATTTTTGAAAAATTCTTCCACAAATTAATCGAGACAGAGATCTAAGTTGAGGCATTTCATTAATTCAACCACAAATTCTTCCTAAACAAAGGTGCGATTTCACAAATTCTTTCTAGTCAACAATTTCACTTGCGTTGCCACTGTCCTCTGAGCCGCCGGCTTCCTCGTCGTCGTCGGACGGAATCTCCATGATTTCTACATTGTTCGCGAGACGGAGCACCTCTTCGCGGCGAGCGGCATCGATGACGGTGTACTTGGTCCGTCCAAAGACCGACCAGAACCTCTCATGCCCTTCTCGGTTCTGGAGATCCTGGTGCACCACGCGGCCGTAAATGATGCGGTTGCCAATCTTGGCCTTCCGCTCCTTCTTGAACAGCGTCGGCCAGTACGGGCTGGCCGCCGTGCATCGGGGCAGTGCCCTCTTCCACGCGGGCATCTGGCGGCGATGCGCCGCGATTTCGCTCTCCATCTCGACTTCGTCGGGGACGAGGAGCGGAGCCACCAGCACACCCGCATAGCTGATGCGCCACCCGTGGGGCACCGTCGCGCCCGGCGGCACGAGGATGTCGAAGTGCACGAACATCACCGCCTCGTAGAAGTTCAGCACGGGCATCTCCATGGTGGAGCGGCGGAGATTGGAGAGGGAGGGGAGGATGGACGACGAAGCGACAGCACAGTGGAGAGATTGAAGAGGGCGAGGCGATGGCGAATCCACGCACTGTGGCCTCCTATTTGTACACGAGGATGACGAAGCGACGGTGCTGGGCATTGGTCCCGGTTCATGCCATGAACCGGGACCAAAGACCCTCCCCGCGGCACGTGGCGGCCCAGCAACGCCCGCACCTAGGTCATTGGTCCCGGTTCATGCCATCAATCGGGACCAATGACCTGGGTGGTTTTTTTTGGATGGCCCTCCCTGCGACACACACGTGGAGCTCTACGAAGAATTGGTCCCGGTCCATGCCAAGAACCGGGACCAAAAACCCTCCTCTGGCTATAAATAAGCCCCACACATCCACTTATTTTTTCTGGAATTTTGTGTGGGAGGTGGATGCTAGGTTGTTTCTGGGGCCCCCAAATTAATCCTCCGAGAATCCATGTTATGCATACAACCACGATCCCATGATCAGTTAGTCGTGGCACATAACCGACAAGTATCAAAGTAAACATCCGAAACATAACAAATACATGTCATACCTTATTTGCCAATATGGCTACATCGATCAACATTAGCAGAACTTCATTAAGCGTAGAGCCCGAGCCATGCCTTCACCTACAGGCAACTGACTGGGAGAACATCCTAGCTCCCATAGTCGTCAACGTTACCATCTTCTTGATATCTGACCAAGTTAATAGCCAGGGACAATGCCAGTGAGTACTTTGATTATACTCGCAAACCACCTTAAGATAACAATAATAACAAGAGGGTATGCAGTATGGCTGTGGTAGTAGGAGGGCTCCAAGAGGGGTTCTTTTCTCAATTAGTTTCTCTTGTAGATATAGCATCTACATATCTTTGTTGAGAACTTTTGTAAAACATTTTGGAAACCTTTTTGAAAAGTGTTGGAAAACACTAGGATTGGGTCACCCATTTATTCCTTCTTTTCGGTCATCCCATGACCAAACTCCTTTCATTTCTTTCTAACCATCCCATGGTCAAAAGAGGTATCCTTTCCGACCATCCCATGGTCAAAACATTTCAAAGCCATTGCTTTTCCGAAATCCTTTTTGAAAACAAAACCAGCACCGCTCTACAGCAACCTTCCCAAACATCCATGACCGTGGACACAGCTATTCGAATAGATTTACACTCTGCAGAGGGTGTACACTTTACCCACACCATTCGGGTACACTACCCTGATCTTCACCGATCATGGGTCGAGTAACCGATCAAGACTCTCCGGATGCCCACTCCAATATAAGTGCCTACCCAATGAGTGTTATTCCCCTCAAAACCGGGACGTCGGGTACCGAGGACCAACCGGAGTGCCTTTTACACTTTAGACAGTGGGCGCTTTCAATGAGGGGCTCATAGTAACGCGTGGAGGTCTGTAGGCCCTTCGTTCCTTCCCGGTCGATGTCCCAAATGGACCGTTTGTCCAGAGAAGGCCCACCCTCTAGGGAGTTTCATCCCCTGTAGTAGTTGCGAGGCAGCTTATACAAGAATAGACAAACATCAAATCCAGCCCTGTCCCATTCCAGAGTAATGTGGTTGCACGGGTTAATTGTTCTAGCAAAACTGCAAAGATCCGGGTGCATTTTTGTAAACCATTTTCCTCCATCTTTCCTTCAGAATTTTGTAAAACAAAACCTTTTTCTTTCTCAACCACTCCTTGGAGGTCCCACCTCACCAAGGTTTTATCATAAAACATTTGGTAAAACTTTTCCGGGGTCTTCCCATCCTATAACTTTGCTTCGGCCAAATCGGGGTCTCCAAAGGGGTATGGTGTATTACACCATCTACCATACTAGGGACAAGTAGGTATCATCGAGAGGGTTGTACTTAGTAGTACCCTTGAGTAATGGTTTGGAGGAGCCAAACCACTACTAGATATACAACATCATATAGTGAAACAATGTAGTTTTCATAGAACAGTAAGTAAAACATGCATAATTAAAACAGTAGGACGAGGCTTATGAGCAAGAAGGTGGCTTGCCTGAGATTAGCAATATGGCATAATGTCCCTGGAATTCTTCTTTATATAACCAAGAATACCAATACCAATAATAAGATCTCTTCTTCTCGGCGTCAATACAAGCGCAACTATCGTCGCCATCGAGTATACATGCAAACAAATGAGTCCACAATCAAAAAAGGCATTCAAGCATCGATACAATACAGCAAACCATTGAACAATACAAGTTTAAGATTCAACAGGTTTTGAGAGGATTGGAATTAGAAGATTGAGATGGCCTTGGAGAAGGGAATGAACACCCCTAAGGGTTTATTGTCGAGGAACTACCTAAGAGGGGGTTTTGGGACCAAGGACATATTATGTATGGTAACATTGTATAAAAATGATACCTATAGGTAGATGTTGATAAAATGAAACCAACAAAAGTGGTTTCACTAATTTATCACTTTTCTTTAAATAGTTATGATTTTCCTAGTGAATTAACTTCTAGTTTTAGGGGATAAATCACCAGAAAAGTTGTGGAGCTCCAAAAATTATTTCCTTTGATGGGTAGGTAGGGATTGATGTACTTGATCACTGAGAGTTGGAATCAGGTCAAAATATTTACCAGAATGCCCTTAGAAACTTCCCAAAGGCCGTTTTGTAGACAACTTGTCTTTTTCACCAGATTAAATATATAGAGACTTTTTATATGAGACAAGGGGCAATGGGTAGGTATTGAAAATAACTTCCAGTACCAATTGGAAATACTAATTTTGGATTTGCAGAGCTACTATAGTGATTTGTCTAGTGAAACTACCATATGAAGAAGGCTTTAATTTATTAAAATTACTCAGAAGCTTAATAATTCTTGATCTCCTGGAATTTGGTAGTATTTAGTGTACCATACCAAGGGGAGGTTGATTTAGGTCAATACCCATGTTGGTTTGACCTCAGGAATTTTCTAAAGTCATAATAGGTATGTTTTTGTTATTTTTGTTACAGGAGTTTACTGGTTCCACTTGGAGGGAGGCCAAGGTCATGAGGTAGGCACAGGCAATACCTACCAGGGGCACTTGGGTTTGCCCTATTTGGAGTTGTATAACTCCCAGAAACAATTTAATGGTAAACAGGATACCTCTAGGCACATGATTTATGGCAGAAAAGCTAATTACTAATTTGTTACAATTTTGATACTGAATAATAGACAAAACCCTAAGGTATCCTAGCAAATTTGTATCAGATCATTTGGAGGTATTTAACCTTTTCAAATTGATTTAACCTGATGGCCAAATTTTCTGGATCTGAGCAAAATAATAAAAGGGCCAGGGCTGGGCGGGCCAGATCCTGAGGAGAACTGGGCCGCAGCGGGGGATTCGGCCCACCAGGGCTGCACCACGTGCGGGAAGCGACGCCGTTGAACCTGACAGGTGGGGCCCTGCGGTTAGTGGGTGCGGGCGGCTGAACAGATATCGGCGAGCCTGGGCCGTTGGATCTAGTCGCAATCGATGATGCAGGGTCATCTCCCTCGCTGAGACACCGCCGGTGACGGGGGAAACCCTTCAGGCGGCGACGAGGAGCTCACCTGGGGGCTCGTCGGCGTCGGGAAGGCGGTGGAGGCGATGCGGCGCACGACGGCGAGCAGATCAAGGGGCAGCATCAGTGTTCTCCACGCTGGGATCTGGCGTGCGCGACGACGCCCGGAGCAAGCTCGCTGGAGCTCAGCTGCGGTGCCATTAGGGAGGGTCCCGGAGAAAGTGGATGGTAGGGTTAGATGCAGAAGGTCTAGAGGGTTATCCCAAGGTGACATGTAGAAGGAGAAAGGAGGGAAGGAAGGATCCTAGCTCGAAAAGAGGGAGGAGGCCGAAGCTTCACTTTTTCCTTCTCTCGGGCAGTACTACATAGTAGGGAGGGAGAGGAGGCTTGGGTGAGTTAAGAGGAGGGGAGAGGGGGCAAATGAGGGGCAGAGAGGGGGAGGTTGTGGCCTCTAGCTTATTTAAACCGGGGAGGGAGAGCTTGATGTATAATGTTCATTTTGGACATTAGGAGAGGTGGTGGCTAGGGGTTGGTCCTTTTGGGCGGTGGAGGGTTGCTGGTTAGCTCCATTTCATGGTCTAAAGTGACCAGGAGAGGGAGTGGGGTAGGTTCTTGGACTTGGTGGCCAAGGTGGGGATCTTGATGCTCATTGGGGGTATCCCCATGGATGGGTGCATGGTTTTAGAGCTGGGCTAGTTCTGGGTGGTGTGTGGGACCATTACTTGACCAGAGAGGGTGGGGAGGTGTCATTGTATTGGGAACGGCAGTACCTAAGAAGGTTAGATAGAGGTGTGGGGACTAGCAGGGAAGCTATCGATGGCGTCCGCAGGCGGGATTAGATACAAGCAAGCGTAGCTGGACGCAGGAAGTACTTAGGTTCAGAGCCCTCGTGGTGAGGTAAAACTCCTACTGCTGCCGATCTGACTATGAGCGATATACGAGCTACAAGTGCTCCTCAGGCTATATTCTCTAGCCACTGTCTTAAATGCACTAAGACCAACCCTTTCTACTGAGGCCTTGCCTCTCCTTATATAGGCAAAGAGGCAACGGTCTCACTGGCCAATCCGACAGGTGGGCCCCAGCCGGCTGGTCATCTACAGTATCTGGTACAACCATGTCCCATCAGAGTACGAGCGGTATGGCTGTCGTGGGCATAGTGAACGCCGTGCGAGCCTGTCGTCAGCACCGGGCCACTGTTCCCCCGTCATCCCCGCAACGTCTTCGGTATGGCCGAGTAGTTGCCAGTCTTGTCGTCGTACAGGGCGTATCGCGCACTGTTCCGCACGTCGCCCTGTCTCCTTGATTGGTTCCGGTTACGCTGTTGTAGCCGGCTGCTTCTCGCCGTTCCGGCTACCTTTCGATAGTCGGCTTGACTTGCCCTGTCCGTCTGTGCTTAACCAGCCGGACGTGATCCGACTGCCATATTTCTTGTCTGGTTAGGGTATTCGGAGGTGATCCCCCCGACACTAGCCCCCGAGCGCGTGTAGATTTCTCCCTTAGGTGAAATGTGCGCGCGCTCCTTCTTTGTTTGAATTTTTGACTGGCTACGCTTGGTGGTTGCGCTACCCGTGACGTCAGTGCTGACGCCGGCCACGCGCGCACGCGCGATCATTGCTCTGCGGCGGGCAGTGGAATGTCCTGTTGCACGTCGCCTCGGGAAACTGCCGCCTGACGCTTCTGTTCTCGCTCCGGGATCTTCTGCGCACCCCGTGTCTGCACACGGGATCTGGGGCGGCGGTTGGGGTGGGGATCGTCTCGATGTATGCCATGTGGACCGCAGACGGTTGCCCTTCCGGGCCTTTAAAGGGGCGTCTGGGGGGAGGGCAGTTCCTCTCCTTCACTTCCCCTGCTCCCAGTTGCCTTCCTTTCTCCTCTGCGCTCCTGCCTTTCGCACCTCGTCGCCATTGCAGTTGTATCCTGTCGTGCCGCCCGTTTTTCGTCGGCGGCGGTACGGGCCACCGCCACTCATCCGCCGCCAAGTCTCCCTACGAGTCGGAAATGGCAGCCAAGTGCGGAGCCTGGTGTGGATCCTCCATCACGGAGGACCACATCCAAAAGTACCATGCCACCCGCGTCCTTCCGTCGGAGGAGGAAGTAGAGGTACGGCTCGCGCCGGCGGGGGAGGTGTTTCTGTATTCGGAGGAGGGAGAACGGTTGATCTTACTCTCGCACCTGGCGCGCGGGTTCGCGTTTCCGGTGCACCCGTTCTTCCTCACCTTCCTCGCCTTCCTCGACCTCCACCTCCACCATCTCGGCACCAATGCAATCGGCACGCTAGCGCACTTCATGGCTTTCTGCGAGAGCTACCTCGGGATCCAGCTGGATCTTGGGCTCTTTTGCCGACTCTTCCGAGTCCGGCCGCAGGTGCAGTTTACGAAGGGGCTGTTGGTCGTCTGCGGCGGCGCCTCCATCTACTCTCGTGCACAGACCGGCTACCCGAAGTTCCGGCTGCACGACACGGTACGACTGTGGCAGCAGTTGTACTTCTATGTCCGGAACCGCACCAACATGGACTGGATCAACCTTCCGGCATTCCAGGACATGGAGTCCAGCCGGTAGCACTAGGACTTGAAGATCTACGGCAAGAAGGCGGAGTCAGATGCAATGCTGCAACGCATGCGCTCCCTCGTCACCTGCCGGCTAACCGGCCTGGACATCACTCTCACCTGGATGTCCCGGCTGATGATGCCGTTGCAGCAGCGAACGCACAAGATGTGCTTCTACTCCGGCCGGCTGGACCCGACTCAGCTATCGCGCCGCGATCCCCTCTACCACATCCTGAAGGAGTGGGTGTGGACGATCACCAAGGAGCGGTTGCCGGAAGGCTGGTCCTTCGGGTTGGCCCCTTACAGCCGTGACAACCGCGCGCCCCGGGTAGGTCCTCCTAGCCGGAAATTTCTTATGTATCTCTTGCCCTTCTTTTTTATTTTATCCGGCTAATCTTTTGTATTCGGCAGATCTTCCGTTGCATCCTTCGTGAGGAGGGCGACGCCCCACTTGAGACGTTCGCGCCTGACTTGCCCGAGCCGCGCGCTCGGCGGTCTGGCGAGGAGTCAGACAGCGACGGGGACGCCTTTCCTAGCCGGAACGACGAGCCGGCCGCCGATCCCCACGCGGAGATTGACGAGGAGGAGGAGGTCGCGCCGGCCCCCGATCTGGCACAGCGCCTTGTGACGGACGGTGACTCCAGCCAGTCTGGCGCTAGCGGGAGTGGCTCCAGCCAGTCTAGCACCAGCCGGCCTGCTACGGAGGAGCCGGCCCCCAAGAGGAGCCAGACCGGTTCCCTTCCACCGAGTCGTCTTGGCCGGAAGAAAGGGCCGCCTGCGGTGGTACAGGGGTACGTCTTTCTTTGGGTTCCTTTACCATCTTCTGTTTCTTTTGTTTTCTCCCTTTTTGCCTTTGGCTTATTTGCTTCTTTTTCCTTCTTCTCTTCTTCTGTCTTTTCAGCACGCTGGTCTCCTTTGGGGCCGCGAGCCCGGCGCGAGCGCTGACTGGGTCGCCACCCCACACGTCGACCACGTCTGCCTCCGCCCCTCCTTCCTCCGAGGCACCGCCTCCGCCGCCGCCTCGAGCTAAACTGGCTACCTCAGCCGGAGCAGGGGGTCCTCAGCCGGACATGGTGGTCCAGCCGAAAACGGTTGAGAACACCTTGCAGGACGGGGATGGCTCTTCTGCGGGAACACGGAGGGCGGCAACCGGCAAGGAGCTCGTGGTTGTTGGCGATGACAACTCTGAGGACGAGCTGGGGGAGGAGTGGAGGATAGCGGTGGTCGCAGCGAAGGAGTCCCTGGCCGCCAATGCCGTGGATGACGACGCCTCCTCCGCCGCCTCGCTGACGGATCTCGCTGCCACCCTCGAACTGGCAGTGAAGGAGATCCGGCTACTCGAGGCCGCAACCGGCGGGAATCGGTCCTTGGAGCAGAAGCTTGCTGCTGCCAACGGAACCTCCTAGAGTAAGTTTGCTTCATCCGGAATCATCCTTTTTTGATGATAGTCGGTTCTGTTGCAGCCATCCTTGTGTGCGCTCAGCGCGAGATCGGTCGCCTGAAGAAGGCGAACGACCGGCTGAGCAAGTCCAACTCCACGCTACGGCTGCAGAACAAGGATTGGCACGCAAAGGTGGATGGTCTGGAGGCCACTATCAAGGAGCGCGATGCCTCGCTCGCCAGCCGGATCGACGCCATCAACCTTCTCGAGGCCCAGAACAAGAACCAAGAGAAGGAAATCAAGCGGCTGGCGACAAAGGAGAAGGCCTTGGTGGAAGAGCTGATGCAAGTCGGGCATACGGCTAAGGGTAAGCTCCCTTTTCTGTCTCATTTGTCTTTCCGGATCCGGTAGCCGGATCTGACTATCTTTTTTCTGACAGCATTTTATCTCGGCATAGACCTGCTGGCATACAACCGGCTGCAGGAGAACTGGCCGGGAGCGCAGCCGACGGCCCAGGAGCTCGTCGTCCTTCTTGGTGAGGAAGCCGCCAAGCTCCATCAGGCGGCACAAGCCATCTTCTCCTTTCTATGGCCGGACGCCCCGGTCCTAGAGACGATGGCGCAGCTAGCCACGAAGGTGGGGGAGGTGCCGGCTTCCGTGGACCGGCTAGGAGACTTGGCGGCACGAGCCGGGGCTGAGATGGCCTTGGCCCTCATGCTGTTGTCGTACAAGGACGCCCGCGTCAAGAAGATTGACGGGGGTTTCCGCGCGGGCGCTAACCTTGCCGCCGTCCGCCAGGCCCATCCGGAGCTCCAGGCCTCCGCCATCAATATCGCGGACTACGTGGATCCCGACGAGGTGCTCACCGACTCGGAGTTCGTTAGCACTCCGGATGTGGAAGCCTCGACGCGGCCGGCTGATGGCGATGCCGGAACCGGGTCGACCGCTGCGCCTCCTCTGCCGCCTGAGACTGCTGCTAGCCAGGGCGCTCCGCATGGCAAGGGCCCCGCGGTTTAGCTATCACCCCGGGATGCCGGGTGTATTTGTTTTGTTTTATCTTGTTTAAAACTTGTCTGTCTGTACCGGCTGCTTCTGGCACCGGGTAAACTCATGGGAGCTCCGTCTCCCCTTTCCTTTTAATGTCAATCTAGACGAATTTGGTTTGCCTTCAACTTGTGTTTTTTGCATGGTCTTTCAGTATTTGCCGGCTGACTTTGTCCGGCTGACTTCGCTCGGCTGAACGCCTTTAGCCGAGGGAACTGCAATTCCAGTGGGGGCGCGTCAGCGCACCCACTGGGTGTAGCCCCCGATATTCGGAGTAGCTGGCGTAGCTAGGTACTTCGAATCTTCTTTATTTTCTTAAGTCCTCTAGCTTCATCTAACTAGACGCCTCTTAGTCGGTTGCTTCCGTTGGCTAAACGCCTGCAGCCGAGGGAACTACCCACTGGGTGTAGCCCCCGAGATTCGGAGTAGCTGGCGTAGCCAGGTACTTCGAATCTTTTTCTTCTCTTGCTCCTGCCCTTACCCTCACCTGGGATCCAAATATCCAGCTAAACGCCCTTAGCTGGTCGGGAGACTACAAGATTCCACTGGGGGCACGCGAGCGCACCCAGTGGGTGTAGCCCCCGAGATTCGGAGCGCTTGATGAAGGCAAGGACTTCGAATCTTCTTCTTCTTTTCTTCCTGAATTCAGACTCGAAGTAGTCGTACAAAAATATATACGTACATATACATTCTCACCCGTTAATAGGTTAGTCTGCTAAACTGTAGCCGGAAGGCGGATTTGTTTTTTGAAAACTAGCTTGTGCCTTTCTGGACACTTAGTCGTTTTCCCGTGTGTTCTGCTGTGTTCGCTGCGTCCTTGTCGGGCAGCCGGGTTGCGGTCTGCGGCCGAAATCAAAGGGAGCTGACAGTACATTGCGCACGGTACTAACGGCTTAGCAGCCGGATTGTCTTAAGCTAGTTGCGAGGTCGGGACGCCCGATCTATCGCATCTCCTCCCTGTTTTTGATGTGGGATGCCTCGGGCTTTTGCTCTTGCTAGCCGGACAACCGGGTTGCGGTCTATAGCTGAGACGAAGAGTGGGCCTCTGACATCGTCGCACACTATTCAGCCGGTTTGTTGACTTAGCAGGTCGGGCTAGCCGGCAAGCCCCGGGGTAGGGGTTGCCGGAGCCGGAAAATCTGAACCGGAAAACAGATGCATACACATTTCTAGCAAGGATCCCCCGAGCATCTCGTAGGGGTCCGCATTTTCATTCATAGGGTTTGCAGGATACATACACTGTCTGGTGACTAGTTGTAAAATGGGCGCAGCAAGGCCGCGTTCTAGGAACGCTCGGTCTCTTCATCCGACTTGTCCATCTTGTTCTTGCACGGCTGCTGTGTGTTGATGAGGTAGTAGGAGTCGTTGGGCAACGCCCGACTGACGATGAAGGGGCCCTCCCAGGGTGGCGACAACTTGTGCATGCCCTTCGGGTCCTGCACCAGCCGAAGGACCGGGTCGCCCTCGCGGAACGCGACTGGGCGGATCCGGACTGAATGGTAGTGGTGTAGTCATTGCTGGTACAGGGCCGATCTGGAAAATGCCAGCTCGGCGTCCTCGAGGACGGTGGGCCAATAGAAACCATGGCGAAACGCCTTGGCGACTATCGCCCTTGACGAAGCGTGATGCCCGCACTCACCCTGGTGGATGTCTTTGAGTATCCGGTAGCCTGTGTCCACGTCGACACACCTTTGGAAGATGCCGGATACGCTGCGCTTATACAGCTCTTTGTTGATGATGGTGTACGTGTGCGCGTGGCGCCGGATTTGCCTGGCTTCTACCTCGTCATCCGGAAGCTCCCCGTTGGCGATGTAGTTCATGAAGGGCTGTGCCCAGGATGGTATTTCCCGGATGGCGAGGATGCTTCCGCTTTCTGGTTGACGGTCGTTGGGGGGTCGTCCGGATGAGGTACCCAGGGCGGCAGCCCCCGAGCCACTTGATGAGTCCGCAGCCCCCGGGTCTTGCGAGCCGGAGGGTACTGACTTGCCGGAGTTGGCGTGGGACTTCTTCTTTGGAGGTTCTGCCGATTCTGCATCTGCTGCCCCGTCAACCGGAGCGCTCCCTGCCCATATAATGGAATCCGACTCAGGGGACGGGTTGATGGAGGGCTTGCGCAGGTGCTCCAAGGAGACCCCGGGTGGGATCGCCTGCCTGGTGGATCCGATTCGTGTGAGCGAATCGGCTGCCTCGTTGTTGGCGCGAGGGACATGATGGAATTCACACCCGTCGAAGCAAGCGTTGAGCTTCTGTATGTGGAACCGGTAGAGAGCCATGTTTGCATCGTGGGTGTCCCACTCTCCGGATACCTGCTGCACCACCAGATCTGAATCGCCGAAGCAGAGGACCCGGTTGACACCAATCTCTCTGGCTAGCCGGAGGCCATGCGCCAGTGCCTCGTATTCGGCTATGTTGTTGGAGGCCTTGAAGTGGATCTGCAGGACGTACTCCAGCCGGTGTCCCTTGGGCGAGGTGAGCACGATGCCGGCTCCCAAGCCCCCGAGCATCTTCGACCTGTCGAAGTGCATCTTCTAGTGGTCGGAATCTAGAACCGGTGGGAGGTACTGAGTCTCGGCCCAGTCGACGAGGAAGTCTGCCAGTGCCTGCGACTTGATCGTGAGCCGAGGCTCGTACTGGATGGAGTAGGCAGCGAGCTCGATGGCCCACTTGGCGACTCGGCCGGTGGCGTCTTTGTTGCAGATGATTTTTCAAAGGGGTGCAGTGCACACGACCTTGATCGGATGCTCCTCGAGGTAGTGCTTGAGCTTCTTGCATGCCAGGTACATGCCATAACACATCTTCTGGTAGTGGGGGTAGTTCTGCTTAGAGAGGGAGAGGACCTCGCTGAGATAGTAGACGGGCCTTTGCACCGGCTGAGCCTTGCCTTCCTCGGGGCGCTCCACCACCAGGATGACGCTGGCAACCCGGCTTATGGCTGCTATATAGAGCAACATCAGCTCCTTGCTAGCCGACGTGGCTAGAACCGGCGCTGTGGACAGCATGCGCTTGAGGTCATGAAAGGCGGCGTCGGCTTACGAGGTCCAGGAGAACTTGTCCGTATTTTTCATCAGCTGGTACAACGGGAGTACCTTCTCCCCTAGCCGGCTGATGAAACAACTGAGCGAGGCCAGGCATCCGGTGAATTACTGGACTCGAAGCAGGCTCTTGGGCAGCTGCATCCTCTTGATGGCCGCGATCTTCTCCAGATTTGCGTCGATCCCTCGTTGCAATACGAGGAAACCAAGTAGCTGGCCGGATGGGACTCCGAAGACGCATTTCTCCGGGTTCAGCTTCATCTGGTACTGCTGGAGGTTGCCGAATGTCTCTCCCAGGTCTTCGAGGAGGGTGCGCTTCTCCTTGGTCTTGATGACCACATCGTCCACATAGGCGTGCATGTTTTGGCCTATCTGTGAGTGCAAGAACTTCTGTATGCAGCGCTGATAGGTAGCTGATACATTGCAAATGTATCTATAATTTTTGATGTTCCATGCTTGGTTTTATCCACTTTCTTGTGTTTTGTTCCAACTTTGGAGTACTTTTCATATGATTTCTTGGACTAACCTATTAACAAGAGCCACAGTGCCAGCTGCCTGTTTTCTGCTATTTTTGGTTCAAGGAAAGTCAGAAAATGAATATTCTCGGAATTCGACGGGACAAAAGCCAAAGTGCCTATTTTTCTGGAAGGGATCAAGTGCCAGAATACGAGACGGAGAGGGGCCGGGGGGCCACCACACCACCTGGCCGCGCGGCCTAGCCTGGCCTGCGCTAGGGGGTGGTGAGGCCAGCCCTAGCACCCCCTCAGCCTCCCCTTCCGACTATAAGATTCCCTCGGGAAGTAAACCCTAAGTACCCGATCAAAAATCCACGAAAGAGTCTGTAGCCACCGTCATCTCCATCCCTAGATCGGGAGGGATCTGAAGCTCTTCCCGGCACCCTGCCGGAGAGGGGAATTCACCCTGGAGGCCTTCTTCATCACCATGCAAGCCTCCGGTGTGATGTGTGAGTAGTTCATGCTTGGACTACGGATCCATGTAGTAGCTAGATGGCTGGTTTCTCCTCCTTTGTGCTTTCATTTTTAGATCTTGTGAGCTCCGTTCATGATCAAGATCATCTTTTTGTAATCCATACATGTTGTGTTTGCGGGGATCCGATGGATATTGAGATGCTATTTTAGATTGATTATTGATTCTATCATGTCTTTGTTATTTGTGATCTTGCGTGCTTTCCGTTGTTAGTAGCTATCTTGGCCAAGTAGATGCTAGCAACTCCAAGAGTTAGTATTTATACTCGATAGTGGGTTCATGTCTCTGGTAATCTGTGGAAGTGACAGAAATCTATAAGGTACTAGATGTGTTGTTGTTACTAGGGAGAAAACAACAATCCTTTGTTCATAGAACAATCGTATTGTTTACTTTACACGCAGTTCGTAAAGCAATAATCTGTTGCTTGCAACTTAATACTGGAGGGGGTTCGGATGATAACCTGAAGGTGGGTTATTAGTCATAGATGCAGTTGGATGGCGGTCTATGTATTATGTTGTAATCCCAATCAAATCTCAAAGGAGTCAAGATGATTAGTATATGCATGTATTGCTTTCTTGGTGTTTGTCAATTTCCCCGCTATAATTTGTTCACCCAGCATGTTATCTATCTAAGGAGATACACCTCTAGTGAACTATGGATCTGGGTCCTTGTCTTTTACATACAATCTACAATCTTTTACTGCTTTGTGTTTACTTTCTGCAAACTTTTACTTCTTTCCATTCGATATGTTTAATCCTTTGTTTTCCGCAAAACACGATGAGATTGACAACCTCATCGCAAGTTGGGGACAAAGTTCTATGGTTGTGTTGTGCAGGTCTCCACGTTGCTACTAGCACCGGTAGTGCGCCCTGCGAAAGATCAGCTAGTAACACCTTTGGGGTGTTTCCTTGTTCCTACTGGTTCGATTAAACCTTGGTTTCAAAACTGAGGGAAACTTGTTGTTGTGCTCATCATACCTTCCTCTTGGGGTTCCCAACGAGCTCTACATCAACACCGCCAACAAGCATTTTTTTGGGCGCCGTGCATTGAGCCATCAAGCATTTTTCTGGCGCCGTTGCCGGGGAGTCAAGGACATCTTCACAAGGGGAGTCCCTCATAACCAATCTCTTTGCTTTGTTGTTTTTGTTTTGCTTAGTTTCTTTTTGCTTTGTTTGCTTGTTTGGTCTTTCAAAAAAACACAAAAAATTAGTTTTACTTGTTTGCTTTCTTATTTCCAAAACACACAAAAATTAGTTCCTTTCTTAAGTTGCCTTTATGACTAGCTCTGCTCCAATCACTATTTCATTATGGATAGCTCACTCAGTTTCCTATTTGGGAACAGTATTATGACTGCCAAGGTAATAGATGAACCACCGCCTGCTAGAACCTCCATGGAAGAAGAAATTGCTGAACCTGAAAGCTCATTAGATGAAAAAGAGGAGGAGAGTGATGGACAAAAGGAGGAAGAATGGATCTACCCATGCCTACCTTCTAATGAGAGTAACTCTTTATCCCTTACATTATTTGATTGTCCCCCATGCTTATCAAAGGAGGGTGAAAGTTATGTTCCCGAGGATTCTTTTGAAAAGGTTTATAATAAAGCTCTAGTGCTTGTAGATCATGAAAAGCATGCCTTATGTGATAGTTATATTGTTGAGTTTATTCATGAGGCTACTGAAAATTATTATGAGAGAGGAAAAGTTTTTATGGTAATGAAACACCTCTCTATGTGCTGAAAGTTTTGAAGTTGCTCTTGTTTTATCTACCCATTCTTGATATTATGTGCTTCTTTGATTTATTTTCTTACAAGATCCCTATGCATAGGAAGTGGATTAGACTTAAATGTATTTTGAATTTGCTTCTTGATGCTCTCTTTTACTTCAACTCATATTTCTTATGTGAGCATCTTCTCAAATTATCATGCCTAACTTAAAGGCGTTAAAGAAAAGTACTTGTTGGGAGATAACCCAAGAGTTTTAGATGAGTCTTGGAAGATATTACCTCTGTAATAACCTCTACTTATCCTTTTTATTTGCTTTTTTGTGCCAAGAGTAACCTCTAATGAGAGTGAAGTAATGATTGGGAAACTTGCTGTCCCGAAACAGATTTTTGTGCTTTACCGTAAAATTCCTGAGAGATCTCTGTATGTCGGATTGAGCTGTAATTTGTTTTGCTTATGGCCCAGGTTGTTATCTAACTTTCGTTAGTTCAACACTTTTTGATTTGAGCAACAGAAGGTCTTCGAAAAAATTCATCTTTACCTGTTGGTCTGTTTTGACAGATTTCTGCCATTTTCTGCATTTGCTTCTTGTTGGTTCCTTCTTGAGTTCTTTTGGGGAATTGAGCTTTTTGAGGGAAGTGCTACAGTAGATAGTGTTCTAATGGAAGTTTATTTGGTGTTAGAACTGAACCTTGAGACTTATTTATCTTAAGTGCACTAATGTTGCTAATAAAGATTGTGTGAAGTTTTGTATGAAGGAAAAATTTCAGGTGTATGGAAGGAATGAGTAATGAGATGAAGGATGGACTAAAGCTCAAGCTTGGGGATGCCACGCGTGTCACCCTAAGAAATATCCAAGAGTTACAAGCGTCAAAGCTTGGGGATGCCCAAGGCATCCCCTTCTTCATCAATAAAAATCCCAGGTTTCTTCCAAACGCTTCATTTTTATTGTTTCATGCACAGTTGTGTTGTTCTTGGAGCGTCTCCTTTTTCATTTTTGTTTTGGTTTTTAGTTTGCTTGGTTTGATTAGTTTTCTGAATAAATTGGTTGGACCCACTCTTTCATACATTGGTTTGGTTTGGTTTGGAAAAGAGTAGGAAAGCTCATGCTTATGTGGTAAAAAGAGCTCGTTTTTGACTGTGGCCTATGCTTTGTTATGCCATGCTTGATACTGTTTTGGCTTTATGCTTAGTATTCTTTTCTGTAGCATGAATTGTTATAAACAATTGAGATTGCTTAATGTACCTTGGATGAATCATGTGTTGTTTCAGCATATTAAAGCATAGTATAGTGGTATTCTCATTTGATGCTTTATTTGGGTTTACTTGGCACATGCTCACACCATGTTCTGACTGTCACAAGTCACCATAGCCTTTATGATCCTTTAGTTTTCAACTTGTAATATCACTTTATGCTTTGATCAATGATGTTTTGTCGCTCTGCATGATTATGGCCATTATTGCTCTCTTAGTTTGTCGCTCCCAGTCTTTTGCTAGCCTCCACAACAAGGTATGAGTTCCACTCATGCATCCAACTCTCTAAACCAAGTTATTCCAAAGAGTCCACCATACCTACCTACTAGCTTATGCTATTCCAAGTATATTCATGCTTTTGTTTACCTTCCACTTGTTATGAGAAAACTAGTGATTAAAGCTCTCACGAACTTGATGGCACACTTTACTTTTTTGCCTCTAATAAACTTGAACCATTGGGTCCTTCTTTGTTGCGTATATTCTTGCGCTTTATAAGTTGAAATTAGCAGAACCATGTACCATGGGGAACGCTTTCAACATTGCACTTGTACTTTGTACCCCGTTGATATCATGTTCTTTTACTTACGGATCCCGGCGGTGTGAAATAAAAGTGGATCTTGTAAGATCATGGAGTTTTATGTGTGTTAGAGAAACGCCTGGGCCACTAGCCTAATCCATGCCTAATCATGGTGGAAACTTGCAGCATCACCATAATGAGCACTCTATGAAGCATCCTCAATAAAGAACTAGGCAAATAGCAAATAAAAAGATCACTGAGATGCTCATTGTCTGCTTGCCTTGTCATTTTGATTATGGGAAAGCTCCCGTATCATGTGCAAGGGGTACCCCGTTGGCGGTTCTTAATGATACACATATACTTACAATGACAAGAGCTTACTCGTGACTGAAGTTGAGTAGCATGAGGATCGGTCTTCGTATGTAAGGGGCATGAGATTTCGGTTTATAACTTGTCAAGCATATCCTCTTAGTTGTGTCACTTTGACCTTAATCACCTTCAAGATGCTTATGATAGGGGCAATGAGAGCTGAAAGCTACAAGTACCATAATTTTTGGAAGCTCTTTATGAGACTTGAATCCCTACTTCCTTTTACAAAGGCCTTTCTTCCACCATTATATTGAGTCTCCACCTTCTATCTTTATGCACCTACTTTGAGAGCATAGTGGCCATTCTTAGTTCTATGTGCATTGTCCCAAGACTAGTTGATTGATGCATACTTTGATATTGCTTGTTTTAAATTATTGTATCTAGTCACTCTTATGAACTTTGAAGTTGTCCTATGCATTTATATTTGCTACTCTATTGAGGGACAAGCTTAATACTATTATGCTATGTTTTGTTTATGTGAAACAAACAAACGTCTTGCAAAGCATGTTATTCATGATTCTTTTGTTTGTGCCTTTTCATGTTGCATCATAGTTTCTTTGCTTATTGCTAGAACTTTGTCTTTCATGTTATGATTGAAGTACTATGATCCCAGCTTTGAGTGTTTTGCAAATACTTTGATCAAGTCTTTGATGGTGCATGTCACCTCAAAAATTATTCTTTCTTTTTATCACTTACCTACTCAAGGACGAGCAGGAGTTAAGCTTGGGGATGTTGATACATTGCAAATGTATCTATAATTTTTGATGTTCCATGCTTGGTTTTATCCACTTTCTTGTGTTTTGTTCCAACTTTGGAGTACTTTTCATATGATTTCTTGGACTAACCTATTAACAAGAGACACAGTGCCAGTTGCCTATTTTCTGCTGTTTTTGGTTCCAGGAAAGTCAGAAAATGAATATTCTCGGAATTGGACGGGACAAAAGCCAAAGTGCCTATTTTTCCGGAAGGGATCAAGTGCCAGAATACGAGATGGAGAGGGGGCCGGGGGCCACCACACCACCTGGTCGCGCGGCCTAGCCTGGCCCACGCCAGGGGGTGGTGAGGCCAGCCCTAGCACACCCTCGGCCTCCCCTTGCGACTATAAGATGCCCTCGGGACGTAAACCCTAAGTACCCGATCAAAAATCCACGAAAGATTCTATAGCCACCGTCATCTCCATCCCTAGATCGGGAGGGATCTGAAGCTCTTCCTGGCACCCTGCCGAAGAGGGGAATTCACCCTGGAGGCCTTCTTCATCACCATGCAAGCCTCCGGTGTGATGCGTGAGTAGTTCATCCTTGGACTACGAATCCATGTGGTAGCTAGATGGCTGGTTTCTCCTTCTTTGTGCTTTCATGTTTAGATCTTGTGAGCTCCGTTCATGATCAAGATCATCTTTTTGTAATCCATACATGTTGTGTTTACGGGGATCCGATGGATATTGAGATGCTATTTCATATTTATTATTGATTCTATCATGTCTTTGTTATTTGTGATCTTGCATGTTTTCCGTTGTTAGTAGCTATCTTGGCCAAGTAGATGCTAGCAACTCCAAGAGTTAGTATTTATGCTCGATAGTGGGTTCATGCCTCTGGTAATCTGCGGAAGTGACAGAAATCTCTAAGGTACTAGATGTGTTGTTGCTACTAGGGAGAAAACAACAATCCTTTGTTCATAGAACAATCGTATTGTTTACTTTACACGCAGTTCGTAAAGCAATAATCTGTTGCTTGCAACTTAATACTGGAGGGGGTTCGGATGATAACCTGAAGGTGGATTATTAGTCATAGATGCAGTTGGATGGCGGTCTATGTATTATGTTGTAATGCCCAATCAAGTCTCAAAGGAGTCAAGATGATTAGTATATGCATGTATTGCTTTCTCGGTGTTTGTCAATTGCCCCGCTGTAATTTGTTCACCCAGCATGTTATCTATCTAAGGAGAGCCACCTCTAGTGAACTATGGATCCTGGTCCTTGTCTTTTACATACAATCTACAATCTTTTACTTCTTTGTGTTTACTTTCTGCAAACTTTTACTTCTTTCCATTCGATACATTTAATCCTTTGTTTTCCGCAAAACACGGTGAGATTGATAACCTCATCGCAAGTTGGGGACAAAGTTCTGTGGTTGTGTTGTGCAGGTCTCCACGTTACTACTAGCACCGGTAGTGTGCCCTGCCGCCAAAGCTCAGCTAGTAACACCTTTGGGGTGTTTCCTTGCTCCTACTGGTTTGATTAAACCTTGGTTTCATAACTGAGGTTAACTTGCTGTTGTGCTCATCATACCTTCCACTTGGGGTTCCCAACGAGCTCTACATCAACACCGCCAACAAGCATTTTTCTGGGTGCCATGCATTGAGCCATTAGTAGCGCATGCATTCTTCAGACCGAATGGCATGGTTATATAGCAGAAAGCCCCGTAGGGGGTGATAAATGATGTCTTAATCTGGTCAGCCGGGTTTAACTGGATCTGATTGTAACCAGAATAGAAATCTAAAAAAGACAACAAATCGCAGCCGGTCGTGGAATCGATGACTTGATCGATACGGGGCAATGCGAATGGATCTTTCGGGCACGCCTTGTTTAGGCTGGTGTAGTCGATACACATACGCCAGGTCTTGTTCTTCTTCAACACCAGGACTGGGTTCGCCAGCCAGTCCGGGTGGTACACTTCCATGATGAACTCGGCTGCAAGGAGCCGGGTGATCTCGTCACCGATAATCTTCCTCTTCTCCTCTGTGAACCGGCACAGAGGTTGCTTAACCTGCTTGGCATCCGGCCGCACATGAAGTGAGTGCTCGGCGAACTCCCTCCGTACACCTGGCATTTACTTGGGTGACCATGAAAAGATGTCCCGATTCTCACGGAGGAATTCGACGAGCGCGCCTTCCTATTTGCTGTCCAAGTTGGCACCAATGGTGACGAACTTGGTCGGGTCGGAGGGGTCGAGCAGGATCCTCTTTGTCACCTTTGCCGGCTGGAAAGCTCCTTCTCCAGCCGGCTTGCTGCTAGCTGGTATGTCTTGCTGGGCCATGGCCACGTTGCGCATGATCACGCGCTTCTCCTCGGCTATGATGAGGTCCTCTGCCAGTTTGGAACCGGCTAACGCGCACTCCATTGACCGCCTGAAGCAGCCGGCAACGGTGATCACGCCGTTGGGTCCCCGCATCTTCGTCTTGAGGTATGCGTAGTGGGGGACGGCCATGAATTTGGCGAGGGCAGGGCGCGCGAGGAGAGCATGGTAGGAGCTCGTCAGGTTTACCACCTCGAACCAGATCGGCTCGCGGCGGAAGTTCTCCTCGGTCCCGAAGATGATGTCCAGCTGGATTTTACCCAGCGGGGCGCAAGCCAGCCCCGGCAGTACACCGTGGAACATAGTGGTAGTCGGGCGCAGGTCGCATTCGCGAATGCCCAGCTTCTCCAGCGAAGACCGGTAGAGGAGGTTGAGGCTGTTGCCTCCGTCGATGAGGACGCATGAGAAACGGCAGGTGCGCTTGTTGGAGACGATGAGGGGGTCGAGTACCATGGCGTAGCCCCTGGGAGTCGGCAGCTGCTCCGGCTGGTCTTCTCGGCTCCAGGTGATGGGGGTTTTCGACCAGTTCAGGTACTGGGGGACCGGAGAGACGATGGCGTTGACCTCTTTGGAGCGTCGCATGCGGCTGTGCTTGTAGTCCATCTCCGTCTCGAAGATGTGGTAGGCGGCGTGCGGCTAGGGGTAGCCGTTGTTGTTGTTGCTGCTGCTTCCGCCGTTACCATCATTTCCGGCTCCCCTAGTTGGTGGTGGTGGTCCACCAGGAGGGGGTGGGGGGAGACGTGGCTGGCCGCCCTGGTCTTTTAGCTGGCGAGTCCAGCTGCAATTCCGGGTCGTGTGCATAGCCGGTTTGAAGGGACCGCTGTGCCATTTGCACGGTCCGTCAAACATCTGGTCAAAGGTGAGTCGTGGCTTCTGCCTCCTTGCATCGTTAGCCGGTGCGTCAGGCGCACCCTCCACAGCATTGACCTGCCGCGCGTGGTAGCGGGGCTTCTGCTATCCGGCCAGGCGGTCCCCATGGAACCGGTTATCGTTGCCGTGGCGCCTGGAGGATCCGGCTTCTCCAGCATGATTGCTCAGACGGTCGCGAGCCGGCTCCGTAGGAGTCGGACGCCCGTCAGCATTTACTCGAAGGGGCTTCTTCATGGCGGCATCCACCGTGGCGTACTGGTCTGCTACCGTCATGAGCTCCACCATGGTTTTCGGCTCATCACATAGTAGCCGGTGGCGAAGCATGGTGCCTTCTCGGAATCCCTCGATGAAGAAGCTAATGGCCTGGCTCTCCAAGATGCCCTCGCAAGTGTTGCGCAGCTCCGTCCACTTGGCGAGGTACTCGCGGTCGGTCTCGCAGTCACCCTGGACGCACAAGGCCAGGTCGCGTGGGCATCCCAGACGCTTGTACGTGCCATTGAAGTTGCGGACAAACACCTTCTCGAAGTCTGGCCAGGCGTTGATGCTGTTGGGCGCAAGGCTGTTGAGCCATGTCCTTGCTGACCCGGTTAGCATAAGGGGGACATAGCGCACAGCTGTGCGCTTGTTCCCATGGGCGATGCCGACTGCCGTAGCATAGTCGGTCAGCCAATCTTCCGGCTTCATACTGCTGTCGTACTTGGGGGTGTCCCTAGGCAGGGTGAACTTATCCGGAAACGGCTCGTTCTGGATGCAGGGTCCAAAACAAACCGGTCCGGTGGAGTGAAGCCGTCACGGGCATCCGGAGGATCCGGGTTGGGTGCTCCCACCCAGCCCGAGAGACGGGAACCGGCGGGTCTTGGTGCTCCGGTTGGTGGAGGGGGAGGCGGTGGGTTGCTGTTCACCGTTTGCTCCTGGCGTGGTTGGCCCTTGTTTCCAGAGCTACGGTGCTTGCTGCGGGCCTTAGCCGGCTGAGGGGAGGATGCCTGTTGGGTGTTGCGAGGCGCGCCCTTGCTGTTGACAGGCGGCTTGCACCCCTTGGAGTAGCTGGGGTTCTCCTGCATCTGCCGGTTGGCGTAAGCCTGCTCGTCCGCGATCCGGAGGAGCTCCTCTACGCGAGCATGCTGGCGGGCTCGCTCCTCGCCCTCCAGGTTGGGCAGTTCGTCTGCTGCGGCTCGCGCCGCGCATAGATTCTTGATGGGCGTGCTGTAGGTGGGCCGGATGAGGGCGGGCGTGGGATTCGGCTCCCCATCCTTCCGCCTATCTCGCCGCCCCGGCACCGCACCTGGCCACGCCGGCTCGGCTCCGCGGTAGCTGGAGTGAAGCCGTGCGCGCGGTCGTACTCGCGCCTGGTGATCTCGAGTTGCTTGCGGGTTGCCGCCAGCTCCATGGCCTCCTAGAGGAGAATCTGTCTCTCCATGGCGAAGTTGGCTTCCCCCTCCTCCGGGTTGTCCCCGAGGTTAACCGGCGTCAGGAGACGATCAATGGCTTCCTCTACCGGATTCCAAGGCTGCGGAGGCATGGAGGTTCCGCCCTCATCCGCGCCCCGCTCCCGCGGCTGGCGGGGGTGAGAGCTAGAGCCGGCCATCATGACCTCAACGCCACAGGAAGCGACGGAGGCGCTGCCGCCCGGATGCGGTAGCTCCGCGACAGAGACGATCTCCCTAGGGAAACGCTCCGGAACGGTGGTGACGTAGACGGGGAGGTCGCCGAAAAGCAGGATGGATCCGTTCACCGGGAAGGTGGTTCCGGCGAAACAGGAAGCGTTGTCGATGACATAGTCGAACTTCCCGAGCATGAGCACCAGGCCGGAGGCCACGCGCTCACCGGCTGAAGTGCGGGGTCCCGTGTGGAACGTGACTCCGGTCGACTGTCGTTGTATTGGGAATGGTAGTACCTAAGAAGGTTAGATAGAGGTGTGGGGACTAGCAGGGAAGCTATCGACGGCGTCCGCAGGCGGGATTGGATACAAGCAAGCGTAGCTGGACGCAGGAAGTACTCAGGTTCGGAACCCTCGTGGTGAGGTAAAACTCCTTCTCCTGCCGATCTGACTATGAGTGATATACGAGCTACAAGTGCTCCTCGAGCTGTATTCTCTAGCTACTGTCTTAAATGCACTAAGACCAACGCTTTCTACTAAGGCCTTGCCTCTCCTTATATAGGCAGAGAGGCAACGGTCTCACTGGACAATCCGACTGGTGGCCCCATAGGTGGGCCCCAGCCGGCTGGTCATCTACAGTATCCGGTACAACCATGTCCCATCAGAGTACGAGCGGTATGGCTGTCGTGGGCATAGTGAACGTCGTGCGAGCCTGTCGTCAGCACCGGGCCACTATTCCCACATCATCCGTGCAAAGTGTTCGGTATGGCCGAGTAGTTGCTAGTCTTGTCGTCGTACAGGGCGTATCGCGCACTGTTCCGCATGTCGCCCTTTCTCCTTGATTGGTTTTGGCTACACTGCTATAGCCGACTGCTTCTCGCTATTCCGGCTGGCTTTTGGTAGCCGGCTTGACTTGCCCTGTCCGGCTGTGCTTAACTAGCCGAACACGATCCAACTGCCATATTTCCTGTCTGGTTAGGGTATCCGGAGGTCATCCCCTTGACAGGAGGCGTGCTGCGGTTGTGTCCTTCAAGATAAAGAGATCTTGCAAGATATGGGTGTCTCTCTCCTTATTTTGCTTTTAAGCATAAAAGGACAAAAGGTGAGAGAAGCTACAGTGGTGCTACAGTGGGGTCGACCAGGAGGGTCATGGTGGCTGGATAGGAGTGCTTGACAAGTGGTGGTGATGGTTTGATCTTGATTTAGCTCAATGCTAGCTAGGTTTGCTAAATTGACTAAATAGGTGATTGTGAAAGAAGTTCAAAATTTTGCATAGGACAAGGTGGGAGGATGTTACTTGTAGATAAATGAGGTCAAGTTAGATATCCAGGAATTATTTGCAATTTTTCTGAAGATTTTAATTCCACTTACAATTATTTATTCAAAAAGTACAGAAGTAGTTTCTAGAAGATCATTTGATAATTTTACATTGGTCAAGGTTGGTTTTTGGTTGGAGATGGTCCCAAATGTGAATACACACTTAGGGGAATTTTCCCAAGATTTATTGAGGCTTAAAAGTATTTAAAATTATTATTATTCCATTTCTGCCATTTAAGAAAATAGGCAAGAAGAAATAATAGAGCTCTTCAAAAATATTTATTTTTTAAGTGGGATGATAGGGTATGATATATGGGCCTCAAAAGTGCTTATATTTGGGGAAGTGTTTTGGCAAAAACCAAACTTTACTTTGGGAAAGGAGTTTTGGAGATTTTGACTTAAAGGGATTAAATTGATTTGGAGCGAAATTAATTATGGGTAATATTTGGTAAATCCTGATGATCAAGGTAGATGATGTAGACAAGGTGTAGAAAGCATTTTAAACCTTGGGATTGGAGAATCCAAGTTGGTTTTGGTGGAATACCCTAGATTAAGGATCTAGGGTGATGTTAATTTCATACTATCAAGACATGGTTGTATCTTGGAGATCAGATCTCCCCTTGGGGCATGGGATATATGGATGGATAGACTAAGTGATTTTTATTGCAATGGTGTAGGGTTTTGAGCTTGATCCTGCTTGAGCTCACCAAGACAGGCTTTCCAACTTTGAATAAAATAAGCCTGCCAAAGCAGATTATCAACTAGCCTTCAAAACCTTGTGGGTTTAAGAAGCACAAAGATCCACTTGGAACAAGTGAAGTAGATATTGATAGAACTATATGAGTAGAACACAACCATGCAAAGAGTTGGTCCATAGAAGGTTGGATGGTGCTGTGAGCTTCTATCAAAGTAGGCATGTTGACTAGATTTGCAGGAATAGTTATTTTCGTGCCTGCAAAACCATCAAGAACAAGTGGGTTGGAGGATGATCTAACCAAGGGAAAGATTGGTCCTGGGTAGTCCTTAGTATGGTTACAATATGGTTCAGATGCATTTTCAAAAATGCGCAAGGGTTGAGAAAGGGAAGCATTCAAAAAGGTGATGTTGGAAATAGTTTTCCAGACTTAGCCAAATTTGGCAGATTTAGGGTTTTTGGCTAGAGCATGAGAGGGGATGTTTTTGATGGGTTGCAAGGTACCAGAGCATCATCAAGTGGATGATGTTGAATAGTAGATTGAGTAGAAGGGACCCATGCTTGATATTGGTCTTCATTTACTTGGAAACTTCTAGAAGGGATCACTTCAAAGTTGATCTGGTTAAGGGTTTTAGATGATCACCTAGTAGTTAGAGATCAGATCTAGCTTTGTATTCTTGCTTAGGGTGTGATGATTTGGAAACATCTTGATCCTAGTGATGAGCTCCTAGAGTAGCTCATACTACTTCTAAGCAATCAAGTCAAACATCAGATCAAGGCAACCCATCTTACAAACAAATCAACTACTACTAGGGTTACCATCAAGCTTAGCTTGAGGTATGGATGGGCAATTTTGAAGGGTTGGAGTTTGAGTAAGGTATGCGTCCTTGGTATCCCTACCAAGATTAGAATTAAAAGGTTTTATATAGGGTTTTGAGAATCCTAGAGGTAAGAGTAGTTGAAGGTTCTGTCTTTAAAACATAAGGAGATTAGGTTATATATCTCTCCATAGTTTTGTCAATGGAAGCTACTAAAATAGTTGGTTTGCAAAGGCTTCTTGGCTCAGGTTTTGAAATGCCAGAACATTTGAGAATATATAAAATGAGCCAGGATAGTTTTATTAAATAGCTTTTGTCAACTAATGGTGAGGTAAGGTGTATCATATGGTATACACTCGCATGCACAAGCACAAACAAACAACAAGCAAACACTGTAACACTTAACAAGAAAAAGTTTTTGTTCCACCTGATTTTTGCATTCTGGACAACTAATCAGGGTTGCTGAAATTGGGATGTTACATTGTTTTTCTTCACACTGCACACAAGGTGTTCGACGAAATGTCCGAGCCACACTTAAGTTCGCACAACACGGTATCCTCGGCCGAGGTTAGCTACCTTATCTTCTTTATCTGTAACTGATACGAAAATATTGCATGTGTCCATGTAGGGTGGTCATTTCACTATTCACGATGTCATTGTCATGGTTAATTATTATGACGCAGATCAATGCGCAGATGCGATGGATGTACGGCGACCGACGCTATTCCGATTTTATTGCAGGCCTGCATAAATTATCTTTGCAGGTGGGAGGCGGCAACCAAGAACAACAAGACGGGAAACTGAGACACCCCGCCAATGGGTCGCAGTGGAGAAACATTGAGAGAAAGTACTCAAACTTTGCAGGTGACGCGAGGAACTTATGGTTTGGTCTAAGTACAGACGGCATGAATCCTTTTGGGGAGCAGAGCTGCAGTCACAGCACCTGGCTAGTGACTCTATGTATCTACAACCTTCCTCCTTGGTTGTGCATGAAGTGGAAGTTCATTATGATGCCAGTGCTCATCCAAGGACCGAAGCAACCCGGCAACAACATTGATGTGTACCTAAGGCCATTAGTCGATGAACTTTTGCAGTTGTGGGCAGAACCAGTTGAAAATGTGTGGGATGAGCACAAACATGAGACATTTGACCTACGAGCGTTATTGTTCGTAACCATCAATGATTGGCCTACTCTTAGTAACATTTTAGGACAGTCAAACAAGGGATACACTGCATGCACGCACTGTTTAGATAAGACTAAAGGTACATATTTGGATAAATGTAAGAAGGTTGTGTACCTAGGGTGTCGTAAATTTCTTCCGACCAATCATCAAGTAAGAAAGAAAGGCAAGCATTTCAACAGTGAGGTAGATTACCGGAAGAAGCCTAAGCTCCCTAAAGGTGCTGATGTATTTGGTGTGGTGAAGGACCTAGAAGTAATCTTTGGAAAGGGTCCTGGCGGTCAATCTGTTCCAAAAGACCCCATTACCGGGCACACGGCCATGTGGAAGAAGAAATCTATATTTTGGGATCTTGAGTATTGGAAAGACCTAGAGGCCCGTTCTTCAATCGACGTGATGCACGTGACGAAGAATCTTTGCGTGAACCTGCTAGGCTTCCTGGGCGTGTATGGGAAGAAAAAAGATACACCAGAAGCACGGGAGGACCAGCAACGTATCAAAGACACATACAACAAGCATACTAATAAAGGCCGTGAATACTTAAGCAGCTATGCTCTTACCAAAGCAGAGAAGGAAATCTTTTTTGAAGTCCTTTACAATATCAAGGTCCCGGCTGGCTTCTCGTCAAATATAAAGGGAATAATAAATATGGAAGATAAAAATTATAGAACATGAAGTCTCATGATTGCCACGTGATTATGACGCAGTTGCTTCCGGTTGCATTGAGCGCTTCTACCGGAAAATGTTCGAGTAGCCATTGTGAAGCTATGTGCATTCCTCAATGCAATATCTCAGAAGGTAATCGATTGAGAAAGTCTAGAAAGGTTACAGAAGGATGTGGTCCAATGTCTTGTCAGTTTTGAGTTGGTGTTCCCCCCGTCCTTCTTCAATTTTATGACGCATCTCTTAGTTCACCTAGTCGAAGAGATTTCCATTCTCGGTCCTGTATTTCTGCACAATATGTTCCGCTTCGAGAGGTTCATGGGAGTCTTAAATAAATATGTTTGTAACCGTGCAAGGCCAGAAGGAAGCATCTCCAAGGTCTATGGAACAGAGGAGGTCATTGGGTTCTGTGTGGACTTTCTTCCTGACCTTAAGCCGATTGGTGTTCCTGAATCACGGTATGAGGGGAGACTGAGTGGAAAAGGCACGCTAGGAAAGAAAGAAATGATATTTAGGGACGGGCATTCTTTGAATCAAGCACACTACACAGTTCTACAAAGTTCTACCTTCGTGGCTTGAAAGAACATTTCATGTTTTCCTATGTTTTGCGTGTTAGATAACAATACTGTGGAGATTATTCATGTGCGCTAAGTGTGCAGGAAGCTTTGAGGGGGGGCGAATTATCTGCCCCACCAAGGGCCGGATAATCCAGCCTACCTCATTGCTCAAAAGGAGCCAAGGCGCGTCGCTCGGTATCCGGTCGGATTTTCTCACGAAAAATCCAAACTGGGGTGGTTTTTCCTTCCCAGGCCGGATAATCCGGCAGTCGCATGGGCCGGATAATCCGGCCTCCAGTTTTTGAGCAAAAGGAGCCAAGGCACGTTGCTCGGTATCCGGTCGGATTTTCTCCTGGAAAATCCGAACTAGGGCGGTTTTTCCTCCCAGGCCGGATAATTCGGCCTTCACATAGGACCGGATAATCCGGCCCCCAGAAGTTGATCAAGGGCAAGATCGGCGCGATGCTCTAATAGGGGGCGGATTATCCGCCGGATATTCTGAGTCTGGGGTGGAGTTTTCCCCAGGACGGATAATCCGGCCCTCACTTCGGCCGGATAATCCGGCCCCCAAAGTGTCCATCGGCTGGTTTCTACAGGGGGTATAAATACCCCTTCTTCCCCAACGTTCAGAACTCTTGATTCATTCGAAATTGTCCAGACATTGCGCAAGAGCTCTCATTCTCGATCTCCCACTTCAACCACCCGAAGGCCTTGATCTTTGGGGGAATTGAAGGAGGAGAAGATCATCATCATCATCACGAATCAAGGGCATCAACTCCTCTCCATTCACTTGGAGAAATCCCTGATCTAGTATTTTTGTCAATACCTAGATCTTGTTCATTGTATTTGATAACTTTGTTCTTGTGGCAGCTTGTTGTCATTTCGGGAGCCTCCAAGTTGATTGTGGAGTTGTTGCCCCGCTAGTTGTGTAAATGCGTTGGTGCCTGCCTTGAAGGGTACCTATAGTGGAAAGGTGGATCAGGCCTTTGGTGGCGGGATCCATCGGAGAACAGGGTGAGGCCTATTGTGGCGTGGTGGTCTTAGTATCGCCCACCCCTCCAACGCAGACGTACTTCCCTTAACAAGGAAGGAACTGCAGTCAAACAAATCATGTGTCTCCGCGTGCTTCACTACGGTTTACCCATTCCTCTTCCACTCGCTCTTTACTCGCTAGTAGATAGGTTTGCATATAGGGAAATTCCACCTAATAGTTTATTTAGAGAATTTACCCTTTGTGCTAAGCCTAAAATTGAAAAAGTATTAAAATTTGGTGTAGCACCTATTCACCCCCCCCCCCCCCCCCCTCTAGGTGCCCATACGATCCATTTCAATTGGTATCAGAGCCCCGGCTCTTATTTCGGGCTTAACCGCCTAAGAGTAGTATGGGTACCAAGGATGATGGGAATGAGGCTGTGGATAAGGTCACAATGGATGATCTCAAGTCGTTGGAAACAACCTTGTTGAAATCCTTTGAGGCCAAGATGGAGGAGATGAATCAAATGATTGCTCGCCTCACATCATCCATAGCCCCATCTTCATCCTCCTCTGAGGCTGCCACACCATCATCTAAGGAAAAGGGTAACACTGGATCCAAGGATGATGATGCGGAAGGTGAAAAACTTAATGGTTCCACCTCCAAGAAGGGAAGTGGTAAGGAGGAATGTATTGAGGTTCACCACGTATATTCCCCCGACCCACCTATCCCTCATCCTCATATAAACAATAGTGGTGATCCACCCAAGCTAACTGCATCCTCTTTAAACCAATGGCAATTCTTAATGAAATCTCATGTTTGCAGCTCCTCTATTGAACTTTGGAGGATCATTGAAGAGGGTCTTCATATTGGAGATCAAACCAACCTAACAAGAAGAGAAGTTGTGGATAGACAGTTGAATGCCACCGCTCTCCACATGATACAGCTGGGTGTGGGTCCCAAGGACATGCCACACATTGAACATCTCAACACAGCTAAAGAAGCTTGGGATGCTCTTACGGATCTCTTTGTTGGGAATGAAAGCATGAGAAGGAACAGGTATGATGCCCTTAGTAATGAAGTTGAGGGATTCTACATGTTGGATGGTGAAAACCATGAGGACATGTATAGAAGACTCAAGGGCATCGCAACAACATTTAGAAAGCATGGGGCCACTCACATTGATGATGCATGGATAAAAAGGAAATATGTGAGTGCCTTAATGCCTTTCGAGCCAACGGACTTGAAGAGCCTGCAAGGTAGACATAACTACCATCAAATGACATCCAATGAAGTCATGCAAGAAATGGCATCATTCAAAGTGGAAGTAAAGAATGTTGAAGATGCCCGCGCTCGGGCTATTGGAATGCAAAAGGGTGTCAATGTTGCTCTTAGAGCCAATGTTGTTGAGCAAGAGGAAGATGAAAGAGCATTTGAGGGGGCCTCCATGGACTGCCCCGATGAAGTCAAACGTGCTCATGGTGAGTACATGGCGTTTTATGCACGGAACTTTTGGAAGGATCCTGCCAAGGCCAAGTTGGAACTCGAGCGCAAGAACAGGTCAAATGGAAGAAGAGAGAGTGGCCCAAGACTGAGAACTTGCTACAACTGTGGAGATAGAATGCACCTTGTAGCCGAGTGTCCGTATAAAAATAGAGAAGACAATGGTGGCAGGATCATTCTTAAAGAAAAATCCAAAGCACCTAAGAAGAAGCCATTTATTAAGAAGAATGGCCCCTTCAAGAAGCAACCTAAGATCGTCTTAGTAGCACAAGAAGAATACTCCTCTGCAAGTGAAGATGAAGAGGATGATGATATTTCTCGCGAGGTGGCTGCTATAGCCACCACATCAACTCCTTCATCTCTCTTCGACTTGCCAAACGAGAACATCATCAACAACAGCGCTACTTGCCTAATGGCAAGAGGGTCCGAGGTATCAACTTCTAGCTCATCATTTCCTAAGACTAACATAATTTTGGATATGGATGATCATGACAGTCTTAAAATGAAAGAAGAAGTTATTGCTTTGGATACTATTTTCACTAACCTGCAAGGTGAGCACAAACTCCATTTTGATGCTCTTATGAGTCAACTTGCTCAAGCCGAAGATCTTCTTGAAGAAAAGGGCAGAATTGAAAGAGAAGATGCCTTGGAGATAGCTTCTTTGAAGAATGCCTTGGAAGAGGAAGAGGAAGCTCGAGTATCTTTGGAAGAGAGACTCGAATCCATTGAGGAGTCACAGGGAGAAGCTGTGGCTCAGCTCATCAAAGAACGTGACCATGCTCTTGCCAAGGTAAAGAAACTAAAGAAAGAAAAGATTGACTTTGGGGTTGTTCATGCTAGACTTTTGAAGAAGTTTGATAATCTTGAAAGTGCTCACAAGGCATTGAAGAGTGATCATTCTACTTTAAATGAGTCTCATGACCAGCTCCAAACTCAATTGAAACGGTATGATGTGCCAAGTACCTCCACTTCATCCTATGGAAAACAAGACCTTGCAAGAGGTTCTCAACACAAAGGTAAAGAAGTTATTGATGAGATACTAAGCAAGCAATGGACAAACAATAGTAAAGAAGGTCTTGGTTACATTCCCAAGACAAAGAGCAAGAAAAACAAGAAGAAGAAGAAGAAGAAGAAGAAGAAGAAGAAGAGCAAGACTGCTCAACGAAAGACTAGCAACATTACCAATGACAAGATTAACTATGATGGTTTTGCAGGGGTCAACAATCCTAACTTTGAATTATATTGCGATTATTATGGTGATGTTTATGCTAGTAATGTAGGCCCTTATGGTTGTTACATTCCTTGGTCTATTTGGGTTCCCAAGACCCTTGTCACTAACATGAGAGGACCCATTGAAAAATGGGTACCTAAAACCAAGAAGTAATTTTCTTGCAGGGTTATGCTTCCGGTGGATCTAAATGGGTACTAGATAGCGGTTGCATGAGTCATATGACCGGAAGCAAGGAGATCATCACGGATATGCGGCCAAACCTTGATCACATAACCGTCTCCTATGGTGACAAGTCAAAATCTGAGGTATTGGGTCTCGGCAAAGTTGTGGTGGCTCACGACATCTCTCGTGGACGTCATGCTCATGAGACCCTCGGGTACAACTTACTTTCGGTTCGCGCCCTTGGTAAGATGGGCTTTGCAGTTTATATTGATGCTGATTTGGTGGTACTCTTGTGGAGAAAGTCTCTAAAAGTCGCTTTTGTGGGATATGTCGAAAATGACCTGTACGTGGTGGACTTTTCGGGGAAAACCACTACAGGCCCGATGTGTCTTTTCGGAAGGCTGATGCGGGTTGGCTATGATATCGCCGACTAGCCCACGTCAATATGAGAACTTTGCAAAGTCTCCACAAGGGTGGCCACATCCTTGGACTAAAAGAAAATGTCTCATTTGCCAAAGATCGTGTTTGCAGGGCGTGTGTTGAAGGAAAAATGCATGACTCTCCTCATCGAAGGAAAACTATTATCTCGTCAAAAAGGATCTTAGAGCTCCTTCATGTGGACCTCTTCGGACCTCCATCTCATGCAAGCCTCGGTGGGAAGAAGTATTGTCTAGTGATTGTTGATGATTACTCAAGATACACTTGGGTTTATTTCTTCAAGTTGAAGAGTGAAACTCAACAAACTATCATGGACTTCGCCAACGAGGTTCAACGTCAACACAACGTCCCCATTCTGGCTATAAGAAGTGATAACGGCTCTGAGTTCAAGAACTACACCTTAAATGAGTTCCTAAGTGAAGAGGGGATAAGACATCAATATTCCGCTGTGTACACCCGTCAACAAAATGGTGTAGCCGAGAGGAAGAATCGAACTCTAATGGATATGGCAAGATCAATGTTAGCCAAATTTAAATCTCCATATAACTTCTGGGCTGAAGCAATCTCTACTTCTTGTCACTCATCCAACCGATTATATCTCCGCAAGATCTTGGACAAGACTCCGTATGAAATACTTACCGGTAACAAGCCAAACATCTCATACTTTTGGGTATTCGATTGTAAGTGTTTCTTTCTTATCAAGGGAGTTCGTTTATCTAAGTTTGAATCTAAGGCTCTAGAAGGTATTTTTGTTGGTTATGGTGCCGAATCCCACACTTATAGAGTCTACAATAAGCTCTCCGGAACTGTTGTAGAATCTTGTAGTGTGGTGTTCGAGCAAAATGACGGTTCCTGTGTGGAGCAAGTTGGTGCTTGTGATGCAGATGTTGAAATACCCCAAGATGCCATAAGAAGAATGGGCGTGGGATTTTTCCGCCCCATTGAGTGTAAGATCCCCCCTTATTAAAGGAAAAGATCCCTGTGATTGCAATGCTAGTCCCTGGATCAATGCTAGCATCCACAGTTTAAGATGAAGTACACAGATACAAAGGTCGTTTATTACAGTCATTCCAGAGATAAAACATAGTCTTTCACAACTCATGGCCAAAGGCCTAATACAAGAGTTTAAGGAATAAGTAAATAAACATAAGTCTTCATCTTCATGTGCCACAGGAAAGCATGTTGAGTGTAGACTCATGACTCCTAATCATCATCAGAGTAACCTGCAACATTACAAGTTACAGCCACAGAGGGTCAATACTTTGGAATAGTATTGGCAAGTGATACCTTAGTATATTTAAGTGGACTATAATACTATATGCATTTGGCTGGTGGAGCTTAGGCTTGCATTGCTCAAAATAGATTTTTCCTTAACTTTTGAAAACACTAAGTTTTTCTTTGCATAAAACACCCAAGGCATCTACCAATCAAAGACTGAAGATCCACTCAGGGCATCTACCAATCAAAGGCTGAAGATCCTTTTAACCCTTGTTCACCCACAAGTTTTATTTTGAAATTGGAGTGATGAGATTCTTGATTGCTTCCATGTCTTGATGCTCAAATTGTCCTTTACCAGGGACATGGCTAAGTACTTAGGTTTTACACTCTGCAGAGGTGGTGCACTTTCCCCACAAGACTTGGTTTCCCAAGACAAGATCCTTCAGAAGCCTTTCCTTAGTCAAATGGACGCGCTCCAACCTATCATTCCCTCTACCACCAACTGTCCAAGAGACTAAGTTCTAGCAACCTAAGATCATGGCAGAGCCCATAATGCCAAGTGGTTGCACTTGAAGCTTCTCAACATTTGACATCTCAAATCTCTTTGTTTCCTGGGTGTCCATCCACAAGTGAGATACACCAAGGTAAACCATAGACATGGGCCTTGTGAACTACTCAACCAAAACCACCAAGCAAGTCCCATTCCACCCAGGAGATTCATTAACTTAGTTGTTTTATTAATCAAAAACATAAGTCCTCAGACTTAGAGATTTTTCCATAGTGTGAAAATATAAACCACCCTTGTTTTCTAGTAGCTAGGCTAAGCATGGTAGTATTAGGAATCTTGACTTAGGTAGTTTTCACTAAGGTTTCACCTAATAGGTTTTCCCATAGCATAGTTTATACTTAGCAAAAATTCCATGCAAGACCTATACATAGAAAATAATACTAATGCATAAATAAAATATAGGAATGGAATATTCATGATGATATCACTTGCCTTGGTAGTGTGGATAGTAGCACTCGTCACAATCACAATCACTAGCAAAATCTACACACAAAGTTGTAGCACACAATTACACACAAATATATACAAACAAAGATATTATGAATGCATGCATGAATCTACTAAGTGGTGATTTTTTGAAAATTCTACCAAGCAAGTGCGTGTTTACAGAATCTAAACAAGTCATAAAGTAACCAAGACAAACTTAATTAATCCTAAAACAAGATACTAAACTAAATCTACACTCAAAAGGCCTCAAACAAGTTTCTGCAATTTAAGCCAAACTAATGGTTACTATTTGCTAAACAAAAAGGATAGGCAGAAAGGTCTTGTTTTTCTGAATCCAACGGTATAAAATTTGCAAAATTCCAACGTGGCATTCAAAAGTTATAGGCATTTGAATTTGGATCAAAATTCTGGTTTTAAATCTATTTTCAGATCTAACCCTAGCCACGCGTCAATTTCTTATTCGTCCGTACCGGTTCACGCGGATCAGTCGCTGTGGAGCGTTAGATCTAAAGTGGATCGTGCGGTCCAGAGGACATACCTCTTCGGTGTTACGTGAACTAATCGTGAGCGCCAGATCTAGATCGAACGGTTCCTATTGACCTGGCCAGAAACTGGCGGCGGAGCGGTGGCTACCGGCGGCAGAACGGTCGGTCGATGACGGAGGCGACGCTACAGGGGGTGAGTGAGAAAGAGGAGTAGCTCACCGGGCTCAGGGGGTCACAATGATGCTCGTCGTACTCGCGGTTGGTCAAGGGGCGCTCGGGGTTGTCCTAGATTGCTCGCCGGAGTTGCTGTGGGCGGCGGTTGGCTCTGGTTGCTGTCGAGGACGAAGCTGTAGATCACCCCAAGGCAAAACAACGACGCTGTTAAGTTCACAGTGTCAAGGCGAAGTCGTGTGCATGAACGGAAAGGCGAGGGGCGGTCTGGGCTTACCACTAGAGTTCACCGGAGTTCGTGCAGAAGACGGTGGCGGCCAGTCGACGATGTTGCTGGAGCTATGGTCCATGCGAGAGCAAACGAAGGGTGTTAAAAGAAGCGCAGAGGTTCACTGGACCAGTTTGCAAGAACGAGAGGCAGAGGGGAGCTCAGAACTCACCGGAATTCGCCGGCGCAGTCGTCGGAGACGGCGGGGCTACAGAGGGTAATGCTCGCAGCCTGGTGGCGCTCTGGGTTCGGGGTTTGAGGGAGAAGAGAGAGGGGGCAGAGGGGATTCTTATAGCCTGGTCACGAGCGAGAATTTCTCGGCCATTTAATCGAATTAACGCCGCGGATTAAACACAGAAAACGCCCGCGTTGATTTGGGGATGAACTGGTCGTGCGGGGGAGACGATGCTGACGTGGAGGAGGCCCGCTTGTCAGCGAGGTGCGCGAGGTGGTACTGGGGTCTGGCTGTCAGCGACTCAACGCTTGCGCTCGCGAGTGAGAGAAGAAAAAGGAAGGTCCCCGGGTGGGCTTGCTGGGCTCGATCCGCTGCTGGGCCAGAATCCTGGCGCTCGGCCTTTTTCATTTGAAAAATCCTTTTCTTTTTCTAATTTCATTTTCTGGAATGAATTTGATATGAATTCAAATTCTTTTGAATTCAAACAAATTTGGGACTCTTTGTAGGGTTCTTTGGTTTCAAAAACGAGTCAGATGACCATGTGGTTACTAGCAAGGGCTTGGTCAAGTTTAGGTTTTGAAATAAACAGAGTCTTTGTCTCTAGTTTGAAAATGTTTGAAATAGGGTTTTGAAAATATTTCTAAAATGGAAACTTGGGTTAATTGCTATACCTAATCATTCCAACCATGGAGACAAGCAAACAAGTTCATAGACAATCAAATCTCAAATGGTGATGGCCAATTGAGAAAATTGCCCACATGAAATCATAGCCTAAGTTTATGCATCTAAATGATTTTGAGAAAAACCCTATATGAATGAAAGATGCAAGGATGATATGAATGAGTTTTGAAATATGATTTTTGGGATGTTACAAATCTAACCCCCTTAAAATGAATCTCGCCCTTGAGATTCGGATTGGCTAGCAAATAGGTGAGGGTGGTCTTTCCGAAGATCATCTTCTCTTTCCCATGTTGCTTCTTCTTCGGAATGATGGTTCCATTGTACTTTACAAAACTTGATAGTTTTTGTCCTTGTGACTCTTTCTGCGGTCTCGAGAATTTTGACAGGCTTTTCTTCATAGGTGAGATCACTTTCTAGTTGAACTTCCTCCAAAGGTATGGTATCCTTCAAAGATGATTCTTCCATTTCTGGGTGACATTTCTTAAGTTGACTCACATGAAAAACATTATGGACTGCTGACAAGGATGCTGGTAATTCTATTTCATATGCAACTTCTCCCTTGCGACTTAGAATGTTAAATGGTCCAACATATCTTGGTGCTAACTTTCCTTTGACTCCAAATCTCTTCACTCCACGAAGTGGTGATACTCTAAGATAAGCCCTATCTCCAACTTCGTAGGTGACTTCACTATGCTTAGTATCTGCGTAGCTTTTCTGTCGAGACTGGGCTATCTTCAACCTGTCCCTAACCAATTTGACTTTTTCTTCGGCGTCTTTGATAAGATCTGGTCCAAACAAACTTCTTTCTCCCACACCATTCCATAGCAATGGGGTGGTACACTTCCTTCCGTATAGAAACTCAAATGGTGCCATCCCAATACTAGATTGGTGACTGTTGTTGTAAGAGAACTCTGCGTAAGGCAGACTTTCATCCCAACTTGCTCCATAGTCTAGGGCACATGCCCTCAACATGTCTTCAAGAATTTGACTAGTCCTTTCTGTTTGTCCATCAGTTTCAGGATGAAAAGCAGTGCTGAATTCCAACCTTGTTCCTAAAGATTCATGAAGCTGTCTCCAAAAGTGAGAAGTGAACTGAGTTCCTCTATCAGATACAATGCTCTTTGGCACACCGTGAAGGCATACTATTCTGCTCATGTAGATTTTGGCTAACTTGGCACTGGTATAAGTTGTCTTTACGGGTATAAAATGAGCCACTTTAGTTAGGCGATCCACTACTACCCATATGGAATCATACCCTGACCGGGTCCTTGGTAATCCGGTAATGAAATCCATACCAATATTTTCCCACTTCCATTTAGGAATAGGCATTGGTTGAAGCAAACCTGCTGGTTTCTGATGCTCCGCTTTCACTCTACTACACACATCACACAAAGCAATGTGTTCGGCGATGTCTCTTTTGAGATTGTTCCACCAAAATCTTTCTTTCATATCCATGTACATTTTGGTGTTTCCCGGGTGAATAGAATATGGAGAGTTATGGGCCTCTTGTAGAATCAGTTTCCGCAATTCCGGATCTTGTGGAACACAAATACGTTTCCCGTGCCATAAAGTACCTTGTTCGTCTATATGGAAACTTTTAGCTTTCCCTTGGCTATTCCTTTCCTTAATCTCTTCGATTTCTTTATCCGTCTTTTGAGCTTCTTTAATCTTATCCAACAGAGTGGGTTGAACTTCCAAAGACATGAGATGTCCTTCAGGCACAATCTCCAACCTGAGTTCCTTGAATTGCTTACACAAGTCATCTGGCAATTTACCTTTGGTAAGACCATTTACAAACGCTTTACGACTTAGAGCATCTGCTACTACATTTGCTTTACCGGGGTGGTATTGCAAACTCAAGTCGTAATCCTTGATAAGTTCTAGCCATCTCCTTTGCCTCATATTGATTTCCTTCTGGGTGAAGATATACTTCAAACTCTTATGATCGGTGAATACTTCACATCGTTTTCCCAAAAGGTAATGTCTCCATGTTTTGAGTGCATGGACAACAGCGGCTAACTCTAAATCATGAGTAGGATAGTTTACTTCATGAGTTTTGAGTTGTCTCGAGGCATAAGCCACAACTTTCCTGCCTTGCATAAGTACGGCACCTAATCCTTGATGCGAAGCATCACAATACACTTGGAAATCCTTTTCCAAATCTGGTAGGCACAGAACAGGTGCTGACACAAGTCTCTTCTTTAGTTCTTGAAAGCTGAGTTCACATCCTTCAGACCAAGCAAATTTCTTATCTTTCTTTAACAATTCTGTCATTGGTTTAGCAACCTTAGAAAAAATTTCAATGAATCTTCTGTAGTAACCTGCTAAACCAAGGAAACTACGAACCTCTTTTACGTTCTTAGGAGATTCCCATTCTGTCACAGCTGAAACTTTAGCGGGATCAACTGCCACTCCATCCTTTGTCATGACATGACCAAGAAATCCAACTTCCTCTAACCAAAACTCACACTTGCTGAATTTGGCATAAAGCTTATGTTCCCTTAGTTTCTCAAGTATCAAGCGTAGATGTCTTTCATGCTCTTCCTTGCTCTTGGAGTAGACTAAGATGTCATCGATGAAAACGACAACGAACTTGTCGAGAAATTCCATGAACACCTTGTTCATCATATTCATGAAGTACGCCGGTGCGTTGGTTAATCCAAAAGGCATCACAGTGTACTCATACAATCCATACCTGGTGGTGAATGCTGTTTTAGGTATGTCTTGCTCTCTTATCTTGAGTTGAAAATAGCCTGACCGAAGGTCAATCTTCGAGAACACACAAGCTCCTTCTAGCTGATCAAACAAGTCATTTATTCTTGGCAAAGGATATTTGTTCTTGATGGTTACCTCGTTGAGAGAACGGTAATCTATGCATAATCTTTGAGTTCTATCTCTCTTTTCTACGAACAAAACTGGAGCTCCCCAAGATGAAGAACTTGGCTGGATGAATCCTTTCTGCAATTGTTCTCCAAGTTGTTTCTTGAGTTCCTTAAGTTCATCAACTGACATTTTATAAGGCCTCTTTGCCCTTGGTCCAGAACCTGGTACCAAATCTATTATAAATTCCACATCTCTATCTGGTGGCATTCCCGGTAACTCTTCCGGAAACACATCCGGATACTCACACACAATTGGCACACTGTCCATGCTAACCCCCTTAAGAGAATTCAGCTTACTCCCTTTAGATTTAAAATTGGACTTAAATTTTATCCTCTTACCTTCAGGGGTTGTGAGTGAAACTGTACGATTTGCACAATCTAGTACTCCCTCATACTTAACCATCCAATCCATTCCCAAAATTACATCCAATCCTTGGGAATTCAGGATTATTAGGTTTACTGGAAACTTATGTTTTCCGATCTCTATTATTAGATCCCGGCATCCAAGACTCACTATCATATCTCCTCCCGGAGAGCTAACTTTTATCGGACACCCAATGTTTTCAGATGCAAACCCGCTTCTATCAACAAATGCTTTTGATATGAATGAATGAGATGCACCAGTATCAAAGAGTACAAATGCTGAGATGGAATTGAGTCTGAACTTACCAGCAACAGCATCAGGCTCTTCATAGACCTCTTCCACATTGATGTGGTTGACCTGTCCTTTCTAGAAAGGATTTGGCTTGTTAGGTCCTTCAACGTTCTTCTCAGGGCACTCATTAGCATAATGCCCCAGCTTCTTGCATTTGAAGCATTCAACCTGACTGATGTCCCTCTTAGGCTGACTTCCACTTCCACTTCCACTGTGGTGGCTCTTATGTCCACTCTTGTGATTCTTATACTTATCATTGTCATGACTGGGATGATGCTTGTTGTCATGACGGTTGTGGTTGTGGTGCTTGTTAAACTTCCCATGCTTGTGGGAACCTGAGCTGACACTATCATCATAGTGAGATCGTTTATGAGACGATCCTGAGTTGTGCTTGTCGGTGTGTTTCCTCTTCCTACTCTCGACTTGCTTCATTTTATTCTCCACAATAACAGCCTTGTCACACAGCGACTGATAAGTTGGAACATATGCCACAGACAGCTGCAGATTCAGCTCATCATTCAAGCCTTCCAGAAACATTTCCTTCCTTTTGGCATCAGTGTCAACCTCATCCGGTGCATAGCGCGCCAGATTGTTGAATTCTTCAATATATTCAGCCACGCTATGGTGGCGCTGCTTCAGGTTGTGAAACTCTTTCTTTTTCAGGCTCATCATTCCTGGTGAGATATGAGTAGTACGAAAGCCATCTTCAAAGATATCCCAAGTCACCTCATCAATAGGTGTGGTGATCTGGAAATTGTCCCACCATGCGGCGGCTGGTCCTTCCAACAGATGTGCCGCGAACCTGACTTTTTCAGCATCTGTGCAGCCCACAGTCACTAAGTCTTTGTTCACAGAACGTAGCCAATCATTGGCCACCATGGGATCAGTCGATCCTGAAAACTTAGCTGGCCTCAGACGCAGAAATCTGGTAAGCATATCAAAACCTGGAGGGTTGTTGTTGTTGTTATTGGGGTTGTTGTTGTTATTGGGGTTGTTGTTGTTCTGGTTCTGGATGAACGTCGTCATCATTTGCATAAGTTGTGTCTGCGCATTCATCATTTGTTGCATTTCCGGGGTAATGTTGGGATTGGGGTTGGGGTTTGCGCGACGGGGAGGCATCTGTGGTTTATTCATATAGAGATAAGAATAAGATACCCTTACATGATTTATGCACAATACATTACACAAGAAGACACATAGCAAGCAACATGAGGATAAAACTCAACAACAAGATAACAAAAGTCTCAAAGTAAAAACACACAAGTGGCAAGCCATCCACATGTCGGATGGTCCAATAATAAGTTCACAAATAACAAGTGCGGTAAATAAAATAACTGAGTAGTCAAATCTACTCGTCAGCCTCAATCTCCTCCTCGACAAAGGTAAGACCTGCGTTCTCCATTGCGGTCTTGTTCTCCTCGATGGTAGTGGTCAAAGAGTCGATCTTGGCCTTGAGAGCCCTCTTCTGGGAACGAAGCCTCTCAATCACTGTCTGCTGCTGCTCTAACTCGAAGTCCTTGGACTGCAGTTCCTCGGTCATATCACGAATCCTCTTGTTCCTATCCTGGACACGCTTCTCTTGACTCTTGTTTACGGTCTTGGGCCTCGAACTTTGCCTCCATCTCCTTGACTATCTCGTCCTGCTGCGCGAAGAGCTTGTCCTTCTCGCGAAGCTGCACCTGGAGCTCGTCATTACTAAGCATGACGTTGGTCCTATCGGTATCCACGTGCCTAATAAGAGTCTCTAAGTCCTGCAGGTACAGGCGTATCGGCTCTGCTGTGACCCTCGAGTCGTCCTCAAAGTCGATGGACTCTCCGTCATCATCACGCCTTCCGAAGGCGTGGAAGTGAGTGCCTCTAACCTGTCGGGAGTGACGGCCTAACAGTCGTCCTATCAGATCCTGCATGACAACCTCCATGCCTCTCTCCCTGTCATCGTGCATGAGCTTGAAGACGATGGCCTCCGTAGTAGGCTCAGTCTGGCGTCCTGGCTGGTTCACCTTGAAGCCCCAGAGGTCCTTCCTCTCAAACTTGGTGAGTGGGTGCACCGTAATGATAGGAAGAGGGAGATCGAGTAAAGTAGTAAGCTCTACGATACGAGAACCAAAACAGGTAGCCTGGAACTCCTCAACAGTGCTGATGGCAATAGGCATCTATTTATAAGATTGAAAAAGTTAGAACAACACAATTTAAGATAATCAAGTCAACATTCACACACATTCTTGGAACACACAAATCACACAAGTCATGCATACAAGAATCCATTACATCTACCAAGGTTCAGACTTATTTAAGGTATCATTTTGGAAAATAAGGTGATAGGTGGTGGTCCAACTAACGAAGTGCGCTTACAATCCTATCTCACTGGATCTGGTGGCTAACAGAATGTTCCTAGTGGCAATCACCCTATCTTGTTCACATGCTTCTATCACTAAGTCTATAATATCTCCTCTTAACGATTGGTTGGTGACTCCCAACTCTTGGGTATGTTCCTTCTCTTTCTCTAAGTCTTTTTGGAGGTTGAGCATCCTGCACTTGACTCTAGCACTTAGTTCCTTGACAGTCTTCCAAGCTGCTTCTTTTGCTGACTCAAAGAATGTGGTGTGCATAAAAGTGTTGGTGTACATGCAGAAGCCTTTTTCTTTGTGGTTGTCTTCCTTGTTTTTGTACAAGTGAAGTTGCACCCACCAATACTCCACTCCATCCTCCATCACTGGAAAGCCCTTGTACACGGCTGCACCATGTGCTCCCATTGTCTCCATGAGATCCTTGAGAATCTTGGGAAACTCAGTCTCACACTCCAAGGTCATGGTCATGAGTGGTCCTCTCTTCACGGCTTCGTTGATGGAGTTCATCTACAAATAGAGATGAGAATGAGAAGATTAGAAAAGTTTACGAGAAGAATAGACAAGTGTAGAAGAAGTAAAAATTTTTCCTTAGTGGTTTCCAATCCTAGGGTCATAATCCTATAGGCAACACAGTGCTCTGATACCATCTGTAAGATCCCCCCTTATTAAAGGAAAAGATCCCTGTGATTGCAATGCTAGTCCCTGGATCAATGCTAGCATCCACAGTTTAAGATGAAGTACACAGATACAAAGGTCGTTTATTACAGTCATTCCAGAGATTAAACATAGTCTTTTACAACTCATGGCCAAAGGCCTAATACAAGAGTTTAAGGAATAAGTAAATAAACATAAGTCTTCATCTTCATGTGCCACAGGCAAGCATGTTGAGTGTAGACTCATGACTCCTAATCATCATCAGAGTAACCTGCAACATTACAAGTTACAGCCACAGAGGGTCAATACTTTGGAATAGTATTGGCAAGTGATACCTTAGTATATTTAAGTGGACTATAATACTATATGCATTTGGCTGGTGGAGCTTAGGCTTGCATTGCTCAAAATAGATTTTTCCTTAACTTTTGAAAACACTAAGTTTTTCTTTGCATAAAACACCCAAGGCATCTACCAATCAAAGACTGAAGATCCACTCAGGGCATCTACCAATCAAAGGCTGAAGATCCTTTTAACCCTTGTTCACCCACAAGTTTTATTTTGAAATTGGAGTGATGATATTCTTGATTGCTTCCATGTCTTGATGCTCAAATTGTCCTTTACCAGGGACATGGCTAAGTACTTAGGTTTTACACTCTGCAGAGGTGGTGCACTTTCCCCACAAGACTTGGTTTCCCAAGACAAGATCCTTCAGAAGCCTTTCCTTAGTCAAATGGACGCGCTCCAACCTATCATTCCCTCTACCACCAACTGTCCAAGAGACTAAGTTCTAGCAACCTAAGATCATGGCAGAGCCCATAATGCCAAGTGGTTGCACTTGAAGCTTCTCAACATTTGACATCTCAAATCTCTTTGTTTCCTGGGTGGCCATCCACAAGTGAGATACACCAAGGTAAACCATAGACATGGGCCTTGTGAACCACTCAACCAAAACCACCAAGCAAGTCCCATTCCACCCAGGAGATTCATTAACTTAGTTGTTTTATTAATCAAAAACATAAGTCCTCAGACTTAGAGATTTTTCCATAGTGTGAAAATATAAACCACCCTTGTTTTCTAGTAACTAGGCTAAGCATGGTAGTATTAGGAATCTTGACTTAGGTAGTTTTCACTAAGGTTTCACCTAATAGGTTTTCCCATAGCATAGTTTATACTTAGCAAAAATTCCATGCAAGACCTATACATAGAAAATAATACTAATGCATAAATAAAATATAGGAATGGAATATTCATGATGATATCACTTGCCTTGGTAGTGTGGAGAGTAGCACTCGTCACAATCACAATCACTAGCAAAATCTACACACAAAGTTGTAGCACACAATTACACACAAATATATACAAACAAAGATATTATGAATGCATGCATGAATCTACTAAGTGGTGATTTTTTGAAAATTCTACCAAGCAAGTGCGTGTTTACAGAATCTAAACAAGTCATAAAGTAACCAAGACAAACTTAATTAATCCTAAAACAAGATACTAAACTAAATCTACACTCAAAAGGCCTCAAACAAGTTTCTGCAATTTAAGCCAAACTAATGGTTACTATTTGCTAAACAAAAAGGATAGGCAGAAAGGTCTTGTTTTTCTGAATCCAACGGTATAAAATTTGCAAAATTCCAACGTGGCATTCAAAAGTTATAGGCATTTGAATTTGGATCAAAATTCTGGTTTTAAATCTATTTTCAGATCTAACCCTAGCCACGCGTCAATTTCTTATTCGTCCGTACCAGTTCACGCGGATCAGTCGCTGTGGAGCGTTAGATCTAAAGTGGATCGTGCGGTCCAGAGGACATACCTCTTCGGTGTTACGTGAACTAATCGTGAGCGCCAGATCTAGATCGAACGGTTCCTATTGACCTGGCCAGAAACTGGCGGCGGAGCGGTGGCTACCGGCGGCGGAACGGTCGGTCGATGACGGAGGCGACGCTACAGGGGCTGAGTGAGAAAGAGGAGTAGCTCACCGGGCTCAGGGGGTCACGATGATGCTCGTCGTACTCGCGGTTGGTCAAGGGGCGCTCGGGGTTGTCCTAGATTGCTCGCCGGAGTTGCTGTGGGCGGCGGTTGGCTCTGGTTGCTGTCGAGGACGAAGCTGTAGATCACCCCAAGGCAAAACAACGACGCGGTTAAGTTCACAGTGTCAAGGCGAAGTCGTGTGCATGAACGGAAAGGCGAGGGGCGGTCTGGGCTTACCACTAGAGTTCACCGGAGTTCGTGCAGAAGATGGTGGCGGCCAGTCGACGATGTTGCCGGAGCTATGGTCCATGCGAGAGCAAACGAAGGGTGTTAAAAGAAGCGCAGAGGTTCACTGAACCAGTTTGCAAGAACGAGAGGCAGAGGGGAGCTCAGAACTCACCGGAATTCGCCGGCGCAGTCGTCGGAGACGGCGGGGCTACAGAGGGTAATGCTCGCAGCCTGGTGGCGCTCTGGGTTCGGGGTTTGTGGGAGAAGAGAGAGGGGGCAGAGGGGATTCTTATAGCCTGGTCACGAGCGAGAATTTCTCGGACATTTAATCGAATTAACGCCGCGGATTAAACACAGAAAACGCCCGCGTTGATTTGGGGATGAACTGGTCGTGCGGGGGAGACGATGCTGACGTGGAGGAGGCCCGCTTGTCAGCGAGGTGCGCGAGGTGGTAGTGGGGTCTGGCTGTCAGCGACTCAACGCTTGCGCTCGCGAGTGAGAGAAGAAAAAGGAAGGTCCCCGGGTGGGCTTGCTGGGCTCGATCCGCTGCTGGGCCAGAATCCTGGCGCTTGGCCTTTTTCATTTGAAAAATCCTTTTCTTTTTCTAATTTCATTTTCTGGAATGAATTTGATATGAATTCAAATTCTTTTGAATTCAAACAAATTTGGGACTCTTTGTAGGGTTCTTTGGTTTCAAAAACGAGTCAGATGACCATGTGGTTACTAGCAAGGGCTTGGTCAAGTTTAGGTTTTGAAATAAACAGAGTCTTTGTCTCTAGTTTGAAAATGTTTGAAATAGGGTTTTGAAAATATTTCTAAAATGGAAACTTGGGTTAATTGCTATACCTAATCATTCCAACCATGGAGACAAGCAAACAAGTTCATAGACAATCAAATCTCAAATGGTGATGGCCAATTGAGACAATTGCCCACATGAAATCATAGCCTAAGTTTATGCATCTAAATGATTTTGAGAAAAACCCTATATGAATGAAAGATGCAAGGATGATATGAATGAGTTTTGAAATATGATTTTTGGGATGTTACATTGAGGAACCCCTTGTGGCGGATCGGGAAGGACAATGCTCTTACCATGAAGAGCCCTCATCTACACATGCCCAACATGTTCCCACCACGGGAGCAAATTCTGCACCATCTCCATTAACTGCTGAAGGTCAAGTTGTTCCAGAAAACTCCAGGCCGGATTATCCGGTGGACACCGGATTATCCGGCCACCCCGCTCCAGCTAACCATATTGCTCCTGGTGGTGAAGATTTCAATGCAAGCTCTAGGCCAGATTTTCCAGCAAGCCCCGGATTATCCGGCCCCTCGCCAGTTCAAGCAAGCCCCAGGCATCCTATTGAAGCTGCTACAAATACTCCCAGGCCGGATTATCCGGCCTCTCCATCGGTCGGATTATCCGGCCCTGTCTCACTGGTTCAGCAGCCTCCTATTACGGCTACTGACTCACCTCAAGGGCACGCTTCACCACCACCTACTGCTGTTATCCCAGTTCCTGATCAAGGTCGAGTAAACGCTTCCAATGAAGATTCAAGTGATGAATCTACTCCTCCAAGAGACAACAAACTTATTGAACTTCGTCGCAAGGCTCGAGCTGATCAAAACCTTGAGTTAAGGGGTCACACCCTCGACAAGGTTGTTGGTGATCTTCGATGAAGGGTTTCTACAAGAAGAGAATTGGCCAGTTTTGGTGAGCATCAAGCTCATATCTCTATGGTGGAACCTAAGAAGGTCTTTGAATCTCTTGAAGATCCACACTGGGTTGTTTCTATGCATGAAAAATTGAATAATTTCGAGCGCAACAAAGTCTGGAAACTCGTGGAGAAACCCAAAGATTGCCACAATGTTATCGGCACCAAGTGGATATTTAAAAACAAGCAAGATGAGAATGGCATTGTTGTGAGGAACAAGGCAAGACTCGTGGCACAAGGTTACTCTCAAGTTGAGGCCATTGACTTCGGCGAGACCTATGCTCCAGTGGCTCTCCTTGAGTCCATCTGTATCCTTCTTGCTTATGCTGCCCATAATAATTTTAAGTTGCAGCAAATAGATGTCAAGAGTGCCTTCCTTAATGGTCCACTACATGAGTGGGTATATGTAAAGCAACCCCCGGGTTTTGAGGATCCTAACTTTCCGAACCATGTCTACAAACTCGATAAGGCACTCTATGGCCTTAAACAAGCCCCACGTGCGTGGTATGAGTACCTTAAAGAGCTTTTGTTAGATCGTGGCTTCGAAGTTGGGCAAATCGATCCCACTCTTTTTACTAAGAAGGTTAAGGGGGAGATCTTTGTATGCCAACTATATGTAGACGATATCATCTTTGGTTCTACTAATAAAGCTTTTAATGATGAATTTTCAAAGCTTATGACTGACAGGTTTGAGATGTCCATGATGGGGGAATTACTGTTCTTTCTTGGATTCGAGATCAAGCAACTTAGAGAAGGAACCTTTATTAATCAAGCAAAGTACATCCAAGACATGCTCAAGAGATTCAAGATGATGGATCTAAATGGTGTCGCCACTCTGATGCAAACAAAATGTCATCTTGAACTTAACCCAAATGGTAAAAATGTGGACCAAAAGGTATACCGATCCATGATCGGCTCTCTTCTTTACCTCTGCGCATCTAGACCCGATATCGTGTTGAGTGTGGGAGTGTGTGCAAGGTATCAAGCAGCTCCTAAAGAAAGCCACTTAGTGGCGGTTAAGAGGATCTTTCGATATTTGGTTCATTCCCCTAACTTTGGTCTCTGGTATCCCAAGGGCTCTAATTTCTCTTTATGTGGTTACACTGACTCAGATTGGGCTGGTGATAAGGATGATCGGAAATCCACTTCTGGAGCTTGTCAATTCTTGGGAAGATCTCTTGTGTGTTGGTCATCTAAAAAGCAGAATTGTATATCTCTCTCCACCGCCGAAGCTGAATATGTTGCTGCTGCCAGCGCTTGCACTCAATTATTGTGGATGAGGCAAACTTTAAAGGAATACGGTGTCAATTGTGACAAAGTGCCTCTTTTATGTTATAATGGAAGTGCAATCAAAATTGTGTACAATCCAGTTCAGCACACAAGGACGAAGCATATTGAGATTCGGAATCATTTTATTCGAGACCATGTTGCTCGAGGCGATATTGATCTATACTTTGTGAGCACGAAGAACCAACTTGCGGATATTTTTACAAAGCCACTTGATGAAGCAAGATTCTTCTACTCGAGGAATGAGCTAAATATCATTGATTCTAGGAGCTTGTCTTGATTACCCATGCACTCACTCATACATCTCAATCCTTCTTTGGTCTAGGTGTGGGCATGGATATAGGGGGAGTGTGGTCCTAACTCATTGGGCTAACCCTCCCCCCATAATGCCAAAAGAAAGATAAATCATTTCTCTTAATATCATTTTGTGATATGTGGGCTTATTGATGAGTATTGGTCGTAAACCCAAGATATATCTTCACGGTGTCACACCATACACTCCAACAAGGTGGCTTCGGCCACCGCCTTCTCCCTTGAGGAGAATTGGATCTCTTTGGCTGTTTTTGCTCTCTCATGTTCTTATGGGAATCGCACTCAATCTTGGCTTTTATTTGATTTGGATCTTGCAATTTTGAGTGTCCAGTACCATCTCAGTTTGGTTATCTTAATCCTAAACCTTTCCCTACCCCTCAGCCATCTATTCTTGCACACAAGTCCCTTGTACACCTTTTGGGGTGTTGTTTGGGGACGCGCGGGCCTGATTCTGTGTTTAACAGAATTCCAGATTTGAGGCCGGATAATCCGGTCCAAGTGTTGGTCGGATAATCCGGCCCTGGCAGATTTTGTCTTAAAGGGCAGGGATCAGGGGGAAGGGCTCATATCGAGCAGCACTTCTCCCCCAACCCTCTCCTCCTACTCAGCCGCCGCCTGCCGACCACCACCCTCCCCGGAGCCTCTCCGGCCACCGGATTTTCCGGGCCTCTCCGGATCTTCTTCTTTGCGCCTCCGGGTACCTTCTCCTCTGCGTTCTTCCTCCAATGACTGAGGGTAACTCCCTTTCTCCCCATCTTAGGCTAGATGTGTTACTTTTTGGGTGGAACATTGTCTAGAAGGATGTGTTTTCGCATAGAAATCGTAGTCTTGCATTTTCTAGGCCTGATCTACTTTTTTGCATTCAATCCAGGTGGAATCGAAATTTTCTGCCAGGGCCGGATTATCCGCCCCTGGCCAGGCCGGATAATCCGTCCTGACAGATTCAATTCTGGTTCCGTTTCACTAGGGAGTATGCATTGAGTAGATTTGTCCTATGAACTTTTTGACTCCTGTTTCCATTATCTCTCCTGGACTTGTGTGTATGCTTATCCACTTGCTATCACCCTTATTCTCCTCACAGGTGGTTCTAGTGTTCCCAAGACCTACAAGCGCCGCCCTCGCGCCAAATACTTTCGGGACGACGAACAGGGTAACTTAGTGGACAAAGTTGAGTTGAGGAGAAGAAAGAACAAAGAGAAGCGCATGGCTGAACAAGCAAAGAGGACTAGGAAGGGGGTATCCAAGAGGAAGGGCAAGGAGCCCAAGATCAACTACAGGACTTTGGATGTAGTCACCTATTCCTCCATTCGTCATTGTGACTTGTTTGCTGAGCTGCCTCGTGATGATGAGCTGGGGGATACTTGCTTTTTATGTGTGGAACAGAAAGGTATCTATGAAGATGTGTATGCCATGCTGAACATTAGGCCTATGCACCCACTGGTACTTGCTGAGGCTTTGGAGAAGGCTCACCTTGTGGATGCGATGTTTGTGGCTGAGAGGATGGGGCTGCACCATCTCATGTCTCTCCAGTGCTCCTTTGACTCTGAGGTGGTGAAGCAGTTCTTCTCCACTTTGGTTATTTGTGGGGATGAGCGTCGCACTATGAAGTGGATGACTCATGACAGGCCTATGACTGCTGATTTTCACGTGTTTGCTGAGGTTCTTGGATACTCTTTCCGCAGCAGGGATAGAGCCAGTGGCCACCACATCATCACCCAGCTGAAGCCCAACAAAGATGCAGCTATCTCTCCTTGCACTGTGGACAATGGCATTGTGGGCACTCTGGCTGGCCTTTCTCCCATCTATGCTGCCTTAGTGGGTCTCTTCCGTGACTCCATCACTCCGAGTGGGGGCAACAATGACAGCATCTGTGGTCACCTTGTTCAGCTACTTCAATTTTCTCATGAGGTTGCCTCTTGCGAGGACGGGTCGATGCGGTATAGGCTGGATGTCATGGACTTCATTTACCATAAATTGACTGATGCTATGTTCAACCATCTGTCCATTCCCTATGCACCCTACATTATGATGCTCGTCAGGGACCTGCTTCCTGCTGAGGAGTTCCACATTGACTCGGTGCATAAGGCCAAGAAGATCTACACCAAGGTTTGGAAGACCTTCCACCCCTCCTTTGCTCCTGAGGGCCTCATGAGGGATGCTCGCAGACCCCCAGTGCCTCCCGTTGCCCGTGAGATCAAGCAGCTGAACTAGTTCCAGCGCAACATACTTTGCATGGGAGTGGACACGCGCAAGGGTCAGTACGAGGCATACAAGCAGCGCCATGAGTTGGCTCACTCCCAGCAGCTCATTCTCCACCATGTGTCCGGTGCTTCGGGTGACCCTCCGGCTCCTACACCTCCCACACCATATGCTCGGTGGAACTCTTCCTCCGGGTTGAACTATGGTGAGCTGGAGCATCACGTGTTCCCCTCTGCGCCTGCTGATGATGATGAGGATGAGGAAGGTGACACCGAGGATCTTGGCGATGAGGATGAGGATGAGAATGAAGACGAGGGCGAGGACGAGGACGAGGACTACGAGTGATCCCGCGGGGCGCTAGCATTGCTCTTCTTCCTTTTTGGCGTCTTGATGCCAAAGGGGGAGAAGTAGTTCTATTAGGATATTCGTGGATTTGCATGGGTCGGGCATAAGCACTTGCATTCTTCTATTCATCATTTTCTTGCTTATGCCTATTTAGCGTTGAACTTTAAATTTGTGGTTTGTGGTGGTTTGAGACACTATGTGGTTGTCTGGATTATGCTTATGGTTTTCATCTCATGGATTATGCTTATGGATCCATCTATTCATATCCTATTGCTGGAGGTTTTTATCACGGAAGGCGCTTATATTGGTTATCCAGTAATAATTGTGGCTTATGTCAAGGATGCCTTCCCTCTACCTCGGTGGTATGTTTATGTTGCTCATATGTCTATGGAATAGATTCACCTTTTTGTGTGCATTTGTATTCCAATGCAAAATTCTATTATGCACACATTGAGGGGGAGTCTCTTCCATGGTTATTGCTGCTTGTCTTGTGACTTTTTCCTGCAAATCCTGGTATTGTCATCTAACACCAAAAAGGGGGAGATTGAAAGAACATTTCATGTTTTCCTATGTTTTGTGTGTTAGATAACAATACTGTGGAGATTATTCATGTGCACTAAGTGTGCAGGAAGCTTTGAGGGGGGCCGGATTATCCGCCTCACCAAGGGCCAGATAATACGGCCTACCTCATTGCTCAAAGGGAGCCAAGGAGCGTCGCTCGTTATCCGGTCGGATTTTCTGCCGGAAAATCCGAACTGGGGCAGTTTTTCCTCCCCAGGCAGGATAATCCGGCAGTCGCATGGGCCGGATAATCCGGCCTCCAGTTTTTGAGCAAAAGGAGCCAAGGCGCGTCGCTCGGTATCCGGTCGGATTTTCTCCCGGAAAATCCGAACTAGGGCGGTTTTTCCTCCCCAGGCCGGATAATCCGGCTTTCACATAGGACCGGATAATCCGGCCCCCAGAAGTTGATCAAGGCAAGCTCGGCACGACGCTCTGATAGGGGGCGGATTATCTGCCGGATATTCCGAGTCTGGGGCGGAGTTTTCCCAGGCCGGATAATCCGGCCCTCACTTGGGCCGGATAATCCGGCCCCCAAAGTGTCCATCGGCTGGTTTCTGAAGGGGGTATAAATACCCCTTCTTCCCCAACGTTCAGAACTCTTGATTCATTCGAAATTGTCCAGACATTATGCAAGAGATCTCATTCTCGATCTCCCACTTCAACCACCCGAAGGACTTGATCTTTGGGGGAATTGAAGGAGGAGAAGATCATCATCATCACGAATCAAGTGCATCAACTCCTCTCCATTCACTTGGAGAAATCCCTGATCTAGTATTCTTGTCAATACCTAGATCTTGTTCATTGTATTTGATAACTTTGTTCTTGTGGCAGCTTGTTGTCATTTCAGGAGCCTCCAAGTTGATTGTGGAGTTCTTGCCCCGCTAGTTGTGTAAAGGCGTCGGTGCCCGCTTCGAAGGGTACCTATAGTGGAAAGGTGGATCAGGCCTTTGGTGACTGGATCCATCGGAGAACAGGGTGAGGCCTATTGTGGCGTGGTGGTCTTAGTATCGCCCGCCCCTCCAACGTAGACGTACCTCCCTTAACAAGGAAGGAACTGCGGTCAAACAAATCTTGTGTCTCCGCGTGCTTCACTATGATTTACCCGTTCCTCTTCCACTCGCTCTTTACTCGCTAGTAGATAGGTTTGCATATAGGGAAATTCCACCTAATAGTTTATTTAGATAATTTACCCTTTGTGCTAAGCCTACAATTGAAAAAGTATTAAAATTTGGTGTAGCACCTATTCACCCCACCCCCCCTCTAGGTGCCCATACGATCCATTTCATGGCTCCGTATATCGAGGAACACATGAATGTTGTACGCTCCAAGTTCCCATAGAAGGATGACTACTGGATTAAAGAACATCACATGGAGACTTTCGGCACTTGGTTGCAATTACATCTATGGTTTGATGCAACATGCGAGAATGGGAAAAAGGACACATACTATGGTTACATAGAGGAGATATGGGAACTTTACTGTGGACCTACTTTTAAGGTCCCTTTGTTTCGGTGCAGTTGCGTCAAAATGAATGGAGAAGGGGTAAAGGTAGACCATCTGTACGGAATGACAATAGTGGATCTCAAGAATCTTGGTTACAGAGAAGAACCATTCGTCCTAGCCAATGATGTGGCTCAAGTTTTTTATGTGAAGGACATGTCCTCTAGACCGAAAAAAAGAAAAAATAAGGAAATGAATACATCAGACGATGAGCCCAGGCATCACATAGTTCTTTGAGGAAAAAGAAACATCACGGGAGTCGAGGACAAGACAGACATGTCAGCAGATTATGATAAGTTTGATGAAATTCCGCCCTTCACCGTGAAAACTGACCCAAGCATCCCGTTAAGCAAAGAAGATGCTTCATGGTTATGGCCTAAGAAGCGATCATAGGCAAGGGATCGACATACGCGACGAAGGATTCATACCCTAACCCCTAAACCCAATGTAAATCTATGTAATGTATGAAAACTTTATATGATGTATGAAAGCTTTATATGAGACCACGTGAAGGTTTCACATTGTTTGTATCATTAAACTTGAAGTGGATCTCTGATGAAATAGCATGTTGTGAACATATAAATGATTTTTAAAAAAAATCACAAGCATTATATCATGTACTTGTAGTTCAAATCGGGGCAACCTCCTACCAATTCGGCAGGAATTTGTCTTTTTCATGAGGGATGGATGGAATGGTTCCAAATACACCGGTTGGGAAATTGTCCATCTAATATGGTCTAGTATTTTTGAAAAATGGGTTGGTACCAATGCAAAACTTTAATTTGGTGGTTGCTTCACAGAACACCCCGATTTCGGCACCTCAAAAATGGAAATTGGCTTTTTGGTGCTTCAAAAAGGAAAACTTCCTCCTGCAACATCGTAAGCCATCCCAAGATGCACATGTGTGCACAATATGGGCACATTATCACAAACTATGCTTTGATTCTATCCGTAACATTGGTGGTTTGAACTAAATGCCATGAAACCTCGAACATGATAGGTCATTTTGTGAAGGATTTTTTATGATGTTTGCAATTTTTCAAGTTCAATATTTTTCCTTGCAACTATGACACATAATATGACACCACGGGAAGATTTCACATTGTTTGGATCATTTTTGAATTTCTTATGCCCATTTCAAACTATATTCAAAACGGCGGGCATGAAGCTTCTTAGCCCGGGGCTGAGCCTCGCTGAACTTGAAGTGGATCTCTGATGAAATAGCATGTCGTGAACCTATAAAAGATTTTTAAAAAAATTCATAAGCATTATATCATGTACTTGTAGTTCACATCTGGGCAACCTCCTACCGATTCGGCAAGAATTTGTGTTTTTCATGAGGGATGGACGGAAAGGTTCCAGATACACCGGTTGGGAAATTTTCCATGTAAGGTGGTCTAGTATTTTTGAAAAATGGGTTGGTACCAATGCCAAACTTTAATTTGGTGGTTGCTTCACATAACACCCCGATTTCTGCTCCTCAAAAATGGAAATTGGCTTTTTGGTGCGTCGAAAAGGAAAACTTTATCCTACAATATCGTAAGCCATCCCAAGATGCACATGTGTGCACAATATGGGCACATTATCACAAACTATGCCTTGATTCTAGCCATAACATTGGTGGTTTTGACCTAAATGCCATGAAACCTCGAACATGATAGGTCATTTTGTGAAGGGTTTTTTATGATGTTTGCAATTTTTCAAGTTCAATATTTTTCCTTGCAACTATGACACATAATATGACACCACGCGAAGGTTTCACATTGTTTGGATCATTTTTGAATTTCTTATGCCCGTTTCAAACTATATTCAAAACGGTGGGCATGAAGCTTCTTAGCCCGGGGCTGAGCCTCGCTGAACTTGAAGTGGATCTCTGATGAAATAGCATGTTGTGAACCTATAAATGATTTTTAAAAAAATTCACAATCATTATATCATGTACTTGTAGTTCAAATCTGGGCAACCTCCTACCGATTCGGCAAGAATTTGTCTTTTTCATGAGAGATGGACGGAAAGGTTCTAGATACACCGGTTGGGAAATTGTCCATCTAAGGTGGTCTAGTATTTTTGAAAAATGGGTTGGTACCAATGCCAAATTTTAATTTGGTGGTTGCTTCACAGAACACCCCGTTTTCGGCACCTCAAAAATGGAAATTGGCTTTTTTGTGCGTCGAAAAGGAAAACCTCCTCATGCAACATCGTAAGCCATCCCAAGATGCACATGTGTGCACAATATGGGCACATTATCTCAAACTATGCCCTGATTCTAGCCATAACATTGGTGGTTTGACCTAAATGCCATGAAACCTCGAACACGATAGGTCATTTGTGAAGGATTTTTTATGATGTTTGCAATTTCTCAAGTTCAATATTTTTCCTTGCAACTATGACACATAATATGACACCACACGAAGGTTTCACATTGTTTGGATCATTTTTGAATTTCTTATGCCCATTTCAAACTATATTCAAAACAGTGGGCATGAAGCTTCTTAGCCCGGGGCTGAGCCTCGCTGAACTTGAAGTGGATCTCTGTAGAAATAGCATGTTGTGAACCTATAAATGATATTTAAAAAAATTCACAAGCATTATATCATGTACTTGTAGTTCAAATCTAGGCAACCTCCTACCGATTCGGCAAGAATTTGTCTTTTTCCTGAGGGATGGACGGAAAGGTTCCAGATACACCGGTTGGGAAATTGTCCATCTAAGGTGGTCTACTATTTTTGAAAAATGGGTTGGTACCAATGCCAAACTTTAATTTGGTGGTTGCTTCACAGAACACCCCGATTTCTGCACCTCAAAAATGGAAATTGGCTTTTTTGTGCGTCGAAAAGGAAAAATTCCTCCTGCAACATCGTAAGCCATCCCAAGATGCACATGTGTGGACAATATGGGCACATTATCTCAAACTATGCCCTGATTCTAGCCATTATATTGGTGGTTTGACCTAAATGCCACGAAACCTCGAACATGATAGGTCATTTGTGAAGGATTTTTTATGATGTTTGCAATTTTTCAAGTTCAATATTTTTCCTTGCAACTATGCCACATAATATGACACCACGCGAAGGTTTCACATTGTTTGGATCATTTTTGAATTTCTTATGCCCGTTTCAAACTATATTCAAAATAGTGGGCATGAAGCTTCTTAGCCCGGGGCTGAGCCTCGCTGAACTTGAAGTGGATCTCTGCAGAAATAGCATGTTGTGAACCTATAAATGATTTTTAAAAAAATTCACAAGCATTATATCATGTACTTGTAGTTCAAATCTGGGCAACCTCCTACCGATTCGGAAAAAAATTGTCTTTTCCATGAGGGATGGACGGAAAGGTTCCAGATACACCGGTTGGGAAATTATCCATCTAAGGTGGTCTAATATTTTTGAAAAATGGGTTTGTACCAATGCCAAACTTCAATTTTGTGGTTGTTTCACAGAACACCCCTATTTCGGCACCTCAAAAATGGAAATTGGCTTTTTGGTGCGTCGAAAAGGAAAACTTCCACCTGCAACATCGTAAGCCATCCTAAGATGCACATGTGTGCACAATATGGGCACATTATCTCAAACTATGCCCTGATTCTAGCCATAACATTGGTGGTTTGACCTAAATGCCATGAAACCTCGAACATGATAGGTCATTTTGCGAAGGGTTTTTATGATGTTTGCAATTTTTCAAGTTCAATATTTTTCCTTGCACCTATAACACATAATATGACACCACGCGAAGGTTTCACATTATTTGGATCATTTTTGAATTTCTTATGCCCGTTTCAAATTATATTCAAAATGGCAGGCATGAAGCTTCTTAGCCCGGAGCTGAACCTCGCTGAACTTGAAGTGGATCTCTGATGAAATAGCATGTTGTGAACCTATAAATGATTTTTTTTTTAAATCACAAGCATTATATCATGTACTTGTAGTTCAAATCTGTGCAACTTCCTACCGATTCGGTAAAAAATTGTCTTTTTTATGAGGGATGGACGGAAAGGTTCCAGATACACCGGTTGGGAAATTGTCCATCTAAGATGGTCTAGTATTTTTGAAAAATGGGTTGGTACCAATGCAAAACTTTAATTTGGTGGTTGCTTCACAGAACACCCCGATTTTGGCACCTCAAAAATGGAAATTGGCTTTTTGGTGCTTCAAAAAGGAAAACTTCCTCCTGCAACATCGTAAGCCATCCCAAGATGCACATGTGTGCACAATATGGGCACATTATCTTAAACTATGCCCTGATTCTAGCCATAATATTGGTGGTTTAACCTAAATGCCACAAAACCTCGAACATAACAGGTCATTTTGTGAAAGATTTTTTATGATGTTTGCAATTTTCAAGTTCAATATTTTTCCTTGCAACTATGACACATAATATGACACCACGCGAAGGTTTCACGTTCTTTGGATCATTTTTGAATTTGTTATGCCCGATTGAAACCATATTCAAATCGGCGGGGATGAAGATTCCTAGCCCGCCTTCTTAGTTAATGAAATATGCAAAAAAATTAGTTAATGAATTTTGAATTGAAAATGGCATGAATGTTAATAATTTGAATAGTTAGAATAATTCTTTTATAAATCAGAAAAAGGTTTTGAACACCCCGTTTTCCCGCCGTTTGTTTCTTAGTTAATTGCAAATGGTAAAATTGTTAATAGTTTGTACAGTTAGAATAATTATTTTTGAAAACAGAAAATGATTTTGGTTTAGTTATTTAAATAGATGCACTTTCCTGTTGAAAGTTTTTTCAAATTTCAAATTCTGCAATAAATATTTGTTAATGCAATTTTAATTGAAAATAGTAAAATTATATAGTTAAAATAAAAATATTTGAAAACAGAAAATGATTTTTGATTAGTTATTTAAATTGAAGAAGTTTTTCTGTTAAAAGTTTTTTGAAATTCCAAATAAATAATCATCTTATTAATTAAAGAAGAAAACAAATTTGAAAATGGCAGGAAGACCAAAAGTTTGGCCAAAATCTGAAAAATAGGTGAAAGATCCCGGTTCGTCCCACGAACCGGGACCAAAGGCCCTGGGTGCGTGCGCACACGTGGCGGCCAGCAACGCTCCCCGCCCAGACCTTTGGTCCCGGTTCCTCCCACCAACCGGGACCAAAGGCTCTGGGCAGGAGCGTTGCTGGGTAGCCACGTGCGCGCGCGCACCCAGGGCCTTTTGTCCCGGTTCATCGCACCAATCGGGACCATTGAGCCTTTGGTCCCGGTTGGCGAGACAAACCGGGACCAAAGGCTTGTACTACGTAACTGTTGCCCCTCCTTCTTCTTCCCCATCCACTTCACTCGCAAAACGCCTAAGAAAAATCACGCGTGAAGCAGAACGACGTCGTCAGGCTGCCGGATTTTCGAGCCGCCGTCGACCGCGCTGCCATCGCCCTGTTTGCCCTGGACAGAGCCGCCCGAGCCCGCACCGCTCCGCCTCCGACGCTGTCGCCCCTGCCCGCGTCGCCCGAGCCCGCGCTTCCCAAGCCCACGCCTCCGACCGCGCCGCCCAAGGAGGAGGATACCCGCATCCCTGCCCCTGCCCTCTTCGCAGGCAGCTCTGCCCCCGCACGCTAGCGGCCACCGCCGGCCGGTAAGCCTCCGATCCCCCGGCCCTTTTAATTAGGTTTTTAAAATAGGTTTTTAATTAGGTTTTTAATTAGGTCTGACATGTGGGGCTAGATGGAAAATAATTTTAATAATTCCAAACATGTTTATTTATTTAAAAATGGATTAAAATTGGGAAAAATCATAACTAATTCATTTTAAATCAAAAAAATGTGTATAATATATTAAAATGTTCAAAAAAATGAGCTCTACCATTTAAAAATGTAAGCATTCATATTCATACAACTTTGAACCTTACTTTACAAAGAGGCACACCGACACCCCCTAAGTACCATGGGTTCGATGGTTTGTCCAACTAGGGCATTCCGAATCCATTTAGAAAATAAGTGCATAGTGTTTTGTATTATTTGCATTATAGTAACTTGCAAATCTTAATTTGCAGATACTATGGATCCAACACACCAAGATACTATGAATCCAGAACATCAGGAAAACATCCTCCACGGAATGATCTACGAAAATCAAGATATTAATATCGATATCACCAGGAAGTTTCTGAACGATTCCGATGAGGGAGATGAGTCTCTCAACCGAGGAGACGGCTCCGGTGAGGTAGAAGCCGAAGCCTGGGACAGGGGAGAAGCCGATGAGGGAGAAGGCGACAGCTCCGACGGAACCTTAAATCTCGCAAACACCGGTGAGGTGTATATATGTATTTTTGTAATTAAAATTCTGATGTCTATATATATACATGTATATATTAACACTCTTTCTTCTTTTTGCCCTCCGGATCAAGAACTTCTACCGTATGAACGAAACGAGGCCCAACAAAAAAGTTGGATGACACTGTGAGGTATAGGATCGAAGTGGTCGGTGTAGACGGCGAACCGCAAGCTCCCGGAGATGTCACAAAAAAATTTGTCAAGCAATGCGTAGTTCTTGTGAGGGACTACATCCCGATCACCGTTCAAGAATGAAACCAGCCAAGCGGCGGTAGAGTCCCGTATGTCGGCGACAACGCCAAAGATAAGCTTTTTGACAAGCTTGTGATTAATTTCCTCCTACCGAGGCCAGATGTGAATCCATATGAGGAGGAGAGAGCAAGAATGGATCTTGTGCAAAGAGTCAAGAAGTTTGCTCTCATCAAGATGGCCGATGCATTCAAGAACTGGAAGAAGAAACTATACAATAACTTTGTCAAGGTAGAGAAGATTTCGGATTTCAATTAAGGCGGCTATGCTAAGCTAAGAGACCAGTGGGCTGATTTTGTGAAGTACAAGACATCGGAGAAAGCTAAGGAAAGGTCTAGAATATATACGGAGAACGTTGCTAAGAAAGTGTATCATCATAATATGGGGCCTGTTGGATACGCCGGTTGCATGCCTAAGTGGGATGCACTTGAGGTCAATTACATTGCTGCCGGGATTAGACCAGAGCCCACAACATGGACACCACGAGTGATAAACTGGTTTTACAGCCATGGGGGCACGTTGAACAAAGAAGGAAGGGCAATATATAATCAGAAACACAAAGATCATCCCCTACTGCCCATCGACGATATTAGAAATGCAGTAGATGATGTTGCAGCGGGACGGTTCGTTCCCGATAGAGAAAACGACGAGATCACACGCGCCCTTAAAAATGATGAACACAAAGGACGAGCACGAGGCACACCAGGCTCCAAGCCGTGGAATGTTGCCTTCCCCGTAGAAATGAAGAGATATCCCGATAAAAGCCATCAGAGGAGAAAGGAAAGGGAGGTAGCTGAGAAAGCGGCTGCTGCAGACCGGCTACATAATGTAGAAGAAGCATTAAAGCGGCACTAGGATCAACTCGACAGACTTAGCCAACAAGGTACTAGCGGCCAATCTCAGCGGCACATGGTAGAAGCTGGATTCGATGGTACCGGCGCCCTATCGAATAAGAAAAGCAGCGTCGCTTCCACGCAGCTCCAGGATGTTGATGATGATGCATCGACGATGGCTCCTCCTAAACGCTACCTAGTGGATGATATCATGGAGAGCACAGATTGTGAGCTAAAGGTGCAAGTTATGAACTTAAGGGTGATGGCGGCGGTCGGCATGGCCGTACCAATTGCGCCTAACCCAACTTGGCATTGCCGACCGGTTTCAAAAGGGTACGTTGTCGTCACGGTGGATGATGTGAAGCAAGATTTTGAGGAGATGAAGCTAGACCACCCTGCAGGGGAAGATATGGAGCTGACTGAACTAGGAGAAGCCAAAGGGGGGACTATTGTATGGCCAAAGGAGCACATAGTGCTTCCAAATTATATGCCGCCAAGGCCACCCACTCCTCAGAGCAGCAATCCACCTTCGCCACCACCTCACCATTCTCCATCGCAACTGTCGCCTTCACCGCCTCACCACTCAGGGTAGCCGTCTCCATCGCCGCCTCAGCCATCTCCGCCGCCGCGTCAGCCGTCTCCGTCCCTTGAGCCTCAGAGACAAAAGCGGAAGTATACTAAGAGGGGCAGCACCACCAGCAGCAGCAAGAGCATGTTCCGATCACCGAAACGTAAGCTATCACTCCTCCCAAAAGTACCTCATAAGAATATGAAAAAGCTACCTTGCGAGAAGACATATGAGGAAATTGCTACGGCCGCAGCTGCCCATTATGAAAAGTGGAAGATTGACATGGCTAACAAGAAAAAGCCGATAGAGCCATTCTTCCCGGTCACCGGAGAATATAAAGCCAAAGTAGCAGCGCTTAAGATTTAGCTTCACCAACCCATAGCGCTCACATCAGACTATAATCGCTCTATTACCAAGTCGGCTGAGGCAAAAGAGCGGAGAGTCGGGAAAGAAGTTGCCCAGCTCGGACAACAGAAAAATCAATCGATCAAACCGCTCAAAGTGTACGATACCAATGAGTGGAGAGCCCAGAAGCGGCATGATCCGAACATTGATCCGGAGTTTATTCATCTGTACGGAGAAAAGGCCAAATTATATGGATTGTCTATTACTGAGTATATGAGCCGTATGGATGAGTTCAAGGGGTACCAACAAATAGCATACGTATACCGGCATGGGGCTCCTCTCGTCAAACCCGAGTTAGTCAAAGATCTACCAACAAAAATGCGAAGATTGCATAACTAGTACATGTAAGCCTCTGCTGAATTCAAAAACTGGATCTATGCTGATATAAACACCACCATTACGGTCATGGAGATGGCTTCCTACTGATTGAATTTTCAGAATTATTTCAGTTTTACCAACGAGACGCCCTCGACAAAACTATCGTCGGTGCCTATTGTTTGTAAGTATTATTAATTTCTGTAATTAAGTCTTTCTAGCTCAGCTCATTTGTTGCTTGTATAATCTTAATCATCACTATACTAATTATATATGCAAAATGAAGATTCTCGAATGCAACAAAGGACAAATCTATGACCTTGGGTTTGTTGACTGCAATTTCGTTCATGAAGTTACTGTAAAAACAAAACCCAAAGAGACAGAGAATAACTTGGTACAAGCGTTGACGTATTTCGGCAACAGAAGGGAAATACTATTTCCTTACAACGCTGGGTGAGTGCTACTGTCTTGTACACATTCTATTTCCGCTTACTCGATGTTAAGCGTATAATTGACTCGTGTTATATTTTGTTAGTGTGTCCAGCTTCTACTATATTCTGTTAATCATTGTTGTTGACCAAGGAGTAGTAAAAGTCATGGACTCGAAATACACACCTTTAGAAAAGTGGGCGAACATGCAGGAATGCCTCCAGAAGGCTTGGAAATGGTTCACCATCAACACTAGGGGTGTTTGGAAGCCAGAGCTTACATTTCAACCATTCACTGTAAGTACTACTTGCTAGATCCACGCATCTCTCTGATTCTAGTTTCAATACCACCATTATTATGCTTGATTATTATTTTGATTGAACTCCGTTCTCGTAAAGTGCCTGAGGCAGGAAGCCGGTAATAACTTATGTGGATACTATCTCTGCGAGTTCATTCGCCAGACGACCAAAGAGAAGGACACAGACCGGAACATCAAAAAAATTGAAGTACGATAAACAATAATCACAACTTTATTTTATTACCACCAATTGTGTTTAGTTTCATTCATATATATTGATCCCCTTCTTTAAATTAGATCGAACAGATGTGGGACGGTCTTCTATCACAAGAACGCGTGCAAGCAATTCAAGAGGAAATTGCCGGATTCTTATTAAAACAAGTCATAGATCCGAAAGAAGAATACTATTACCCGGTTCATTTGGAAGGGTGAAGTGTAAAAAAGAAGATGTAAATTAGATCAAATTCGTGTGAGTATTGTTTGTAATTAATATGTTTCGACCAAGCACGACGGATGAGACGGTGTATAATATATTCATGATCATGATGTGTAATATATATATATATATATATATATATCATGGTTTCATTATTGTTGTATATATGTAGTACTATTAAATTAAATACAAAATACTAAATAAATAAATGAAAAAAAACCTACCGCGGTATAAAAATAGTCCGAGATGCAGAGACCAACGATCCCGGTTTGTGTCACGAACCGGGACCAATGATCCACCCCCTCGTTGCGCGCGCCCACGTGGAGACCATTGGTCCTCGTTCATGCCCAAACCGGGACCAACATTAGTCGGGATCAATGGCCCTTATGAACCGGGACTATAGGCCTTTTGCCACTAGTGCCTGTTCACAAATGGTCACTATCCAAATTTTCTTGGATTTATCCCCGCAAAAAGAATCTTGGATTTATTTATAAACCGTCGTATTTGCAGTTACCAAAAACCTCTTGTTCCTATATGAGAATCCGAGAAAATATACTCCCTCCATTCACAATTACCTCGCATCCTGGGCGTAGTCAAAGTCAAATTTTGTAAACTTTGACTATATATTTAGAAAAAAATATCAACATTAACAATGTAAAAACTATTGTATTAAAATTGTCATAAACCATATTTTTATATTATATGTATTTGGAATCATGGATGTTGATATTTTTTCTTATATTGTTGGTCAAACTTTGCAAAATTTGACTTTGACTAAATCCAGAACGCGAGGTAATTGTGAACGGAGGGAGTAGAATGAGTCGGAGGAAGTTAGTGGTTAGGAATCAGCGAGTCATTTTTGAAGTACTAACAAATTAATACTTGCGACGACTATCGCAGTCTAATTAATAGTTTTTGGAGAGGATCTCTGCCTGCGGGCATTCTGCGCCTGGAAAGGAGCTTCCAAGAACCCGCCTTCATTAATAAGGTAGACTTAGCCAAGACTAATTAAGTACTCCTACAGTAATAGGACTGCTACCCTGCGTGCATCGCGCTGACCATCACCATCACCTACTCGTACAGCACGGACTGCGCTGCAGCATGAGCGTTGAGCGGTACGCACCGCTCCTGTTTAGTTCTTCGTGCCTTAGCATATACGTAGTTCCCAGCAACGGGACATCTGGAACGAGTAGTTTGGTAGTGGCAACAAGATGATATGGATGTAGAGCGCTACCATGCGTTGCATATTCGTCTACCAGCCAGTTCATCTCAGAGTATCCGGTAAGAAAAGCAGAAACATCTCGACCGCTTCAGGCCCCACCCTGCCTGACTCGTCATACCGGGAGACATCCGTCTTGGCGGGTCCCATCACTCCGGTTATGCCAACTCCAACGGTCCCCGCAAATCGAACATGGGTTGGAGGACAGGCTGTCGGCTCATTCCTGTTACGGCGGTCTGTGCATAACGACCACTTACCAAAAAAAAAATATACAGAAAAAAAAAGAGGCCAAAAATAATTAAACAATATTACATAAAATATAGGTCCTGGTCCTCGTCGGTCACAAAATATCCAAAAAAAAAAGAAAAAAGCCCCATTGTTATGGGGTGCCTTGGCGTGGAAGGGGAACAAAGGCCGGCCGGCGCCTTGGTCCTACAGCTGCGCGCCGCCTACTCGTCGTCATCGTCGGCAGCGGCGGCAAGGTTGATGAAGACTTGAGGCGGTGGCCACGCGCCGTTCTAGGCCGGAGCGGGAGGCGGTGCCAGGAGCGCGGGCGGCGCGTGGGGCATCTCGGCCTGCACGGCCACCCAGGACCCGTGCAGAGCCTTGGTGGTGCCATCCCACTGCCTCACCTCCTCCAGCTCAGACGCGAGGATGGTCGCTTGGAGCTCCTCCTCCTCAGTCATCGGCCGGGGATGCGGATCCGCCGGCTTCTCCTACTTGACGGCCACCAGCCGGGCTTGCGGCTCCTGGTCCTCCACCATCGATGGCCAAGGCCACACCTCGGACGCGACGGTGTCGGCGCCCCGGTAGCGCGACCAGTCTGGGATGCTGGGCTGCGGCGGTGGGAAGTGCAGGTCGTCGTCCTCCTCCTCCACGCTGGAGTACTCGTTTGACCGCTCCCAGTACTCATCCTCGTCCTCGTCGAGGTTCTTGAGGTGGGCCTCGATGGCCTCGCGCCGCACCGTGTGCTCTGCCTCGAACCACCGGTCCTAGACCGAGGAGTCGATGGCATCGGCCGGATCCTGCCGTAGATCTGGCGGCAGGAAGGCCCGACGCCGGCAGGTCTCGCGGCGGCGTGCAGGGCCCGAGCTTGGGACGGTCGGCACCGGCACGCGGGCGCAGTTGAAGTGCCACCCCACCGCTAGGTGCACGTCCGGCCATGGGCAGGGCATGCCTATCTCGGCGAGGACGGGCGCGGCGGCGGCGGGCCGCGAAAGAACAAGGAGCTGCGCCGAGACGGCGACCTAGACACGGAATGGCGGCCACGGCCGCCGTCGGTGGAGGAGCCGACCCCGTGGTCGTTCCGGCCTCGTCGGAACCAGCCCTTCTAGTTGTCCTTCATCATTGCGGCCGACAACGGAGGGGCTTGGCTTGTCGGTGGGGAGGGAGCGGCCGCTAGGGTTTTGGGGTTTGACTGGGGAGTGGGGAAGTGGAGTGGAGATGGGGACGACGATGCGGTCCCATTAAAAAGGTCGTTGTTAGAAAAAATGTTCATGGATTTCAAAAATAGGCTAACGGATTTGAAAAATGTCCAAGCGGATTTAAAAAATTGTTCATGGATCCGAAAAAGTTGTTCATTTAGTTTGGAAACATGTTCATGGTATTTTTAAAAAATATTCATGGATTTGAAAAAATTGTTCACGTAGTTTAAAAAAAATCACAAGATTTTTAAAAATGTTCATGGATTCGAAAAATAGGTTAACCGATTTGAAAAAATCTTCACGAGGTTTTACAAATTTGTTCATGGATTCAAAAAAATCACATAGTTTGGAAAATATTCACAAGATTTTTAAAAATTATTTATAGATTCCAAAATTAGGTTAATAGATTCAAAAAAAATGTTCACGGGGTTTTACAAATTTGTTCATTGATTCAAAAAAAATGTCCACGAGGTTCAAAAAATGTCAGTTCTAAAAAATGGTTATTCATATTTTGAAAGTTGTTCGTGTTCTTTGAAAAATTATTGACGGGGTTTAAGTAATTGTTCATGATCCAAAGATATATGTTCACATCATTTTTTTTGTAGGTCAGAAGTACATGGGTGAGCAAGCCAAGATATATGTTCGTGACCCCGCTGCCGCTGTCTACCAAAGAGGATTTGCCCGGCTAGGGTTCGCCACCCAAGTCTCCCGAGAGACTACCCAGTTCTCGTTTTAGAGTTTAACTAGACATGAATCGCTTCGATTTTGTCTCATAGCTGTACGTGCATCTCCTTTATACTCTCGTACATTCGTTACTACTTTCTTGCAAGAAAAAAAAATTACACACGCATGTACTCTACAAACGGAATGAAAAGAAAATAGACACGTTGTTCCAACTTTCCCTAAAATCATAATCATGTATTCTTCTGTCTCGAAATAAGTGACGTACTTTTGTCTAGATTTTTCTTTGCAGCATACTTTTGTCTAGATACACATGTATTTAAACACTAAAACATATCTAAATACGAGTATATGGGAGTGTCTAGTTAACAGTAAGTTGTTTTTCTTTTGAAAAACAGATACATTTTAATCCAATCAGAGTTAGACACGTTAGGTACCTTGTTTTCACACGACAACTAGCCTGACGGATGAAAATGTTAACAGGCTGGCCTTTTTTTAACGGGTTGTTCTCCTTCTCCCGGTTTGATTCAGGAGTGGACCTCCGTAAAGCAGCCCGTGGCTGGTCCAGGCCTTGCTCCTTTCTCTTTCTTGGCGTGTGCGCCAACTACAAACTTACAATGAACAATTTAGACGGGAACAAAACCAAAAAACTGTGCAAAAAAGTACTACTTGGAATGAAAACATTGCCCCATGGTTTTTGAACACATCCTTGTAATTCCCCTAAAACAATATGAATCATTCGTACTAACCTATGATCCAAAATACACATACAAATGCCTTGATGGCATAGAAATACCAATTAGCAACGGTAAAGAAATAGTATAGTTGTGCGTTACACGTAGACTTAATGAAATACAAGGATACTGCATGTGGACTAGTATGGTCTCAAAGCCACTGGGTAGCATAGTGATCGTTGGTTTGCGCATCACAAAGACAGAATAGGCACTGCTTCTTCATCCAAGAACTATTTAGAAGAGAAATTGTGGACATCGGAAAACGTTTACCGAACAAAGAGAGAATCACGAAAAATGAACAAAAGAGAAAATGACTAAATAATGATATGATGAGAACAAGATACCGAAGAAAAGATTAACTGAATTGACAAAGGAAACGACAAGGCTAAGTTAATGAAAATTAGAAGTGATAAGAGAAGAACAATAAGGCAAGAAGGCCCAAATGAAATAATAGAATAAAACTAGCGATGGGAAAAGACTAGCTAGAAAACAAAAGTAGAGTGGACAGGCATCAAAAAAGAAAGTCCCCAAAAATGAAAGAACTGAAGAATATTGAAGACTGAAATTTGATTGAATAGTGAGATGACTAAAGTAACAAATTCTCCTCTGAATGGTGTAAGATAGAGAGAAAAGATATTAATCGATGAAAATATATGCCCAAACTATTAATGACTAAATAGGCAAATGATGAATTGATAAACTCAAAAATATTCACACCCAACGAACGAGTGTCTAAAGTTTGAAATGCCGACATAGAGACAAAAATGACTAAATACAAAAGATTTAAAATGATGATCTGGTAAATTCAAGAGATTAAAATGAAGGAATGAAGACTGAATTTTGAAATACAGAGAAACGAGCGATTGGAAAAATGAAATATTAAATTATATCTTGAAATGCCTAGAAAAGAGTGATGAAGAACTTAGAGATTTAAGAAACAAAATGAGGCACCAAGATCAATAAAAAAACTTATGAACAAAGTTAATGAGTAAAATGCCGAAAATGAGTGAATGAAATAATGTGTGACTTAAGAAAATAAACTAAGCGGCTAATAATTAACATACTAAATAAGGAGGGACTGATAACTGAAAAACATAGGAAGATGTAGAAACTAAGTCACTGAAAACTGAGAGACCAAAGGACAAGAATGAGACAAAGGAGTCAACAAAAATAGCAAAACATAAATAAATGAAGATTGAAAGACCGAAAAATAACAATACTGAAAAACATAACTTAGATCAAACAAAGGCAAAAAAATCATGAAAACAAATTAATAACTAAGATAATGAATAAAATGCCAAAAATGAGTGACTAAACTAATGAGTGGATTAAGAAAATAATCTAAGAGGCTAAATAATGAACAAACTAAACAAGGAGGGACTAATAACTGAAAAACATAGGCTGATGGAGAAACCAAGTCAGTGAAAACCAAGAGACTAGATGACAAGAATAAGACAATGAGTCAAGAAAAAATAAAAAAACATAAAGAATGGAGATTGAAAGACCCAAAAAATGACTATTTTTTTGTTCATGATGGTCTATATATGCTCAATTGACAATGAAGTACCACAAAACTGAATGTGCCGGTGCTCATACACGAGTACACGTATTGTTGGAAACTAAACCCACAGCTAGCAGTGGCCACACCGTGGAATTCCAATAAATCAAAAACCCCAACCACGCCATGAACTGCTTACCCTAGAATAAATCATTACCACTCATGCTCGTGTATGCGTTCACGGCAGCTCATGTTGCGTTCACGGCCTTACCTCCTTGTGTGTGTGTCTAGACTGTCTGGTTCTCCCACATAAGAAAATCGCTGACTGCACGTAAAAAAAATCGATGACTGCCCCTACCAGACACTACCCTTGTGCGCGCGTTATAGGCCAGCCCAGTTTAGTAAGCTCCTCCCTTTTTCTATTTCTATTAATTTATGTTATTTTTTACTTTACCATTTCTTTCTTTTTCTGCTTATTTTATTTTTATATATCTTTTCAAGTACAAAAATGTTTATTTTGAAAAATATTCAGATTTAAAAATGTTTAAATTCAAAAAGTTCAAATTTGAAAATTGTTCATACTAAAATGTTCAAATTTTAAAATATTCAGATTTAATAATTGTTTAGATTTTGAAATTGTTCAAATTTTAAAATTTGTTCGCATATTTTTCGAAAATCGAAAATAAGACAGAAAACCATAGGAAAAAAGTCTCAAAAACTAGACAGAAAACCGGAACTGTGATATAGGCCTGGCCTAAAAACAATACTGGGGTGTGCGGCGGACCGATATATCGGAGCACTCTAGAAGAAGCGCCCTTATCCCGCCCCACCCTCACCCTGCCATGAGAAAGATGGGCTCAACTCGGCCCGTTGTCGCATCCCTAATAAACCGTTCCCAGTCTTTTAATATCACTTTAGTGACAATCTCCGTGATGATTATGTCAGGCTTCCGAAACACCCCGATCGACATGACACTCTCTCTGTAGAATTTGTAAACTGCAACCATATGTTGCCCACAACAGCTACACCAAGCGGGCTGACCCATTTCAGACACATGTCTGTTTTGTCTGTATGAGTCGGTGGCGGACAAATAATGGAGTCATGTTTTCCTTGGTCCGTTTGGGGCGGGGTGCTCCCACCGTACCAGCGCATTTATCCTCCCCCACGCTGCCATGGACGACACCGTGAAGTTAAAACGACATGTACCATCGCCAAACGTCCCTCCGGCTTCCTGCTCGGCCGCTCCTTTCCCGAGCGGGCTATTATTTCCCACACGCGGACAACACATGTTTCTCGCGGCCAACACTTGTTTCCTACCCTGGCCATGGGCTATAAGAATAATGGTGCAGCGAGGTGGCATCTAAACCCTAACTAGCCACCAGCAATGCCTCGCTGCAAGACCACCACCTAGTTCAGGATCAGCAAGATGGCACTCTAGCACTTTCCTGAGGATGCCTGGGCGCACACGATGACATGAGGCGGTCGATCGAGTCGGCGGAGGAGGCAGAGATTGCTGAGTACACGACGAAGGACTGCGAGAAGGCGTTTGGGTCGTATCACAAGGGGATGAGGCTAAGGTTGTGGCAGAGGCGCCATGCGAGGCGGTGACCAAGACCAAGGAAAACCCCACTGACGCCATTGGGATCGATGACGACGAATTCGACTGGCTCAATGACGAGGTCGACACATAGGATGTGAGAGATGAGCATTGGGCTCTGTTCGTGTCCTTCCATACAACCCACCACGATGTCTCTAGTGGTGTTCATGACTGCTGAGCGGCAAATCAAGGCATCCTCGTCGAGAGGGTGGCTATATGCGCTGCACCGCGCCAATCCTTGGTGGAGGCGCACGAGGCGGTGGGGAGGCGAGGAGGAGCCAACATGAGGACATGTATGAGGAAAACCGGGAGATGGAGGACATTATGACGGTTTAGGCGGAGGCGAAGGTGCAAGAGGCGAGGGAGTGCTAGAATGCCGACATGGACACAACCCTCACGCACTACAGGGATGAGGTAGAGGCCTCAAGAGTCTGTTGGATGGATGACATGGCTGAACGTCGTCGTGCCGAGAGGGAGCGATTGTGCGGAGCGGGTGGTGGATGAAGAAATGGCGTCAGCGCGTGAAGAGGCACATCGACGGATAGACCGGTCCCTCGAGCCTAATCAAATATGCATGGCCCAAGAAGATTCAGCTAGGACAACATTTTGTTGCCCCGACTTTGTGGAGTTATTTGAGTGGACAGCAATGACCTTCATGCTAAAGAATGCTGGAGCCACTTATCGGATTGCTATGCACCTAATATTCCATGATCTTCTTGGAGTTAACTAGAAGTCTATATCGACTATGTTGTTGTTAAATCAGATTTAGAGCAATCACATTTAGCCTATTTAAGGTTAGCATTTGAGAGGATGAGAGAATATGGCCTCAAGTTGAATCCATTGAAGTGCGCCTTTGGTGTGTCGGCTGGAAGATTCCTAGGTTTATCATACATCAACATGGCATAGAGATAGAACCTGCCAAGATAGAAGCTATCCAGAAGCTGGAAGCACCGGCTTGCAAGGAGATGCAACAGTTCCTAGGCAAAGTAAATTATCTTAGAAGATTGATAGTCAACTTAGCGAGGAAATTGGACGCCTTTACTCCTATTCTTCGTCTATAGAATGATAACGAGTTCACCTAGGGGCAAGGCAACAAGAGGCGTTTGATAATATCAAGACATATCTTTCTACTCTCTGGTTCTGAGAGCAACAGTTCATGGTAAGCCGTATAAGTTATGCGTTGCTACTAGAGAGAAGTGGAGATTGGCGCAATCTTGACCCAAGAAGCCGATAATAAGGAGCATGTCATCACATATCTGAGCCGGTGCTTGGTGGATAGTAAGTTAAGATACAGCTCTATTCAGGAGTTCTGTTTGAGCTTATACTTGGCATGTACCAAATTGCGGCATTATTTGCTATGAAGTGAGTGTGTGGTAGCTTGCCAAACCGAGTCATTAAACACACGATACAGAAGACGGTTCTCAGTGGTCGAATTGGTAAATGTGTACGGGTTGATTGGGTATGATTTGGATTATGATTCTATCAAATCTATGAAGGGCTAAATTCTAACGGACTTCATCGTACTACATCGGCTCAAACAAGAACATGATGCAATAATACATATTGTTTATATGATACCATGGAAGATGTACTTCGATGGATCAGTGTATAGTATCGTCCAAGGCTTGACATTGTATACATATGTTCTGATGGTATCATCTTTCAAACCTCGTGTCAATTAGATTTCAGTTGCACAGCTAAATATGAAGCATTATTTTTCGGGATGAAGTTTCTAACTGCTACATGAGTTTCTCACATTGAGGAATACATTGTTTCATTATTGATGGTGCAACAAGTATCAGGTATATTCCAGTTCCTTGATGGATCACAACGTATACCTTGATAAATGCCTAGATAAGATATCCACTTTGAATTATTTCAAAATATCTCATGTGTCTGGACATGATAACATGTTTGCTAATGCTCTTGCATAACAATCATTTGGCTATCACCACTACGGGAGGATCCAAATACGCCGACGGCCTAATCCTACGCCGACGGCAAAATATCGGGCCGTCGGCGAAGGTCCCCGGGCTCGTCAGCCGGGCAAACAGGTCGTCGGCATAGCAGCCCCGTCGGCGTAAAGCCAAAATCTCTGACGGCCGCCGTCGGCGTATGCACAGTCTAGCCCGACGGCAGCCGTCGGGCCCAGATAAACCGTCGGCCCAGAATGCTACTTAACGGTCCATCTAACGGGGCGGCCCGCGGCGTTAGTCGCATATATACGCCGACGGCCTGGCCGTCGGACTATCTAGGCTACAACCTCTATGCCGACGGTAGTGCCGTCGGCGTAGGTGTCTTTTTTAATTTTTTGTGTGTAGCTTGTTTATTTTTTCCCACTAAAATTTTAATATATATGTACTTTTTTCATAAATTGGTGATTGTAAAATAACCACGCGAATCTTCGTCATCCTGCCACACCCACATAGAATAATGACGCGCACACATCTCGATAATATCTTATTTCAAGTTCTGGACTAATACATCTCGATAGTATCACTAATACATCTTGCTCAATCAAACTGGACACCGATTTCCGGGTCTTGAGCCGCGGGTGGTGAACACCCAAAGAGAAGGAACCATCACACGAGCATAGCTCGGGTGAGATCCCTGAAGAACCTGCCATGTATTGGAGAACCTGGCCTCCAACATATACATATAGCGACGGACGTACTCGTCCTCCTCCCTAACACGCCTCTGTACCACCTCCTCGGGGGTTGGCTCCCTCTGAACCGCTCCTGGACTATGCGACCGCCACCAAAGAAGCTCCGGGTCGATGATGGGACCCGGATTCCTCACCAAGCTACGGTTCCCGGAAGGAAGCACCTCCCGGTGCCAGCCCGGCGGAGCCCAAGCTCGGACATCCCTGTCCCCGACGGAGCCCAGCAGTGCTCCGGTGTTGCCGCCTAGTTGAGGACGAACATGCGGGTTGGGCATCCTAAAGTATGCATTTGATCGAAAGAACAAATTTCTAAGTGTGGGTTCTCCAAAATGCATCTAATTAACAAAAAAAGGGCATGGAGATTACCTGCGGGCAGCGACAACGAGCGGCTTCAGATGGAGGATACTTTAGACGGGCGGTGGCGGCGGCTGCTTTGTGCAAGAGGAGGAGGATGCAGCGGAGTGGAATGAGAGAGGAGGGGGGTATTTAACCTAAACAAACCTAACCCACCAGATATACATGGGCCGAGCCTAGGTTTTCTTGGGCCGAGTCTTGGTTTTCTTGGGCCGAGCCGGAGCGTCGAAACAACCGGGGCCTTGCATAGGTGATATGCGTAGGCCCCAGGTGTGACCCCCTACCCGGACATGCGTTAACGCTTGGTAAAATCCTGGATCTGTACGTGGAAACTCCCGCCGCGGGACAACCGATGCCTAGAATGTTGCAAAGTGTGCCCAACCTTTGCTCTCCATGTACATATGTCCTAAACAAACCAAAACAAGTAGAAAGTTCCACCGGGCTACCCTCGTACGGAGATTGCTATAGGGGTAGACGATCCGAGGCCCCCGGTCTAGGGTTTCGCTGGAGAAAGACCACCGGAGCGTCGGAATCACATAAAAACTTGCATGTGCCCCTAGCACATGTGTGTGATAGTGGTGCAAGATTGGTAGGTGCCATGCGAGCGAACGAGGCACTCTTGGGTTGGTAAGTTCTGAAGGAAATATGCCCTGAGAGGCAATAATAAAGTTTTTATTATGTATTCCTTGTATATGATAGATGTTTATTTTGCATGCTATAATTGTATTGATAGGAAACATCAATACATGTGTGTTTAATAAACAAAAAGGGTTCCTAGTTATGCCTCTCTTATAGACTAGCTTGTTAATTAACAAGATGATCAAGGTTTCCTGATCATGGACATTGGATGTTGTTAATAACAAGGTCACAGCATTTGTGAAATGATGTGATGAACATTCATCCGAAGTATAGAATTACGATCAATTCATTATGTTTATATTGCTATAACATCATACAAAATAGTCTTAGTCCTTAGACCATGAGATCATGTTAATTGCTAACACCGGAAGAGCATCTTGATAACATCAAACGTCACACCGTAACAGGGTGACCATAAAGGTGGGTTCAGTGCTATGAAGGTGTTATGTTGAGGCTCATGGATCAAGAGTGGAATTTGTCAATCCCGATAACGGATAGATATACTCTGGGCCCTCTCGGCGATATCACATTAAGATAGCTTGCAAGCAAGTGATGTGATCACTAGAATGTTATATCACGGGAACGAGAAAAGAGCGCATGTCGGTAACGAGATCAAACTAGGTATTTGGATACCGATGATCGAATCTCGGACATGTATTATATCATGAGACAAAGGGATTAAATTGCTGACGTTAAAGGTTCTCACGATCACAGAAGTCATCGTTGAATATGCAGGAGTCGGTATGGATCTCCAGGTCCCGCTTCTGATTATTGATCTGAGAGGAGTCTCAATCATGTCTGCATTATTCGCGAACCGTAGGGTGACACACTTAAGGGTTGTCGGACACCATTTAGGAGCACATATGTTCCAGACAAAAGGTTTGCAAAGCGCAGGAAATGTTTCGATAGAAACAAGAATTGTTTCGATAGAAACCGGAATTGTTTCGGGTGAAATTGCAGAAAGTGGTTCTGCATGTGATATTGAAATGTTGCAAGGGGTTTTATGTGAATGTTTGTTAATTAAAGTAATTAACAAAATTCTGAATAAAATAAAAAAAAGAGTTTTATTAATTGAGAGTTGCATTTAATTTGGTGGAAATTAAATACATGTGAGTGGGATTTTGGGTGGAGGCCATGTTTATGTGAGTGGAGGTTCACCACATGAATGAAGGAGGGGAGGAGTCCCCCCCTCATGCGCTGGCTATGGGAGGGGAGGGGTCTCCCTCCCTCCTATATAAAGCCCACCTCTCCCCTCTCACAAACCACACCTCCTCGTGAAGGATCTCTCTCCCCCTCTAGATATTCCCCCATGGTCTCGGATTAGCGAGATACATGTTCCCGGTGGCCTTGCGTCTGGAAGGAGTTGCTGCTTCCGCTGATTCGCTAGAGCGAGGAGGTGGAGGTTGTTCGGAGGCTTGAACGTGTGTGCGAGGATGGATGCGCTGCTGATTTGCGACGCTCGGACTTCCACACGATCTTGAGATCGGCAAGCGTACGACTACATCAACCACGAGTTCCTACTCGTTAACAAAACTCGTTGTCTTCGAGGGTAAGTTCTCCATGGATGTATGTCCATCCGTTGCTCTGTATCTAGTAGATAGATCTTGGCGTATAGTTCTCATCGTAGGAAATTTTTTGTTTTCTATGCTGCGGACCCAACAGTGGTATCAGAGCCTGATCTATGCGTAGGTGCTTTGCACGGGTAGTACACATATGTTTATATGTGGGCGATGATGATCATGTTATTTCATCTTCTATGTACTTTGGATATTGGTGGCATAGTGGGATGAAGCGGCCCGGACCAACCTTACATGTCATCGTGCATGAGATCGGTTCCACGACTGACATGCAACTAGTTTTGCATAAGTGGCTAGCGGGTGTCTATCTCTCCTACTATAGTCAATATATGATTTACAACGAGTTGCTAATAACTTGGTTATCCTCGTTGTGGTTCATGTTCGTAGGTAAGACCGGTTCTATCTCCGAAAGCTCTAAGACACGTAAAACTTGCAATTGATAAATTAGAGGCGTCTAGTTTAGATCGTTGCTGGGCTAGTGTCTTGATATGGTATTGTTGTAAGTAGATGTATGATAGATACTCTTACAACTCACTTAACATGTAAGTTCCATAGACCTTGGCCTTACACACAAAGGAATGATAGAGATCATAACACGATGCAAATGATAGAGATCAAATGCATGGACCATATCACCTCACTTCACACATTAGATGTTAGCATCTTATATTGCTAGTTTGGCGCTTTTGGTAGCATTATAAGATGATCCCTCATTTAGATATCAAGATAAAATGTGTTCTTCCTTAAGTATGCACCGTTTTGTGGATCGTGTTTTGAGGCATCACGTGATGATCGGGTGTTCTCGACTCTACGCTTTCATACAACGGGTGTAAGACAGTTTTACACACGCGAATACTAAGGTTCTTACTTGACGAGCCTAGCATGTACAGACATGGCCTCGGAACACAGACCGAAAGGTTAAGCATGAGTCATATAGTTGATATGATGCCCATATAGATGCTCGCCTTTGAAGCTATACCGACTCACGTAATGATCGGACTTGGTGTAGTGGATTTGGTTCATGTAATCACCAAAAGGACATGAGGGATGTCGTTTTTGAGTGGGAGTTCATTAGTAATTTGGATTAGTTGAACTCAATCTATCATAAACTTAGTCTAAATATATTTTATAAATTCTGTTGTAGATGGCACCACCTGCTTTTAATTTCAATGTGTTCATGGAGAAAGAGAAGCTTGCTGCGAATGGTAGTAACTTCACCAACTGGGCTATGAATTTGAGGATTCTTCTCATTGCTGCACAAAAGCAATATGTGCTAGAGGCGCCGCTAGGCCCCCCACCATCTCCTGATGCCCCTGGCGAGGAAAAGAACGTCTATATAACTCGTTAGGAGAACCACAACTTAGTTCATTGCGGCATACTGTATGGGCTAGAGCCAGAACTTCGAAAACGTTTCGAAAATGGCAATGCCTTTGATACCATGGGAGAATTGAAAATGATTTTCGATACCCATGCTGCCGTAGAGAGTTATAATGCTTCTGAAAAGTTCTTTAGCTGCATGATGGAAGAGAACAGCTCCGTTAGTGAGCACGTACTCAAAATGTCTGGGTACGCCGATAAGCTTGTGTCCTTGGGAATAACGATTCCCATTGACTTAGGCATACATCGTGTTCTTCAATCTCTGCCACCTAGATACAAGAGCTTCGTGATGAACTATAATATGCAGGGCATGAAGAAGTCTCTTCCCGAGCTTCTGTCAATGCTTAAGACTGCAGAAGTGGAGATTAGGAAAGAACATCAAGTGTTGATGATCAATAAGACCACCGGTTTCAAGAAGGACATGAAAGGCAAGCAGAAGGGAAAGAAGGGCGGCAAATCTATTGCCGCGCCTGAAAAGAAACCCCGAGCTGGCCCTAAGTCTGACACCGAGTGCTACTATTGCAAGGGGACTGGCCATTGGAAGCACAACTGCCCCAAGTATTTGGCGGACAAGAAGGCTGGCAAGGCAAACAAAGGTATATGTGATATACATGTTATTGATGTGTACTTGACTAGTACTCGCAGTAGCACCTGGGTATTTGATACGGGATCGGTTGCTAATATATGTAACTCGGTTCATGGGCTGCGGAACAAGCGACAACTAGCAAGGGATGAGGTCACGATGCGGGTCGGCAATGGATCAAGAGTTGATGTGATCGCCGTCGGAACGCTGCCTCTCCATATGCCGTCGGGATTAGTTATAAACCTGAATAATTGTTATTTGGTGCCTGCACTGAGCATGAACATTATATCCGGATCGTGTTTGATGCAAAGTGGTTATTCGTTTAAGTCTGAAAACAATGGTTGTTCGATTTATATGAATAATATCTTTTATGGTCATGCACCTGTGTTGAATGGTTTATTTCTGTTGGATCTCGATAGTAGTATTACGCATATTCATAATGTTGATGCTAAAAGGATTAAACTTGATAATGATATATCTGCATATATGTGGCACTGCCGTCTAGATCATATTGGCGTTAAACGCATGAAGAGACTCCATTCTGATGGACTTTTGGAATCACTTGATTTTGAATCATTTGATACATGTGAGCCATGCCTTATGGGCAAGATGACTAGAACGCCGTTTTCCGGTTCAATGGAATGGGCGACAGATTTATTGGAAATCATACATACTGATGTGTGTGGACCAATGAGTGTGTCGGCGCGAGGTGGATATCGTTATTTTGTTACTTTCACGGATGATTTGAGTAGATACGGGTATATCTATTTGATGAAACATAAGTCTGAAACCTTTGAAAAGTTTAAAGAATTTCAGAATGAAGTGGAAAATCATCATAACAGAAAGATCAAATTTCTGCGGTCCGACCGTGGAGGAGAGTATCTTAGTTACGAGTTTAGCACACATATGAAAGACCGTGGAATAGTTTCACAACTCACGTCTGCCGAAACACCACAACGTAATGGTGTGTCAGAACGTCGTAATCGTACTTTATTGGATATGGTTCGATCTATGATGTCTCTGACTGACTTGCCACTGTCATTTTGGGGTTATGCACTAGAAACCGCTACATTCACTTTAAATAGGGCACCATCTAAATCCGTTGAAAAGACACCGTATGAATTATGGTTTGGAAACAAACCTAAGCTGTCATTTCTTAAAGTTTGGGGATGCGATGTTTATGTGAAGAAACTTCAACCGGATAAACTCGAACACAAAGCGGAAAAATGCGTCTTCATAGGATACCCTAAGGAAACGATTGGGTATACCTTCTATCATAGATCCGAGGGCAAGGTCTTTGTTGTGAAGAATGGATCCTTTCTTGAGAAGGAGTTTCTCGCGAAAGGTGTGAGTAGTCGGAAGGTAGAACTCGAAGAGGTTATTGAACCTTCTCTTCAGGAAATGGCGAGTAGCACAGCACCGGAAGTTTTTTCGGAGTTGACTTCACCTAATGAAGAGAGAGCTAATGATATTGATCATGAAACTCCGAAAGAGGACACTACCGAACCTCGCAGGTCAAGCAGGACACGTGCAGCTCCTGAACTGTATGGCAATCCTATTATGAATTTCATGATTGATGAAATAGATGAACATGCGACGTATGAAGAAGCGATGATGAACCTGATTCCAACAAATGGCTAGAAGCCATGAAATCCGAGATGGAATCCATGTACGAAAACCAGGTTTGGACCTTGGTGGACTTACCTCACGATCGAAAGGCCGTTGAGAATAAATGGATTTTCAAAAGAAAAACTGATGTTGATGGTAATGTAACCATCTATAAGGCTCGTCTTGTCGCAAAGGGGTTTCGACAAATTCAAGGAGTTGACTACGATGAGACATTCTCTCCCGTAGCGATGCTTAAGTCGGTTAGGATTATGTTAGCAATTGCTGCATATTTCGATTATGAAATATGGCAGATGGATGTCAAAACTGCGTTCCTCAATGGTAATATTGAAGAAGAGTTGTATATGATACAACCTAAGGGTTTTGTCGATCCTAAGGATGCTAATAAGGTGTGCAAACTTCAGCGATCCATCTATGGACTGAAGCAAGCATCACGAAGTTGGAATCTCTGCTTTGATGAGGTGATCAAAGAGTTTGGATTTGTCCAAACTTATGGAGAGGCTTGTATTTACAAGAAAGTGAGTGGGAGCAATGTGGCATTTCTGATATTATATGTGGATGACATATTATTGATTGGAAATGGTATAGATCTTTTAAACAGTGTTAAAAGTTATCTAAACAACAAATTTTCGATGAAAGACCTTGGTGAAGCTTCATATATATTAGGTAAAATCTATAGAGATAGATCAAGACGCCTAATTGGGCTATCGCAGAGTACATACCTTGATAAGATATTAAAGAAGTTTAATATGGACAGAAGTAAGAAGGGGTTCTTACCTATGTTGCAAGGCAAGACATTGAGTAAGACTCAAAGTCCGGCTAAGGCGGAAGAAAGAGAGATAATGGATAAGATCCCCTATGCCTCAGCCATAGGCTCTATAATGTATGCCATGCTATGTATAAGACCGGATGTGGCACATGCTATTAGTTTGACTAGTAGGTACCAATCTGATCCAGGTTCGGAACACTGAATAGCGGTAAAGAACATCCTCAAGTACTTGAGAAGAACTAAGGATATGTTTCTTATATACGGAGGTGAAGAAGAGCTAGTCACTAAGTGTTATGTCGATGCTAGCTTTGACACTGATCCGGATGACTCTAAGTCTCAATCCGGATACGTATTTCTCTTGAACGGAGCAATAGTTAGTTGGAGGAGCTCCAAACAACCTGTGGTGGATGGATCAACAACAGAGGCGGAATATGTCGCTGCTTCAGAAGCAGCACAGGAAGCGGTTTGAATGAAAGAGTTCATTACGGAACTGGGTGTGGTTCCCAATGCGTTGGACCCGATGGTGATCTATTGTGACAACAATGGAGCCATAGCCAACGCAAAGGAACCAAGGTCTCACAAGATGGTCAAGCATATTAAGCGCCGGTTTCACTCCATCCGCGAGCATGTCAAGGATGGAGATATAAAGATTTGTAAAGTGCACACGGACCTGAATGTAGCAGATCCGTTGACTAAAGTACTCCCTAGGGCAAAACATGATCAACACCAGAACTCCATGGGTGTTAGATTTATCACTATGTGAACTAGATTATTGTCTCTAGTGCAAGTGGGAGACTGAAGAAAATATGCCCTGAGAGGCAATAATAAAGTTGTTATTATGTATTCCTTGTATATGATAGATGTTTATTTTACATGCTATAATTGTATTGATAGGAAACATCAATACATGTGTGTTTAATAAACAAAAAGGGTTCCTAGTTATGCCTCTCTTATAGACTAGCTTGTTGATTAACAAGATGATCAAGGTTTCCTGATCATGGACATTGGATGTTGTTAATAACAAGGTCACAGCATTTGTGAAATGATGTGATGAACATTAATCCGAAGTATAGCATTACGATCAAGTCATTATGTTTATATTGCTATAACATCATACAAAGTAGTCTTAGTCCTTAGACCATGATATCATGTTAATTGCTAACACCGGAAGAGTATCTTGATAACATCAAACGTCACACCGTAACAGGGTGACCATAAAGGTGGGTTCAGTGCTATGAAGGTGTTATGTTGAGGCTCATGGATCAAGAGTGGAATTTGTCAATCCCGATGATGGATAGATATACTCTGGGCCCTCTCGGTGATATCACATTAAGATAGCTTGCAAGCAAGTGATGTGATCACTAGAATGTTATATCACGGAAACGAGAAAAGAGTGCATGTCGGTAACAAGATCAAACTAGGTATTTGGATACCGATGATCGAATCTCGAACATGTATTATATCATGAGACAAAGGGATTAAATTGCTGACGCTAAAGGTTCTCACGATCACAGAAGTCATCGTTGAATATGCAGGAGTCAGTATGGATCTCCAGGTCCCGCTTTTGATTATTGATCTGAGAGGAGTCTCAATCATGTCTGCATTATTCACGAACCGTAGGGTGACACACTTAAGGGTTTCCGGACACCATTTAGGAGCACATATGTTCCAAAAAAAAGGTTTGCAAAGCGCAGGAAATGTTTCGATAGAAACAGGAATTGTTTTGATAGAAACCGGAATTGTTTCGGGTGAAATTGCAGAAAGTGGTTCTGCATGTGATATTGAAATGTTGCAAGGGGTTTTATGTGAATGTTTGTTAATTAAAGTAATTAACAAAATTCTGAATAAAATAAAAAAAAGAGTTTCATTTAATTTGGTGGAAATTAAATACATGTGAGTGGGATTTTGGGTGGAGGCCATGTTTATGTGAGTGGAGGTTCACCACATGAATGAAGGAGGGGAGGAGTCCCCCCCCTCATGCACCGGCTATGGGAGGGGAGGGGTCTCCCTCCCTCCTATATAAAGCCCCCCTCTCCCCTCTCACAAACCACACTTCCTCGTGAAGGATCTCTCTCCCCCTCTAGATATTCCCCCATGGTCTCAGATTAGCGAGATACATGTTCTCAGTGGCCTTGCTCTGGAAGGAGTTGCTGCTTCCGCTGATTCACTGGAGCGAGGAGGTGGAGGTTGTCTGGAGGCTTGAACATGTGTGCAAGGATGGATGCGCTACTGATTTGCGGCGCTCGGACTTCCACACGATCTTGAGATCGGCAAGCGTACGACTACATCAACCACGAGTTCCTACTCGTTAAAAAACTCGTTGTCTTCGAGGGTAAGTTCTCCGTGGACGTATGTCCACTCGTTGCTCTGTATCTAGTAGATAGATCTTGGCGTATAGTTCTCATCATAGGAAATTTTTTGTTTTCTATGTTGCGGACCCAACAAGTTCCACCGCCTAGCTTCTTTACTCCGATGTTACATCTCATTGTGCTTCTCGTGAACGAGGCACTCTTGGGTGGGCTGGTGCAGTTTCGTTGGCAGTTTTGTATTGAGAGAGAGTTTAAGTATATTAGATACAAATGTGGAAACAAAAGTGCTATTGAAGCAAGCATAGCTGAGGCAACTATTCAACAGGAGATAACAAACGCCACGACAACGTACTATGACGATGATGTTCCTACTGTGCATAACCCGGTGTGTCGGTACAATGTCGACGAGCCCAAGCATGACCCCAAACTCCTCCTCTTCCAGTGTCCCGGTGGCAAGGCCGGTGGCGCAACCATTTATACCTTAAAAAAGGAAGAGAAGGATTGCATAATGCTCTATGTGCTTATGAACATGAAGGAAGTGGTCCGCAGTGAGAAGGAAGAGGATGATGAAGAAAATGAAGTGCCCAGTTTCCTTAGATAATATGGTGAACAAATTACTTTGAAAATAATAACTCGGTTTCGGTCTAATATGAATTTTCTCATTTGAGCCAATTCACGGATGAAATGTGGTCGGGAACGACGGATCCCTCTGATGCGGAGTTGGACACTCTTCTGAAAGAGGGTGTCCCCGGAAATAAAAATTTCACGTCTTGGTTCTATGAGAAGGTAATTTTTAACTTGTCCCTCTTACCCGGCAATCCGCGACTTGTCCCTCTTACTACACATAACTAATGCACAATTTGTACTGAACTTGTAGGGAGCTGATCCCAATGTTGAGATGTCGAATGAGTTGAGATGTGTCTCTCAGGGTTGTAATCATAGAGTCGAGATGTATGAGAAGTATGATGTGAATGGGTATCGCTTCCATACAGAGTCTCACCAGAACTGTCGGCCTAATGCAAAGACTATAAATACCGGGGTCTTCACAAGAGGTGCTGATGACTTTGATTACTACAGAAGGTTACAAAACGTATACGAGCTGACGTTCAATAATACACCCCTAGAACTCAAGCTCATTGTGTTCAAGTGCCACTGGTTCGACCCACACGGTGGACAGAGAAGTACCCCTTCCATTGGGTTAGTTGAAGTACGGCCTTCAACCACCTATAGCGGATCTGATGTCTATGTTGTGGCTCAACAAGCCAAGCAAGTTTATTATTTCCCCTACCCATGTCAGAAAGGGGAACTGAAGGGATGGGAAATCGTGTTCCAGGTATCGCCACATGGTAAGCTACCCATGCCCTCCGACGATAATTACAACAACATTGACCCTAAAACATATGAGGGAATTTTCTATCAAGAACAAGAGAACTTTGGGGACTTTGAATTACAAGATCTTGAGGACCTCGAGAACGATGGTCAAACTCGTGGTGAGGTAGTCACGAATATAAAGGACATAAATATGCTCACCAAGTTACATTCAGAAAATGACAACAATGATGAGCCTACACCGTGCGATGAGCCTCCAACTTTCTTCTCACGTGATAGTGATGTTGATAGTGCTGATGAGAACCCAAGACATAATGATGAGAGTGATGATGAGTGGTGAGGGTCTTTTATGTCTTTTATGTCTTTATTATGTCTTTATTTCATCTTTTATGTCTTTATTAGGTCTTTATGCTTCTTAATTGCGTTGCGTCTTTATTTTTCTTAATTATGTCTTTATTTTTCTTAATTATGTCTTTATTTTTCATCTTTATTATATCCATAATTGCTGTACATCTTTATTCTTCTTAATTGGATCATTTTTCTTAATTGTTTACCTCTTCTCAGTGCAGGTGATTGACCAATATGAGCCAAAGCAAGGAATCATCATCCTCTTTGCTTAGGGTGATGAAGCAGAAGAAGGTTACCAAAAGTGGAAGAGAACCCATTCCGAACCCGCGTTACACTGACGCCAGTCAGAGAGGAGGAGGCGTAGGACGAGGTGCAGGACGAGGTGAGGGAGGAGTGGGGCTTCCCCCGAGGGGAGGACGAGGTGGAGGACGAGGTGGGGGATGAGGTGGAGGACGAGGTGTACGCCTTCTGAGTGACCTACCCTCCGCTTCTGGCGATGTGGCTTTCCAGTCTGCTTACTCAGAGTCTCTTGACGAGGAGGAGTCTCGAGACTTGGAGGGGGGTCTCGTGACCAGGAGGGGGAGTCTCGAGACGAGGAGGGGGAGGCTCGATACCAGGAGGGGGTTCTCGAGACCAGGAGTCGGGGTCGTCTGCCCCACCGAAGAAGCTAAAGATTCGTGGGGAATCAGGTGTCCCCAAAGAAAAATTTGAACCACGTTCCGAGGAGGAGAAACCCATCATTACGCCTAACGGCATTGAGTAAGTGGCATGTAATTTCACTTTGGTCATAACAATTTGGCATGTACTAACGTTTGATTATTGTGCAGCAATTGGACATTTCCCCCGGGTACCTGTGCGCCTAACACCTTAGTTGGAGCTCTAATTAGGAAGTTTTGGCCAGGCTTCTACACTCCCGTCCCTGGCGGCGATAGGAAGCTAGCCACGCCTTGGGCACACTATGAGGCCGCCGAGTACCCGGGCTATGGGAAAGCTTCTGATGCCGTGATCACCAAGTTTTGGGTAAGGCGAACTTTTTGAGTTTTCTTCATAGTTGATGACCCTATCATGCTAACTTTTCAAGTTATGTTCACAATTTTTATGCATGATTGAAGAGATTATATAGGGTGCTTCCAGAGGAGCAGGACAAGGCAGACAAGACTTTGCGAGGGGCTTGTACGAGGTTGACACGACAACAGTTCTACAATCAAAAGCATACCACCACCAATCTATACAGCTCCCAGAAGTTGGGCAAGAAGGCGCTGAAGCATGAGAATGTGAAGGTACAACCAAGCTTGTCCCAGGAAGATTACGCCGGGGTAAGTAAATTGTCAATGAGATTCTACGTCATTGCTAAGTTGCAATTGCATTATCCTTTCTTCAAATGAGTATTGATTTTTCAGGTTATGCCCGAGTGGGCCGATGGTAAGAATGACGCATGGGAGGCGTTGACAGCGAGGTGGCGCGGGGAAGACCCCGAGTTCAACGCCTTGAGCGAGCGGAACAAGGCAAACCGCGGCTCCGGGAGGACACATTGTGTGGGAAACCTCAACCATGATCGCTTCAAGGCCAAAATGGTATACATATACATGCAACAACCTTCATTTATTTCCCCTCATGTTCCTACTTGATATGCAAAACATTTCTTCCGCGATGCAGGAGGCCAAGCTAGGGAGGCTTGTTTCCGACTATGAAGTCTGGGAAAGGATGAAGATGAAGAAGCCTGATCTGTCTGAGCCCCAGCTCTCGCTTCCCGGCTTCTACGGCACTGCCGAGGTGGATGGTACATCCTACCTCGAGGCGTTCAGTGCTTTTCACCCGGAGGTGGAAGAGCCTAGGTATGAGAGACCGATGTGAGAGCGTTGGTCGTGGCGGGGTGCGGCCGGGAGCATGGCCGTTTGAAGGTTCTCGATAGGGTGAACCCGCGAACTCCTGATTTGAGCCTCACGCGTGTCAAGGTTACCCTCACCGCTGACGACCCCGCTATTCCACCATGTCGACGGCCTTTCCAAGCGAATACCGATGTAAGTTTTTCTTATTTCCATCCTCTTTCTGACATTTATTCCCAAGAGGCTAAGTTGACGAGATTCATTATTTTTGAAATTTTAGCCGACTTTGGACGAGGCCTACAAGGCTGCACATATGGAACATGTGGTGGCGTTTGAGGCGTGGAAGTAGGCCTCAGCTGCCTACCAGGAGTGGGCAGAGTGTTAAGATGCTGTAAGCTTTAACCTTTTTTTGCAAAAGATGACAAGTCCCACTTTCCCTAGTTTAAATATTTAATTCTACAACGCTTGACACCTAAACTTTCTTGCAGGCTGACGAGAAGTTCTATGCCACTGGAGAGCGGGATATGCTACCGCTACGGCCAGCTAGGCCGGGGATGCAGCCAATCTTCCCGTCGAAGGACGAATTTTCTTTGGGATTCTACTCAAGGACTCCGGTAAATTATTTGATAACTACGTCGTTACCGCGCAATTATGTCTTGGTGTTTGCTAACTCTGGCTCAAACGTGTAGGGAGCGGGATGTTCCACCATGGTACCCTTTGGTCGAGCATCCACCTCGCCGACTTTCTCGCGCACGATGACACCGGTTCATACCGGTCGTGGTTCTCATGGTGCTTCCGCTGCTGCTTTGGGTGGTGGTGCCTCTACTCCTGATGTTGATGCTTCTCCTTCTATCGGTTGTGGCGGTGCTACTCCTCCTTCTTCCGGTGCTGGTTCGACGGCGGCTGCTCCACGTCGTCCTACGGCTGACTTCACGCGGGGAGACATGGGATCTCTCTAGCTCTCCGGATGTGTAGGGAACTTTTGTATCGATACTACCTATGTGGATGATCTACCTATCATGTACCTATATGATATTTTGATGATGATGATGACCTTATGTTTGCCTTTATGTGTATGTGTTGAATGCTTTAGGTGTATGTTTTGAATGCTCTGCCTGGAATCTGGATTGCGGGAGTTTTAAATATGCAGGAAATGAAGCAAAACAGACCCAAATAGATAAAACTCGGCGTAAAGATGACCATATGGCACATAGTCAACCTGGGCCGACGGCATTGCCGTCGGCGTAGGGTCTTGTGTGGCCCAGTAGTCAACCTGGGCCGACGGCAATACCGTCGGCGTAGGGTACTGCGTGGCCCAACAGTCAACCTGGCCCGACGGCATTGCCGTCGGCGTAAGGACCACGCAGGAGCTGCAGGGGCGGACACGTGGCATGCTGGGCCAACGGTGAGGCCGTCGGCATATAGAGAAGGGAGCTGACGGACGTTACCTGCGCCAAGTGGACCCCGTGGAGGCTACGCCGACGATGCGTGCACCGACGGCTCGAACTTACCGTCGGCGTAGGTTATACGCCGACGGGTTTTCGTACGCCGACAGGATCCGTGTATAAGCCGTCGGGTTTATGCCGACGGCCACCGTCGGTGCAGCCTACGCCGACGGGGTCCGGCCGTCGGTGCTAGGCTCGTTTCGAATAGTGCACGTTAGCCGCGGTGTGTTCTTCATATCAGAAGGGTTTATGCTTACGTGTATCAGATCATAAGTAACTGGAATATCCCTAGCCAATTCACCTGATGAATCGGTTTATATCAAAGGATCTACTAAAGGAGATGCCCGATTCATCTAATGAAGCGGCTCATGGAGGAATACGTGGAGATGAAGACGTCCTGGACTGGAGGTTCCTATTATCAAGTATCTATAAGATCCCAGTCAAATGGCAGACAAAGCGGTTTGGTGTCTAGCGTTCAAGTATACCATGATTGATGATCAATTATACCGCCGAACAGTTGATAGTCTTCTTCTAAAGTGCTTGGACGAAGATCAAGCTGCGGTCGTCATGGGAGAGGTACATGACAGATTATGTGGAACACATCAATCATCTCATCATATGAAGTGCATTGCTCCGGCGTGCCGACAATGATGAATGATCTCTTCAGATAATACAAGGGATGCGAGACTTGTCATGAATTTAACAATATTCCGTTGGTGTTGTCATCTATTATAAAGTTGTGGCCTTACATAGGATGGACACTGGATTTTATCAGCATGATCTATCCACCACCATCAAAGGAGAATCCGTTTGTGCTGGTAGCCACTAATTATTTTACCAAATGATCCAAAGAAATACCTCTCAAGAAGATGACCCATGAGGAGGTGATCCGGTTTATCACTGAACATATTATTCACCGTTTAGTCATATCTCAGACTCTTACAACTGATCAATGTACATCCTTCATGATGGAGGACGTACAATAGTTTGCCGAATCATACAATTCATCTACTTACTACGCTCAAGCTAATGGACAATATTAGAGTTTGTTTTGTATTGGAGTAGAACTCTAGCCTAAGTCTGTTTAGGGCCCAACCCTAGGCCGGCCGACTCTCCCTCTCTTCTATATAACGTTGTAATATTGTCTAAATCAATACAAGTTATTTCTCTCCCAAACTATCATGGTATCAGACGCCTAGGTTTTTCCGTACCTAGATGGCTCCGCCTACTCCAGCGCCGCCGCCGAAAGGTCTTCTCTGGACCGCGGCGGAAGCTCACGCCGCCGGCGTGAAACCCTCCTCCTCCACCTCCTCTATCTCCACCTCTACCCCTATTACCCAACAAAATCCTATCCAAATAGCCCCAATTTCTTTAGCCGATACAATCTCCGATGTCTCTCCGTTCATACCTATTACCCTAGATCTTGCACTTCACAACTACTACCATTGGCGCCACGTATTTCATGTTCATCTCGGCCGATGTAGTCTTCGTGATCACGTCGATCCGAACTCGGTGCCTCATCCTGCCGATCCTCGCTGGATCCAAGATGATCTAGCAATTATACAATGGATCTACACCCGCATATCCACCGAGCTTTTCAATCTCGTCTCCAACGACGACGCCACCGCCGCGCATCTATGGGCCTCTCTTCAACAGCTTTTCCAGGATAATAGCGACGCCCGCATCAATGCCCTACATACCGAGCTCCGCACCATGTCTCAAGGAGACGCCTCTGTCATCGTTCTATGCCAGAAGATCAAGGCTATCGGCGACGAATTACATGAGCTCGGCGACCCTGTTGAAGATCGCACACTCATCAATGCTCTCCTCGTCAGCCTCGGCGAGCAATTCGACAAGCAGGTGGCCTTTATTCCGATGATGCGCCTGTAGGGGTTCGTAGCATGGAAAACAAAAATTTTCTATCGCATACAAACAAACAAGCCAAGATCTATCTACTAGATTGTAGCAACGAGTCGATGGAATAACTCACCCTCGAAGATTCCAAAGTGTTTAACGAGAGCAGATTCTCGTGGGTGATGTAGTCGTACTCTTTCCGATCTCAAGATCGCGTAGACGATCCTTCCAGCGCCACGTTCCAGCAGCGCTCCCGCAGTCGGTCACACGTTCGGTACTCGACGAAGACCTTCCTCTCCCTTGTTCCAGCAGGCAGCGGAGGTTGTAGCACTCTCCTCGTGATTCCGGCAGCACAACGGTGTAGTACCGGAAGTAGAGGGGAGATCCCGCAGGGCTTCGCCTTAAGCCGGTGCGAGTATGGTGGAGCTTATGAGAGAGGCTATTAGTGGTCTAGTAATTAGACACACCAATTAGAAGGCTCTAAACCAATTAGAAGGCTCTAAACCGAATAGCTCTAAACCGGGGTCTAGATCTAGGGTTTAGTTTAGAGGATAGGAAACTTGTGTGTGTAGGAGGAGCCCTGCCCCTCCTTTTATGGGAGGGGGGTCTTGGCGCGCCAGGGGAGGGAGGGAGTCCCTCCCCAACTCGTCCTTGGGCTGGGCGCCGGCCTGGAGGAGTCCAACTCCTCCTCCAAGTTGATTCCAACTCCTCTTGCTTGTTTCCCACAGTTTCTTGTTTTAGCCGTTTGACTTTCAAACTGGACATTTGACTTTTCTGTTTTAGGATTCAATTTAATCCTATATTTGGGACAGCAAGAACACTTAGTACATGATGCAATCATTCCAATATGTAATGACACATTCATGTACCCCTTCCCCCCCGGAGTGCCGGACAATCCGGAACCTTCTAGAACATTCCCGATGAAAACACCGGAATCATTCCCGAACTCCGAAACGGGACTTTCCTTATATGAATCTTATTCTCCGGACCATTCCGGATCACCTCGTGATATCCCGGATCCCATCCGAGACTCCGAACAACATTCGGTCTCTTTCTCATAATACCATAACTACTCAAACAACGTCGAATCCTTAAGTGTGTCTCCCTACGGTTCGTGAATTATGCAGACATGATCGAGACACTTCTCCGAACAATAACCAATAGAGGAATCTGGAAATTCATATGGCTCCCACATATTTCTACGATTACTTTGCGATCGAATGAACCACTTACATACGATACCAATTTCCCTTTGTCTCACGATAGTTTACTTATCCGAAGTTTATGATCGTCGGTATCTCTGCATACCTAGTTCAACCTCGTTACTGATAAGTACTCTTTTCTCGTTCCCGTGATATGTGATCCCTTGTGACCATGTCACATGCTTGCAAGCTAATTGGATGACATTCCACCGAGAGGGCCCAGAGTATATCTATCCGTCATATGGATGGACAAATCCCACTCTTGATCCATGTGTTTCAACCAATACTTTCCGAACACTCAATGCCACTTTTATAGCCACCCTGTTACGGTGTGGTGTTTGATGACATCAAAGCATCCATCCAGTAAAGGTGATATGCATGATCTCATGGTCGAAGGAATTAGGTTACTATGTATCAGAAAGCATATAGCAATTGAACTATTGAAATGACTTGATCTTTATGCTACGCTTATCTATAGGAGTATGTCCATCACACCATTCTCCTAACGATATGATCCTGTTGTTAATAACATCTCTATGTTCATGATCAGGAAACAATGATCATATATTAACCAACAAGCTAGTTTAACAAGAGGCTTTACTAGGGACTCTTATTTTAGTTTACAAATCACACAAGTATTAATGTTTCCGGTTAATACAATTATAGCATGGTATGTAAACATTTATCATAAGTGTGAAGACATGATAATAACCACTTTATTATTGCCTCTTGGGCATATCTCCAACAGTCTCCCACTTGCACTAGAGTCAATAATCTAGTTTCGAACCTTTGTGTATATAACACCTATGGCTTTCCAGTGTTGTATGTACACGATTGCTAGTGGTCAACTGATCTCCGGATCTGACACTTCCAGGTCCGTGTGTAATTGCATGTCTTTGCGTCTCTACGCATCACTCATTCTCTAATGAGATGGCTTTGTATAAATTTGGTATTTCGGTGTGACCTTTAGCTCTTTGGGGTTAAAACATGTTGACAATATTGTCGTACAATATATCTTCATAGTATTATCCCGCTGTGAACTACACCTAGTTTGATAACAAACTACTTGACACAAATGCCCTCTTTTGCTGCTATAATAGCAGTCATATACTTAGCCTTTTGTTGTAGTATCTGTCACAATGTCTTAACTTTGGAAATCATCCAAATCCATTATGGAACTCACTTTCCATTATATTGTGCCACCCTTAGTTTAGATTGAGATAAACTTAATTTGTACTTTGTGACAAAGCTAGTATCAATGTAGTACTTTTACAATGAACTAACCATCTATTTGTCACTTCTACAAATATTATACTCTTAGTTCTTTCAGAAGATCATAAGAATATCCTTACTATTGTCCAATGATCATCTTACGAATCATTCTGGTATATGCTCTCAACATTTAGAGCATAGGACATATCTGGATTTGTACATATCACAGTATGATTGATATAAATACTCTTTGTGATTTCATACATCAAGTATCAATCTATACTTGATTATTTGTTTCACTTTACCAAATGTCAATACACTTGAATATATCATCAACATTGAACTCATTCAATCCTTTCTGTGCGACAAGAACCTTCTCTTGTAGTTTCTATATTGAACTCATTCAATATCTTGTCTATGTACTTCTGGCACAACCATATTAGCGTCTATTGATGCCAAATATTTGGGTTTTGCCTAAGTCTTTCATCGGGATGAAATTCTTAATATGTGTTAATAAAAGATACATTATTTCCAATCAACAATATGTCTTCCACATAATGTATTAGAAACATGTCTTAGCGCTCCCACTTAATTTCTTGCAATTGCAAGCATCTTCATTGTCTCTGATGAAATTAAACCCTTTTAACAGTTTCATCATAGTGAAGATTCCAACTCCGCTATGCTCACTCTAACCATTGAAGTTTGCATATGCTTTTAGCATCCTTTGAATTAACAAAACCCTATGGACCGTGTTATGCACATGTCCTAGGTAACGATTCTATTAGAAGAACTTGTTTTGTTTATTCAACTTCCATATAACAAATTATATGTAGTGGTTGCTACATTAATCCGTCTAGACTAAATATCACTATGAAAGATCAAATCTTGTCATAGTCAACCTTTGAACATTGTTGTGAACTCTTTCCCAACATGTCGACTATTTCTTTATAGATCCAGACACAACTATAAGGTCTTACACCTTTCTCGAGGGTCCTTCAAGTTCAAAACTTGATTTCTCGTGTATGGAACTATCACGGATTATATGGCTTCAAGCCATTTGACGGAGTCAGGGCCCATCATCGCTTCTCTGCATGTAGTCGGTTCATTATTCTCAAATAATGATTCAACCCTCAAATCTTGGTATTTGATTGTTTACCCGATCTACTTGTTTCAATAGGAACTTAGATCTCCGTGACCACAACCTTTGAGGCACGTGAGCCATGAGCATTGTTGCCGCCTCCGGAACACTTTTCGGCGCTGCGCAACTCTGCACATACAGCTAAGGTTCTTTTAACCTTATCAAAGTTTCTATTGTCCTCCCACTTAACTTTTCACGAAAAAATTCCTTCTCAAAGAAACTTGACGTTTTAAGTGACAAACACTTTTGTCTCTGATGTTATGGAGGAGTACTTAACAGTTATTCGAAATAACATACAAAGACAGGTTCATCCGACTTTGGTTGCAAACATCTTTCTTATGCAAAGCATACCAATGTTTAAGAAAGGACTACTTGGGTTTTATCCCAAACCATAACCTTATATGGTGTCATTTCAGCGGATTATGATGAAGCTCTTTTCAGTGGAAAAACGGTAATCTCTAAAGCTTTTAATCTTTAAAATACAATGGCAGTTTTATGAATTATACCTTTGATCTTACCATGTCAAACAAGGTTTAATTACATATCTCGAACGCTCCATACTCTTATGGTGTTTCGGGAAATGCAAATCCACGGAACGATTCCTTAAATCTTAGGTATTATGCTAAACTTGTAACTCAAATATCTTCCTTTATGATCTTTATCATAAACTGTTTATATTCTTGTTACAATGATCTTGCACTTCATCTTGAAAGTCTTTGAACTTTTCAAGTGTTTCATACTTTATCCTTATTAAGTAAATATTCATATATTCACTCAAATTTTCGGAGAAAGCATATGAAGTTGAAATCCATCGCTCTTGACTACACATAACGGACTTCGTACAACAATATGTACAAGTTCCAACAAGCTAGTCATTCGTTCCCTTTTGGCCTATGAACAAAGTTTTAATTATCTCTAGGAAAGTTTCACAAGCGTCATTTGATCAAAAATCAGAAGACTCCAAAATTCCATCCACATGGAGTTTCTTCATGTTATCTTTCCAATATAATTCAAACAGCGATGTCACTTCCTAAGTGATCTTTCAATCAATTTGTCTTTCGACATTTTAGCACTAGTTTTATGGATGTGATTTCTCCAACGAGATTTGTGAATCATCCATCTTTTATGGATTACGGCAATTATTTGAACAACCCTTTTGTTCTCATAATACCTGATAAAACAAATCTTTGAAGGCAAGCTTTGATGTTTAACGAGCAACACAATAACCCTTTATTTGTTCTCGATGAACATCATCACATATTCTTTTGCTAGTTACTTAGACCATTGTAGTTCATGAATTGTGTTGTTTCGTATGACGATTCACACCAACAAATTCAGTATCAAATACTTGAGAACCACATTGTTTAATAAGCAAAGAATATAGCCATAACATGTATATCATCTATATACTTAAACTAAACAATTCTAGTCTTTTCTTTTCTGCCATATATTTATGAGATTCTCTTTCAATATTTCCTTTTCTATTTGAAAGAATCTATCATCATCAATAGTGGAGTCATACATATGACACATAGTCCAAAGCGTGTATAATTAAATATCAATGTCTTTGGACTTGCACTTTGAAGTAGATCACCATCATCAAATATTTGGTGTTCTTTCAAATTCCTTTCTTTAGTAATCTCTTGGTGTAGTAAACATTTTACCTTTATCAAATATTCACCCTTATCATGGAATCGTTCATGATCAAGCTACTTTTAGCTTATAACGATGAATTATGAGTATAATGTTGCTATCCAAAACCTTTTGGAGGATTAGGACAACAAGTGTCTCCAACCTTTTTACAAATTCTCATCAAATATGAGAACATGACTTTTGCCATATTATACTCTATCATGTTGCAACCAAAACTTCGTTTCAGATATCACAATATCTTCCACACATCATGGTTTCTGAAACAACTCTTTCAGATCCTAGATAACCTTGATATTAAGGGAATCCTTTGAATATCAAGAATCATGGATACAAACATGATACTTATATACTAACACTTGGAATTGTTACTCTTGATTTAATACTAATTATTAAACTTCATGGAGTAACCGGAACTTACTGAAAGTTTGCAATAGGACTTTTAAACTTTAGATTAACACTTCAAAACAATACGATACCAGTTCGTAAAGTAACTAACCAGAATTTTATAGTTCTATCATCTCAATTATAACTAAGCGCAAGGTGGTAAACGGATGCCAATGACTACAACAACTATGCAAATTCACTTTGATTTAGTTTATGATAAATAGAGTTCTAATTAATAATTAAATTAATCTAGGTGAACTCCCACTCAAAACAATATCCCTCACATTGTTTTAGTGATCACACGAACCAAATCCACCACATCAAAACCGATCATCACGTGAGTTGATGCAGCTTCAATGGCGAACAATCAACATGTTCATCATATCTACTATATGACTCATGCTCTGCCTTTCGACAATCCGTGTTCCTGAGGCCATGTCTGTACATGCTAGGCTCGTCAAGATCAAACCTTAGCTACCGCATAAGCAAATCTGGCTTGCTTACGTTGTATTCACCCGCGGAATCAAAGACACCCGATCATCACGTGGTGCTTCGAAGCAGCAAGCTTTGGCAACGGTGCATACTAAGGGTGAACACTTTAGAACTTGAAATTTATGTGTATAAGGGATCATCTTATAATGCTACCGTCGTCTACTAAGCAATACAAGATGCATAAAGGATTAACATCACATGCAATTCATAATATGTGATATGATATGGCCTTTCTTCTTTGTGCTTTCGATCTCCATCTTCAAGCACGAACATGATCTCCATCATCACCGGCATAGCATCAAGGTCAATGACGCTTCTTCATGGTTGTCGTCCACCAGCTTCAACTATTACAACTACTTTGAATAGACACGCAGGTCTTAACAAAATTAAAGACAACCATAAGGCTCCTGCCGGTTGCCAACTTACAATAAGGAACATTGCATACATCAAATATAATCACAATCATGGCCATATCACATCACTGCACACCCCTGCAAAACAAAGTTAGACGCCTCTACTTTCTTTGCATATTTTACGTGGTTTGGGGCTTTCAATAAGTGTCGTTCTAACTTACGAACAAGAACCACAACATTGATACTAGCATTGTTGATCACCCGTTGTAAATTGGATCTTTACTATGCTAGGAGAAACAGGCACCCGCAAAGCCACTTATGCAAAACGAGTTGCATGTCAAGCGTGGAGCAAGTCTCATGAACGATGTCATGTAAGGTTAGCCCGGGCCGCTTCATCCCAACATACCGCAAGATGCAAAGTACACAAAAAGCAATCTACAATAAAAGCATCAACGCCCACAATGACCATTGTGTTCTACTCGTGCAAAAGATCTACATATAGACACGGCTCTGATACCACTGTAGGGGTTCGTAGCATGGAAAACAAAAATTTTCTATCGCATACAAACAAACAAGCCAAGATCTATCTACTAGATTGTAGCAACGAGTCGATGGAATAACTCACCCTCGAAGATTCCAAAGTGTTTAACGAGAGCAGATTCTCGTGGGTGATGTAGTCGTACTCTTTCCGATCTCAAGATCGCGTAGACGATCCTTCCAGCGCCACGTTCCAGCAGCGCTCCCGCAGTCGGTCACACGTTCGGTACTCGACGAAGACCTTCCTCTCCCTTGTTCCAGCAGGCAGCGGAGGTTGTAGCACTCTCCTCGTGATTCCGGCAGCACAACGGTGTAGTACCGGAAGTAGAGGGGAGATCCCGCAGGGCTTCGCCTTAAGCCGGTGCGAGTATGGTGGAGCTTATGAGAGAGGCTATTAGTGGTCTAGTAATTAGACACACCAATTAGAAGGCTCTAAACCAATTAGAAGGCTCTAAACCGAATAGCTCTAAACCGGGGTCTAGATCTAGGGTTTAGTTTAGAGGATAGGAAACTTGTGTGTGTAGGAGGAGCCCTGCCCCTCCTTTTATGGGAGGGGGGTCTTGGCGCGCCAGGGGAGGGAGGGAGTCCCTCCCCAACTCGTCCTTGGGCTGGGCGCCGGCCTGGAGGAGTCCAACTCCTCCTCCAAGTTGATTCCAACTCCTCTTGCTTGTTTCCCACAGTTTCTTGTTTTAGCCGTTTGACTTTCAAACTGGACATTTGACTTTTCTGTTTTAGGATTCAATTTAATCCTATATTTGGGACAGCAAGAACACTTAGTACATGATGCAATCATTCCAATATGTAATGACACATTCATGTACCCCTTCCCCCCCGGAGTGCCGGACAATCCGGAACCTTCTAGAACATTCCCGATGAAAACACCGGAATCATTCCCGAACTCCGAAACGGGACTTTCCTTATATGAATCTTATTCTCCGGACCATTCCGGATCACCTCGTGATATCCCGGATCCCATCCGAGACTCCGAACAACATTCGGTCTCTTTCTCATAATACCATAACTACTCAAACAACGTCGAATCCTTAAGTGTGTCTCCCTACGGTTCGTGAATTATGCAGACATGATCGAGACACTTCTCCGAACAATAACCAATAGAGGAATCTGGAAATTCATATGGCTCCCACATATTTCTACGATTACTTTGCGATCGAATGAACCACTTACATACGATACCAATTTCCCTTTGTCTCACGATAGTTTACTTATCCGAAGTTTATGATCGTCGGTATCTCTGCATACCTAGTTCAACCTCGTTACTGATAAGTACTCTTTTCTCGTTCCCGTGATATGTGATCCCTTGTGACCATGTCACATGCTTGCAAGCTAATTGGATGACATTCCACCGAGAGGGCCCAGAGTATATCTATCCGTCATATGGATGGACAAATCCCACTCTTGATCCATGTGTTTCAACCAATACTTTCCGAACACTCAATGCCACTTTTATAGCCACCCTGTTACGGTGTGGTGTTTGATGACATCAAAGCATCCATCCAGTAAAGGTGATATGCATGATCTCATGGTCGAAGGAATTAGGTTACTATGTATCAGAAAGCATATAGCAATTGAACTATTGAAATGACTTGATCTTTATGCTACGCTTATCTATAGGAGTATGTCCATCACACCATTCTCCTAACGATATGATCCTGTTGTTAATAACATCTCTATGTTCATGATCAGGAAACAATGATCATATATTAACCAACAAGCTAGTTTAACAAGAGGCTTTACTAGGGACTCTTATTTTAGTTTACAAATCACACAAGTATTAATGTTTCCGGTTAATACAATTATAGCATGGTATGTAAACATTTATCATAAGTGTGAAGACATGATAATAACCACTTTATTATTGCCTCTTGGGCATATCTCCAACAGCGCCCGCGTCCCACTTTCGCTGAAGTCCGATCTCTCCTCCAACTGGAGGCCACGACACAAGCTCGCAAAGCATCGCGCCACACTCAAGCTCAGGTGTTCCACACGGTGGCTCGGCCTCCCCCTCCGGCCCCCTCCGCCGGCCCTCCCCACGCTGCCCCGCAGTCCCCACCTAGATGGCGTCCAAGTCCAAATTATCGCGGGAAGAATCCCACGTACAGACCGCCTCAACCTCGACCAACTGCTCCTGCTCCACCTACGGCGCCCCCCACAGCACCACCATCGGCTCCACATGGCAACCTCCGCACGACCCGTGGACTGGACTTGTTCAGGCGTGGTCCATGCCTTGGTCCGCTCCATCTCCCTACGGGGCCCCTCCCGCCTACACCGGAACCTGGAGTCCCGGGCTCCGTCCTGCAATCGGTTCCCCCGGGCTCCTTGGACGACAGCCTCAGCAAGTCTACACCGCGCATGCGCCACCCCCTCCCTACATGGCCCAGATGGCGCCACCTCAATACGTGGCCTCGCCGACGTCGCTGTCCTACATGTACAATGTTACTCCAGCTCCTCAATACATGCCTGCGTCTCCCGCTCCGTCAACCGCTCCACCAAGCTGGGACCAAGCCGCCTTCATTACTGCCATGAAAAATTTTACACTCAACAATCACGAAGGTCCGGATTGGATTTTTGATTCTGGTGCTTCCTCGCATATGTCTTCAAATATGGATTTTCAGTCAGCTTGTTCTTCCTCTCCTTTTTCTTCTATCACCATTGGCGATGGATCTTATATCCCCATCTCTTGCACTGGCCAATCTTACATCATTAATCCAAACACCAATTTTATTCTACGAAATATCCTAGTTGCTCCCTCATTAATTAAAAATCTAATATCTATTCGACAATTTACTATTGATAATAATGTTTCCATCGAATTTGATCCCTTTGGTTTGTCTGTGAAGGATCTGAAAACGGCGGCGGTCCTCGCTCATTACAATAGTTCGGGCGATCTCTATCCTCTCCATGGCGCACCCACCTCCACACCTCAAGCCATGATTGCCTCCGTCACCCTTTGGCACCGTCGTCTTGGTCACCCCAATAAACATACCATGTCCTCCCTGCTTCAAGAGTTTCGCATATCTAGTGATAGTTCTTCGTATGATTCCTCAGTTTGTAATGCCTGTCAATGCGGCAAACATATTAGATCACCTTTCGGCACTTCTTCAACCTATAGTTCTTTTCTGTTTGAATTGTTACATTGTGATCTATGGACCTCTCCAATACCAAGTGTTTTTGGTTTCAAATATTATCTCGTTATTTTAGATGATTATTCACATTATGTTTGGACCTTTCCTCTTCGTGCTAAATTTGATGTTCATCAACTTTTTCTTAATTTTCGAAAATATGTTCTAACACACTTTGGCCTCCCTATTCGTTTCATCCAATGTGACAATGGAAAAGAATTTGATAATAACCAAAACAGAACTTTCTTTCTCTGCCAAGGCATCCTATTTCGTTTTTCGTGTCCTTACACTTCTCCTCAAAACGGCAAGGCTGAACGCTCTCTTCGTTCTATCAACAACATCTTACGCACTCTCCTCATTCAAGCATCTCTTCCACCGTGTTTTTGGGCTGAGGCTCTCCGGACCGCCACCTATCTTCTAAATATATGACCAACCAAAACATGTCCTCTTTATTCCCCCTTTCAATCTCTTTTTCTATCTCACCCTGATTATTCTGATTTACATGTTTTTTCCTGCCTTTGCTTTCCTAACACTTCATCTACTGCTGCCAATAAACTCGCTCCAAAATCATTGCCATGTATATATTTAGGTCCATCTGATGATCACAAAGGATCACGATGTTTTGATCCCTCCTCCGGTCGTGTTCTTATATCTCGTACGTCACTTTCGATGAAAATACTTTTCCCTTTTCGACCATTCAGTCACCGACGGTCCCTACCCCTCTATCCACATCTACTGCCCCTATATCGCGTCATGTTTTTGTTCCCGTCGAAAACCCTGCCGCGGCAGCCAAAACCCCCGAAAACCCTGCCACGACAGCCAAAACCCCCCAAAACCCTGCCGCGGTAGCTGAATCTGCCCAAACCCCTGCCGCGGCAGCCTCACCTCCTGCTGCGTCTCCTTCTCCTGCCACGACAGAGTCTCCTGTTAGCACATCATCCAACTCCGTCTCTCCCGCCTCAAACACACCCCCTACTCAATCATCTCCTTCCCCAACTACTCACATTCCTTCTCATGCCGTTCCAATACCCATTCCTACAAATGATCATATTATGTGTACTCGTGGAAAACGGGGCTTCCATATTCCCCAACGTTTTCTCAATCTTTCGGCTACTCCTTCGATTTCTCCTATCCCAAGTTCCTACAAACGAGCCCTTCTTGATCCATTATGGCACTCTGCCATGCGAGATGAGTTCAATGCTTTTATTCAAAATAATACATGGACTCTCGTTCCTAAACCATCTGGCGCCAATATTGTCTCAGGAAAGTGGATTTTTCGTCATAAGTATAACTCCGATGGGTCTTTGGCTCGGTACAAGGCTCGTTGGGTTTGCAGAAGTTTTTCTCAACAACAAGGAATTAACTTTGATGAAACTTTCTCCCCTGTTGTTAAGCCCAGCACTATTCGCATTATTCTCAGTCTTGCAGTCTCCTCTTCCTGTTATATTCATCAACTTGATGTAAAAAATGCTTTTCCTAATAGAACTCTCAATGAAACTGTATATTGCCAACAACCATCCGGTTTTGAAGATTCCTCTAATCCCAATCTTGTCTGTCTTCTCAAGAAATCTTTATATGGTCTCAAACAAGCTCCTTGTGCCTTGTTTCAACGTTTTGCTACATTTATTCAAACTATTGGATTTCTTCCTTCCAAATCTGATACATCTCTTTTTATCTTTCATTCTTCCTCTCACACAGCATATCTTCTTCTATACGTAGACGACATTGTTCTTACAGCTTCTTCTAATTCTTTTCTTAAATATATCATTACTCTTCTGAACAAAGAATTTTCTATGACTGATTTAGGATCACTTTATCATTTTCTCGGTGTTACTGCCACTAGAACATCTTCTACTTTATTTCTTTCTCAACGTCAATACATTCTTGATCTCTTAAACCGAGCAGGCATGATAGACTGTCAACCTTGTCGTACACCAGCTGATGTTGGCTCAAAACTTTCAGCTAAAGGTGATTCTGTCCCCTATCCAACTCTATATCGTAGTCTTGTTGGTGCTTTGCAATACGCCACGCTCACCAGACCTGACATTTCTTATTATGTTCAGCAAGCATGTCTCTATATGCATGATCCTCGTTTACCCCATCTAGCTCATGTCAAAAAGATTCTTCGATACTTAAAAGGCACTTTTGATCATGGTCTACTTCTTAATTCATCCTCCCCAACAAGCTTGACAGTTTATTCTGATGCAGACTGGGCAGAATGTCTAGATAATCGACGATCCACATCCGGCTTTTGTGTTTATTTGGGTGATAAGCTTGTTTTTTGGTCATCTAAAAGGCAGGTTACGGTCTCCCGGTCTTCGTCTGAAGCGGAATACAGGCGGTTGCGCATGCTGTTGCTGAAGCAGTTTGGATTCGCCAACTACTTGTGGAACTTCAGCGTCCCGTCCAGCACACCACTATTTTCTACTGTGACAACATATCAGCTGTCTATATGGCCTCCAACCCCGTGCAACATCATCGTACCAAGCACATCGAGATCGACATTCATTTTGTTCGGGAAAAAGTTGCTCTTGGAGAAGTTCGTGTTCTACATGTTCCAACGAGTGCACAGCTTGCAGATATTTTTACCAAAGAACTACATCCTTCGTCCTTCATCGACATTCGCTCCAGTCTCAACATCGTGGCACCCGACGTTGACACTGCAGGGGGTATTAGAGTTTGTTTTGTATTGGAGTAGAACTCTAGTCTAAGTCGGTTTAGGACCCAACCCTAGATCGGCCGACTCTCCCTCTTTTCTATATAAACGTTGTAATATTGTCTAAATCAGTACAAGTTATTTCTCTCCCAAACTATCAAACAAGCTGAATCCACCAACAAGGTTTTGATCAAGTTTATCAAAACAATAATTCAAGATGATCCTAAGAGGTTGCGTGAGGTATTATCTGAGGCATCATGGGCTCATCTAATCTCAAGGCATAGAGATACTAAAGTAACTCTTTTTGAATTAGTCTATGACAAGAAGCCATTCTGCCTCTTAAGGTAAATTTGGCAGCTTTGAGATTCGCCTAGCAAAATAGTTTATCATCTAAGCTTTACTATGACTCTATGATGGACAAAATCGATGAAGTAGCCGATAAGCGCTTGATGGCTGTGCTAGACACCGAGAAAGACAAGTTACGAGTGGCAAGGGCCCCAACAAGAAAGTTCGGCTAAATAACCTTTCAAGTTGGGGATTTGATCTGAAAAAATATCCAACTGATCGGAACCTAGATCAAGGAATTTGGCAAGTGGTCTCCTAATTGGGAAGGAGTGATGCAGATTATTAGGGTGGTATCCAGCAACTCTTATTTGGTGGAAACTTTGGTGGAAAAGATGATAACACAAGCTATCAAACAAAAATGCTTCAAGAAGTTTCATCCTAGTGTGTGGCAAACTGCTTAGCCGCAGGCAATGGCCGATAACATAATATCGCCCCCATCCCAATACATGGCCGATGACCACATACATCACTCTTAGATAAGCTCTACACTGAGTATTTTATGGGGTGCAAGCTTCACCATAAAAATGGGGGCATACGTGGTCACCCATTTTGGGTCGACTTTGAACCAAGATGGTGAAGGCCAGTTTTCTAAGATGGGCTTGATGGATGCATTTCGGCCTTGGAGCCGGATCATGAAGGAGTCAAAGACCAAATCAACCAGGAGCAAAGGAAAGAGCCGAAAGGATTCAGGAAGTGTTCCAAGGAACCCATCAGGGGATATCAGTTACCGCCATGCATGTGCCAGATCAGTTTATTACCAGTTCATATATAGAAACGATGATCCGTAACCCATATTAATACTCAAGGTGGCCTAGTTGGTACATGTTTATGCCTACATGTCTGTGGATCGACATGTATGACGGTGCGAATACAAAGGAAAACTCTACTCCAACACGGAAGGACCAATGGCGACTTGACACGGAAGACAGAAAACGAACACTTGGGTCTATGTCTAGTACTAAGCCGGAGACAGAAGCTACCTAGTTTAGGGCCATAATTAGGAGTTTGATTCTGGAAAACGAGCCGCCTCATATATATGGGGGAGGTGATGACCGATTGAGTCTTAGACGGAAAAAATTGATAAATCAATACCTTTACTTTTGTCTTGTCAACCTTTATCCATGCTCTCTGTTTTTCTGATATTTTGCACGTAGATTGTCCGACAAATCGATAGCTGAGCTAAGAGCAACCAAGCATGGCTTAGTTCAGCCAGGGCCGGCCCTGAGGGGGTTCTGGAGGGGTGTTCGCCCCGATAACAAAATTTTGAGAGGCCCTTCCCAGATATGTGTTTCATATGTGGTCCAGTATAGATCCCAAAAAATAGTAGTAGTTCACTTCCAATTGGGTCAGATTAAGCCTTTTAGTTTCCTAATCTCGACAAAATATATGTACCAGGAGGCCAGGAGTTCAGGTTGAGCGATCAGATCGCTCATTGTGTCATCATTGAGTCCAGTTCGGCCAGTCGCCTCGCCTGTTCATGAACTCTTCGTATAATCGTCTTTCATCTCGGTTCTCCGTACGCACATCATCGGCCCGTCACCCGTCGCCTCTCCTCGCCTCTTGTCTAGCTCGCAAGGACAGGTTCTTCAGACGATGCAGGTCTGATTCTAATCTGCTATCTACACGGAAGTCGGAATGGAAGGTATCAAAATATCTTTCCCCAATCAAACTTGGGTTAGGTACCATTAGTTTATGCCATAATTCTACTTATGATTTATAGTTTGTGTTCTTATTTTTAGTATGGTTAATTGGTTATGGTGCCCGATTCTGGTGCCAAGAAAAAGAAAAATAGGCACTACGAGGAATCCAGACGAGTTGGCATTGGTTCTCGCGGGGGAATAGAGTAATGTTGATCTAGAGGATGATATCGGTATAGAGGAAAATGTTGACGCACTATTTAAGATCTAAAATGTCTCAAGAGATATTAAATGGTTTAATAACTCTATGCATCGAGAAGAAGTTATTAGATGAGATTGATATTGATTCAATTGTCACCTACTTTGCTTTTAGGAATACATGGATAAAGTTTTAAGCTAATGTGTAAACATTGTTATTTTTATATATTGCAATTGGGTATACTTGAAATATTTATGTTTCATCGTTTCATATATTTATTTATTAAAAAATTAGCAAGGGGCCTATAATTTTAGTTTCGCTCCCGGCCCTCGAAATCCTAGGGCCAACCCTGAGTTAAGCTCATAGTTGACGCAACCTCCTACATGGTACGTCCTAAGGAACCGGGACTTTGGGTTTCAAAAGCGCCGGCTTGATTGTATTGCATATCGCGCTTCTAGTAGGCCTCCTCCGATGTGAGTTGTGGTGCATCACCCTCGGCATTGGAGGTACACTTGATAGTGTATAAACCAGAACCAGTTTCGGCGCAACACCTGGTTTCTAAACCAAGTTGGACTAAGATGTTGTTTGGTTGCTTGTGTGAGTTAATACATGTTATTGTTGAAAATTTTACACTGAGGTCGTTGCAAAACAGACAAAAGCAATCAAGTCTGAGCAACCAGGTCCTCACGAGTTCATGGCGTCGCTAGGTGCTCTGCCATGGCGGGCGTTAGGAGGTGGAGCTTGGGCTGCTGGGTGGCGGCGCAACGAGGCGGAGCTTGGGCTGCTGGGTGGCGGCGCGACGAGGTGTGGAGCTCGCGCAGAGCTCGCCAGGACCTTACATGCATATGCCAGGAGCTCGGGGAGGGGCCAGGAGAGGCGACCTGCTGCGAGGAGCTCACACGTTAATGCCTTCTCAGAGGAGAGCTCGGGGTGGGGCCTGGTGGAGAGTGATGTCTGTGAAATATAGCCATCTACGTCAACATTTAAACTAGATATTATTCATATTTTTGATGAAATATCTCTCTAAACCCTGCCACTAATGCCTAATGATCAAAAGGGTATGCAATCCTTTCTTTCTATTTTTCCCTGTGCAGATAATGACGTTTGATGATGGGAATCACAATATTAAAGTCAAAGATACGAGATTTCCAACAATCCAAAGAAACCAGGGGTCGTGAAGTGGAGACAGACGCTTTAACACCCAACTATACGGCGGGAATAAAATTCCGGCTGTATAGTTCCGGTCATATAGTTGCCATCGACACCGCTAGGTCAAACAGAGCAACTTTTGTGAAGGGGCCCCTATATAAAGAGGCTTCGGGCTTCAAGAAACAAGAGAGCCAGATCGCCAGCCACCCCCAGAAACCTGTATCCACAACACCGAAGAGCTGCCAGAGGAATAGACTTAGATCTAATCTCCAAACCCTTCTCCATCACCATATCCATATTTCACCACTTGTAATAGTATATCTCATCTTCGATTGACGATATTGTAAGACTATTTGATATCAATCTCATGATTTCCATTGCAATGTTTATGATTATTGATTTCATCTCTATGCGTGAGTAATTCTTCTTGGACTAAGGGCTTTGGCCTAGCCATGTAGCTTTTGTGCATGTTATTTATCATAGATGGGATCATGTATTAGTTTGTATGACATAATGATTATTGTATCCTCTCTTGTCTCAATCTAAGGACTTGTCAGGTACCCAAGACCTTGAGGATTGAGCCAGGTATAGGAAGTATGAGTAATGACTAATCTACAGGTTGGGAACCCTAGTATCAAAAGGGATAGTACGGCTGTACGTGAGGGATTTACTTGGGATTAATGATGACATCATTATGCATATCATTAGTTCTCTTTCTTCTATGGATGAGACTAGTACGTTATTGCTATAAACGGTTGTGGAGGCAATACCAATTATGGATACACTACCCACATATAATTATCTTGCTCTAACAATTACATGCATACTTTATTATTATTTTTTATTCCCATCAGATGTTTTGCACAGCTACAGCTGAAACCGAAAACCATAGGCCCTCTCTCTCCATCATCAACAACAACAAAGACAGTAAACTCTTGGTCTAGTACAACACAAAAAGAATTCTAAAACTCCTGAAGGTCCATTAAAGTAACTTCACTATGCTTTCTGCTTTTCGAGGATTCGATAACCTAGGTCTACTAGGGAAAAAGAGTTATACTACATCCGTAATCCGGATCGAAGGTATCAACCCTTTTTCTGGCGCCATTGCCGGAGAAGCAATAGCTACCCTGGTGAGGTTAGTAGGAACCTTGTTAGTTTTAATTCTTTTTTCATTAGTTTGCTTTCACTCTTTATTTGAAAAAACAAAAAATTAGTTAGTATTTAAATTCTTGTTTTTACTATCATAAGTCTTTGTTTAAGAAAACCAAAAAACATAGGAAATATGGCTGAAAAGAAGATTGGGGAGTTTGCAACTCCCAACAATGATTATTTGCATACTCCTATTACCCAGCCTGCAATTACTACTGATGATTATGAAATTAAGCCCCATTATTTAAGTTTAGTTCAACAAAATCAATTTGGAGGCTCTGCTGTTGAGGACGCAGGTATGCACTTGAACACTTTCACTGAAATATGTGATATGATATGCATAAAAGATGTTGACCCTGATGCGGTCAAATTACGCTTATTTCCTTTCTCTCTTAGAAGAAGAGTAAAAGAATGGTTGCTATCTTTGCCTAGAAATACTATTACATCATGGGTGGAGTGTACTTCTTTATTTATGACTGAATTTTTCCCACCTGCAAAGACTATGCAAGTAAGATCTAATATTACTAATTTTAGACAGGAAGAGCGTGAGCCACTAGCGTTTGCATGGGAGAGGATGAAAGAATGCATGAGAAACTGTCCCAGTCATGGAATGGAAGATTGGTTAATTCTCCATTTATTTTATAATGCTTTTAACCCTATGTCTAAGTCTATGCTTGATACTGCAGCTAGAGGAACATTTATGGCAAACATATTACCGAAACAAAGCAGCTGCTAGACAATATGCAAGACAACCATGCCAAGTGGCATGTGGATAGATCAAACACAAAGAAGGTGAACTCCGTCTCACCACAAGAAAATGAAGAACTCAATGCTAAGCTAGATGAGCTCATATTAGCCGTAAAAGGTAAGGAAAACCCGGTAAGAGCTGTCCCACAATCAAATATTGAAGAAATAGACTTCATAGCTCGTAATGATTATAACCCTGCTTGGAAGAAGAATTATAATCCTAATTTTCATAAATATTATTCTAGTCCTGTAGGTAACTCTAATAATAATATGGGAACAAGTAATGGTAGTCTCCAAGAAACACTTAAGTCCTTTATAGACTCACAAAATGAGCAAAACAATATCCTTGTTAAAATAACGGAGAACCATGATGCTATGCTTGGTAAATTATCTAACCAAGCTGTAAGTTTGAGAAATGATTTGCAGGCCCTCCAAGAAAAACAAGGATTTTTGAGGCACAACTAGGTAAGAAAACCGAGAATCAAACTCTCATTCTAGCTAAATTTGTAGGTAAAGCTGAGCCCAATCCTGTTGAAGACCTCAAGATGATAAGAATCCAAAGGAAGGAGCCTGAAGAACTTGACTATAGTAATGCTCCTTCACCAAATTACACCGTCGAAGATGTTGTAAAAAGGATCAATATCAAGATTCCGGTAAGTGAAGGAAATGAGGAAGCTATGTATCAACACTTTGTTAATCAGGTAGCAATAAAGGTACATGAACTTGAGTAAGAATATAAGAAAATTGCTGAAAAATTACCTGTAAAGCTTGATGATATATTTGAGTCTACTATTAAGATTAAGATTGGGACCATTAAGATAACTGCACTTTGTGATCTAGGTGCAAGTGTTTCAACAATTTAAAAAATTCTTTTTAATAAGTTAAATTTTGGCCCGTTTGAAATCACTGAGTTAAAATTACATCTAGCAGATTCTACCTACAAACAAGTTGTAGGGATTAAAGAAAATACTTTAGTATACATTAAAGGTTGTCATGTTTTTATTGATTTTGTTATTGTTGACATGCCTGAAGATACTACTACTCCTATTATATATGTCCATTTTTAAGAACTATTCAGGCTTTGATTAATCTACATGAAGGGAACGTGAAACTTCAACTGTCTTCGCGGGATCCTTTTGTTACTCATTTTCCTAGGAAGAAGAAAGCCAAGCATGATGAAAAGGAGGCCATCACTTTGAAGGCCAACTATTTTGGAGTGGGTGTTCCACTCATCTGGCCTAAGTGAGCTACATCGAGGTTAAGCTATTGACCATAAAAGAGCGCTTCATGGGAGGCAACCCATGTGAAATAAAGGTTTGAGTAAAGTTTTTAAGTTTTAGTTTAAGTTTTATGTTTAATAAAGAGTGCTAGAAAGCTTCAGTTGAGGAGAAGAAGTTTGGTAGTACTAAAAATCCTGCTTTATACATGATGATGTTGGTCGACAATTTTTACTGTTATTTTTCTGTCAAAAACAAGGTGTTTCGCTAAGTTTCAAGATGAAGAATTCTCGAAGAAACATTTTTTTTGATGACTACAGGTTTAACGACCAACTATACGGCAGGAATAAAATTTTTGGCCGTATAGTTTGGTCGTATAGATATCTCTACCATCGATAAATTTTCTTTCTTAGGTACTGAAGGTTTAACGACCAACTATACGGCGGGAATAAAAATTCTAGCCGTATAGATATTGATGCCTTTGTAAATTTTGTTTTCCAGCTACAGAAGGTTTGGTGACCAACTATACGGCGAGAATAAATTGTTCCGGCCGTATAGTTGCACCACTAGGTGAAAACCCTAAACTTTTGATAGCAGACCAACTATACGGAAGGAACAAATTGTTCCCGCCGTATAGTTTGTCCGTATAGTTGCATCTGACCACAAAATCGCCACGGGGGGGTACTTCCAACCCCAAAATTTTAATCCTTTTTCTTTCTTCTACCTCCAAACTCTCTCAAAACCTCAAGAGATCTTCATCTCTACTCAATTTCGTTCGATTTCCTCGCACACAAGTGATCTACGGTATGTTACTCCTCCGATCCTCCAATTACTTTTTGCAAATTCATCTTTGATCTGTTGTCATTATCAATCTAGGGTGAGACCTACAATAAACTAATTGCCATGATTCTCTTGTCTAGATTATTATTTTGAGGGGACTCTTTAGTGTGCTACGATGAGGAATATGTTATGCTTATTATTGTTGGATCAAAAAGTTTTATTTTTGTCTTTCCTTATTATTTTAGATGATGAACACAAGGAGCCAAACTCGTGCTCATGCCGCCGCTAGTGCTTTTTAGGCTGCCGCTTAAGAACACATCTGGATACGGTTTAGGGATGAGCTCCAACATGATCGCTTCAACAAGATCAAGAACCGAGAAGTGAAGACAACCAAGTGGGCTTGCCCCATTACATTGAACCAACTCGGTATTTCTAATAACTTGAATTTACTTTGCAATAGGGTTGGCCTGCAAAACTTTGTATTCAATGATGTGCCTACTTATCGCCAGTTAACTCTTAAATTTCTAAGTTCTTTGCAAAGCACCATTAAAGCATGGCATGGAGAGGACATGATTTCTTTTCGACTTATGAACAACAATTATGCTTTATCACTAGATGAATGGTGCGCATGTTTTAATTTTCCAAACAATAATGATAATGACTTACGTGCATCTTTTACTAGCTTAGACCCTTCCCCAGAATAATATTATAATGGAATGAGTTTCACTTCTAGAGTAAGCAAGGGGAAGAATATTCAACATCCTGTAATTCGCTATTTGTTCTATGTTATTGCTAACACCTTGCAGGCAAGAAATGAGTTCACGAGACTCAATGAGGAGGACATCTTAGTCCTTGCAAAAGCTGCTTTCAAATACATCAACTTGTCACTCAACTTGGGTGCAATTCTAGTGCGCTATTTGGAGTACCAATCCGCCCAAAGCCAAGGACCAATCACAGGTGGAGGCGTCATCACCATGCTTGACATTGCCCTAGGCATCAACCTAGGTGAGTTGCAACCGGTGCAAGGTGAGCAACATGTTGGTTTCTCTACTTTAAAAGCTTGTGGAATGCTCACTAGGAGAGGTGGTGTTTATTACCTGCATATTGCTGGAGTTGGGTGTCTCTATCCCGCTCCTTTGCCTAATGGTCCTTTCTCTACCAAGGAAGGACGTTTGCTATATGACTTGCAGGTTGAGCAACACCAACCCGAGGAGGAGATTTTGGATGAGGATGAGGACCAAGAGGAGGAGCAAGAATTTCCTTATCAAGAGGAGCAGCCACCAACCCGGTTCGCCACATACCAAGACTTCCAAGAACTTGGAGGAACTATGGAGAGAATGCAAAACCTCTCTTTGAACCTCCGAGAAACAACTATTAATCAATCAACTCAATTTGCGAACTGGAGTTACGACTTTTTCCCGCCACCATAATGATTTGAAAGGCTTTCAAAATCCTAAGCTTGGGGAAATTTCCTCATTATCTTTATTTGGCGTTCATTTGCTTTTATTTCGAGGTTATATTTTTAATTTGAGTTTAGAATCACTCGTGTTGGTTTCCCCAACACTTTATCTTTAGTTATTTCTATTTGTTTTCAAGATTTTTGAGCCGAGCTTTGCCGCCAATTTTCTATTCTTTAATTCCCTCTCTCAAAAACAACAAAAAGATTTCCCCATTTATCTTTATTTTCCCTCTTCCTTCCTTTCTATTCTCCTTGTAGCTTTCACATATTTGCAGGAGAGTGATCGACTTCGAGTTTTCAAGAAGCAAATCAAAAGGGAAGAGAGAAGTGGAACCAATCATGAGAGGTATGTCTTAAGACTCTCCACTTTTGAAGTTTGAGAAACCCATGCTAGTTAGTAATAAATGTTAAGATATTATATTGGTGGAGTGAGTCTTTATATTGTAGTAAATTTTTTTTTGCATGGGTGTTTAGTTGGGTACGTTTTGTTCCAGCTCTTGTAGTTAACCAAGTCTTGCCTAAAAATTTGCTAAACAATTGTAATAAGCAAAAGTCTCACAATTGAAGGTTTGGGTGTTGTAGTGTTTAGTCTTGAAGGCTTATTTCTAGAGACATTCAACACCACAAAAAATAATGATTGACTTGATAGCTCTCTTTAAAAAAGATTTGTTCAATTGAATTAATGTTTAGCGGTTTTTGTAGCATGCCAAAGTTTGACTTGTGAATCATAAGAATGATATAGTTTTATGTGTGTCAAACTTCATGGGATGCCAACAACTCCGCTAGCCTACGAACGATCTTCATGGAGGAAACTTTTAGATTTCGGCTATGAGTTGATTAAACATATGTAGCAGCAATGCTATAATGGGTAAGATTCTTGGCAATCTCGGATAGCTGTGTTCATGATGGAATCACTTCTCTAGCTAAAATGAGGAATCATTATGTAAAAGGAACAAAAACCTTGGTGGTGCCACGAGTGTCCATTATAGCCCGATAAACTAATTAATTTTTTTGGCATGCTCTCAATTACTTAAGAACTGAAAATTTTGAAGGACAATGAATAGAAAGGTAGTTCTTGAAAAGTCTTGACTTATTGATGTGGGAGAATTGAGATACTCTAGTGTATATGTCTTTCATGACAAACTCTCACACTCTTAATTTTACATGATTATACTTTATTATTCAAAGGGAAGCCTATGAGTTGATTATATGACATGGAATAAAGTATACTCATTTGAATCATCCATGTTAACAATAATTTTGTTGTGCTATAAGGATGCATTAAAACCCGTATGATATGCTTGCCATTCCTTTATCTATGCTGAAGTTTTTCAGATTTATAAAGTGGAGGAAATATGAGACTATCAATCATGAGTAAGATCATCATCTCGTTATTTCAGTTTAAATGCTGAGTTCCTTTTTGATTTTGATTTTCTTGCTCGAGAACAATCAAGTTTAAGCTTAGGGAGGTTGATGGTTGTGAAATATAGCCATCTACGTTCATATTTAAACTGGATATTATTCATAGTTTTAATGAAATATCTCTCTAAACCCTGCCACTAATGCCTAATGATCAAAGGGGAATGCAATCCTTTCTTTCTATTTTTCCCTGCGCAGATAATGACGTTTGATGATGAGAATTACAACATTAAAGTCAAAGATACGAGATTTCCAACAACCCGAAAAAACCAGAGGTCGTGAAGTGGAGACAGACGCTTTAACGACCAACTATACAATGGGAATAAAATTCCGGCCTTATAGTTCCAGTCGTATAGTTGCCATCAACACCGCTAGGTCAAACAGAACAACTTTCGTGAAGGGACCCCTATATAAAGAAGCTTCGGGCGATGAGAAACAAGAGAGCCAGATCGCCAGTCGCCCCCAGAAACCTCCATCCACAACACCGAAAAGCCGTCGGAAGAATAGACTTAGATCTAATCTCCAAACCCTTCTCCACCACCATAGCCATAATTTCACCACTTGTAATAGTAGATCTCATCTTCGATTGGCAACATTGTAAGACTATTCGATATCAATCTCATGATTTTCATTGCAATATTTATGATTGTTGATTTCATCTGTATCCGTGAGTAATTTTCCTTGGGCTAAGTGCTTCGGTCTAGCCATGTAGCTTTTGTGCATATTATTTATCAAAGATAGGATCATATATTAGTTTGTATGACATGATGATTATTGTATTCTCTCTTGCCTCAATCCAAGGACTTGTCAGGTACCCAAGACCGCGATGATTGAGTCAGATATAGGGAGTATGAGTAATGACTAATATGATGGTTGGGAACCCCAGTGACAGAAGGGATGGTACGGCTATATGTGAGGGATTTACTTAGGATTAGCGGTGATATCACTATGCATATCATTAGTTCTCTTTTTTATATGGATGGGACTAGTAGGTTATTGTTATAAGCGGTTGCGGAGGCAATAGAAATTATGGATGCACTGCCCACATATAATTATTTTGCTGTAACAATTACATGCATACTTTATTATTATTATCTTTTATTCTCATCAGATATTTTGTACAGCTACGTGTGAAACCGAAAGTCCTAGACCCTCTCTCTCCATCATCGATAACAACAACAAAAAAGCAAACTCTTGGTCCGGTAAAACACAAAAAGAATTCTAAAACTCCCTAATGTCAGTTAAAGTAACTTCACTACGCTTTCTGTTTTTCGAGGATTCGATAACTTAGGTCTACTAGGAAAAAAGAGTTATAATACATCCGTAATCCGGATCGAAGGTATCAGAGAGCTCGGAGGTGGGGCGGGGCAGTTGGACGTCGGAGAGATGGGGTCTGCGAGTGAGAAATGAAGAGCTTGATGCATGGGCCCTGACCCCTAGCGGGCTCGCTAGATTTTTTCGGGTGGACTCGCACAGGCTGAGTTGTGAAACTCGATTTGAGCTTTACAACCGGTCATGACTGAGGACCCATTTTAGTACAAGGTGGACAGTTCCAAACAACCAAAAGTGGGCTGAGGTGGGAATTTCTAGGTTCAATCCAGCTACCAAAAACACACTTAATGGTTAGGCCTCCAGCTATATACCCCTACCCTAGCCCATGAAAACGGGCCGTGCGGGTCGTCCATCGATGGCAGCAGGTCCTTCTCCGTTTGATTCGCCATAGGCTATTCGGCTGGACAGCCCACGCTCGTCTGGTTCGCCTGGCCGGAGCTTCCCAAGTCGGCGATGTCGCCCTCCCCAAAAGAAGAAAACGAGACAGCGAGAGATAGCGACCGAAGGCCATAATACGATCTATGATGGCGAACTAATGTCATCTTCCCCCATGACGCCCGCACGCGCCTGGTTCGATTTTCTTCTTCAATTTGAGAGAGAGCGTGTCCTATTTGATTCCAGCAATCGACATTGACGCAGAGGTTTCAACTGCTCTATTATATAGAACAGATGTCCACCAGTTTAGTACATGGCCTACAGGGCCGCATACATCTATGGACTTGCGTGCATCCATGTTGCCATCTCGAGACAGAGAGCTGGACGGAGACGCGACGAAACAGAGAGCGCGAATTATTCACTCCGCGACGAAACAGAGCTAACAGCAAGAAGTCCTCTCCGTACCCAGCGGCGGCAAAAGCTCGAACCTTAGGAGAAGCCTACAGCCATGCGTTCAGTCCGTGTAGAACCAGCGGCTGCCTGCTTTGACGGGCATGTATATCATCGGATGGGCCCTTGCTGCCTTGAGACCACGCACGGCACTTATCAGTTCGCAAGCGTTGGATGAATTATTGCTGGAAGGTGGCTCAAGTGGCAGGAGCATCGACAGTGAGATGACCTAATTCTGAAATGAACCGTTTGATCCTACCAGTCCACTCTTTTTTTTTTGAACGGTGCACTCGATTATGGGATCGACTGTGTCACTGCAAACAAACATGTTGCCGTGCTACGTGCCAAAAAAAAAAAGTTGTCGCTGCCATGCACATAGGGTGTTACCGTGCTCCCATTGTATGGGAATTTGTCTAAATGTTTTTACTCCGTAGATTGGCACAAGACATATTTACCATCACGTAAAATTCATCTTAAAATTTGATGTGCATACCATGATGCAAAAACTAGCTGTGAATACAACCTCCGATAAGTTCTAGTTATCGTGGGTTTAGGCAAGATTTAGGCAAAACTTGCCATGACTAAATCCGAGGGAGTACAAAATTTGGATTCTCACGGGAATGGTAAAGACAACCACTATTCAAGTACAGGCTTGCCCATTTTCATCCTCAGCGTGTGAATAATATTTGAACATAACGTTTCCATGATTGTAAATACATCTCATCTTCTCGCAAGACATGTTTATGTCCGTTCAAGTCGCCCTCTCACTGCAGGATCCCTAGCCGCCACAACTTAGGCTCCACCATTCATCGGTTCCCCCTCATGTGTCCGACCTTGTCGGCGTCATGAGGGACCGGGAACCCGATCAAATGAGTGGAGTTCTTCAATAAATTGATTTTTCATTGTTTGGGTGAGGGATTCGGTAGTCGTCTTCCTTTTGGGCCCCATGCCGACGGAGAAGGCAACTTGTACAATATGATCTTTGACCCTTTGTATGATGAAGAGAGTTCCTACACAACGACTACAATTGTGTTAGAAGTTAAATTCAATAGGTCCTTCAAATCTTGCTTCACCAGATCGGTTTTAGATTTTCTCTCATGGTTGTCATTACTCATTAGGAGGATTGTTCTCGCAAGATTTTTCATGGTTGCTATGTCCTCGGCATTGGTGGTTCATACTCGATCTCGGCTCTCTGACTATGTAGACAAGGCTATTTGGTTGCATTTCTCTAGAATGTTGGTGATGATACTCTTGCTGGTGTTGCTTAATTACTTCAATGTCGCGTATCCTTTGCATCCCACTCAAAATCAAAATCCGAGAAATCCCATTGGTATTCACAAGCTTATTGTGTGGTCTCTATGTCATTTTCCTGCGTCCGCCTTCAAAAAATTACAATATTGTGTCATGGAAGTAGAAAAAGTTTGAATAAACTAGTTTAGAATTTTTTTATGATCGTTGAGACAACTCACGTATCTCAACCATGTATTATTCCCTACTATAATATATCGTGTATTGATCTAAAAAAATACATCTTATCATGATACCATTAAGTAATGTAAAAATACAGGGAGCCCAATCAATAAAAGATGGGAGACCTGAGTGAGCTAGGCTTGTGGCATCTATCCAACACAAACCCACCCCCCACATCAATAGAATAAACTAGCATTGATGCTGAAGTTGATTTGCATTTGAGAATCAGATAGAACAAGCTCAATAGTAAGCTCACTTAAATTTTAGAACTGCTAGAAGGAGTAAAGTAGGGCGGTGGCATGTGAGAGTTTAGTCTCATATTGCTAGTGGTCAAAGATTTGGACCTTCTTATAAGGTGGCATCTTTTGATTCACTTGAGTGAGATGAGAAGAGGGAGCTACGCTAAGTGTACACCACACTTGGCACACACATAATAGCGCGTACGTTAGCGTGAATATTCACGACTTATGAATTTGCACTTTGGTGATGGCGTGGCTAGCCTAGCAAATAGAATGTTTCTTTTTGCTACTTTTGATATATGAAGATTACTATAGCATGATTAATTTGTGGATGCCACATAGTTTTGAGCAGGGTCTGCTACGTGCATCCTTACGTTTTTACTATTATTAACAACCCTAAACTCAGTAGAACGACAGAGCCTAGAGAGTGGTGGCAACATAGGTTGATCGACTAGAGTAGTGACAACACGTGATTTTCATTTTTCTTGGGAACTAGGCGTATACTACATGTTTCTCATATGAAGCACCAAGCAAAAAGGACTATTTTCTGGTCTAGGTTGATGGACCTTCATTTATTGTTTTTCACCCAGTTATTCAGGTTTCAGCAAACTTGTTGTTTATGTAATCACATTTTTTTGCGGGCTTGAAGGCAGTCCTCATCTATAACTATTTGTTGTGAGCTTACAAGTACTTCACAAAGTCATGACACTCATCTAGAATCTTCATTCATAAAATATTGATAGATCTAAGGATTGTAAGATCTAGCACTAGACCACATCTAACGAAATGTGCTACTAGAGTATTGCTTGTACAAGTTTAACATCAGATGGTCATAACATTCTCTACGTTTAGCACGCGGCTATACTGCCTAGCCTACATTTAGCAACCCTTTGCATGCATCGGTGCATATAGCCAATGAACTCATGTCAACTATTGATCTCTTTAGCTGCCTCAAAAACTAGTGCCAACTTTATTCTATTTCTAGCTCAAACTTGCAGAATGTCGCTGAGAACATCTAGTTGTGCCCAACAAGTGTAGTCGCAGATGCTAGGCAGCATTTCTATCTACTAAACAGTTCCATTTGTATTCAAATATGGCTTACAACCATCGTGGAATCCCTGATACAAGGTTTAAGTACCATAAAAAACTCTAAATATATATATATCTTCCACCTTCTTCTTTAGTGTCAATCTCCACAACACTTCATGGAGACTTTGCTTGTACCTCGGCCTTGAAGTTGTAGAACATTATGAATCTGTCATCCCAAACCTAATATAGTATTTTTAAAGCTCTCTATTTACCGTACCTTTCCAAACTATATGATACGATAGTGTGATGTGGTAATCAAAAAAAAGTTTATCCTGAATCGTCTTCGCAGACTCCATTGGGTTATCATTCAGCCCCTATCCGCCACAACTCTAGCTCCTCCATTTGTCGGTTCCCCCTCCTCTGGTCGATCTCGCGAGCGTCATTAGGGGAGGGAAGCCGGTGAAATGAGTGAAGTTTTCCAATAAAACTAGTTTTCATTGATTAGGTGAGGGGTTTGGTAGCTGTCTTACTTTTGGGACCTGTGTATATGGAAAAGGCAACTTCTACAATAAGATCTTCAACCCTTTTTTATGACAAGAGTTCAGTCCAAATGTCTACAATTGTGTTTTTAAGATTAAATTCAATAGGCATGAGCCTTCAGATCTTGTTTTGACAGATCAATTTTGGATTATTTTCTCATGGTTTTCTTTAGGAGGATGGTGCTCGCAAGATTTGTCATGGTTGCTATGTCCATGACATTGGTGGTTCATACTCACTCTCGGCTCTCCGACCATGTAGACAAGGCTATTTGATTGCATTTCTCTAGAATGTTGGTGTTGGTACTCTTGTTAGTGTTGCTTAATACTTCAATGGCGCATATCCTTTGCATCACCGCTCAAAATCAAAACTATTGGAGAACCCTCATTGGTATTCACAGGTTTATTGTGTCGTCTATATGTCATTTTCTTGCATCCGCCTTCAGAAAATTACAAGATTGTGTCATGAAAGTAGAAAGAGTTTGAAGACCTAGATGATTTTCTCATTTCTTTTGTGGTCACAAGAGACAACTCATGTATCTCTACCATGTATTATTCACTACTATAATATATCATGTATTGATAAAAAGTACATTGTATCTTGATCCAATCATGTTCTGTAAAATTTATAAACATTTTGGTTGTACTAACATTGATGCATCCCGTCCTACGGATGCTCCTACATCTACACCACCAAGTCCCCCAAGTGGACTGATGACCCGTGCCCGAGCCAAGCTCCTTCAAGCTAAGGTGAATTCGCTCCTCTCATCATGAGACTTTGACATGCACTTCGATGGCTTGCTACTTCATACCACTACTTTGTGCATCATCAGGTACGAAACCCCGCCGCGTCGACCCACGAGCCCTGAAGCTGCACCTGTCCTGAAGCTACATGCGCCGGAGTGTCCGCCCCAATCCAGCCAGAGTGTCCGGCACAGCCGGAGTGTCTGGTGCGACTCAACCGGAGTGTCCGGCCTACCCCAGCTCCATCCTGGCGCGGACATTCAGTATGCCACTTCGGACACTACCCAGAGTGTCCGGCCACCCCGGACTGTCCGGTCCACCCGACCCGGACTGTCCGGCCTAAAGATGGGCCCGCGAGCCATAGCTGGGCCCTGTGGCCCATGTACCCCCTCTACTTTGCCCAGAACTCTACTTTAATGCCTAAATTACCCCTGAACTTGTGGCTGGCCTATATATAGTCCCCCACCTCTATTGTAAACCCTAGGCATTATATTTGGAATTAGTTGAAACCCCTTGTGGATCTATCTAGTTCTTTCCTCATGCTCCTTTGACAAAGGAGCACCAAATATCCCAAACCTCGTTGGAGTTTGCATTGTGCCTCCGCGTTGTACAAGGCCTAGGCATCGGAGTCCCTTTTCCTAGACGTCAAGATCTCACCGAGTCTCCCTCCTCGCCGTGCCGGTTCGAGAGAGTCCTCCGCTCGACGCCGATCCTAGGGATTGCGTCGGACCAGTCACCGCCGTCGTGAGCTATTGGTGTGTATCATGGTTTTGTGTGTGTGTGTGTTCATCGCGTTCTTCATGCGTGAGTTTGTCGTGTTCATCCTCCCCTCCTCTCCCTGCACTCCATCCTCGATTTGAACGAGATTCGTGAAAGATCGGGCCACCCTAGAGGTTTTCCCTCAACATATTGGTATCAAGAGCTTCGTTGCTCACGAATTCCCCCACAAAATTTTCTTCTATCCACCAAAAATTCGAAAATCCCCCCCAAAAAACAGCCCAAATTTGCCTTTGGATCGATCTCTTGATTTGGAGTGTTATTTGTGGTTTTGATCCAACCAAACCTTGTCTTAGGAGTTGGTCCAGCTTTATCCTGCGTTTTCCCAGCCAGATGGCCAGTTTTTCACGGATTTGAGGCCTTAAGGCGAGAATTTCCGCTCAAGAACACGAGCAGGAAACCCGCACCAGAGTGTCCGGCCCGACCGGAGTATCCGGCCCAACCAGACCAGAGCGTCCGACACAGACAGACTAGAGTGTCCGACCGTAATGCCAGTTTTGACAGTTTTGCCTCATTTTTCGCATTGGCTAATTTCCTTTGTTTGCTCGTGACCCGTGTGCGTGTCAACAACTAACAACAAGCTTACGCATCAACAACCTCCGTGCTCATTGACACCACGGCCCACGAACATCATCCCGCACCACCGATGGCAAGTTCATCATCACCAACGAAGGTATAACTTGCGTCACTTTGTTAACCCCCATCTTCCTTTGTGTGTACCTATCCCACGAGAGTGTCTCATCTTGTGTTTGCTTGAGCATTGTGCACTTGTCCTTGGATAGTGAGAGTGCAAGAGCAATAGCAAGAGTGACTTGGTAGCATCAAGGGAGAGCAAAAAAAAGAAAGAAAAAGATACAAAGCAAAAGAAAAATAAAAGTAGTCTCCCATAGCAAAAGAGAGTTCTCAAAGCTTGTAAGCAAGAGAGAAAGAAGAGCACCCAAAACAAGTGCAAAAATCCGTTGCTCATTTTTCTTCTTTGCAAATGAGCCATGGTCTCTCCTTGCATTGGCACGACAACGAGCTTAGGCTTTGTTAGGACATTTTGTTTGCTCATTTTCATAGTCGTGTCAATCCCAACAATCTCCACGTGTGTGTATATAGTCATAGGTTCTCGCCACCCCTTTGAGTTGTTGACCTTTACCTTTGACTTGAGTTTTATTGGATTTTACCCACTTTTGACTACCCTTTTCTTTTGGTTGGTTCTTTGGCATTCCACAATCCTAACCTACCACCAACAAGCTTTTTAGAGTTAGTTCTTCCTTTAATGTAAGTTTTCTTTGCATTTCCACTTTGCACGCTGATAGCTCTCACTTGTGGTTTCTAGTTCGGTGCAATCCCCAAGGTGAGGTTGAAAGTTCCCCACACCATATATTGCTCTCCATATACAACCCTTTGTGTTTTGCATGATGGATAGGCACGGTGAGTCGAGCCAACCACCTCCCCAAGAAGAAGAACAAGGACCGTACATAATGCGCGCAAGTCACTTCATTGTCTGACAAGAGTTCCGTGAATGTTGCCAAGCCCTTGAGACGCGACAAGATGAACAATTTGCGAGACGCAAGCCGAGTTCAAGAACATCGACAACCGCTTTGACGGCCTCGAATGACAAATGCATGTGATGCACCACAACTTCGGCCACCAAAATGAAGCGCTTCAACACTCTATCGCCGAAACAAATGACAATCTTCGACGCCTCATCGACGGAATGGCAAGACCATGTTCACGCGCATCAAGCTCTTCAATTTCTTCGCGTTGTCATGCACCTCTTCAACAAGATCTACAACAAAGTGCTCCAAGACGCAATGACGCCCCCCATGGTTGAAGATGGAAGTTCTTCGAACTATGTACCTTCCCCATGGCATGCCGTAACGTCAAGCTATGATGGTGATTTCTCTTCAAGGCCACAAGCAAGGAAAGAAGCACACAGTCATCACGCAAGGGCACTAGTGATCCAACAAGAGCAACCACAAGAAGAACCGCAAGTGTAATCGCAAGTCTACCACAATCGTCCGCGACACGTACTTAACACAACAAGTGATGACTCCAATTTGGCAAATCAAGCTCGTCATCGACGTGAAGCTCTCCAAGATCCTCCTCCTCGTCATCACCGTCATGAACGTCCGCACCGACAACATGGTCATCACGAGGCGCCTCCTCCACCACACCAAAACATGGAGCATCAAGTGGTACAAATTGAGCGACGCCCACCACGTCAAGAGGCTCAAGACCATGATCTTCGCCATGAGTCCCACGCGCCTAATCCACATCACCAACCTAGGAACGAGCCTCCTCTTCATCATCGACCGTGTCATGAGGCTCCACACCCTCTCCACCATGAGGCCCAAGAGCCTCAACACCGTCAATAACTACACCAAGAGCAAGAGCAAGCTCCACAACAAGAACATCAAGAGCAAGCTCCACAACAAGAACATCAAGAGCAAGCTCCACAACAAGGTCACGAGAACCAAGTTCCACCTCCTCAACCAAAAGATCGTCAACAAGCTCGTCGCAATGATCGCATGGAAGATGAAGACCATCGTCAACATGGCAACAATCGCTACCGTGACCGCAATGAGGAAGAAACATTTAGCAAGCTCAAGTTCACAATGCCCAAGTTTACCGGATCCAATGACCCTGAAGAATACCTCGCATGGGTACTCAAAGTCGACCAAATCTTTCGCATGCAAAATTATAGCAACAAGAAGATGGTCGCCATGGCTTCGCTTGAGTTTGATGATTACGCCAACCTTTGGTGGGAACAAGTTCAAGTTGCTCGTGATGCAAGACAAGAACTGTCAATCACAACTTGGCATAACATGAAGGCTCATATGACATCCCACTTTGTCCCTGTGCACTACACGCGTGACCTATTCAACAACCTTCAATCGCTTCGTCAAGGGACAAAGACCGTGGAAGAGTACTTCAAGGAAATGGAACTCAACTTGATTTGCGCCAACATTGACGAGTGCATGGAACAAACTATGGCATGCTTCCTTATTGGGTTGAACCACCCAATCAAGCGCATCATCGAGTTCCAAACATACAACACCATGGTTGAGCTTGTGCACATCGCAACAAAGGCCGAACGTCAAGTGCAAGAGGACATTAAGTACAACAAGCCCAAGACATATTTCACCTACAAGCAAGCTTCAACCGCTACGCCAACAACTTTCAATGGAAGCTCCGCAAGTACCTCCAAGGAAAACTGCCCCCAAGTGGCAAACAAGCAAAGAGTGATACACCTTTCAATGGTAAATGCTACAAGTGTGGAGGTAAAGGACACAAGTCGGCTGAATGTGGAAATAAGAAGGTATTGTTCATCCATGACAATGGCGACGAAGAGTACTTGAGTGAAGATGAATTTGATGCCCAAGTCAAGGAAGCAATGATAAGGCAATGAGTGGAAGATGAATAAGAACTCCTCATGTGTGAACATGACGCAAGTCCATCGCTTGTCGTTGATGACCCACAAGTATATGGGGTGTATCGCAGTATTTTCGAGGGAAGTGAAACCCAATTTATTGATTCGACACAAGGGGAGCCAAAGAATACTTATAAGCCTTAACAACTGAGTTGTCAATTCAGCTGCACCTGGAAACAATCTTGCTCACAGCAGTTTATCAGTAGCAATAGTTTTGTAGTAGGAATAGTAAAGTAGCAGCAGTAGTAAAAGCAAAGACAGTAGTAACAATAGTAGTAAACAATAGGATTCGAGTGCGGTAGGCATAGGGATGGATGGACGAGCGTTGCATGGATAAGACAATTCACATAGCAATCAGAACATAGGGCAATTGCAGATAAATAAGATAAAGCATCCAAGTACTAGATAATCCTAAGCATGTGTCCCATATATAGTCATATGTGCTCGCAATGAGAACTTGCACAACATCTTTTGTCCTGCCAGACCGTTTGCAGCAGGGCCTCAAGGGAACTACTGGCAATTAAGGTGCTCCTTTAATAGAGCACCGGAGCAAAGCATTAACACTCCGTGAACACATGTGATCCTCACATCAAAGCCATTCCCTCTGGTTATCCCGATTTCTGTCACTTCGGGGCCATTGGTTCCGGACAACAACGTGTGTACAACTTGCAGATAATACCATAAACAATACTATCATAATGAATCAATAACATGTTCAGATCTAAAATCATGGCACTCGGGCCCTAGTGACAAGCATTAAGCATAACAAGTCGCAACAAAGTCATAAAGCACTAATAGAAGATACTAGGCACCATGTCCTAACAATCTGATGCCATTACATGAACGATCTCATCCAATCCCTACCATCCCCATAGCCTACTGCGGGAAATTACTCACTCATAGATGGGGGAAACATGGATGGTCGATGGAGAAGCGATGGTGATGATGATGGCGATGATCTCCTCCAATTCCCCGTCCCGGCAGGGTGCCAGAACGGAGTTTCTGGTGCTGTTTTGTGGAATCTGGTGGTGGCGGCGGAGCGGAACTCCTTCTGGAAAAATGTCGAACCCCCCTGAGTTTTAGGTCATAAGGCATCTTATAGGCGAAGAGGGAGACCGAGGGGGTGTCTGGGGCGGCCAGACCACCCCCTGGCGTGGCCAGGCCTAGCTCGCGCGGCTAGGTGGTGTGGCCTGGGCCCAGCCCCCCTCTGTCTCGTATTCTGGCTCCGGGAGTCTTCTGGTGAAATAGGATTTTTGGCATATTTTCTGGGATTTTTCCTGATAGTTGATTTTCTGCACAAAAACTAGACACCAAGGCAATTCTGCTGAAAACAGCGTCAGTCCGTGTTAGTTGCATCCAAATCACACAAGTTTAGAGGAGAAACAATAGCAAAAGTGTTTGGAAAAGTAGATACGTTTTGGACGTATCAACTCCCCCCAAGCTTAGCTTATTGCTTCCTCAAGCAATTCAGTTGAAAACTGAGTGCGATAAAAGAAACTTTCACAAACACATTTGCTTCATATGATGTATATATTCCCAGCACGTGATCAACTACTTAGACAATTCATAATAAAGAGTATGCAACTAAGTTTACTTAATAGGCATTGCAATCTATGAAGAGATTCCAACTTAAAAATAATAAGTAGCATGAAGTATAAATATAAGCAACATTACAATGCTCATAACAAGGTATGAAAGAGTGGTATCTCACTTGCCTTTGATTATGAATGCCAAGGCACCTCTGAAGTTCAGGTGAAGACTAGAAGTAAAGATATCAAAGATACAAGCATCAAAGTCATAACACAAATAATCAAGTTTTGAGACAAGCACATTACACTAAGAATGATAACTATGCTCTCAAGAAGGTGCTCATAGAATAAACGGAAACTCAACAAGGAAATGATAAAAAGGTTTTGAAAAGTTTGAAAGGCTTCCAAATGTTGAAAGTATGGTACTCATTAGCTTTGAGCTCTCATTTCCCCTATCATAAGCATCTTTAATATGGTTAAGGTGAAAGTGAGGTCCAATCTGAGTTATATGCTTGACAGACTATAAACTAGAAGTCCCATGTCCCTTGAGTATGAGGGCCGCTCCTCATGCTACTCAACTTTAGTTACTGGTAAGTTCTTGTCATCGTAAATACATGCATATCATAGAGAACCTCCAACGGGGTACCCCTTGCCCGATGATACGGAAGAATCCCCATATCAAAATGACAAGGCAAGCAGACAATGAGTATCTCAGCAATCTTCTTATTTACCATGGGAAAATGGTGCTTTTTTCTCTCTTTCCTCTTTTCTCAAATCTCTTTTTTTTCTTTTCTTTTTTTCTCAATAGCTATCTCTCTCTCTCTTTTATAAGAAGAATGCTTCATAGATATCATTATGGTTATGCTGCAGGTTTCCACCATGACGGCATGGATTAGACCAGCGGCCTAGGCGTTTCTCTAACACACATACATAACTCCATGGACTTACAAGCTCCCCTTTTATTTCACACCGACGACATCCGCCAACAAAAGAGCATGGTATCAACTGGGTATATATTTACAGGTGTTGAAAGCGTTCCCCGTGACAACACGGTTCTGCTAATCCCCAGCCTATAATTTGCAAGCATATAACTTTCATGGACAGTTGATACATTGCAAATGTATCTATAATTTTTGATGTTCCATGCTTGGTTTTATCTACTTTCTTATGTTTTGTCCACACTTTGGAGTACTTTTCATATGATTTCTTGGACTAACTTATTAACAAGATGCCACAGTGCCAGTTGCCTGTTTTCTGCTGTTTTTGGTTCCAGGAAGTCAGAAAATGAATATTCTCGGAATTGGACGGGACAAAAGCCAAAGTTACTATTTTCCCGGAAGACTCACGGGGCCAGAAGGAGAGTCGGAGGGGGGCCACAGGGTGGCCACACCACCCCTAGGCGCGGGTCCACCTAGGCCGCGCCAGGGCATGGTGTGGGCCCCCTGGCCAGCCACCGACCTTGCCTCTTTCGCCTATAATAGCCTCCCGATACCAAAACCCTAGATAGTCAATCAGAAATCCACAAAAAGTTCCGCAGCGCCGCCGCCACCGAAGGGGAGATTTGGGGGACAGACAGTCTCTGTTCCGGCACCCTGCCGGGACGGGGAAGTGCCCCCGGAGCCATCTCCATTGATCTCCACCGCCATCTCCATCACCATCCCTGATTCCCATGATGAGGAGGGAGTAGTTCTTCCTTGAGGCTAAGGGTTCTACCGGTAGGTATGTGTTCATCTCTCTCTCTCTATGCGTGATCATATTGTGATCATGAGCTTGTAATCTATAGATCTACCTTGCTACTCAAGTGCTTTAATAGATCTCTACTCTCCCCATGTGTGTGAAGTTGACAGTGTGCACACCATGGTGGCACTTAGGCTAGAGATTACAAATACTTGTTATGACTTATATTTGGAGTTGGATGTCTTTACGAAATTGTGGCGTTCGTTGGAACCATCTAGTGCTCAAGGTGACAGTGTGGGGTTCTCTATATGGGAAAGATGAACTTTGAGGAGTGCTATTATAGCCCTACCAACGATTAGAGTGTCCAACCGGAGAGTAGTTAAGAGTAGTATCATAAAGAAGAATATATTTATATGAGAGTGTTTACTAGTGAAAGTATGATCCCTAGGCCTTGTTTCTAAACATTGAAACACCGTTTACAACTAGATTTGTTACATGTTTGCTTGCTTCCATCTTTATTTCAGTTTTACTTTAGTCTTTTCCACGCCATCAAGCTATTTTCTAGCACCGTTACCACTTATAATTATCCATACCACCTGTATTTCACTATCTTTTCGCCGAACTAGTGCACCTATACACCTGACAAGTGTATTGGGTGTGTTGGGGACACAAGAGACTTCTTGTATCTTGATTGTAGGGTTGCTTGAGAGGGGATACCTTTAACCACTTCCTCCCAGAGTTCGATAAACCTTGGGTGATCCACTTAAGGGAAAACTTGCTGTTGTTCTACAAACCTCTGTACTTGGAGGCCCAACAACTGTCTACAAGAATAGAAGTGCGTAGACATCAAGCTATTTTCTCGCGCCGTTGCCGGGGAGGTAAGGTAAAAGGTATTCACACCATAGGATTAAAGAAGAAGAACCTCCCACGGCAAACGCCTATTTTCTGGCGTCGTTGCCGGGGAGGTAAGGTAAAAGGTATTCACACCGGAGGATTAAAGAAGAACCTCCCATGGCAAACGCCTATTTTCTGGTGTGAGTGGTCGAAGTTATTTCCTTTAGATTCTACAATTTTGTCTTTTTTGTTTCTTGTTTTCACTAGTTAGGCTTAATGGAATACAACAAAAAAAATTAGTGAGCTTTTTAGTATTTTTCCTAAGTTAGAACTTGAATTGTCTGAAAAGAAAATTAAAAAACCCATGGAACTTTCTTTGCATGCTAATAGCAATGTTATTAGTATGAATCTTTTGAACACCTTTGTTACTAATGCTATGGAAACGTCTAAGATTGGGGAAGTTGGTTCTTATGAAAATGATCTCTTTAGTTCCCCAGTTTTAAGGAAGAAAATTTGCTTTGATGATACGTTATCTCCCATATGTGGTAATTCTAATGATACTTGTGATATTTTAAATCCACATACTGAAAGCATCCCTTTTAAAATGCCTATAAAAATTATTGATCGTGTTATGGATAACTACTATTTTGGAGATGGAACTGTCTATCCCAGTGATCATTTGCTCTTCATACACGAATTATGTGGGTTGTTCAAGTGTGCAGCTATTACAACTGATCACGTCAAGAAGAAGTTATTCTCTTTTTCACTTAAGGGCAAAGCAAGGGAGTGGTATGAGCTACTAGATGATCCTCATCATTTAGAGTGGAAGGAACTTGAATCTCTCTTTTACTCTAAATTTTATCCTCCTCATGGAATTCATAAAGATAGGAATTACATTTATAATTTTCATCCTCATGATGGAGAAAGTATTGCCCAAGCATGGGGGATATTGAAGTCACTAATGCTCAAATGTCCCATTCATGAGCTCCCCAGTAATATTATTAATAATAATTTCTATGTGAGGTTTTCAGGACATTACAAGGACTATCTAGATACTTGTTTAGAGGGATCCTTCACAAGTAAGGATGTCAAAGCTAAGTGGGATCTTCTTGAAACAATTCAAAGCAATACCGAAGATTGGGATAACAACAAAGGTAAAGAACCAGGTATAAACTATGAGTATGATTGCATTAAGTCTTTCGCTGAAACTACTGATTTTCAAGAGCTTAGTGCTAATTATGGTCTTGATCCTCAAATTCTTATTGATTGTTTTAGATCCTTTGCTTCTCATATTAATGCTCCTAAAGAAAAATGGGACATGTATCATGAGGCTTTTAAAGACACTTGCATGGAAAAGGAAATTGTTATTAATGATAGCAACAAACATGCTCAAACCTCTGAAAGTACTATTTCTTATAAGCATGTTAATTTTTGTGGAATACATAGACCTTGTGAGAATAATCAAATTGAAGAAGAATATTGTATCACCCACGGGAATGAAAAACTAGAATGTGGTATAGGGCTTTAAATGGTCTTGGTAAAAAAGTTTGTGCCCTCTATCCTTTTATTTGTGAACTTTGCTTTGAAGTGGGTCATTTCAATTTTCAATGCTCAGGCCATAATAATAGCCCTTCTAATCCAATGAGTACTACAAGTTTGTATTGTGATGACATGATCACTCCAAATTAGCATGATGAACTTACATTATTTTTGGGGTGTGAAGAGTTATCAAGAAAAACCTCTTTGGTAGATATGGGTGATTTTTGATATGAATAGTGTCATGCATGGTTGTCATCTTTATTGTGTTGATAATTGCCACACAAATACTTACACACAAAATATTATAAAAGATGAGATCTTACCAAAATATGACGTGACTAATATGTGTTTTGGTCTTATTAATGAAAAGGAGGAATCCTCCAAAGTTTCTTCTATTGTCTCTAACAATGAACTAGGGTATATGGAGAAGCTTCCTTTCAAGCCTCTCCCTCCTAAAGAGAAGAATAAGAAAAATAAGAAAAGGAGGAGTAAAAGGAGAGAGGAAACGGTATTTTCCCCTAAGCATGTTGCTCCTATTATAGTTTTTGATGAGTCTGAACTCGATGATGTTCCTATGCCTGTTACCTATAGTAGTGATCATGATTGGGAAAAACACACTACTTCTAATATTGAAAATCTCTTCGGTACCAATTCTGAAAATGATGATATTAATAATTGCTATACTATTAGTGTTATCCATGATCCTTCCAATGATGATATGTTTACAAATAAATACACACTTGGGAAGATAACTATTCTATTGCTTATGATGATACTATGCCTCTAATATATGATGATTACAATGATGAATATGATATTTTCAGTCCACCTACTATTGAGGATAAAATTAATTATGATTACAATATGCCTCCTATATTTGATGATTATGGTGATGAGAATAATAATGATAGCTATTTTGTTGAATTTGCTCCCACTATAATTAATAAGAATGACTATGCTTCTTAGGAGAGTAATAATTATTATATGCATGTGGCTCATGATAAGAATGTTTTATGTGATAGTTATATTGTTAATTTTATTCATGATGCTATTAAAAGTTATTATGAGAGAGGGAAACATGGTTTTATGTATCTCAACAATATTAAGTTTCCCCTCTTTATGTTGAAAGTCTTAAAGTTGCACTTGTTTTGCTTTCCTATGCTTATTGATTTGTGCTTTCATGACTTGTTTCTTTACAACATTCCTATGCATAGGAAGTGGGTTAGACTTAAATGTGTTTCGAATTTGTTTCTTGATGCTCTCTTTTACTTCAATTCATATTTCTTATGTGAGCATCTTCTCAAACTATCATGCCTAACTTAAAGGCCCTAAAGAAAAGTACTTATTGGGAGATAACCCAAAAGTTTTAGATGAGTCTTGGAAGTTATTACCTCAGTAATAACCGCTCCTTATCCTTTTTATTTGCTTTTTGTGCCAAGAGTAACCTCTAATGAGAGAGAAGTAATGATTGGGAAAGTTACTGTCCCGAAACAGATTTTTGTACTTCACCGTAAAACTTCGTGAGAGATCTCTGTATGTCTAATTGAGCTGTAATTTTTTGTGCTTCTTCCCTAGGTTGTTATCAAACTTTCGTTAGTTGAACACGTTTTGATTTGAGCAACAGAAGGTCTTCAAAAAAATTCGTCTTTACGTGCTGGTCTGTTTTGACAGATTTCTGCCATTTTCTGCAGTTGCTTCTTGTTGGTTCCTTTTTGAGTTCTTTTGGGAAATTGAGCTTTTTGAAGGAAGTGATACAGTAGCTAGTGTTTTAATGGAGGTTTTATTGGTGTTAGAACTGAACCTTAAGACTTATTATCTTGAGTGCACTAATGTTGCTAATAAAGATTGTGTGAAGTTTTGTATGAAGTAAAAAAATTAGGTGTATGGAAGGAATGAGTAATGACATGAAGGATGGACTAAACCTCAAGCTTGAGGATGCCATGCGTGTCACCCCAAGAAATATCCAAGAAGTACAAGCATCAAAGCTTGGGGATGCCTTGGGCATCCCCTTCTTCATCAATAAAAATCCTAGGTTCTTCCAAACGCTTCATTTTTATTGTTTCGTGCACAGTTGTGTTGTTCTTAGAGCGTCTTCTTTTTTGTTTTCGTTTTGGTTTTCATTTGCTTTGGTTTTCTTAGTTTGCTGAATAAATTGGTTGGACCCCCTCTTTCATGCATTGGTTTTCAAATAGTTTGGTTTGGTTTGGAAAAGAGTAGGAAAGTTCATGCTTATGTGGTAAAAAGAGCTCGTTTTTGACTGTGGCCTATGCTTTGTCATGCCATGCTTGATACTATTTTGGCTTTATGCTTAGTATTCTTTGCTGTAGCATGACTTGTTATAAACAATTGAGATTGCTTAATGTGCCTTGGATGAATCATGCGTTGTTTTAGCATATTAAAGCATAGTGTTGTGGTATTCTCCTTTGATGCTTTATTTGGGTTGACTTAGCGCATGCTCACACCATGTTATGACTATCTCAAGTCACCATAGCCTTTATGATCCTTTAGTTTTCAACTTGTAGTATGACTTTATGCTTTGTTCAATGATGTTTTGTCGCTCTGCATGATTATGGCCATTATTGCTCTCTTAGTTTGTCGCTCCCAGTCTTTTGCTAGCCTCCACAACCAAGTATGAGTTCCACTCATGCATCCAACTCCCTAAACCAAGTTATTCCAAAGAGTCCACCATACATACCTACTAGCTTATGCTATTCCAAGTATATGCATGCTTTTGTTTACCTTCCGAATTAAACTTGTTATGTGAAAACTAGTGATTAAAGCTCTCATGAACTTGATGGCACACTTTACTTTTCTTGCCCTTAATAAACTTGAACCATTGTGTCTTCTATGTTGTATATGCTTGCACTTATTTGTTGGGGATTAGCAGAACCATGCTTTCATGGGGAATGCTTTCAACATTGCACTTGGTACTTGTACCTAGTTGATATCATGCTCTTTTGTATATGGATGTCGTCGGTGTGAAATGAAAGGGGAGCTTGTAAGTCCATGGAGTTACGTATATGTGTTAGAGAAATGCCTGGGCCGCTGGTCTAATCCATGCTGACATGGTGGAAACCTGTAGCGTAACCATAATGAGCTGTCTATGAAGCATTCTTCTTATAAAAAAAGAGAGTCCTATATTGAGAAAAAAGAGAAAAGAGAAAAAAAAAGATACTATGAAAAGAGGAAAGAGAGAAAAAAAAGCACCATATTCCCATGGTAAATAAGAAGAATGCCGAGATGCTCGTCGTCTGGTTGCCTTGTCATTTTGATATGGGGATTCTTCCGTATCATCGGGCAAGGGGTACCCCATTGGCGGTTCTCTATGATACACATGTACTTACGATGACAAGAACTTACCGGTGACTAAACTTGAGTAGCATGAGGAGCGACCCTCGTATTCAAGGGACATGAGATTCCTAACTTATACTTCATCAAGCATGTACACCATAGTTTGTTCACTTTAACCTTAATCACTTCAAGATGCTTATGATAGGGGAAATGAGAGCTTAAAGCTATAAGTACCATAATTTTTGGAAGCTCTTTATGAAACCTGAATCTCTGCTTCCTTTTACAAAGGCCTTTCTTCCACCATTATATTGAGTCTCCACCTTCTATCTTTATGCACCTACTTTGAGAGCATAGTGGCCATTCTTAGTTCTATGTGCATTGTCCCAAGACTAGTTGATTGATGCATGACTTGATATTTCTTGTTTTAAACTATTGTATCTAGTCCCTCTTATGAACTTTGAAGGTGTCGTATGCATTTATATTTGCTACTCTATGAGGGACAAGTTGAGTACTATTATGCTATGTTTTCTTTATGTGAAACAAACAAACGTCTTGCAAAGCATTGTTATTCATGAATCTTTTGTTTGTGGCTTTTCATGTTGCATCATAGTTTCTTTGTCTTATTGCTAGAACTTTGTCTTTCATGTTATTATTGAAGTACTATGATCCCAGCTTTGATTGTTTTACAAATACTTTGATCAAGTCTTTGATGGTGCATGTCACCTCAAAAATTATTCTTTCTTTTTATCACTTACCTACTCGAGGATGAGCAGGAGTTAAGCTTGGGGATGTTGATACATTGCAAATGTATCTATAATTTTTGATGTTCCATGCTTGGTTTTATCTACTTTCTTATGTTTTGTCCACACTTTGGAGTACTTTTCATATGATTTCTTGGACTAACCTATTAACAAGATGCCACAATGCCAGTTGCATGTTTTCTGCTGTTTTTGGTTCCAGGAAGTCAGAAAATGAATATTCTCGGAATTGGACGGGACAAAAGCCAAAGTTACTATTTTCCCGGAAGACTCACGGGGCCAGAAGGAGAGTCGGAGGGGGGCCACAGGGTGGCCACACCACCCCTAGGCGCGGGTCCACCTAGGCCGCGCCAGGGCATGGTGTGGGCCCCCTGGCCAGCCACCGACCTTGCCTCTTTCGCCTATAAGAGCCTCCCGATACCAAAACCCTAGATAGTCAATCAGAAATCCACAAAAAGTTCCACAGCGCCGCCGCCACCGAAGGGGAGATTCGGGGGACAGACAGTCTCTGTTCTGGCACCCTGCCGGGACGGGGAAGTGCCCCCGGAGCCATCTCCATTGATCTCCACCGCCATCTCCATCACCATCCCTGATTCCCATGATAAGGAGGGAGTAGTTCTTCCTTGAGGCTAAGGGTTCTACCGGTAGGTATGTGTTCATCTCTCTCTCTCTATGCGTGATCATATTGTGATCATGAGCTTGTAATCTATAGATCTACCTTGCTACTCAAGTGCTTTAATAGATCTCTGCTCTCCCCATGTGTGTGAAGTTAACAGTGTGCACACCATGGTGGCAGTTAGGCTAGAGATTACAAATACTTGTTATGAGTTATATTTAGAGTTGGATGTCTTTATGAAATTGTGGTGTTCGTTGGAACCATCTAGTGCTCAAGGTGACAGTGTGGGGTTTTCTAGATGGGAAAGATGAACTTTGAGGTGTGCTGTTATAGCCCTACCAATAGTTAGAGTGTCCAACCGGAGAGTAGTTAAGAGTAGTATCATAAAGAAGAATATATTTATATGAGAGTGTTCACTAGTGAAAGTATGATCCCTAGGCCTTGTTTCTAAACATTGAAACACCGTTTACAACTAGATCTGTTACATGTTTGCTTGCTTCCATCTTTATTTCAGTTTTACTTTAGTCTTTTCCACACCATCAAGCTATTTTCTAGTACCGTTACCACTTATAATTATCCATACCACTTGTATTTCACTATCTCTTCGCCGAACTAGTGCACCTATACACCTGACGAGTGTATTGGGTGTGTTGGGGACACAAGAGACTTCTTGTATCTTGATTGCAGGGTTGCTTGAGAGGGGATACCTTTGACCACTTCCTCCCTGAGTTCGATAAACCTTGGGTGATCCACTCAAGGGAAAACTTGCTGCTGTTCTACAAACCTCTGCACTTGGAGGCCCAACAACTATCTACAAGAATAGAAGTGCATAGACATCAAGCTATTTTCTGGCGCCGTTGCCGGGGAGGTAAGGTAAAAGGTATGCACACCGTAGGATTAAAGAAGAAGAACCTCCCACGGCAAATGCCTATTTTCTGGCGTTGTTGCCGGGGAGGTAAGGTAAAAGGTATTCACACCGGAGGATTAAAGAAGAACCTCCCATGGCAAACGCATATTTTCTGGTGTGAGTGCTCGAAGTTATTTCCTTTAGATTCTGCAATTTTGTCTTTTTTGTTTCTTGTTTTCACTAGTTGGGCTTAATGGAAAACAACAACAAAATTACAGAACTTTTTAGTATTTTTCCTAAGTTAGAACTTGAATTGTCTGAAAAGAAAATTAAAAAACCCATGGAACTTTCTTTGCATGCTAATAGCAATGTTATTAGTATGAATCTTTTGAACACCTTTGTTACTAATGCTATGGAAACGTCTAAGCTTGGGGAAGTTGGTTCTGATGAAAATGATCTCTTTAGTTCCCCAGTTTTAAGGAAGAAAATTTGCTCTGATGATACTTTATCTCCCATATGTGGTAATTCTAACGATACTTGTGATATTTTAAATCCACATACTGAAAGCATCCCTTTTAAAATGCCTAATAAAAATTATTGATCGTGTTATGGATAACTACTATTTTGGAGATGGAACTGTCCATCCCGGTGATCATTTGCTCTTTATACACGAATTATATGAGTTGTTCAAGTGTGCAGCTATTACAACCGATCACGTCAAGAAGAAGTTATTCTCTTTTTCACTTAAGGGCAAAGCAAGGGAGTGGTATGAGCTACTAGATGATCCTCATCATTTGGAGTGGAAGGAACTTGAATCTCTCTTTTACTCTAAATTTTATCCTCCTCATGAAATTCATAAAGATAGGAATTACATTTATAATTTTCATCCTCATGATGGAGAAAGTATTGCCCAAGCATGGGGAGATTGAAGTCATTAATGCTCAAATGTCCCACTCATGAGCTCCCCAGTAATATTATTATTAATCATTTCTATGCAAGGCTTTCAGGACATTACAAGGACTATCTAGATACTTGTTTAGAGGGATCCTTCACAAGTAAGGATGTCAAAGCTAAGTGGGATCTTCTTGAAACAATTCAAAGCAATACCGAAGATTGGGATAACAACAAAGGTAAAGAACCAGGTATAAACTATGAGTATGATTGCATTAAGTCTTTCGCTGAAACTACTGATTTTCAAGAGCTTAGTGCTAATTATGGTCTTGATCCTCAAATTCTTATTGATTGTTTTAGATCCTTTGCTTCTCATATTAATGCTCCTAAATAAAAATGGGACATGTATCATGAGCCTTTTAAAGACACTTGCATGGAAAAGTAAATTGTTATTAATGATAGCAACAAACATGCTCAAACCTCTGAAAGTACTATTTCTTATAAGCATGTTAATTTTTGTGGAATACATAGACCTTGTGAGAATAATCAAATTGAAGAAGAATATTGTATCACCCACGGGAATGAAAAAACTAGAATGTGGTATAGGGCTTTAAATGGTCTTGATAAAAAAGTTTGTGCCCTCTATCCTTTTATTTGTGAAATTTTCTTTGAAGTGGGTCATTTCAATTTTCAATGCTCAGGCCATAATAATAGCCCTTCTAATCCAATGAGTACTACAAGTTTGTATTGTGATGACATGATCACTCCAAATCAGCATGATGAACTTACATTATTTTTGGGGTGCGAAGAGTTATCAAGAAAAACCTCTTCGGTAGATATGGGTGATTTTGATATGAATAGTGTCATGCATGGTTGTCATCTTTATTGTGTTGATAATTGCCACACAAATACTTACATACAAAATATTATAAAAGATGAGAGCTTACCAAAATATGACGTGACTAATATGTGTTTTGGTCTTATTAATGAAAAGGAGGAATCCTCCAAAGTTTCTTCTATTGTCTCTAACAATGAACTAGGGTATATGGAGAAGCTTCCTTTCAGGCCTCTCCCTCCTAAAGAGAAGAAGAAAAAGAAGAAAAGGAGGATTAAAAGGACAGAGGAAACAGTATTTTCCCCTAAGCATGTTGCTCCTATTATAGTTTTTGATGAGTCTGAACTCGATGATGTTCCTATGCCTGTTACCTATAGTAGTGATCATGATTGGGAAAAGCACACTACTTTTGATATTGAAAATCTCTTCGGTACCAATTCTGAAAACGATGATATTAATAATTGCTATACTATTAGTGCTATCCATGATCCTTCCAATGATGATATGTTTACAAATGAACACACTTGGGAAGATAACTATTCTATTGCTTATGATGATACTATGCCTCTAATATATGATGATTACAATGATGAATATGATATTTTCAGTCCACTTACTATTGAGGAGAAAATTAATTATGATTACAATATGCCTCCTATATTTGATGATTATGGTGATGAGAATAATAATGATAGCTATTTTGTTGAATTTCCTCCCACTATAATTAATAAGAATGACTATGCTTATGTGGAGAGTAATAATTATTATATGCATGTGGATCATGATAAGAATGTTTTATGTGATAGTTATATTGTTAATTTTATTCATGATGCTACTGAAAGTTATTATGAGAGAGGGAAACATGGTTTTATGTATCTCAACAATATTAAGTTTCCCCTCTTTATGTTGAAAGTCTTAAAGTTGCACTTGTTTTGCTTTCCTATGCTTATTGATTTGTCATTTCATGACTTGTTTCTTTACAATATTCCCATGCATAGGAAGTGGGTTAGACTTAAATGTGTTTCGAATTTGCTTCTTGATGCTCTCTTTTACTTCAATTCATATTTCTTATGTGAGCATCTTCTCAAACTATCATGCCTAACTTAAAGGCCCTAAAGAAAAGTACTTATTGGGAGATAACCCAAAAGTTTTAGATGATTCTTGGAAGTTATTACCTCAGTAATAACCGCTCCTTATCCTTTTTATTTGCTTTTTGTGCCAAGAGTAACCTCTAATGATAGAGAAGTAATGATTGAGAAAGTTGCTGTCCCGAAACAGATTTTTGTGCTTCACCGTAAAACTTCGTGAGAGAGCTCTGTATGTCGGATTGAGCTGTAATGTTTTGTTCTTCTGCCCCAGGTTGTTATCTAACTTTCGTTAGTTCAACACTTTTTGATTTGATCAATAGAAGGTCTTCGAAAAAATTCGTCTTTACCTGCTGGTCTATTTTGACAGATTTCTGCCATTTTCTGCAGTTGCTTCTTGTTGGTTCCTTTTTGAGTTCTTTTGGGAAATTGAGCTTTTTGAGGGAAGTGCTACAGTATCTAGTGTTTTAGTGGAAGTTTTATAGGTGTTAGAACTGAACCTTAAGACTTATTATCTTGAGTGCACTAATGTTGCTAATAAAGATTGTGTGAAGTTTTGTATGAAGTAAAAATTTCAGGTGTATGGAAGGAATGAGTAATGATATGAAGGATGGACTAAAGCTCAAGCTTGGGGATGCCACGCATGTCACCCCACGAAATATCACAAGCATCAAAGTTTGGGGATGCCCAAGGCATCCCCTTCTTCATCAATAAAAATCCTAGGTTTCTTCCAAACGCTTCATTTTTATTGTTTCGTGCACAGTTGTGTTGTTCTTGGAGCATCTTCTTTTTCGTTTTCATTTTGGTTTTCATTTGCTTTGGTTTTCTTAGTTTGATGAATAAATTGGTTGGACCCCCTCTTTCATGCATTGGTTTTCAAATAGTTTGGTTTGGTTTGGAAAAGAGTAGGAAAGTTCATGCTTATGTGGTAAAAAAGAGCTCGTTTTTTACTGTGGCCTATGCTTTGTCATGCCATGCTTGATACTGTTTTGGCTTTATGCTTATTATTCTTTGCTGTAGCATGACTTGTTATAAACAATTGAGATTGCTTAATGTGCCTTGGATGAATCATGCGTTGTTTTAGCATATTAAAGCATAGTGTTGTGGTATTCTCCTTTGATGCTTTATTTGGGTTAACTTGGCGCATGCTCACACCATGTTATGACTATCTCAAGTCACCATAGCCTTTATGATTTTTTAGTTTTCAACTTGTAGTATCACTTTATGCTTTGTTCAATGATGTTTTGTCGCTCTGCATGATTATGGCCATTATTGCTCTCTTAGTTTGTCGCTCCCAGTCTTTTGCTAGCCTCCACAACCAAGTATGAGTTTCACTCATGCATCCAACTCCCTAAACCAAGTTATTCCAAAGATTCCACCATACATACCTAATAGCTTATGCTATTCCAAGTATATTCATGCTTTTGTTTACCTTCTGAATTAAACTTGTTATGAGAAAACTAGTGATTAAAGCTCTCACGAACTTGATGGCACACTTTACTTTTCTTGCCCTTAATGAACTTGAACCATTGTGTCTTCTATATTGTATATGCTTGCACTTATTTGTTGGGGATTAGCAGAACCATGCTTTCATGGGGAACGCTTTCAACATTGCACTGGGTACTTGTACCTAGTTGATATCATGCTCTTTTGTATATGGATGTCGTCGGTGTGAAATTAAAGGGGAGCTTGTAAGTCCATGGAGTTATGTATATGTGTTAGAGAAACACCTGAGCCGCTGGTCTAATCCATGCTGACATGGTGGAAACCTGCAGCGTAACCATAATGAGCTGTCTATGAAGCATTCTTCTTATAAAAAAAGAGAGTCCTATATTGAGAAAAAAGAGAAAAGAGAAAAGAGAAAAAAAGAGATACTATGAAAAGAGGAAAGAGAGAAAAAAAGCACCATATTCCCATGGTAAATAAGAAGAATGCCGAGATGCTCGTTGTCTGCTTGCCTTGTCATTTTGATATGGGGATTCTTCCGTATCATCGGGCAAGGGGTACCCCATTGGCGGTTCTCTATGATACACATGTACTTACGATGACAAGAACTTACCGATGACTAAACTTGAGTAGCATGAGGAGCGGCCCTCGTATTCAAGGGACATGAGATTCCTAACTTATACTTCGTCAAGCATGTACACCATAGTTTGTTCACTTTAACCTTAATCACTTCAAGATGCTTATGATAGGGGCAATGAGAGCTTAAAGCTATAAGTACCATAATTTTTGGAAGCTCTTTATGAAACTTGAATCTCTGCTTCCTTTTACAAAGGCCTTTCTTCCACCATTATATTGAGTCTCCACCTTCTATCTTTATGCACCTACTTTGAGAGCATAGTGGCCATTCTTAGTTCTATGTGCATTGTCCCAAGACTAGTTGATTGATGCATGACTTGATATTGCTTGTTTTAAACTATTGTATCTAGTCACTCTTATGAACTTTGAAGGTGTCCTATGCATTTATATTTGCTACTCTATGAGGGACAAGCTGAATACTATTATGCTACATTTTCTTTATGTGAAACAAAAAAACGTCTTGCAAAGCATTGTTATTCATGAATCTTTTGTTTGTGGCTTTTCATGTTGCATCATAGTTTCTTTGTCTTATTGCTAGAACTTTGTCTTTCATGTTATGATTGAAGTACTATGATCCCAGCTTTGATTGTTTTACAAATACTTTGATCAAGTCTTTGATGGTGCATGTCACCTCAAAAATTATTCTTTCTTTTTATCACTTACCTACTTGAGGACGAGCAGGAGTTAAGCTTAGGGATGTTGATACATTGCAAATGTATCTATAATTTTTGATGTTCCATGCTTGGTTTTATCTACTTTCTTATGTTTTGTCCACACTTTGGAGTACTTTTCATAAGATTTCTTGGACTAACCTATTAACAAGATGCCAGAGTGCCAGTTGCCTGTTTTCTGCTGTTTTTGGTTCCAGGAAGTCAGAAAATGAATATTCTCGGAATTGGACGGGACAAAAGCGAAAGTTACTATTTTCCCGGAAGACTCACGGAGCCAGAAGGAGAGCCGGAGGGGGGCCACAGGGTGGCCACACCACCCCTAGGCGCGGGTCCACCTAGGTCGCGCCAGGGCATGGTGTGGGCCCCCTGGCCGGCCATCGACCGTGCCTCTTTCGCCTATAAGAGCCTCCCGATACCAAAACCCTAGATAGTCAATCAGAAATCCACGAAAAGTTCCGCAGCACCGCCGCCACTGAAGGGGAGATTCGGGGGACAGAAAGTCTTTGTTCCGGCACCCAGCCGGGAAGGGGAAGTGCCCCCGGAGCCATCTCCATCGATCTCCACCGCCATCTCCATCACCATTGCTGATTCCCATGATGAGGAGGGAGTAGTTCTTCCTCGAGGCTAAGGGTTCTACCGGTAGCTATGTGTTCATCTCTCTCTCTCTATGCGTGATCATATTGTGATCATGAGCTTGTAATCTATAGATCAACCTGGCTACTCAAGTGCTTTAATAGATCTCTGATCTCCCCATGTGTGTGAAGTTAACAGTGTGCACACCATGGTGGCACTTAGGCTAGAGATTACAAATACTTGTTATGAGTTATATTTGGAGTTGGATGTCTTTATGAAATTGTGGTGTTCGTTGGAACCATCTAGTGCTCAAGGTGACAGTGTGGGTTTTCAAGATGGGAAAGATGAACTTTGAGGTGTGCTGTTATAGCCCTACCAACGATTAGAGTGTCCAACCGGAGAGTAGTTAAGAGTATTATCATAAAGAAGAATATATTTATATGAGAGTGTTCACTAGTGAAAGTATGATCCCTAGGCCTTGTTTCTAAACATTGAAACACCGTTTACAACTATATCTGTTACATGTTTGCTTGCTTCCATCTTTATTTCAGTTTTACTTTAGTCTTTTCCACGCCATCAAGCTATTTTCTAGCACCGTTACCACTTATAATTATCCATACCACTTGTATTTCACTATCTCTTCGCCGAACTAGTGCACCTATACACCTGACAAGTGTATTGGGTGTGTTGGGGACACAAGAGAATTCTTGTATATTGATTGCAGGGTTGCTTGAGAGGGGATACCTTTGACCACTTCCTCCCTGAGTTCGATAAACCTTGGGTGATCCACTTCAGGGAAAACTTGCTGCTGTTCTACAAACCTCTGCACTTGGAGGCCCAACAACTGTCTACAAGAATAGAAGTGCGTAGACATCAACAGTCACAATGGTTTAGGTTTATTAAGTGCAGAAAATAAAGTGTGCCATCAAGTTTGTGAGAGCTTTACTAACTAACTTTCTCATAACAAGCAAACATTTTTTTGAAAGAAAATAAGGCATATTGAATATGCACAGAAATAGCAAATGATGCTAATAGGTAGGTATGGTGGACACTTTTGGAAATATTTGGTTTTAGGGAGTTGGAAACATGAGTAAGTCATACTCAGTGTAAGTGAAGGCTAGCAATAGTAAGGGAGCGACAAACGAGAGAGCAATAGCTGTCATAATCATGCTTGCAACAAAACATGACTAATCATGGCATGAAAGTGATTCAAGACCCTCAAGGCAAAATAATTCATCGAGGCTTAACTGATTATTTCAGTCATATGCATGCATGATCATGTGCCAAGTCAATTCAAGTGAAACATTCAGAGGAGGATACCATGGTGTCATACCAAGTTATGAATAGAGTAATGCAAGCAAACATTGATAAGACAAGCTACAAACTATTAGCAAGCTGGAACTAATCATATGAAAGCAAAATCTACTAAGCATCCATGAATAACATACACCCTACATGAACAGGCTAAGCATGCCCACAATGATGAGTATATGTACAAAAATGAAAACAAATAGAGTTCGTTACCAGCCTCTTACCACACCTCAAGCTATCATTAATCCTCATTATTGCCCTTCACTTGTGCGGCTTGAAATAATAATATGAAACCAAATCCCACCGAGGACTGCTGAATCCTGCAACAAAACTCACAAAACCAAAGAAGAACATCAAATATTTTTGGTGTTTTCGATTTTTAAAATAAGAAACAAAAAGGAGGAACAAGAAAAGCAAAATCTTTTTGGGTTTTTCGAATAGTTCAAACAAAGCAAAAAGGAAAAAACAAATCAAGGCAAAAAGAAGAAGCAAACTAAAGAGAAACAATAGAAATATTTTTGGTCTTTTTGTGTTTTAAGAAAGCAAAAGCAAAGAAAGAACGAAAGCTAAAAAGAGAACGAAACATGAATATACAAAGTACCGACGCAAAATGATATGGAGATGAGTGCGATGTCGGCGTACCTCCCCCCAAGCTTAGGCTTTTGGCCTAAGTGGGTGTCAACCCAGATACGGGTAAGGGTTCCAAGCAGGCGGGTCATTGTAAGAATGATCGTAGTTACGCCCGTGGGACGAAGAAGAAGCTCCCCAATCATAAGTAGGCTGCTGATATGAAGAATCCCCCTCATTTGAGGGCTGGACCAAATCATCTGTGACCTCTCTCTTCTAGTATCCTGCTCCTGTTGGGAGAGCTCTCCCAAGTACGTATCAAGCTCCTCTTCCGTGAGAGACCATCCTACCCTATTATCAAGGTTAAACAAAACAGGTGCAGGCAAAAGGACAACACGCTCGAACTTGCTCCTTCTCCAACCAGCTTTGAGAAAAGTTATTTCATAAGACAACTCACTCAAGCTAGCCCATGAAGAAACAAATTTATGTTGTATCATGGAATTAACACTAAGCCTTTCTATGGGAAACTGTAGGTCTAGATGATGAGGCACTAAACCATGCAATGCTAGTAAATGAGAAGCAATGAGGCCTCCACAAATTCCACCTTTCTCGCGGTTAGCGGCAAGACGGAAAGCTATCAAAGCACCCAAGTTGTAAGACCTATCTCGTTTAAGAGCAGCAGAGATAAATGCTAGATCATATGAAGGTAACTTATTGGAAGTTTTCCTAGCAAGAACACACTTGGCAATAAAGTAGGCAAAGTAGCGAATGGAGGGGAGATGAATGTTACGGATTTTCCCACTCTCCTTCGAGAAGCTGCTCCCTTGGCAAATTTCTGCGTATAAATCCATGAGTGGTTCAGGTCACTCTTTAATCCTTCTACATGATCCCCACTGATGTACCTTAATAGCTGCACAGAAGTCATCGAGAGAAAGGTTGATAGCAATATTGTAAATTTTGTAGTGGACCATGGGGTTAGGCAAAGAGTAACTAAATTGAAAGTCCTGCACCACAGACATGGTTAGCTTCACAAATTGACAAGGTTCATCTTCCAAAAAGTGCTCCAATCCTGCATTAGAAACCAAAGTGTGGAAATCCTGGAGAATTCCTGTAGCTCTAATGAACTCAGAGCATGGATAAATGGAAGGAAAAACTTCCTCCTCCCGGTGAACCTTCATGACCTCAAGCACCCATAGTTCATGTTGGTTTAGTTGATGCTCATTCATCTTCTATTCTGAAATTTAAACACATATTAAACAAGTGATTGCAAAGTGAATATAATGAAGGGCACTACTCACAGGGACTTGTAAGAGGCCTAAACATGCATCCAAACTATATCTCTAAGCATCAAACAAGCTTACAAGCTCTCATAACCTTTCACCTACAGCAGCAAAATACTCAAGATATAAACCACTAAACACAAATCTACTTGGACAAGCGGAGGAGTCACATACCAGAGAATAAATGCTCCAAATTTCAGTAGCAAAGATGGGTTGAGCAAGGATATCAAAAAATCAAGGGCAAGCACAACAAGAACGCGATTTTGAGCAATGAACTGGAGTTTACTCGGGAGAGGGAAGAAAGTGGCAAGTGAGAGAGTGAGTGGAGGGCCAGGGGTGGCCCACACCATGGCATGGCGCCACCCAGGGCAGGCCGCACCACCAGGTGGTGTGCCTTCCTGGTGGGCCCCCGGTATCTTCCAGGAACTCCTCTGCACCTTTTTTCATGTAAAAAATTAATATAAATTTTCTGGAATTTTTTGAGACACTTTATTTTTGGGCATTTTTCAGGTATAGATGAATGATTTTCTGACAGAAAGATTTTTTTTGGAAATGATGCAATGACAAAACAAGGGTAGAACTACAGAAGTTTTAAGACACTCTAACATGCAAGCAACTAATAATAGAAAAGAAAACTAAACAAAAACTAAAACTAAACTGGATAGAATAGAAGTAAGCGGAGATAATCATGGTGAAAACATTGTTTCGTTCAATGAAATCCTTTTGTTAACAAGGTTGATTAGGTCTTGTTACCAAAACAATTTTATATGAAACAAAACTTTGTATTCCACTAATGATTATGTTACCTCAACTTTGATAACAATGGTCCCAATCATAATAGTTTCAAATTTTTCTCTTGGTATGGGACAATATATTTCTCCAACTTGAATGCCCTCAACATGTTCAATTGAATTCAAACCATAAGTCATATCAATCTTCTTGGGGAAATAGACAGTATATTCCTTGTCATTAACATTGAAGGTCACCTTTCCTTGATTACAATTAATAACAGCTCCTACAGTATTAAGAAAAGGTCTCCCAAGAATAATAGACATATTATCATCTTCAGGCATTTCAAGCACAACAAAATCAGTTAATATCAAGCAATTATGAGCCACTTGAACAGGTACATCCTCACATATACCAACAGGAATAGTGGTAGATTTATCAGCCATTTGCAAAGATATATCAGTTGGTATTATTTTTTCTAGTTGAAGTCTCTTATAGAGAGAGAAAGGCATAACACTAACTCCAGCTCCCAAATCACACAAAGCAGTTCTAACATAACTATTCTTAATAGAGTAAGGGATAGTTGGAATCCCTGGGTCTCCAAGTTTCTTAGGAACCTTACCATTAAAGGAATAATTAGCAAGCAAAGTGGAAATTTCTTCATTAGGGATCTTCCTTTTATTCGAGACAATATCCTTCATATACTTTGAGTAAGGAGGCAATTTAATCGCATCAGTCAAAGGAATTTGCAGGAATAAAGGTTTCGTCCACTCACAAAACTTATTATAGTGTTCATCTTCCTTTGACTTGTGTTTCTTATCAGGGAAAGGCATAGGTTTTTGGACCCAAGGCTCTCTTTCACTACCATGTTTCTTAGCAACAAAATCTTCTTTAGTGTATTTAGTATTCTTTTCAGGTTCTTCTTCAACTTTTTCTTCATTAGGAACATCATTTTCTTCATTACCACTTTCGGTTTCAGCATCAGAGACAGATATACTATTAGGATCTATAGCAGGTTCAGAGGGTTCTACAATAGTTTTATGCTTCTTTTTTCTTTTCTTACGAGTAGTACCACTATTTTCAGCTTGTTGAGAATCCTGCTCAATTCTTTTGGGATGCCCCTTAGGATATAGAGGATCCTAGGTAGCAGCACCACTTCTAGTTCTAATTTCATAAGCATGTTTTTCTTTAGCGGTGTTAACTAGCAAGTCTTTTTGCACTTTAATGAGTTGATCTATTTGAGTTTGAACCATTTGAAAGTGTTTAACAATCATTTTAACATCCTTAGAGGTTCTTTCCACAATATCTTTCAACTCAACAATAGCTCTAGTGTTTTCCATCAGATGATTTTGCACCCTTTTATTAAAATTATCCTGCTTAACAATAAAGATATTGAAATCTTCTAAGCATTGATCGGGAGGTTTATAGTAAGGGATATCACCTTCATCAAAGTGTTGGAGAGAGTGTACCTCAATAGTGGATGAGTAGGGGATAGGCTTACATAATTCTTCTATAGGAGGTAAATTATTGACATCTGTAGCTTTAATTCCCTTCTTCTTAAGACATTTCTTAGCTTCCTTCATCACTTCATCATTTAATTCAATAACTCCCCTCTTTTTTGATAATGGTATAGGCGCAGGTCTAGCTGGTTCAGGTATAATTACTTTAGGTATAGCTGGTTCAGGAGGAGTCCAATCTTCATAATTCTTGCTTATTTTAGCCATTAATTCCTCGGCTTCTTTGGGAGTCCTATTCCTGAAAACACAATCAGCACAACTATCTAGGTATGTCCTAGATTCTTCAGTTAGTCCATTATAAAATATATCAAGAAGCTCATTCTTAGGTAATGGACTTCCAGCCTGTGCATGAATCAAAGCACAAAACCTTGCCCATGATTCAGGCAATATCTCTTTCTCTCCCTGTTTAAAATCAAAAAGTTCCTACAAAATAGCATGTCTAGCACTTGGAGGAAAATATTTCTGCAGGAAAGTACTAATCAAGCAATCAAGGCTATCAATAGATCCAGGAGGTAAATTACTAAACCAAGCTTTAGCTTCTCCTTTCAGTGAAAAGGGGAAAATCTTAGCAACAAAGTAAGTACGCATCTTAATATCATCAGAAAACAAGCCACTCATGGTAGAAAGTTCATTCATATGTGCTACCGCACTCTCATTCTTAGTCCCACAAAAAGGTTCTTTCTCAACAATAGCTATGTAAGATAGATCAAGAGAGAAATCATAATCTTTATCTTTAATGTTTATGGGAGAAGCACAAACTTAGCAATAGGAGACAATTTGGGTCTAATAGTATGCCTCTCAAGGAGACTCTTAGCACCGCTCCTATCATGTGTGTTTTTACATTCTTTAATAAATTCATCGGTCATCTCAACATAACCGTCTTCAATATCATAACTCTCACTAGACTCAAGTGAACTAACAGGTGTAGTAGTGTCTTCATTAGGAGTTTCAGTATTTCTAGCTATAGTTCTAGCAATCGCAGCATCTAGGAAAGGACCTAATGAACCACTCTTATCAAGCACAGTAGAAGCAGCATCATAAGTATCAGAAGTTTCAGATTTAGCAGTAGTAGCAGTGTGTGTAGCATGTGTATGTGGTGGTGTAACGAGCTTACTCATAACAGATGGTGAATCAAGAGCAACAGAGGTGTTCAGAACCGTACCTCTTCTTGAAGTGGATGCTAAAATAGGAACCTTGCCATCATGAGACTTACCCATGATGGATGGATAACAGCGAACAATAGAGAATCCAAGTGAACTTGATAAATAAAGCTATGCTCCCCGCCAGCGGCGCCAGGAAATAGTCTTTATGACCCACAAGTATAGGGGGTGTATCGCAGTATTTTTGAGGGAAGTGAAACCCAATTTATTGATTCGACACAAGAGGAGCCAAAAAATACTTATAAGCCTTAACAACTGAGTTGTCAATTCATCTGCACCTGGAAACAATCTTGCTCATAGCAGTTTATCAGTAGCAACAGTTCTGTAGTAGGAATAGTAAAGTAGCAGCAGTAGTAAAAGCAAAGACAGTAGTAACAATAGCAGTAAACAGTAGGATTCGAGTGTGGTAGGCATAGGGATGGATGGACGGGCGTTGCATGGACAAGACAATTCACATAGCAATCAGAACATAGGGCAATTACAGATAAATAAGATAAAGCATCCATGTACTAGATAATCCTAGGCATGTGTCCCATATATAGTCATACGTGCTCGCAATGAGAACTTGCACAACATCTTTTGTCCTGCTAGCCCGTTTGCAGCGGGGCCTCAAGGGAACTACTGACAATTAAGGTGCTCCTTTTAATAGAGCACCGGAGCAAAGCATTAACACTTCGTGAACACATGTGATCCTCACATCAAAGCCATTCCCTCCGGTTATCCTGATTTCTGTCACTTCGGGGCCATTGGTTCCGGACAACAACGTGTGTATACAACTTGTAGATAAGACCATAAACAATACTATCATAATGAATCAATAACATGTTCGGATCTGAAATCATGGCACTCGGGCCCTAGTGACAAGCATTAAGCATAACAAGTCGCAACAAAGTCATAAAGCACTAATAGAAGATAATAGGCACCATGCCCTAACAATCTGATGCCATTACATGAACGATCTCATCCAATCCCTACCATCCCCATAGCCTACAGCGGGAGATTACTCACTCATAGATGGGGGAAACATGGATGGTCGATGGAGAAGCGATGGTGATGATGATGGCGATGATCTCCTCCAATTCCTCGTCCCGGCAGGGTGCCAGAACGGAGTTTCTGGTGCTGTTTCGTGGAATCTGGTGGTGGCAGCGGAGCGAAACTCCTTCTGGAAAAACGTCGAACCCCCCTGAGTTTTTAGGTCAGAAGGCGTCTTATAGATGAAGAGGGAGACCGAGGGGGTGTCTGGGGCGGCCAGACCACCCCCTGGCGCGGCCAGGCCTAGCCCGCGCGGCCAGGTGGTGTGGCCTGGGCCCAGCCCCCTCCGTCTCGTATTCTGGCTCCGGGATTCTTCTGGTGAAATAGGATTTTTGGCATATTTTCTGGGATTTTTCCTGATAGTTAATTTTCTGCACAAAAACTAGACACCAAGGCAATTCTGCTGAAAATAGCGTCAGTCTGTGTTAGTTGCATCCAAATCACACAAGTTTAGAGGAGAAACAATAGAAAAAGTATTCGGGAAAGTAGATACATTTTGGACGTATCAGTCGTCACTAGGAACTTGACCACTCAAGCACAAGAGCATGAAGACCAACGCTCAAATATCTTCCAAACACGAGCCGGCATCAATGGCAAATCTATCAAGGTGATCATTGACGGAGGGAGTTGCCACAACCTTGCTAGCACCGAGTTATGTGAGAAGCTCAACCTCACCCTCCATCCAGACAAGCACCCCTACCACGTGCAATGGCTAAGTGACCAAGGGTCCGTGAAGATCAAGCATACCGTATCAGTCTCCTTCGCCATTGGTCCTTACAAAGAGACGCTGGAGTGCGATGTGGTTCCTATGACAGTTTGCCACATGCTTCTTGGTCGACCATGGCAATTTGACAAGGCTGCTCTACATGATGGTCGCACCAATGTGTACACCTTCAAATGGCTCAACAAAACATGTGTTTTGCAACCAATGACTCCTAGCCAAATAATTGCAGACAATGCAAAGGCTTTAGAGAGGGCGCAAAGCACAACACCTACTTGTGAGAGGAGCGGTGAGAGAGAGAACCACCTCATAGTGAGTGAGAGCCACAAGCCAAACTCGAGTAGAAAAACTAAGAGTGTTCTCCTTGCCACCAAAAGTGAGATCAGAAATGTTCGGAACAACCCATCCATCTTGCACTATGTCCTCCTTTGCAAGGGACTAGCGCAAGGAACTAATGAATTAACCAATGTTCCTCCATCTTTGATGATTGTTTTGCAGGAATTCAAGGATGTGTTCCCCGAAGAGCTCCCATGTAGACTACCTCCTCTCCGCGACATCGAACATTGCATTGACCTCATCCCCGACGCACTACTTCCCAACCGCGCCACATACCGCACGAACCCGGAGGAGAAAAAGGAGACCGAACATCAAATCAACCAACTCGTCTCCAAAGGTTTGATCCAATTTAGCACTAGTCCAAGTGTCGTACCCATGATTCTTGTCCCAAAAATGGATGATACATTACGGTTATGCATGGACTACCGTCCAATCAATGCTATCACCGTGTGTTATCGACGTCCCATACCATGTCTCGATGACATGCTTGATGAGTTATGTGGAGCCACTATTTTTTTTCGAAAATTGATCTTTGTAGTGGTTACCATCAAATACACATGGCTAAAGGTGATGAGTGGAAAACCGCATTCAAGACCAAACTTGGTCTCTATGAATGGTTGGTTATGCCCTTTGGTTTATCTAATGCCCCATCTACCTTCATGCGCCTTATGAATCATATATTGCATTCTATCATTGGAAAAAGTGTTATTGTCTATATCGATGATATACTTGTTTATAGCAAGTCACTTGAGGACCATATTACACATGTCAAGGAAGTTTTGCAAATCCTTCGACATGAAAATCTTTATGCTAATCTTCCCAAGTGTACTTTTGCTAAAGACAAGTTGATTTTTCTTGGATTTGTCGTTTCTTCGAAGGGCATTGAAGTTGATGTGTCCAAGGTAAAGGACATACGAGATTGGCCCATCCCTACAAATGTGAGTGAACTCCGAAGTTTTCATGGGTTGGCCAGTTTCTATCGTTGCTTTGTGAAAGACTTTTCAACCATTGCTTGTCCACTCAACGAGTTGACGAAAAAGAATGTCATCTTCGTGTTGGGAAAAGCTCAACAAAAATCTTTTGATGAACTTAAAAAGAGGCTCACCAAAGCACCCCTTCTTGCGTTATCAGATTTCACAAAAAACTTTGAGATAGAGTGTGATGCTAGTGGTATTGGCATTGGAGGAGTCCTTATGCAAAACGGATGTCCTATAGCCTACCATAGCGAGAAACTTGATGGTGCTCGCCTTAATTATCCAATTTATGACAAAGAGCTTTTTTCCTTAGTTCGTGTTCTTCAAGTTTGGCAACACTACCTATGGCCTAAGGAATTTATCATACATTCCGACCATGAGTCGTTGAAATATCTCAAAGGCCAAGCCAACTTGAGTAAGAGACACGCTAAGTGGGTTGATTTTATGGAGTCTTTTCTGTACATTGTTAAGTATAAGAAGGGCAAAGATAATGTAGTTGCGTATGCTTTGTCTCGCAAACACAAAAGCCTTCTTACGAGACTTGAAATCAATGTGTTGGGTCTTGAGGAAATAAAATCGTTGTATGCTTCCGACCCATTCTTTGAACCAATTTTGACAAAGTGCTCCATTGACAAAGGAGTTGATGATTTCTATTTGCATAAGGGCTTTCTCTTTAAACAAAACAAGCTTTGCATTCCGAAATCGTCGCTCCAACCTTTGATTCTCCAAGAATCACATGGTGGAGGCCTCATGGGTCATTTCAGTCGTGATAAGACATTGGACATGCTCTCTACTCAATACTTTTGGCCCAAGATGAAGCGCGATGTGGAGCGCTACGTTCAACGATGCACGACATGTGTTCAAGCTAAGTCGCAAACTAACCCTTATAGTCTTTATATGCCATTGCCTATTCCTCATACACCTTGGTCTGACATTAGTATGGATTTCGTGTTAGGATTACCTAGATCTAAGAATGGTCATGATTCTATCTTTTTTGTCGTGGATCGCTTTTCCAAAATGGCACACTTCATACCGTGCCGTAAGACCAACGATGCTTCACATGTTGCCAATTTGTTTTTCAGGGAAATCGTCCGTCTTCACGGTGTGCCAAGAACAATCGTCTCCGACCGCGACATCAAATTCATGAGCTACTTATGGAAGACTCTCATGGCCAAGCTCGGCGTCAATCTCCTCTTTTCATCTGCGTCGCATCCTCAAACCGATGGACAAACCGAGGTTGTCAACCGAAGCCTAGGAACTCTTCTACGTGTGTTGATCAAGAAGAACTTGAAGGATTGGGAGGAATGCATTCCCCATGCCGAGTTCGCCTACAACTGAGCCAAGCACTCAACAACCAAGATGAGTCCCTTCATGATTGTCTATGGTTCCGAGCCCCTCACTGCTCTTGACATCCTACCACTACCTCTCCATGAGCGCACCAACATGGACGTTGAGAAGCGCGCACAAGCTATGATGAAGCTTCATGAAGAAACAAGAGCAACTATCGAGCAACAAGTCCTTCGCCAAGCTTCAAGATTAAACAAGGACAAGAAGGAGATGATCTTTGAAGAAGGTGATCTTGTGTGGATACACCTAAGCAAAGACCACTTCCCCAAGGAACACGATTCCAAGCTCAAACCAAGAGGAGATGGTCCCTTCAAGGTCCTCAAA